>JAPPVO010000017.1:157178245-157839590 GCA_030407325.1 Camellia japonica
AAATGCAATCGAAACGTTGATGACACTAACATCCAAACTTTAGTACTCAAATTTGTTAACATTTTTGTATAATGCAAGTAAAACAAAAAATAAAAACCAACAAAAACAAGTGCTCCCTCGGTCTCATTTTATTGATTCATTATTTTATTTTGAGATTTTTTCAAAATAATAGTCCAATTTAAAATGTTAAAGTAAAAAATTTCAAAGCTATCCTATCCCTATTGAATGATTATAAATATATTAAGGCCTCGTTTAGGAACAGATTTTTTTAGTAATTTTTTGACTTTTTGACTAAAATGTGATGTAAAAAAAACTAGTATGTTTGGGATGACTTTTTGGTTTTTTACGAAAAGATATGCAAAAAGTAGAGAAAAAATGGAATCTTTGACTTTTTGGTATGGGTTGTTGACTTTTTGATTTTTTTAGTAACTTTTTGACTTTTTGGCTAAAAATGACACTTGCCAAACGAGGCCTAAAAATTAAAAAGAAAAGGACATTATTGAAAAAATATTTTAAATTTTAAATTTTAAATTTAAGTATAATGATGGCATGTCTCTAAAAAATAAAAATAAAAATAAAAATAAAAATAAAAAGTTGACACTCTCAAAAAGGCCATTAAATTGGGACGGATGGAATAATAAAGAGTATTTCTTTCTTTTACTCTTGTTTTGGAGTGAGAAATCACTCAAAGACCGTCTAATTAAAGTATTGAATCAACTCGACCTTCAAAAGTTAGTTATTGAAGGGCTCGATTTGTGGGAAAATGGCTTCTCTCTCTCACTCTCTCTCTAGCAACGGTAACCAAGTCACCGATCGATCCCCGGAGGAGGAGGATCATCTGGAACGAAGCATCAAAAAGATTAAGAGTACCACAGCTGAGCAAGATGATCAAGAGATGGAGGAGAGGTCTTCACAAAGTGAAATTCACCCGATGGAAGAAGAATCCAAACTTCCAGACGCCAACAACAAGAAATCTTTCAAGCAAGCTCTTACCGCAACCAAGAATAATGAGAAGGCGTTTGATAATGACCTTTCTACTGATTATGAATTTCTCTCTGACGAAGAGAACATTGAAGCAGAAGCAGATTCCGACGAGGAACAAGCGAATGGGTTCGAAATCCGTATACCCAAAATCAAAATCCCTCCAAGGATGTTAGCATCAATCCGCAAGCCGTGGAATGATTGCCTTATAGTTCGACTAGTGGGGAAAACACTAGGATTCAAATTTATGGTTCACAGATTGAAGAAATTATGGGGACTACAAGGGGACTTTGAAGCCACTGATTTGGGCCTTGGTTTCTTTTTGATCAAATTCGAAATGTTGGCTGACTGCAACAGAGTCTACACTGAAGACCCTTGGATAATCATGGATCACTATCTCACAGTAAGACGATGGGAACATGATTTCAAGCCATCTGAAGCCAAAGAAGTAGCTACGGCACTTTGGGTGAGATTTCCACAACTCCCAATTGAGTACTATAATGAAAGAGTGCTCTACCAGATAGCTAAGGTAATAGGACGACCGCTGAAAGTGGACTTGAATACAGCTATGTCCATCAGGGGTAGATATGCTCGGGTGTGTGTAGAGGTGGATCTAACAAAGCCACTAGTCTCGCGATTCGCCATAGGTAAATATACTTATACGATTGAGTATGAACATCTAAATTATTTTTGTTTTGCTTGTGGCAAGGTTGGTCACTGGAAAGAGTACTGTAATATCAAAGGGGCTCCACCTCCACCTTCGCCTCCGTCGCCGGCAAGACAAGGGGACAGCAATGATTCTCAAGTCAGACCAGAACAGAGGCCAATGGCTAGTGCATCAGGAACAAAAGCACATCTGAACCAACAAGAGGAGGCTGAGTTCGGTCTATGGATGCTAGTTACTAGAAGAACCCGGAAGCCTATAGGCAATAATCGAGCTGAAGGTAGCCATAACAATCATAGGCCCAATAATAGGTTTGGGCCACTTGCTAACAAAAGGAGCATGGCTGGGCCCCGAGATAAGCTGAAAGGGAAAGACACACATGGAACCAACTCAAACTCCATCCACAAACATCTTTACGTGCAGCACCTATTCATCTCGAGCCAGGTGCGGAGCTTCTAGCCTAGAGATAATAACTACTGGAACTCACCCCCCCCCCCAGGTTATAAAGGATACTTCAACTCAATGCAGGGTTCCCATGTGAAGCTTATGTCTGCGTCTGAATCTAGGCCTGCTGCAGGATCAGATATTGCCTCGGATTCTCTGATGAGTGAGCTGGTTACCAACAATGCCCCACCTTCTTCTAATCCCATCCTACCATCTTCATCTTCATCCCTGATTTCGAATTCTGTTTCTAATACGGTTGTTCTTCATCCACCCCCCCTACATCTTCCCCCTCCAGATAATCACACTCTTGCACTTCAAATTACACCCAAACAGCACCCTCCTGATCATGAGCATGAACGAGAACTCCAACAACATGAGCGACAACTCCAACACCGAAGTCATGGTACTCCCGGAAGTGCAAACCTCCAAGATGATGCACAGTGGGGTGGGATCATATCTCGAACCAGGGAGCGAAGCAATTCACCAAGTAAACATCGCTTGGTGGATAGACGAAACTCGACTGAACATAGAGCCCAGATGGCAGAGCGTGGGAGGAAGGCCTCTTCAGGCAACTCAGATGGCAGCCTTGCGGTCATCTACTCTGAGTAAAGTATTGTCCGTGGTATATTAGGCTTGAGTCCCTCAGAGCCTCTTCCTGACTTTCCCAATCGTTTCTCAATGAATATAATGCTATGGAATTGCCGGGGGGCCGGCAACAAAATCTTCCGCAGGAATTTCAAGGAGATTATCAGGACCCACAGACCTGATGTGGTTGCACTGTTTGAGACCAGGTGTTGTTTAGCTCAATGGGGTTATTTTTCAATAATTTAGACTACACTGCATCAACTATTGTGGATTCTGTGGGTAGAGTGGGTGGAATATGGCTTATCTGGAACCCCACACAAGTCTCTATAAACGCGTTTGTCGCCAACCAGCAGGTAATCCAAGCCACTATACAGAGGAAGGACTATGAAGATTGGGTATTGGCTGCAGTGTATGCAAGCCCCAACCTCAGACTCCGACCGGCTTTATGGGAGGATCTGGAAGACACAGCGAAATCAATGTCAAAACCTTGGCTCATTGCTGGAGATTTTAATGAAATAGGGGGGCAACATGAGCGCAGAAGTTTTTCCCAATCTACCATCAGAATCGAAGCCGTAACTTCAACGAGAGTATCAATAGATGTGGCCTTATGGATCTCGGATGTACTGGCCCCAAGTTCACTTGGACCAATAATCGTAAGGGGATGGCAAACACAATGGAAAGGCTTGACCGTGCGCTTTGTAATGAGGACTGGCGAACTATGTACCCTCAAGGCACTGTCCGGAATCTTCCTTGCACGTATTCTGACCACTCTCCCCTCATTATCTACACTGAAGGTATGGCTACACTTTCCCCCCTTAATCGTCCTTTCCGTTTTGAAGCTGTCTGGCTCTCCCACCCCCAATATAGGAATATTATTTGCTCTTCTTGGTCCCGTGATATACCATTACATAACAATCTTCATCAAGTTGCTATTGATTCCATGTCTTGGAATAAAATAACTTTTGGAAACATTTTTAAAAGGAAAAGGTGTTTACTTTCACGTATTGAGGGAATCCAAAAATCTCTAGCACAACATTTTTCCCACAATCTATTTCTTCTTGAAAAAGAGTTGATTGGCCAGTATAACAAAACCCTCTTTCAAGAGGAGATACTTTGGTTTCAGAAATCCAGAGCTAATTGGATTACCCAGGGTGAAAGAAACACCAGATATTTTCACATTTCTACGATTACTAGACGTAATAAATTAAAGATAGAATCTTTACGTAATGAGAATGGGGAATGGCTGGTTGACCCACCAGAGGTTAAAGCTCATATTCAAGGGTATTTTAAAGATATGTTCCAAGCTGTACCTGTTGTTAACTATAACCACTGGAGCCACATAGCCTATCACAAAATATCTCCTGAAGAGAACTGCAGGCTCTCCAAGAGGATTACCAATACTGAGATATGGGAAGTAGTCAAGAATATGAATGCTTTTAAAGCTCCTGGGAGGGATGGATTTCAAGGGATATTCTATCATAAGTTCTGGGACATTATTGGTGACAATGTGTGTGCTTTTATTCAAAAATGCTACAGGGAGAAGAATATTCCTCTTGAGATCAATAGAACCCTCATTGCCCTCATACCTAAGGTTGATAACCGGAAACCATCCAACAATTTCGCCCTATTAGCCTATGCAATGTATCTATAAGATCCTCACTAAACTTCTTGTTAACAGACTCAGACCTCTTCTTCCGGACCTCATCAGTCCCAATCAAAGCAGTTTTATACCTGGGCGCTCCACCCATGATAATATCATCATTTCTCAAGAGATTATTCATACTCTGCACCACATGAAGGGTCAGGTGGGGGGCATCATTATTAAGCTGGATCTTGCAAAAGCCTACGATAAAATATCTTGGGACTTCTTGAGAGAAACACTATTTGAATTCAATCTGAATACGCATTGGGTGGACCTAATCATGTCCTGTGTCTCGACTGTCAACTTCTCTTTATTATGGAACGGTGAGACCGTGGAAGAATTTACACCGGGTAGAGGCTTGAGGCAAGGTGACCCGCTATCTCCCTATTTGTTCGTCTTATGCATGGAACGTCTCTCTAATATGATACGTCATAAAGTGGCGAACAATCTCTGGAAAGGTATAAAAGCAGCTAGAAAAGGACCTTCTATAACTCACCTTTTCTTTGCTGATGACCTTCTCCTGTTTGCGCAAGCGGATCAAACCAACTGTGAAACCGTCATGCATACCATTAATGAGTTCTGTGACTTATCTGGCCAGGTTGTTAATCTTCAAAAATCAAAAATGTTTATCTCTCCCAATGTGGAGAGTAGGAAGGCCAAAGAACTGAGCAATTACTGTGGTATATCTCTTACGCCAAACTTGGGAAAATATCTCGGTGTCCCTCTTCTTCATAGCAGAGTTAACAGTCACATCTACAATAACATTTTGGAGAGAATCCAGCAGAAATTATCCAACTGGAAAGCCAACAACCTATCCCTTGCTGGTAGAGCGACAGTTATCCAGGCGTCTCTTCTTCAATTCCCTCATACATCATGCAAACAGCCAAACTTCCCCAAAAAGTTTGCAAGCAAATAGATAAACTCAACAGAAATTTTTTGTGGGGAGACCAGGAAACTCGGAGAAAAGTTCACCTAGTCAGTTGGAAACAGGTTTGCAAAGCTAAGCAAGAAGGAGGGCTAGGCCTGAAAAAAGCTGAGGATCAAAACATTGCTATGTTGACCAAACTGGGATAGAAATTGATTAGTGACACTAGCTCCAATTGGGCAGCAGTTCTGAAAAGCAAGTACCTACAACATGAAGCACTGTCTGACTGGCCTAATACTCGGGCTGCCTCCCATACTTGGCGTAGTATTATCAAGACTAGAGAGCTGCTCAAGAAAGGAGTTCGGTGGACAGTGGGTGATGGGAACAGCATATCATTCTGGCATGACTCCTGGTGTGGGCAAGGCCCTATTACAGAACAATGCACTGGAGAACCTCCTCTACCTAATATGAAAGTAGGGGATATTATTCAGGAGGATAGCTCTTGGAAAATCGAAGAAGTAGCAGAATTTCTTCCACAGTCAGTCCTTCACAGCATTTTGCAAATCCATCTAGCGCATTTTGTCACAATGCCCGACACCCCACATTGGAAAGGAGCAACCACTGGCAACTTCTCTGTTAGTGCCGCTTATAATCTGTTAACTACCACCGCTGAGAGCACGAGCAAGGTTGATTGGTTTTGGATCTGGAAATTGAAAATACCCCAGAAATTAAAAGGATTCTGCTGGCTCCTTCTTCACGGGCGGCTGTTAACAAATCAGCAACGCTGCATCAGAGGATTAACCACTGATGATATCTGCCCCAGATGCAAATTAAGCTCGGAGGACCTCCATCACCTTCTCCGAACATGTCCGAAAGCGACTGAAATTTGGAATATTACCAGAGGTTCCAGCTGGTTAGAGCACTGGCGTGATCAACCGTTGGATCAATGGCTGCAGCTAAATCTTAAGAATCAAGAAAGATTGGTTTACCACATACCTTGGGGTCTTGTATTCCTGTACACCGTGTGGGCTATATGGAAAGATCGGAATAAGATGGTCTTCAACCAAGAGGATGGCAATCTTCATGCAACGATTCGAGCCATTCAACACCAAGCCATCGAGACTTATGAGGCTTTCCAGTCTGATAAAGTTACAGGCCAACCTCTAAATCACATAACTAACTGGGTGTTGCCTTTTGCAGGGAAAATTAAGCTCAACACCGACGGATGTTCGAAGGGAAATCCGGGACCAGCTGGGTATGGCGGCCTTTTCAGAGATGAAAGAGGAACTTGGCTGCATGGTTATCATGGCAAGCTGGAGGAAGCAACTAGCATGGAGGCTGAGCTCTGGGCAGTATATCGCGGACTCACCATAATGCTTGAGAAGGGAATGAAGGACATATGCATTGAAACTGACTCAGAACAAGTTGTTCAACTCATCCAAGGTTCACCATTGCAACATTTTCAGCAAAGAGCTCTGCTGGAGGATGCTAAATTCCTAATGCAACGCTGCAACTGTACAATAGCTCATATTCGCAGGGAGGGTAACAAGAGTGCAGATGGTTTGGCAAATATGGGTGTGAATCATCATGTCTCTTTTGTGTTTCTTAATGATCCCCCGACTGAGATTGCAAATCTGCTTGTTGCAGACATCATTGGGGCCTCTTCTTCCTCCTCATTTTCTTCTGCTGCTACTAATGTGTAAGGCACTTGCTATGTAAGGCACTTTTGCCTAGTGCTCTGGTTTGTTTGTAGTCTCTTTCTTATGAATCAAAAAAAAAAAAAAAAAGAAGGGCTCGATTTGGTTATTTTGATGCCATTGTATAGTTAGTTCAATTCTGGGTATAAAAAGCTGAGATTTATTGTTCAATGTCCATTCAATTCTATTTGATTCTAATATAAACCAATTCAACCCATGGCCACATTCAAGGTACCATATTAAACTTACTGGGATGGTACAATTAGACAGCGTTTGGCACCTTATAGGGTATCAAGGGTCCAACTCATCTTAACTCATCTCGTAAGACATGAGGTGCTATTAGGCCCATTTCAAAGTCTAATTTGATGTTCCAAACAATTTATTTT
The DNA here is from genome assembly GCA_030407325.1 of Camellia japonica. Lineage (NCBI taxonomy): Eukaryota > Viridiplantae > Streptophyta > Magnoliopsida > Ericales > Theaceae > Camellia > Camellia japonica. The sequence goes on from JAPPVO010000017.1 coordinate 157,185,510, forward strand.
ATAAGACTTTATTATCATTCATGTAAATATTCATATTGATCAGACATGAGTAACTATGTGATCAACTCATATTTGTCTTAAAAAAACACACCTACACATACTTTCAAGAATAGATTGTCTATTTTTGTAAAAGAAACGTGATATGATTGTGGCTATCAATAAAAAAGAAACACCACATTCACAACAGATTTCAGAGATTAAAGAATAATATAGCATTCAAGAAATAATCACACTTTTTTTGTTTCAAACATTTGATATATTTCACGAGGATCTTGGAATAAAAGTTCATTTACAATAATACACGTTCAACAATGACCACACCTTACAAGTTGTGATCCGACGGAACCATTGCAACTAGCATTCATACATGCTTCATCTTTGAAGAAAGAGTGCAGCTGCAACCACACCCATCCATAATGTTAAAGCTACCCAGAAAGCTTGGTTATTCTCCAAACCAACCGGAGGCCGCCATACCAAGAAGTCCCCTAAAAAGTCTCTGGTTGATGGAAGCTGATTTGTTGTCGACCCAAATCTCCTTTCATCTCTGTCCTTGTATTTATCACTCCATGTTCCTGCATAGCTGGAAACAACAATATAGATAATTCCATCAGTTCCTTTCGACATGGGAAGGCATTTATGATTTCAAAGAGGCTAGACACTAACTGTGGCATACAACATCGAGTATTCGGAGAAGCTTATGATTTCTTAAAGACAAACCCTGAAAATGAGACCAGGAGGCTGTTTTTTCCTTTGTTTAAAGGGTTAAATAATATGTTCATTGCAAACACAAAGTAGTGTGGCTTCTCCATAACTAAATCCTGGATATTATTTTGCTCAAATAATACAACAGACTTGATTCCAGACAAAATAGGGAAGATAGAAATACAACTTTCTAGTGAACATATCCCTAAAAAGGGTGTTTAAAAAACAAGAAGAAAAAAGGTCTAGTAAAGAGGCATTATACTAGAAGCGATGTAAGGAATATTCTGGTTTTTAAACAAAGACAGATGGCAGTTGATTGCAGAGCAAACTCTCAACAAGGAGTCCTAGTAAACACCCAGAGACTAGACCATTCCCCTGCACCAAACACATGCACCCAACCACAAGTAAAATAACTTCATGCAGTGTGTTTAGCTACCAAATCATTCCCCATGGCAAAGTCATTGATCTTAATAGTTAATTCTTACATAACCAAGCCATCTTAGTCAATTTCCTCAAATCTTTTTCCTAATTGGTGCACTTTATGGTCCTAACATAACTAGACTGTAAAAGGGGATCTTTTGAGAGTGTTTGGTGAGTTCTTTGAGAGTGGAAAGGTTAATTTGTGCACCAATGCATCCTTCATTTGTCTAATTCCCAAGAAGGAGAAATCGGTCAAGATTGGGAATTTTAGACCCTTTAGCTTGGTTACATCTCTCTATAAGATTTTAGCGAAGGTGCTTTCTAGGAGAATTAGAGTTGTCCTTGGGGAAACTATTTCTTCGGCACAAGGTGCATTCATGCAGGGACAGCAACTATTGGATGTAGTCTTAGTGGCTAACGAGGTTGTGGAGGAGTATAGGGGATTACATAAGGAAGGTGTTGTCTTTAAGGTAGACTTTGAGAAGGCGTATGACCATGTTGATTGGAGCTTTGTAGATTTTGTTTTGGAAAGGAAGGGGTTTGGAGTTAGGTGAAGAATGTGGATTTGGGGGTGCTTGTCGTCATGCAATATGTCGGTCATTGTAAATGGCAAGGCTAGGGATTCTTTTCAGGCATCTAGGGATCTAAAGCAGGGTGATCCTTTATCACCATTTTTTTTTTTTTATTTTAGTTACTGATGTGTTGGGTAGTATTATTGATTTAGCTAAGGATAAGGGTGTCATTGAGGAGTTTGTGGTGGGAAGGGATAGGATTGGAGTTACTCATTTACAATTTGTGGATGATACTATATTCTTCTCATCAAAGAAGGAAAATAAGGTGGGGAGTTTGCTAAAGATTTTGGGAATTTTTGAAATTGTGTTGGGCCTCAAGGTCAATCTTAGCTAGAGCAATGTTGTGGGTATTCATTTGGAAGATAACTATGTGCATAGGGTGGCGGATATGTTGGGATGTTCCATTGATTCCTTTCCTCTCAAATACTTGGGGCTTCTGTTAGGAGAAGATCCTAGATTGGCATCCTTTTGGGAACCTGTTCTTGTCAAAATTGGGAAAAGATTGGAGGGATGGAAGCGAGCTTTGTTGTCTAAAGGGGAGAGATATACTTTGATACAATCCGTATTAGGATTCATTCCTATTTATTTCCTGTCCTTTTTCAAAATTCCGGTTAGCATTGCGAGGAAAATTGAGAAATTGATGAGAGATTTTCTTTACAAAGGGTGTGAAAAGGGCAAAGGGGTTCATTTTGGTTAGATGGGAGACTGTTTTACTTCTTAGGAAAAAAAAGATGGTTTGGCTATCGGGAACATCGTTGCTAGAAATATTACTCTCTTGGGCAAGTGGTTGTAGAGATTTTCTATTGAAAGTGAATCGCTATGGTGTTCAGTTGTTAAAAGCAAGTATGGAGTTCAACCCAATGGTAGAGATTCTAATGTGGTTAATAGAAGCAATTGTCGTTCACCGTGGAAATCTATTTCTCGTTTGTATCCACTTGTGTCTAACTTCTTTTTATTGAGAGTGGGGAATGGGGTGACCATCTGTTTTTGGGAGGATGTTTGGTTAGGAGATATCTCGTTTGATAGATCTTTTCCTCTTCTTTACCGGTTGGTTTGTTTTTGAAATGTTTCAATAGTGTCGGTGGCATGCTCTTCTATGGCACCTTTCTCTTGGAATTTTGATCTCATTAGAAACTTGAATGATAGAAAAGCGGTAGAGTTGGCATCTTTGTTGGTAGTGCTCGAGGGGGTCTCTCTTTCTTCCTCTTGTGATATTAGGGTATGGAATCTTGTTTTCTCAGGGGTCTTTTCATGTAAACTTTTTTTTTGATAAACTCATTGACTATGAAGCACGGACATAGACACATGAGCATGGCAATTTCCAAACAATGGGGACACAGACATAGCGGAGAACACAGTGAATTTTATTTTATATATTTTTATGTGTTATGTAGATTCATATTACATTCATCCTAAATCAAAATTAACAAACACTAACATAGTAACATTAATTCAATAAATATAACCACTACATTTAAACAAATTAATAAATCATCCATTCACAAAAAAGTCATAATAAACGATAACAAAAACTAAGACAAGAAAGAGAAAACATTCAACATCTAACAATATTCTTCACAAAAGTACTAAATAAGAGAGGCAAAAGAAAAATAAATAAATAAATAAATAAAATAAAATTAGCCCTGCCGTGTCCCCATATGGACACGCGTGTCTCTGCCGTGTTCCCACCATGTCCCCTACAAAAAAAATCATTAAATTAAAGGGACACGCCATCTGACGTGTCCCGTATGTGTCCCCGGCGTGTCCCATGTTGGCCGCCACAACACTGATTTTGGAGTGTCCTCCCTCTATTCCCTTATTTCCTTCTTATAAGAAAATTTAAAAAGCGGTTGTCCCTCATAAAGTGAAATTTTTCATGTGATCTTTGGCTCAAAAGGGTGTCTCAAGTAATGATGTTTTCCAAAGGAGAAGGCCTAATCACTCTCTTTGCCCTCAATGGTGTGTGATGTGCAAGAGAAACTTGGAGGTAGCAGATCATCTATTCCTTCATTGCCCGGTAGCTTGTGTATTATGGTAGCATCTTTTCGGCTTATGTGATGAGCAGTGGGTTGCTCTGCGGGACTGCATTTAAATGCTTCTTATTAGGTTTAAAGGGTTTGGGAGAACCAAGAGAGCTAAAACAAGGTAGACAAGCATTGTTTTTACTATTTTCTGGGCTATATAGATGGAGAGAAATGCTAGAATCTTTGATGGCAAGGAAACAAGTGTAGAGGCTTTGTGGTATAGGGCGAAATATTTGGCTTCATTTTAGGCATTTGTATCCCCTCTTTTTAAAAAAGTCCCTTTGTTTTTTATCTCTAGAGATTGGGCTACTGTTTGCCATCCCTAGGGCTAGGAGTTTTGTGCTTTTGTTTTGCTCTTTCTCTCTCTCTCTTTCTTTGTATGAGGACTTCTTATCCTCTTTCACTTTTATTTTTTAATGAAATTTTGTTGATGCTCAAAAAAAAAAAAAAACATAACCAGATTGTTAAAGAGAGAAGGGAAGGAAAGGGAATGGGTGAACAAAGCCTAACCTTGCAGAATTTTATGAAGATAATAAGGCAATTTTCATTTTTTTGTTACCACAATAAGCAACTAGAGGGCCTCTGTAATTTTCAAAATCACAAAGAGGGATATGTATTTGTCATAAACCTCATGGAATGTTATTGTAATTTATCCATTAAAAAAGGAGGTTAGTCCTCTACTGTTGGAAATCAATCCCTTATAAAGGAAAGATAATTCACAAGCCATAGCTCAATTCATATGCAACCAGACACTCATTAGTAGATTATAGACGAAAGACACTTGCATCCTCCTTATCACTGTATGAGACGGTTCAAGAATGTTGTCGAAAAATTTGAAGATCTTCGAAGATCATAGGAAAATCCGAATTCTCTAGAAATGATGAAAGGCTTAGGCCCCGTTTGGGGACTAACTAAATTAGTCAATTAGCTAAAAAGTTACTAAATTAGCCAAAAAGCCAACCACTCATACCAAAAAGTCAAAGATTCTCTTTTCTCTCTACTTTTTGCACATCTTTTCGTAATTAGCCAAAAAGTCATCCCAAACATACAAGTTTTTTTTACCTACCTTTTTAGCCAAATAGCCAAAAAGTTACTAAATTAGCCTGTTCCCAAACGAGGCCTTAGATTCTTCAACGGTCACAACTAGGAACAAAATAGCAAAGAGAAAATGTATAAGAGGGTTCAAGAATGTTGTTGGAAAATTTGAAGATCTTCGAAGATCTTTGAAAAAAACTCTTCTCTAGAAATGATGAGAGGCTTAGATTCTTCAACAGTCATAACTAAGAACACAATAGCAAAGAGATGATGGAGATAAGAGATTCAGTAAAGAATAAGGCAAAGTAGTTAGTTAAAGAGAGAATAATGGCAAGGCTCTCCCACTTTCACTCTCAAGGTTGATAATGAAGAAGGGAAATTAGTTCTTTTCCAAAAAATGTTTCTCCAAAATCTAACCCTTGTGAAGCTATGGGTGAGTGCTATTTATAGTAGGCACCTCATGATGTAGGATGGAGCCCGTGTGCAAGGCACATGAGAAATATTCTCCCTAACCATCTTGTCTGAGGAGGTGACCTCTCTGAGGATGAGGAAAACCCCGAAGAGGAGATCAACCTCTCAACAAACCCTTGTTCTTAGCCACACCTAACCAATGATCCCCAATCATCCGAAAGGGTCAGAGATAATCTCAAAGGACGCCCTGCCGCAAAAAGGTCAGGGGTAGTTCAAGAGAATGCCCTGCCGCAAATATTGCCGAATCTCAAGGACCCCCTAGATAGTGTCACCTCAACCCGGGTATAGATTAGTTTAACCGAATAGTGAATTTATCTTCACTCACCGTCCTCGGAATCGAGTCCTTTGTTTGGACTCCGTTATGCCCATTGTTCTGGTGCGTAGATCCCGGAAAGCTCTGAGCCAGCAAGTGTTCTGGGACTCATTAACGGAGTGACTTCCAGATTGCGTTCGAAGCCAAGCACTTCAGATCTGTATGCCAAACTAACTCAGTTTGGGAACATTGGAAATTGATAAAGCCCCAAAACTGATGTTCCTACATGTCCAGTGTGACTGGAAAAACTACTTCAGTTCTAAAATTGTTTGTAGAGTAGTTAGGGCTCCTACTGTTCCCGAGCTAATCAATGCTATCATTATCATTGTTTGATACCTAAACCAAACAATTGCATTGTTGCAATTTTTTAGACCCCAGCCCTCCCACCCAAATGATTCGCATATTTCTAACTACTGTAGAAAATGTGAGATATCTTACAAAGTAACTAAAGCCACAAATAGCATTTTCAGTAATGAATGAAATGCACAATCAAGTAAAATCCCAACTCACCTATCATAGCTAGAACCTATCAATGGTATGGTTACCATCTCCTCCTGCGATATCTTGAGCTTTGGTGCTTGTAGGATGTAGCGAAGTTCTGCAGCTTGGCGCCGGATGCTGACGCTGGGATGCTTCTGTTCTAATTGCTTATACAAAGCAATACAATCTGCGTGGCGGTTATGAGCCTCATAAGCCATAGCAAGCCATATTTGAATCTGAAAATAAAAACCATTGTTTCACATTAGTCCTCAATCAAACATATCCAGTAAGATAACCAAATTCACCATAGACATTCCTCTGTTTAGATATCAAACCCACCTCACCACCAAACAGAGTTGGCCTGGGAATGATTGTGAGAGCACCTTCCAGAAACTCAATGGCACGTCCATACATACCCTTCCCATAAGCCCTCTGACCTAATTCGAACATCAACTGAGCCATCTTTCTCCGCTCTGCTTGCTCCTTAGCTACCTATTTTCCCATGTCAAAATAACAAAACCTTTAGGTTCACAACTACTGACAAAAAACCATAATATGTTGATGGCAATCTTATTTATCCCAGAACTAGCCTCCATAATCCTTAGATAAATTAGGAAAACGAAAATAAACAGGTTAGAGTTGCTTATTCCTCTGTTTGGTTGCTGAGAAAAACGTAGAAATTAAACAAACTTGTTTAAGTAAGTGAAATATGATTGTACAAATATTGTATTGTATTTGATCTTCATAGTTATGATTGAGTTAGAACATCTACACAATCCTTTAACCAAAAAATCTAAGCTTCAGGCTGTTAATCTTCTCTTCTACTCCATTTTCTGAGCAACCTATGATTATAATTCATTGGATTCATTGTAATACAATATAAGAATTAATTCCAAAAAAAAAAAAAAGCAAGTGAAAATGCCTCTCTCGATAATTACAACTCTAAAGAATCGTTTAACTGAACAATCTAAGCTTCAGATTGTTAATCTTCTCTTATACTCCATTTTCTGAGCAATCAAACACATATTTTCACATTTTCTTTTCTTTTCACTAATTTGAGTGTAGAGACCAAAAATTTTTTTAAAAAAAAACTCAGAACCGAACCTTTTCGAGCTCCTTTCTTACTCTCATCCTCTTCTCTTCCTCAGTCTCTTCCTTGCCCTCTCCTTCACCTTCACCATCTTCCATTCGACTCTGCAACTCCTCCGCCTCCCTCTCCAATTCTCTCATCTCCTCAATCTCCTTCACTCTCTTCCTCATTTCCTTCTCCCAATCAAACGCCTCTTCTTCCTCATCCTCATATCCATTTCCATTTCCGTTTCCATTACTATCATCGTCGCTCAAACCAGCGAAATCCACCGCATTATCCTTCGAATTCGCCTTCCCTCGCACGCCAGATCTCTGATTACGATTCTCTTTATCAAATTCGAAGCTGTTTGCGGCGGCGATGGCGGCGGAGATGTGGTGGTGAGGTTCTTTCTTGAACAGGCTCAATAAGACATCAGCCGGCACCGGCACGGGCACCGGACGAGTCTTGCGGTCGAGAACTGCAGTCCGCGGCGCGGTAATGTCTAGAAGTAGTGCTAGGTTTCCGAGCACTACGGCCATGTCGACGGCGGCGCGTAGGTCTAGAGGATAGAGAAAGAGGAGAGAGAAGTGAGACACCGAAAGAGTTGAGGTGGAGATATTTTGCTTACTTGGGATTTTTTTCCTTTTTTTTTTTTTTTTGGATGTTGAAAGACTAGAAAGTACATCAATTCTGTAATATATTGAGCTAGTTGGAATAAAGAGGAATGATGAAGGGTAAAATTGTATATGAAGATTATGACAGAAGTGATGAACGAACCCAACAATTCAAACCTACCCAATTGGTATTTAAGTTGGATTAATTATCAAAAACTTCTGTTTACAAGACAAGTATTTCAAGTCTTGCTCGGTTTGTCAAGTGAGTTGAATTTTTAATTTTTAATTTTTAATTTTTAATTTTTAAAATTTTTGATTATTTTAGTTTAAGGTCAAGTTTGACATCTACTAAATAATATAAAAAGTTAAAAAGTCACTATCCTATTTAAGTCACATCATCTTATTTAAATCACATCACCTCTCTAACACATCACATCAAACCCAACTCAAATCCAATCCATACAAGTCAATAAGTCAAAAATTGTACTTTTTTAGAACATCCCAAACCAAAAGATTAAAAAATTTTGTTTGAAAATAGCTTTTTAATTTTTTTGACTTTTTGTAAGAAAAAAAATGTCATGATTATGAATTATATGAGATATTTTGTTTTATTGAATTAAAAGTTTATTTTGTTTTTTTGTAACTAAAATAGTCTCAAACCCAACCCAACCATTCTTCCCAAACGAAGCCTAAAAGTGTTATTATTAACACTTTATTAAGGAATGTTTTGGAAAAATGATTAAAAATTATTGTTTTTTTTTTTTTTTTTTTTGAAAGAATGTATAAAAATATGAGAAATGATGTGATTCAAAATATGTTCAAAATTAGGAAGTGGCTTTTAACTCACTTCCCAAAAGAGGCCTAACTATTTTGGACCTTCCACTTCTTTGGATCTCTACTTGTAAATTTTAAAATCCTTCAAATTTATTTTCTTCCTCTAGAAAATATTAAAATTATCCTTGTAAAGATATTCCACCCATTCAAATACACACCCCCGACACCCCAAAAAGCCTATTTTCCAAAACCCTATCAAAACCCAAGATGGTGGAACATCCCAAAATCAGTGGAAAAATTTTATGGTGATTAATAAGTTTTTTCTCTACTTCATTACAAGGTTTGTTAATTTGCTTGATTTTTTTTATTATCTCTTTTCACACACAATACAATCCAATTTCATACTTCTTTGATTTGTTTTATGTAATTCATCAATGGCCTTACTATACTTGTATACTCTCTATGTGAGCAAAATTTGGTAGGATTTCACTCCCTGGTCAACCACCCAAGGGTGGTCCAACCTCATTTGTTTGCCTGTTTCTACTACTGCTTTGATTATCTGTTCCTAAACAAATAATAAATGTTCGATTACCTGTTCTTGAACAAATAAATAATGTTCAGACTTGTGTTGCCGAATTTTGGTCATATATTCAGGAGTTCAGTCTTGAAAAATTACGAACAATTTTTATTATTTTTGCCATTTTTTTTAGGGAAATTTAGCTATAAACCCCTTTTACCTTCTTTTCATTGTTAAAAGGACTAAGAAAAAAATTATACTTTCTAAACCCCCTCATAATTATAAAATCTTGCATAAGGGACAAAATTTATTATTTAAATATTTTATAGGACTATTATACCCTCAACTTCTGCATATATAATCAGCTTCGTCATCAACTGTATCATAATCACCATAGTTGCATCTTCCAAGTTTCAGCAGAAAGTCGTCGACAAGCCGCCGCCATAGTCGCGTCTTCCAAGCTTTAGCAGAAGGTCCTCTCTTCATCTTCATAATCAACAACGATGAGGCTTTGAGTATGTTGAAATTGAATGAGGATGTCGTTAGAGATTCGAAAGCTAGGGTTTCGGAGCAGATGGGGGAGATTTGGAGCGCAGTGGAGATGGCTCAATTGGAAGCAGAGAAGAAACATGATGAGGTTGTTGATGAGATGCTGGCGATGTTGAATGCGAAAGCTGAAGCTTCGAGATTGAAAGAAGTTGAACAGGAGGTTGGGAAGGATGTGGATGAGGAACAGTAGAATATATGTATATATATATGTGTGTGTATGAGTGTTGTTGAACACATGTATTCTTTTTCATTGAGATGTGTGATTGTTGATCGAGTTTTAGAAGTTTTTCGTTTCAATTAGATATGTGGATTTGTTGATTAATTTGTTTTGTTTTTGTTTGTTTTTTTTTTTTTTTTTTAAGTTTTTTCCCAATTAAATATGTTGATTTGTTGATTAATTTGTTTTGTTTTTATTTGTTTGTTTGTTTGTTTTTGATTTATTTTGTTATTTTTTATCTAATTTCATTTGACAGAACCAGAGTAAAATTTTACTCTGGTTCTATTGCTCTGTTTTTTTCATTTGACAGAATTAGAGTAAAATTTTACTTTTATACATAGTAAAATTTTACTTTTGTGTAGAGTCTAACATTTTACTAATTTTCAAGAGTAAAATTTTACTTTTATACAGAGTAAAATTTTACTTTTAGTTTCAGAGTGTAACATTTTACTCTTATTCAGAGTAAAATTTTACTTTTATAAAGAGTAAAATTTTACTTTTAGTTTTAGAATGTAAAATTTTACTTTTATACAGAGTAAAATTTTACTTTCATACAGAGTAAAATTTTACTCTGAAATATATAGTGAAGATGGCTTAATAGGAGAGCTAATAGATATGAGGGTAATATAGTAAAAGAAACAAGTTTGAAAATATTAGGGGATTTTGAAAGTACTTATATAATTCTTGTCCTTTTGAAAGATAAATTAGATAGTGAAGGGGTTATCACCAAATCCCAAAAAAAACTTACCCTTATAAGGTTAATCTTCTATGAGCAAAAAACACCATCAAAGTTATGAACCTCTTATGAGCTTTTATTGTTGTACTACTATCGTTTTATGGAGTTGTTGTTCTAAGAAAAAACTTTCACTCATTGTCATTGTTTGAGAAGTTTATGTAATCAAATGGTTCCATTGTTGCCATTGGAATATTGTCACAAAATGATTTTCAAGGTTTTGAGAATTGGTAGATTTTGAAGGTGAGATTTTAAGGAAGATGAATGAGTGGTAATGGAGGTAGGTGGTCTCACAAATCCTAACTCATGATGTACTAGATGTGTGGGTATAATTGTGAGATGGGGTGTCCCAAAATTTTTGATGTCTTTTTTGGTAATTTCATTTGAGGTTATTATTGTAATAAAAAATGTTAAAAAATGGGGGGTTTAAAATAATTGATGGGGTGCTAATATCAACACTCATTTTTAATCCAAAAAGTCTTGAATTCTATTTATAAGACAATTTTATTCATTGTTGTCATGATATCTGCAACCTCTTCTTTTTATCTTTGCAATCCAGAAGAAAGCTATGCTATGCCTCCTCCAGTAGTCGTGATAGCGCCGCCCTATCAAAGTCGTGTAGATTCTTGCTCTTGTTTTCGGCCATCGTGTATTATTTGTTGTGCATCGCTGAAAACCAACGCCAAAACTGAGAATGCTCTCAATTTTAAAATAGAGAATGATTTCAGTTTATAATTATCAAAAGTAAGAAATTTCTTATTTTTTTTTCTAGATTAATTAAAAATATTATCAATTTTGAGATTTTTTTCTATTTTTTTTATGATTAAAATTGAGGATATTATCAATCTACTCTCTCTCTCTCTCTTACCGTTACCTTCTCCTCTTCTTTCTACACTTTGTAGATCTGGAAATCTCCAAATTTAGCTAGATTTGGTTCAAGATGAGCATGACTGGGTTACAATGGTAAGACGTAATGATGGAGATGATGAGAAGTGGTGATGGCGATGACGATGGCAATAATGATAGGCAGCGATAGCAACAAGGAGCAGAGGCGACTGTGATGGCAAGAAGCAATGGGTGACGACATGGTCGCGATGTAGCAAAGGGGTGAAGTGTGAAAGATGGAAGAGAAGGCAGAGAGGGGTGACTGAGAGAGGTCGCCGTTGGAGAAAGGAGATTGTCAGTGGGGTTTAGCGTTGAGGTCGCTGACGGTAGTTTAGTGGCGGTGGCTGGAAAAGGCATGAGAGAGAGAAAGAGAGAGAGGAACCAAATGTTTTTGTGTTTTTTTAATTTGTAAGGGTAGATTGATCATATAAAATTAATGTAGGACTCATGGGTTTAAAGTTTTGTGAGTAAGACCTAAATAAAACATGACTTGATTGCTACCCTTTATTTATTTATTTATTTGTGACTATTTTAACTTAGCTAAAAAATTTGTATTTGGAAAGTTGATTGACTTTTTTTAGTTGATTTGATAATTGTGAGTGAAAAGGTAGAATGATTATAAATTTGATGTGATATTTTATCTTATTAATTATTTTAATAGGCTATTTTAGTCAAACCATATTCTCACTTAGGACCATTACATACTCTTTTTGAACTTAGTCAATTAAATAAATAAATAAATCTTAAATATATTTTAAAACTTGTTAAAGTTTTTAAATTAAGTTTGAACAGTCAATTGTTTATTTGGCTTAATTCGATAAACTTAAAATTATAGCACTCGTTTGGCATAAGGCTACAGGGCTAAAATAGTCAAAAAAAAGACAAAATAAGTTAAAAAATTAATAAGATAAAACGTTATATTCAAATCATAATTATTTTATTTTTTCTCACAAAAGTCAAAAAAGCCAAAAAGGAAAAAAAATAATCCGAAATGAGGTTTTTTAGCCTTAGGCTAAAATAATAAAAAAGCCAAACCACATCCTAAACGATCTGTCTCAAAATAATAGTTTCTTTTGGAAAACTTAACTTTTTTTTGGTAATGCAATTATTATGCTTTCAAAAAATAATTTTTCAAAATTATCTTTTGATTGATAGTATATTTTTCTTTAGAAATGTCAATTGTCATAGTTGTACTTTTTTGTGCTGTAAATGAATTTTAAAAAAAGGCAAAATAGAAAATTCATGTTATTTTTAAAAATCAACTAATATTTTGACACAATTAAAATGAAATAAATGACTAATATTTTGAGACGAAAAGAATATAAAAATACAAATAACTAAGCACTCGTTTGGGATAAACTAATTTAGCTTGATTGGTTAGATTTTAGCTATTTTAGTCTAGTTAAAAAAATTGTGTTTGGTATAAATTTTGATTTTTTTTTTTTTGTAATTGATTAGATGGTTGTGAGAAAAAAATAAAATGATTATGATTTGAATGTAATATTTTATCTTATTTATTAAATTAGTTTGCTTTATCTTTATTGATTAATTTAATCAAAATAGCTCATGCCAAACAAACCTTAAAACACGATTGATTCAAAAGTTTAATAAATTAATGGGTTATTTAGAATAATTTAAATAAATATATTTTTTTAATTTGTTAATAAAAAGATATACAATATAATAAAAAATTAATATGACCTAAATAAAAAAAATATGACTTAAATAAAATAAGAAAAAAGATGGGTAATATACCCCAAACAATCCAAAATTTAAATAAATTTTAAATTTCATCAAAATTTTTAAACAATTAGGCCCAATTTAACAAATTTGACATTTATTTATTTATTTTTGACTTTTCTATTTTTATATATATATTTTTAAAAAAATTAATTTTTAACAAAATTAATTTTTAACGTATGTCCAAACCTCGTGGAGTTTTATCACGGCAACGCAAACGCCTCGAGTACACGACACTGCAAACCGTGTCGTTTTGCTTGCAAAACAACTAGAACGACGCCGAATGAATTACTTTGCTTTCCCGTCTCTAAACGGACCCTCGCTTTTGGACCGTCGACTGGTTTGACTTAAAACACGATCTACGGATATTCGGCTCCGCAGACCCGAGTGGGTCCCATTTTTAGTCACCTGCACTCTCTGACACGTCTCTCTCTCTCTCTCTCTGCGAAACAACAACAACACAACGCGAGGACAGTTATAACCAGAAAACCTGAGCTTTATCCAGAACCTGTGAGTGTTTGCTCACTCATCAGCAATGGCTCTTCCTCTCTGCGATCTTCAATCTCGCCTCATTTCTTCTCTTCACCACCACCACCACCACAAACCCACCCCTCTCAACAACACTCATCGCAAAACCAAAACCAAAACCAAACCCCTCCTCTGTTTCTCCGCCAAATCCAAATTCCAATTCCATGTCTCATTCTCACACCCTAATACGCGTTTCATTCACATTTCTGCCCCAAAATCGGCTTCAATCAATGGATTTCCGACGCAGACCATCTCGAAGATTCTCCGGAAGACTCTGGGCAAAGCAATGTCGAGTTCTCAGAGAGGTTGCGAAGGTGGATTGGTTTTGTTCGATCGATTTTGCCTGGAGGAAGTTGGTGGAGCTTTTCGAAGGACGTCGAAGTTGTAATGGCGGCCAAGCCGGTGACTGTGTGGCTGGCGCTCCGGCGGATGTGGGAATTGATTGCTACAGATCGATGGGTCATCTTCGCTGCTTTTTCTGCCCTAATTCTTACAGCTGTGAGCCCTTTTTCTCTGCTACATGTCATATAAAACTGTTTTATAGACTGTTTTAGTTTTTTTTATACTTATTTCCATATTGTTATTGGTCTTCAATTACCCACAAGCCCTTTCCTTTTTGTTTGGACAATGAGTTAGTGCATCTCTAATCCTTAAAAGACTCTTATATCAATTTTAAATTTGGGTAAAAATCTCTCTAAACACTTTCCACTCCTTTACCAAATCAAGGGAAAGTCAAATGTTTACTCAAAATTTTCAATTGTTTTGTGGCTCTCAAATTTACCATTATGCCATTAGTGAAGTTTTTACTCAAGTTCATGCTTAAGTCTGAGTCGAATGGTTTATATCAAATAAAGTTTTTACTCAAATTTATGCTTAAATGAGTTTTTCCATTAGAGTGGTTCATATCAAATAAAGCTTTTTTCGGGCCAGCTTGCAACGCACATCGAATAATTCCACGGCCCTAAAGTTAGCAACCAGGCAATCCTCCACTGGCCCCTTGGGTGAGTCAAACTCGAGATCTTGAATTTTATCCTAAGTCTTTACTGCTTGGCCAATTCCTTGGGGTTTAGCTTTAACTCAAATTTGAGTAAAATTTTGAGTAAGGGCTGCGGATGGCCTTAGACAATTTTAGGTGAACGCTGTTTTCAATGGCTCCTTGGAAAGTTCAAAACCCCGACCTCAAAAGAGTTTATCAATTAACTTAATGGAACCCGAGCTATATTGTTATTGCTCTCATTTGGCAATTGATGGATCAGCAGTGGTTATGTGAGTTGGTTTTGGATGGTGTGACGCTAATGCATGTGCTAACCATCTAGTTAGAGCTGCTGTGAGCCAAGGTCCTGGTCTTGCCTTCCATTCTGTTCACCCTGGCCTTGCACAGGTGTTACTTCAGGATATGTTTGGTCAATGATTTTGCCGTCCTGTCTTGATTTGTGGTTTAGCCACCCCATTGTACCAAAAATAAAAATAAACACCATCAACATTGTATATAACTTTTTTATTTTCTTTTTCTGATTTACTAAGGAGGACAATAGTAATAGAAATGCAAGGAGAAGCTCAAGCAGTAAAGCTACATAAATGTCAAAAGAGTGTGGAGTTGGAGGTCAATATGAACTCCAATTGTTTGTACGTGAATGTTGAGCTAGAAAAAGTTACACAACTACCTAATCAGCAATCACAATCTTTTAATCATGCTTGATATTTTCATTACACTGCGGAAATGTGCATGCAAGGTTCTTTTGTGAAATAAGCTACCAAGTTCCAAGTTCCAGTTTATTTACTAATGCACCTGAATTCCATTTGTCTGATACAGTTTTCAGAAATCTCCATACCACATTTCTTGACAGCATCAATCTTTTCAGCGCAAAGTGGTGAAATCATGGTGTTCCACTGGAATGTGCGTCTTTTGGTTCTACTATGTCTCATTGCAGGAATTTGCAGGTTAAAATCTTGTATGGTCAAGGATCCTTCCTCAATAATGCATCACAGTGAATGACTTTTTTTTCTACACCAGTGCTTTGATAATATCAATATCTAAGGAATGATTCAACATTAGACATCAATTTGCAGTAATCTGTATTATAATATGAAGAATGGTGGTGCTACATGCACCAATTAGTGTACTAACTAATGTTATGACATTATTACTGACCCCACCTATTATACAAATTACAAATACCCAAAACCTTTAAAATTATGCCACATCATCTATTAGTACACTAGTTAGTACACTAATTGGTGCATATAGTATTATTCTATGAAAAACTCTTGAAAAGCAACCAAAAAAATGAACTTCATAAATAGCCATTTACGATCTCATATTGGGCTTTTTGTATCCTTCCTATAGATATATATATTTTTTGATAAATTTTTATATCCTTCCTATATTGCGGCTTAGACACTGATAAGAAACCCAATGTCATTAGATTTATGTCTTGGCAAGTGAGCCTATGCATGCCTGAATTGTTTTCAAGTGGTGGCATGTATGTGCAAGATTTCTGAATAAGAATTTTATATTCAATTATGTCAAAATACAAAGGATACATCTAATTATATAGTACTCTTAACCCTAAGACTAAAAAGGAAACAAAAATATGCACTCAATCTCTCACAATCTCTCAGAATATATACACAATACACTACCATATATACATATATACACAATATTCTCACACTCTCGCTCAAACTCAAGGTGTTTTAGCAGAAAATACTGAGAGTTTGCCAAGAATAAATTGAAACCGTGCAGCGGTGTGAGTCTTGGTAAAAAAGTCAGCAAGTTGTAGAGCCGAAGAGATGAAAGGAAGTGAGATAGAGCCAGACTACAGATGCTCACGAACAAAGTGACAATCAATCTCAATGTGCTTGGTCCACTCATGGAAGACAGTGTTATGTGCAATCTGAATAGCACTGCGGTTGTCACAATAGAGGGAGGTCGGAGAAGACTGAAGGACACCCAAGTCAAAGAGAAGACAACGAAGCCAAACAACAAAGCAGTAGCATGAGCCATAGCATGATATTCAGCTTCGGCAGTAGAGCGAGTAACAATAGTTTGTTTCTTGCATTTCCAAGAGATCAAGAAATCGCTAAGAATCAGACAGAAACCAGACGTGGACTTGCGATCAGTAACGTCACCAGCCTAATCAGAATCAGCATAGGCCACCAAATCCAAAAAGGAAATAAGGACAATAGTAAACCCGAAAATATAATACCTCGGAGATAGCGAAGAATCCAACCAATGCAGCCCAATGTGTGGAGCGAGAAGTAGAGACAAACTGGCTAACTATATGAACAACATAGGCAAGATCAGGACGAGTAACCGTCAGATAGACTAAGCAACCCACGAGCTCTCGATATAAAGTAGAATCATCCAGAAGAACACCATTAGTAGTGTTGAGCTTTACATTAAGCTCAATAGGGGTATCAGAAATCTTAGTGTCAGTAAGACCGGCACGATGAATAACCTTATTGGCATACTTGGCCTAAGATAAAAAGTAGTCATTGGGAGAAGAAGCTGTCTCATTACCAAAAAAATACCGCAATGGGCCTAGATCTTTCATTTTAAAGGTGCGGAAAAGATGCTGCTTGACCTCAGAGATAGCAGAAGAGTTAGAACCAGTGATGATTATATCATCCACATACAGTAATAAGGCAACAAATCCAACAGAGGTGTGGAGAAGAAATAAAGCAGAGTCCTGGTCATAAGGATGAAACCCAAGCTTAGTAATCGCAGTTTGAAAGGGATCATACCAAGCACGAGGAGACTGTTTCAGACCATACAGAGTATGCGAAGGCGACAAACCTATCCAGAGGAATAGTAAAGGCCAGGGGGAGGATGCATGTAGACCTCCTCAGTGAGATGGCTATTAAGAAAAACATTCTTAACATCCATCTGATAAAGAGGCCAAGAACGAACAGTAGCACAGAAATCAAAGTAAGGAGAGTAGTCATTTTAGCAACAGGAGTAAAGGTCTCCTCATAATCAATACCATACTCCTGTGACCTATGAAGCATGGACACTCCAAAATCGGTGTCGTGGCGTTATCCAACACGCGAACACGTTAGGGACACGTACGAGACATGCCAGATGGCTTGTCCCTTTAATTTAATGATTTTTTTGTAGGGGACACGGTGGGGACACGCGTGTCCATATGGGGACATGGCATGGGACACGATAGGGCTTACTTCTTTTTTTTTCCTTTTCTTTTGCCTATTTTATTTAGTGCTTTTGTGAAGAATATTGTTGGATATTGGATGTTAAATGCTTTCCCCGTCTCGTCTTAGTTCTTATTATCGTTTATTATGTCTTTTTTGTGAATGTATGATCTATTAATTTGTTTAACTGTAGTGGTTATATTTGTTGAATTAATGTTACTATGTTAGTGTTTGTTAATTTTGATTTAGGATGAATGTAATATGAATTTACATAACACATAAAAATATATAACAAAAAATAAAATAAAATTCGCCATGTCCCCTGCCGTGTCTATGTCCCTATTTTTTGAAAATTGCCGTGTCCGTGTCCGTGTCCGTGTCCGTGTCCGTGCTTCATAGCCTTTGGCATCCAGACGAGTTTTGTAGCGCTCAAGGGAACCATCAGAATGAGTTTTGACTTTGTAGACCCATTTGTAATCAACCAAATTCTTACTAGCAGGCAAAGGAACACACGAAGGAATGAGTAATTAGGAATTTGGGAGAACAAAGCTTCATAAGGAGACCGACCAGAAAGAAGGAGAGTAGGCATGCGATTGAGAAGAAAAGCAGCAGTAAGAACTGCTTCTCTCCAAAATGGAGCCGGAACTGAGGCAGAGAGAAGTAGAGACCTAACTGTCTCAAGGAGATGACAGTGTTTACGCTCGGCTCGACCATTTTGGGCAAGTGTATCTGTACAAGAAGTTTAGTGAATGGTACCCAAATTGGCAAAATACTAACAGAACTCATTTTTAAAATATTCTCCACCCAAGTTAGATCGTAACACTTTAATTGTAGACTCAAACTGAGTAGTAATCATAGACTAAAAAGTATGGTATATTTGATAAAAATTGGACTTATGAGTCATGAGATAAACCCAAGTGTAACGGGTGCAATCATCAACAAATGATACATAGTATGCAAAACCTCCTTTAATAGGAACAGAAGAAAGGCCCCAAACATCAGTATGAACTAAAGAAAACGATGTATCAGATATAGAAGTACTTTTACGAAAAGGTAAGGCTGTTATTTTGGTAAGTTTACATCCCCGACATTTAGTAAGTTCATTAGGAGAAACTTTACCCAAGATACCTGATTGAGTTAAAGACCATAAACGGTTAGTAGACAAATGCCCTAATCTAGAATGCCATAAGTAGAAAGGACTGGATAGAGAATCTAACTAAAAAGAGGAAAAGGCAATCGGAGAGGTTGTCATAGGCAGATACAAGCTCTCCACCACATAGAGGTCCCCAACTCTACGGCCAATTCCAATCTGCTGCTTGGACATCCGATCCTGTACAGAACATATAGAAGAAGAAAAGATAATATCAAAACCGAAAGTATCAAGCTGACTGATAGATAATAAACTGACAGATAATTGAGGAACGTAAAAGACAGATGGAATAGAGACAACAAACATAACAGACGATAGCACAGATCCAACAGATATAATAGACATACCAGACCCATTAGTAGCATTAACAGTAATAGGAAAAGGAGGGAGAGTACAATTTTGAAGTAAGAAGAGATGGGGAGTCATATGATGAGAGGCACCAGAGTCAAAAATGTAGATAGACGAAAAGATACTTGAAGAAGACCCAAGCAAACTTGAATGAAGAGAGGAAACAATGGAGGCAGACGGGGATGGTAGGGAGGTAGACAGTATATGCTGAAGCTGACTAATCTGAGCACTTAATGAAGCCAAGTTAGGATCAGGAGCTGGAGCAGATGCAATAGAATTGGTGAGAGGCTGAACGGTACTCAGGGTAGAGGCATAGAATTGGATCGGAAATTGCTGAGAAGACGAGGCAGACACAGGCAAAGCAGACATACATCCCTTTTTGTGACAATAATACTTCCAATGGCCCCTTTGATGGCAGAAGGCACACTTATCTGATGCCAATAGGTTGAAGTTGATGGATATCCAACATCGTAATGATCCAAAGCTAGAAAACTGATGGGTTAAATTGTAATATCCAAAAATAATACTAGATGGGTCAATAATATAATAAGTTGAGAGACCAAATACACAGATAATCCAAACACAGTTCAGAGAGAGAGAACCAGCGTATCAGAACCAGCAAAGAAGATTCGCCAAGCAAAGCTCAACCATGGAGCGAGAAAACTTCACGATACGAAGCTGAGCCCGCGAATGGCTGCGCGAAATCTACTCCAGCGAGAGAGAAGAAGACCTTGCGAACCAAACCGAGAGAGAGAAAAGGCCCTAACACGACTAGACGAGCCAAACGAAGCCCTTGTACGAACTGAGAGGAATAAATCCTCGGTCTTCCCAAGTTAGATGGGTCACGATTCGAACTTAGACGGTGCGTAATGAACCAGATGGGTCAACAACCAGAAGACTAGAGAGAGAGACGAACTGGGTCTTTTTGAATCTGATGTTTCGCAATTGAAATATCACAACCCGAACTCAAATGGGTCTCACAACCCTAATGAAGCAGAGGATGGACTTGACGATGACTAGATAACTCGATTGAGTCCAGAGAATAGATTCGAAACCAAAAATTAGACCAGAGAGGATTTTGGGATGGCTGCTAAGATTTTCGACAAAGCTCTAATACCATGTAAGATTTCTGAATAAGAACTATATATTCAATTATGTCAAAATACAAAGGATACATCTGATTATATAGTACTCCTAACCCTAAGACTAAAGAGAAAATGAAAATTTTCACCCAATCTCTCACGATCTCGCAGAATATATGCACAATACACTACCATATATACATATATACGCAATATTCTCACAGTATGACATGTGTTAACTTATACTATATGACATTTACTTAAAGTAGCTACTTAGGAGCCTAGGATTTTGTACTTGCCTATGTTTGCTATAACTTACACTGCTAATCAAGTAAATGATTGATCTTTGATTTAAAATTTAGCTAAGAAAATTAATTTTCGCTAGCTACAGAAAATAGAATTCCAGATGTTATTTGCTTTTGACATACTGTAAAGTAACTTATTTCTATATATATTTAGTCTGAACAGCTATATTTATTCACTTGGGAAAATAGTTTATGAGGGGAGAGATTATAAAACTAGAATACAAAAGAGTTCTCCTATATTGTACTTCTTTGAAATGAATGTTTTTGTTGCTTTCTCTTTTTTGTATTGGGAATTTGGTATAGTGCTGTTGAATGTACAACCAAGGGTCACCTATTAAAAACAAAAGCATTTATAAATGTATAAAATCCTAGGTTTATGCTATCTAACTCACCGTTTTATTTAATCAGTTTACCTGCATTAAATAATATGGGTAAAGAACTTATAAGATAAAATAAAATTTGGGTGAATGAGCAAAATTTGACCGTTTGCCAGTTTGCTGCTAAATAAATTTGGCAATGGTCAAATTTATAGGCTGCACTAGAGTATATGGAACTAAAGTTTAATGACCAAAATAGAGAAACTTCCTTCCTGTCAATGTAATACGCAATGGTACGCCGGGTTACATACATAAATGCATTCATTTAAAGCAACCGTCTTTCCTTTTCTGTTCATTGTTAAGAGTAACTGCATTATATCAATCTTTATGGACTCCATAACTGGAAATTTCAACTATCTGGTTGAACAATGTTACACAGTTACTGATCCCATGTTCTTTTTATTTTATGTACAGTGGTCTACGAGGTTGCTTTTTCAGCATTGCAAATATGATCCTTGTGAGTTTACTGCTAATGGTTTAATTTTTCAAAATCTTTTTTGTAAGAACGAGGACAGCAGATATATGTGTTGTAACCATTTGGATGACTGACCTGGGGATCATTTAGACTGCTTATCTTGTCATTCTGTTCATTTATTGGTTGAAAGGGTTAAAGAAAAGCTGGACATTTGACATTGGGGTTATTTTCAATATTATGGTGAAGTTATTTGGGTCATTTGCATCTAAGAAGTGGCTAACATGTGCATTGTTATGACTTATGATTACTA
Source organism: Camellia japonica (assembly GCA_030407325.1). Taxonomy (NCBI): domain Eukaryota; kingdom Viridiplantae; phylum Streptophyta; class Magnoliopsida; order Ericales; family Theaceae; genus Camellia; species Camellia japonica. Next base: position 157,207,292 of record JAPPVO010000017.1, read on the forward strand.
TATTGCTGCTGGGTCATGTGGATGGTGTTAATGAAATGTACAAAGCTTGAGTTTCTTTCAAGAATGCAAAACCTCTATTTCTTACAAAATATGGTCATTATAATTTTTTTTTTTTTTGAATTTTTTTAGTGGATTGATGATTGGAACATCATACCTTTACAATTTGCAGGTCAAGCGAATGAGGGAAACTTTATATTCCTCTCTTCTTTATCAGGTTCTGAAGTGTATATATACACACATTATATAGTATCTTATAATTATGTTTCAATGTGCTTATTTTGAGACAAGCACCATCTTCTGTCTGGATTTCTTTATTCATGGTGTTACTTCCTTTGTAGGATATATTGTTCTTTGACTCCGAAACAGTTGGTGATTTGACTAGTAGGCTTGGAGCAGATTGTCAGCAAGTGTCTCGTGTTATTGGAAATGATCTTAATATGATATTACGCAATGCTCTGCAGGTTCCTTTGCTAATCAAAAACTAAGTCTTCTTGAGTTTGTCTGCAGGTGCAGTATCTCATTCTCATTAGTCCTTTTCAGGGCACAGGTGCATTGATTTACTTGTTGATTTTATCATGGCCACTTGGATTGTATACATTGGCAATATGCTCTACTCTGTTAGCCATTATGCTGTTATATGGCCAGTAAGATTTTATACAGTTCTACCTTCATGTGTATATGAATGTTTCTGTCATATTTTTTTGTTTTGTAAAGAAACATAAATATTCAGTTTATGGATGGGATACTTAAGAATTAAAAAAATTGGGGATAAAAGTAAATGTAGGAGTTTAAGCAACGGAAAACTAAAGAGTTATGGCATTTGAGGTTATGTAATAAGAAACTAAATTTGATAACTAGCGAGAGTTTTTTTATTTTTTTTTATTCTATTTTTTATTTTTTATTGAAACACAATACTAGGACAACCCCTGGCTTGCTCATGTTGAGCTGCCTTGGATATTAGGAATTCACACACATGAAACCTGGGGAGAGAGCAAAGCCAGCTCACTCACTGACACTGTAAAGTCCATTTTTACGTTTGTTCTTTGGTTGACTGTTGAACTTGGCTGTGGATGTGGTCTGAATGATCATGATGGTCAAATCACTTTTTTACTTTTTCATGGCCTTTGAAATAAGTATTTTGAACAAGTCCTAGATTGGACCCTCCTTTTGAACTTGTCAATAAATCCAAGATTGTTACTTTGCCTTTCAAATTTTTGTTGCGGTGCTATTATTTATTATTTCTTACGTTTCTTGTATAGGTACCAAAAGAAAGCAGCAAAGTTAACTCAAGAATTTACTGCTTCTGCCAATGAAGTACTTTCAGAAGGCTCATGTTTAATAGATATGAGAAATTAATTGCCGAAGTATCTTACAATTAAAGTTTTTTTTCATATGATGTAGGTTGCGCAGGAGACATTCTCTTTGATGAGAACTGTTCGAGTGTACGGAACTGAGAATCAAGAACTTGGCAGGTAAAAAGTTCTAGTGGTAAACTTTTTTTTTTTTTTGAAAAATTTATATTCCCGTACTAATTTTTTTTTTAATTACAGAATCTGTACAAGGGAACACAAACATTCATGCATCTAGGTTTAGACTTAGAATTTCTGTGACAGACATAAATATATCCTGCTTTGGTGGGCAGGTACAAGCATTGGCTGGGGAAGTTAGCTGATATAAGCTTGCGGCAAAGTGCCGCATATGGATTTTGGAACCTTAGCTTCAACATTCTCTATCATTCAACACAGGTGAGCCCTTTCTTGTCATCAAATTGATTACATCTGCCTTATTTATGGAAGTTGCTAATCATTAAATTGAAGCTTTTTCTGCAACTTGACAACATGGCTTAGCTTGATTTAAGTTGACACCCAATGCAGCTTCCCGAGCTTGAGGTTTTTTCAGGTGATTTTGGGTTGTGGGCGACTATAGCTATGTTCAACAATTGAGTGTGAAGCAGCCTCCTACCCAACCTTCTGCTGCCTTAGGAAAAGCCATGTATATGCAATTTAGGGTCCATCTATAGCTACATATCTATATAAGGATATAATAAGAGAGGGAAGTTGGAAAGAATTGTTAAGATAATTCGGGGTCCTATTTCTGTGTTTAATTAATGGTTTTACATTTATTCTTTGAAAGAATGCTTGTTAGTCGCCATCTCTTTCTGGTGCTAGATTATTCACATGTCCAGCTTGTTAAGATGGTATTGAACCTCACACTTTGTTACCCCTCTGACCAAGATATTTGCAACTTGGCTCCTCATTCTCTCTTCATTTTTTCTTCATTGATAAGTAGCAACGTGGTTCCAATATTCATAGTAAACAAATTTTGGTTTCCATTTCAGTTCCCTCTTTTGAATTGTCTATCTGACTCTGCTTAGATATGTTTTGTCCAGTCTTGTTAGATTGGATAACGTGCAATATCTCTGATCCTTGTTGTCACAATAAACCTTTTGAGTTCCTTTGGTATAAATTCATCTCTTTGAAGGAAATTTTGCCATTGCAGTTCCCACATCCCATGGACTGTAGCCTTCCTTAACTGCAGATTTTTAAGTACTGAAGAATTTTGCAAATTGCCTCCCTATCAGATAGATCAATGTCATTGGAGCATGCCTGATCAACTTGCAATGCTAATTGCATAAGAAATGTCAACGCGAGTGTGAGATAATTTTGCTTCTTCACAAACCTTTTTAAATCTCCTTGCAATCTTCCATGCACCTGTACTATTCACATATCCCATTATTTTCTTTTGTATAAGGTCATGATTCCTTCAGTAGGTGAAAGTGATGCCAATCCTGGATTTATTGGGTGGGGTGGGAATGCTGGTGCATTTGCCATTGTCACATGGTGTCACTGCAGTTCACATTGAATTTTCAATTAAACTTGTAAGAGGGTATCATTAGCTTTTTTTCTTTTTTGGGAAGTAGGAGAATTAGACTTTGGAAACGCTAGTTTAAACTCTATAGCAATAAAAGAAGTGCATTATTATTATTATTATTTTTATAAATAACCAAACTTTATTGAAAAAGCATCAAAGTGATGCAATGAATACAAAAACGACAGCCCCAAAGGCCCAACAAAACTAACAAATCAAATCCTCCACAGAGTCTACAAAAGCTAAAATACCTGGATCAACTAAGCCCGTAACCCAACTATATAGCACCATAAGAAGCTGCTGCTCTAACCAAGGAATTGAATGAGACACCCCTTGAAACATGTGCCTATTACGCTCCAACCAAATCAACCACATTAAGCAATGGGAAGCGAGCAACCATGCCTTCAGGCACCTCCTCCCTACCCTACCCCCTGCCCAACTTTGCAATAGTGCCCGCACAGAATTTGGTTGCACCCAAACCAACCCAAAAGACGCAACAAGCAGCATCCATAACCGAGAAGTAACCTGGCCTTTCCCGTAAAGTAGTACAGATGAAGTGCAATCTATAATCCAAGATAAACATGTGAATAATTAAGGTAACATACCTTCTTTCTTATCAATCAGGCTTCTCTCTTATCACTGTAAAAAAGTTCTAGATTTATAGATCTGAGCATATTGTTGTACAGATGTACAAGTTTGAGAAATTCTGTTTACATTCTGTTCAATCCTTTGACATTTAATTGTTTACAATAAATTTGTATTTAAACTTATGCTACAACAAAAGTATATATATGTAGTCTTTTACCCTGTAACAAAAATATAAATAAATAATTTTTTATTACCTGGCTTCATCAAAGAAAAGTCTGGTTTACTTGCCCAAACTTTTTTACTGCAAGCAATTCAGAAATTGCTGTAGTTTTTGAATTATGTAGGATTCTTACATTTTGACGTTTTCTTTAATGCAATTGGGACATGTTGAAGTCAGTTAAGCTTACATGCCACTGTTAAATCAAATGCTTCAATGTATATCATTCAGAACATCAGGACTGGCTTTTTCATTATGATTTAAAAGTTGGCTTTTTTATTTGCACATTTAATTTTATAGGTTATTGCTGTGCTGATTGGAGGAATGTACATTCTGCGTGGTCAAATAACAGCAGAGCGATTGACAAAGTTTATATTGTACAGCGAATGGCTGATCTTTTCAACATGGTGGGTGGGGGACAGTTTATCATCATTGATGCAATCTGTTGGGGCAAGTGAAAAAGTCTTCCGACTGATGGATCTTTCACCCAGTGACCAGTTCCTAGCTCAAGGCAAGCACTTTTTTAAACTTCCTAATATAATGAAGCTCGTCCTGAACTTTTTGATAGTATGTATTATGGTTGTTTTGAGTGTCCCAAATCCTGTTCTCATTATATATACATGGTGCTTGAACTTCCTTTTTCTGGTTTCAAATTGAATTAAAGTTTTGGACCATAGTAAAATATATTCTACTCTATGTAAGATTATTCACTAAAAGAAGTCTATGAATTGTTTTATTTTTTGTGCCTGTGCGTGTTAAAGGCCTAAAGAAAATCTATGAAGGTTTGTTGAATATTATTGTGGTTCAAGCAGAATGATGTTATGGACACCATGTAGTGGCCTGGACCTTGGCATTTGTTTTTGTCATTAGTAGACAAGGTTCTGCTCCAAAGGTTAACACAATGCTGCATCACCCCATTTAGGAAATCAATTCATTGTCATACTTGAGCCTGGTAAATAGCCACAGATAGGGTAGATGTATAGGTTCTCGATACTTTGAGGAGATTTAGGAATAAAATGAGAAAGGAGTGAGAGGCAACTAAGAGGAGATGAGTGCTTAATTAAGGCTCAAAACCCCAAAAAATTCGGCCCCTAAATTGAATATGTACCTAAAGGCACAACCATCAAAATCACCTATAGAATTGCATCAAATTTTTTGATTGATATTGTTATAGAATCCTATTTTCTGTTGTGTGACCGTAGGTTTTCTTATTACTTGGTGGTATTCACTCTTCAAATATATCACTTTCTTTTGACTCTTTTTGCTGAGGCATTCTTTTTCTTCTAAAGCTTGTTTTTGCAATTAAGTTTGTTTAGTGAATTGGGTATCAGATGTCGACATATTGCAGGATTAAAGTTGCAAAGGCTGATGGGGCGAATTGAGTTTGTGAATGTGTCTTTTTATTATCCTTCAAGACCAACGGTACATTTTTTAATCCTGAATGCTACATATATGTTGAACACACTGAGAATTGCACTTGGCTTTTCACTTTGACATAGCTTGTTAAATCCATCTTGTACGAATGTTGCTTGCCTTTTTTCCCAATCAGACTATATGACTAAATTGGCTTGTGTTAGTTATGTTCACTTTCACTTAAAGTCTTTTGGTACTACTACAGAAAAAATTTGATATTTTGACCATTTGAACAGGTACCTGTACTAAAAAATGTAAATCTCTCAGTGCATCCTAATGAAGTTATTGCAATTGTAAGAAATTGTTGGTCTCTTTATTGGTGTTATTTCTTCCATGATGACCACTAGAAATAAATAAACTTTAACCTGATGTTGGTTAGGTTGGTCTGAGTGGTAGTGGAAAAAGCACTCTTGTAAATCTTCTGCTTCATCTTTATGAACCAACAAGTGGTCAGGTAAGCTCCTCTACCCTTGTGCTGACATCTTGCCATTAAATAAAATGAAATATTTTGTGCTTTCCAATTGAGTGGACAATATTGATATGAATGCGCCAGTCTTGCCACAACAAGCCTACTAGAAAAAAGCAGAAGCAGGTTTAACTATCTCAGCATCTGGGTTTATAGTCATTCACATAACCTAGATGATTCCAACAAGAACTCATTATATTTAGACAGAAATTCCCAAAGACTTTGGTTTTCCCTAAAGAAGAAAATCCTGAAACTCTCGTTCACGGCAGCATGATTGGAACAATTAAAATAGGAAAAAAGAAAGAAAAAAGAGAGAAACCAGTGATCAACCTTAAATTAAGCTGAAATATTCTGGAATCTACAGAACATGGTATTGATGAAGTTGGAGCTTTATGTCTCTATGACCATTGTGATAATTTTTCTTTTGATGGTTGGCACTACATCATTGCATATTTGAACTTTTACTTTATTACTTTTTATTTATTTATTTATCAAAATACCTTGTATGTCTTGGATTTGATATCTATCGAGACATTCAATTATTCCTTTCTTGCTTTTACTTGGTTATACAGTGCACAAATTTAAATTACTCAAACTTTTCATATGTACTTATTTAAATTTGTAGATTTTAATTGATGGCTTTCCTCTTAAAGACTTGGACATCAAATGGTTGAGGGAAAGAATTGGATATGTAGGACAGGTACTGTTTGTTAACTTCCAGCCCCTTCATGAAAGTGAAATTTGTATGAAATTTTTTTTCCTTACTATAAGTGTTTTTAATAGGAACCCCGACTTTTCCGGATGGATGTTAGTTCAAACATAAGATACGGATGTACACGAGATATTAAGCAGGAGGATGTGGAATGGGCTGCCAAGCAGGCATATGCTCACAATTTCATCTCTTCCCTGCCTAATGGTTACAAAACAATTGTTGATGATGATTTGCTTAGTGGAGGCCAAAAGCAACGAATTGCAATTGCTCGTGCTATTCTTAGGGATCCAACCATTTTGATCTTGGATGAAGCCACTAGTGCTCTAGATGCAGAGAGTGAACACTATGTCAAGGTAGCTATGTCCAACATTAACAGAATCACTAACACATGGGAACTTTGAAGCACTGACTTGATGCATGTGTATTATTTGCCACAATACGTAGGGTGTTCTTCGTGCTGTCAGGAATGACTTGAAGTCCAAGAGAACTGTCATGGTAATTGCACACAGGTGAGTCCTATACTCTCTTTTTGAGTATATTGATAGTATGTTCTTGCAAATGATTCCTTCTTTCTGCAGACTCTCCACTATACAAGCTGCTGACAGGATAGTGGTAATGGATGGTGGTCAAATTGTGGAGGTATGCACTCTGATTGTTGGATTTCCATATTACAACATGTTAACCTCTTTGTATTTTGTTATAGTTATGGTGGCTTCTGTTATTTGTTCATTTATTTTTAAAAGCAATAGAACACCACAAAAGGATGATTACCACGCAAATGAGCCCATGCTATCTTCATATGGCTTGGGCTTGGTGCAGATAATAACTTGTTAAATTGATATTAAACTTATGTGTGACTAGCATGTTGCAGATTATGCCCTCTTGCAGCATTACTGGTTTGATTATTGATAGAGCAATGAGAAGCCAAGGCATTCTGGAAATGCCTTGGCTACAAACTTGCTAGAAATCTTTAACACCTGAGCCAGATTGGCGAGCCACAAAAAACAGAGAACAGATTAATAAAAGTTGTAAATCACACACGTGGCACAAGATTATGTGCTTCACACAAAACTGGGGCTATTTCCACAATAGCTGTGGTTCCACCATGATCAGAAAATGTTACACAAGATGCAGGGATAGCCGCCTCAACTACATATACATAGAAGTAGGGCAACTAGTGACAAGTGCTTAAATATAAAAATACTCTTATTCCAAATAGAATCCATGGTCTAGTAGTTAGTGTTATGTGTTTATTAGGATCCATACCATCCCAACAAAACTGACTGGAACAGTTCTGATCATGTCAAGTCCTTGCACTTATTAATTTATGTTACTGTTTCAGTGAAGTATGACACCAACTTATATTCCTACATGCAGATGGGCGACCATTGGGAGCTTCTCACTAAAGATGGCTTGTATGCACGACTAACCAAGAGACAAGCTGATGCTGTGGCATGATCTGGTACGAGTTGAAGAACTAGATTTTCCTATATGTTTTCCTCCTTCAGTGATGATCATCGTCAATGGTAGTATGGAGATGCAACGGTGCATTTATACTGGTGGATTTGTACATTAGCATTGTTCCAGCAACGAATGGAATTTCCTGACAGAGAAACAGAGGGTATAATTTATAAAATTGAAGCAGTTGCAGCGCAGCCATATTGAAGCTCTCGGAAGAAAGTGTGGCAGCTTCATCCCGAACATACTTCACCATATTCTTTTTGCCCTATTTGCTTGCTTAGTTTTTAAGAACGCTTCGACAAGGTTAGGGCCACAAAGTGTAACTCAAAAGAATAAAATGCATGAGGTTCACAATGGTGCATATTTGCACTATGTTGATTCTTTAATCTTCTATTATAACTGCAGGAACTGTTAGTATATTATATGTAATGTATTGTTAGTGATCTAGATAGTGGATGTAGTGGATGTCTATAATATGTAAGGATATAGATAGTGGCTCTTAGTGGTGATAGTAGTGGCTCTTAGTGGTGATAGTGGCTCTTAGTGGTAATAGTGGCTCTTAGTGGCACAAATAGTAGCTCTTGTTCTCTCCTATATAAGGAGTGTAATATGGTCTTCATATATGTGTATATTGGAATCAATCAATCAATAATATCTATACATTAATTTCCTACATGGTATCAGAGCAGGTTTAGAATCTAATATTTTCGCTTCACCGGCGGGCGGCAACCTCGCCTTGGCCGCCCGCCAGACCTCAACCTATTCCTCTGTAATCTCTATCAATACACATATAGCTTCGACGATACTTCGTCGTCTTCTACCTCCCCTGCCGCCTCTCTCAAAGCCGCCTCAAGCACCTTCACTTAATCCTCCTTCTTGGGATGGTTTTGATATGGTATCACTTCATTGCTCACCAGTCTCAAATTTTTCTGCATATGTGAGCCCTGAGGCAGCAGCTCAATCAGCAACAACCAATACATGGGGTTCTGGTCAACTCTCAAATTATCATGCTGTATGCAGTGGCATGCACATCCTTTCTGAATCTTGTGGATCTCTAGGCACAACATAGAAATGATATAGTTCTACTGAAATGATATATCTATGTCATGCAGAAACTGTGCCCATCAGAACCGTCAATAGGCAATGTTCATCAGGCCTCCAAGCAGTTGCTGATGTTGCTGCCTTTATAAGAGCAGGATTTTATGATATAGGCATTGGTGCTGGATTGGAGTCCATGACGGCAGACATGATTGGCAAGGTTCCCAAAGTTGACCCAAGAGTGGACAGTTTTGCACAAGCCCGAGATTGTCTTCTTCCTATGGGAATTACTTCCGAAAATGTTGCACAACGCTATGGTGTTACAAGGCAAGAGCAGGATCAGGCTGCTGTGGTATCTCACAAGCGTGCTGCTGCGGCAACTGCATCTGGAAAATTCACTGATGAAATTATTTCAGTTTCTACGAAGATTGTGGACCCCAAAACTGGTGAGGAGAAGCCTGTTACGATTTCTGTGGATGATGGAATTCGTCCAAACACAAATATGACAGATCTGGAAAAATTGAAGCCTGCATTTAAAAAGGATGGATCCACGACTGCTGGGAATGCTAGTCAGGTGAGTGATGGTGCTGGAGCAGTCCTGCTCATGAAGAGAAGTCTCGCTATGCAGAAGGGGCTTCCAATTCTTGGTGTGTTCAGGAGTTTTGCTGCAGTTGGGGTAGATCCCGCTGTTATGGGCATTGGGCCAGCTGCTGCAATTCCAGCAGCAGTGAAATCTGCTGGTCTTGAGCTCGATGATATTGACCTGTTTGAAATAAAATGCAGGCTATTGGAAGGTACAAATGCTCAAGAGGTTAGGGCAATGGTTGTTGCTGGATATGCTAGGAAAAGGAATTGAATCAGATCTGAATCTGTGGTAGATCCTTATACAGTTAAAAGAGGTAGATCTGTATCTTTTCACGAGCTTGTGTGGGTTTGAATGTTATGAAATTGACTCTGGTTTGGGAAAGCCCAGTTGGTTTGCTACTACATCACAGGATGTGGAAATGGTTCTCTTGCAGCAGAACAAATGTTGCGGTGGTGGAATTGAAGCTTCTGTGACATTGAACGAACAAGTCTCCAGAGATATGCTAGGAAAAGGAATTGAATCAGATCTGAATCTGTGGTAGATCCTTATACAGTTAAAAGAGGTAGATCTGTATCTTTTCACGAGCTTGTGTGGGTTTGAATGTTATGAAATTGACTCTGGTTTGGGAAAGCCCAGTTGGTTTGCTACTACATCACAGGATGTGGAAATGGTTCTCTTGCAGCAGAACAAATGTTGCGGTGGAATTGAAGCTTCTGTGACATTGAACGAACAAGTCTCCAGAGATCATGCCAGCCGTCAACAAATTCTTTACAAACCAATTAACAAAACCATGTGAACCACTCTCCACCTTTTGTTTTGATTTCAAATATGTTCTTCTTATTTCTTTATTTATTTTTCTTTCACATTATTTTTAATCTTTTTCAAATCAAATTCATACCATTCAGATTTGCACACCAACCTTCTTTTATTCATCCCGGGAATCAAACCCGATCACCATTTTACACAAAAAAAAAAAAAACCCATAACCACCACAAAAACCAGCCTTACTTTTTCGCCTCTTCTGCTGATCTCTTCCTCTTGCCTTTGTCTTGGGCGTCCCTTGCCGGTGCTGCCTCCGTGTTTCCCACGCCGCCGAGCACGTTCGAAGGCCCGTCTCCAGTACTCCCTCCAAGAACGACCACAGTATTTCCGCCACCAGAGTCTGCTCCTCTCCGGCCATCAAAGGTGAGGTACGTCGGTGCCCCAAATCTCGCCATGGAGGTGGTTTGCCTTTTCAGCTCCTTGTTTTCAGCCTTCAAGGCACAAATCTCTGCCCGTGCATCTCTGTACATGCACTGGAGTAGGGAGAGTTGGGCGTTGACCTGGTATACCTCACAAGCCTTGTTTTGCAGACGATGAGACAGGTTCGTGACCGCTGCCACTGTCTCCATGCAGGCCCTCAACGTGTAGTGGTTGGCCTCGATATCATTTTGGGTAGCCATCACTTGCTCAACTGATAATGTGGGCAGACTAGGTTGAGTCAGAGCAGGAGTACTTGGCCCAGAGGCGCTTGATGGACCATTCAGATCCGGAAACAGAGAGAGAGGGCGGGACGAAGAAGCCATTTTCTGGGTGTATGAGTGTTACAGAGTATCTCTCTCAAGAAAACGAAGAGTTTTTCAGAGTTTTTTTCAGCAAGGTGTTTTGTTCTGTCTCAGCCTCAGCCTCCGCCTTGGTTAAATAGCCAAGGCAGACACGCGTATCGCGCGCCGCTCGGCGCCAGACGACAAATCGGCGCGCCTTTTGATGGCTCGACTTTTGATGGTTGTCGGGCACGTCTTTTGATGGCACGCCTTTTGATGGCACGCCTTTTGATAAGATTGGGCACGCCTTTTGAGGGTGCAACTTTTGTGGGTCCGACAAGACTCTGTAAACTGTCTCGATATTGATTCCGGTTAGCTCCTATATAGGTCCGACAAGACTCGGTAAACTGTCCCGACTTTGATTCCGGTTAGCTCCTATATGGGTCCGACAAGACTCTGTAAACTGTCCCGACTTTGATTCCGGTTAGCTTCTATATGGGTCCGACAAGACTCTGTAAACTGTCCCGATATTGATTCCGGTTAGCTCCTATATGGGTCCGACAAGACTCGGTAAACTGTTCCGACATTGATTTCGGTTCTCTTCTACAACGGTCCGACATGACCCAGTAAACTGTTTTCTACAACGGTCCGACATGACCTAGTAAACTGTTTTCTACAACGGTCCGACATGACCCCGTAAACTGTTTTCTACATCGGTCCGATATGACCCCATAAACTATCTTCTACAACGGTCCGACATGACCCCATAAACTGTCTTCTACAACGGTCTGACACGACCATACAGTGTCTCCTATCCACTTTTATTTTATTTGTCAGATTTTATTTTCCTGTTTTGTTACTCTCTCCAAACTCAAGTTGGCTAGTCTCTATCCTCCTTGAGTTTGAGGGGGGCTGTTAGTATATTATATGTAATGTATTGTTAGTGATCTAGATAGTGGATGTAGTTAGTGATCTAGATAGTGGATGTAGTGGATGTCTATAATATGTAAGGATATAGATAGTGCTCTTAGTGGTGATAGTAGTGGCTCTTAGTGGTGATAGTGGCTCTTAGTGGTATAGTGGCTCTTAGTGGCACAAATAGTAGCTCTTGTTCTCTCCTATATAAGGAGTGTAATATGGTCTTCATATATGTGTATATTGGAATCAATCAATCAATAATATCTATACATTAATTTCCTACAGGAACCAATATCAATAAAAATTATTTATGTTGCGAATCGAATAAAAACAACACATGAATGCTGCATTCTTCTTGTTGGTATGGTCATGTAATGTCCGATGCATCAATTTTTGTTTTTGTTTTTGTTTTTGTTTTTTTCTGTATTCTATTATATTTGTGTCACCGTCAAGAATAATTGTTTGTTACAAGTCAAATTAGATGAAACAATTTATATGTCCCAGGTTACAATTGAAACTTTGTATTGGTGTCTTGGAGTTCAAATACCATCGTGTATTAGAACAAGGAAGCAAAAAGGATCATAAAACTCATCAGTCTGATTTTATGGTGCTATGTTTGCATGGAAAGACTGAATAAGAATCTAGTCTAAAGTCTCATTTATTCCATTGTTTGAGTGCGTTTAAAGATTAAAATCTTGTACGTATCCTTGTATTGCATCAGCCGGATTAACTTACATTTTCGAAGGATTAAGTGCTTCCAAGTTGAAAAGGAAAGCTGATTTGCAAGGAAAGACCCTTCCAATGGAGAATTTATTGGTTTGTTCTGGGGCCAACGTTACGTGGTGTTTCATATGTATTGTGATTGGTGAAAAGAATGAGACTTGCAATTTTGTATTGAATAATTGGGAAATATAAGAGAGCATGGTGTTTTATGATTGGTTGAACCATCCAATAATTTTCCTTCCAAGGAGATTTTTAGTGCAATAGCCAACCACCTAGCATCACAATGAGTGCAAATTTTGAGATACTAACCCCAAAGGCATAGGTCTGTCTCCCGTCCTAATCGGATTAGACTATGTTGTTGGGTTTCTTTGGGCCTATCATGAATTTCAAATCAATGATTTGAATTGTTTAATGTGTAGAATTCGTTGAGTATTTCATTTTTACAAAAAATCACGTTAATGTGAACTAATCAACTGGCTATCGATATTTGAATAATGTGATTTTTTGCATGAATAAATTACTTGATGAATTCTATACATTGAACGGTAAAAATTATTGAGACAAACTCGAAATGTGCAAGACTGAATAATTCAATTGGGCTACCCAACTAGAGACAATCCAGTCCCAACCTTGAAATACAAGTCAAAAACAACATAAGATCTCTGCTCTAAAGAACCAAAAACAAATTGTAAAATGTAATTTCTTGTTCAAGTAAAGCAAGCGATTATGAACAAAAAAAAAATATAGCCAAGTAAGCGAGTCTTGCCCCTATCTACCACGGTGCTCCACTGTTACTCTCTATAAAAAAAACATAACAGATTCTCTCTCTTTATCTTATAGCGAGATTTTGGAAAGGCACCACCAAAGAAAATAATGGAAAAATTATTAGGTGGTTTTAGAATATTATGTGATATTGTTTATATGCTATACTTATAAATGAAAAACTGCGAAGTATTTCTAATATGTAAAATTTTGTACTATATCATTAATTGAGAGCATCACGTGAATAAGAATAAGTCTAGGCTTCAGGAAAAAAAAAACGGGAAAAGGATCAGGAAAGGAGGAGGAGGAGGAGGAGGAGGAGGGAGGGGAGGAGGAGGAGGAGGATCGTCGCAGCCTCCGCCGTCGCCCGCCGTCGGTCGTCTGCCCGCCGTCGGTCGTCTGCCCAGCCCCGCCGTCACCCAGGCCCGCCTCCGCCTCTGCCCAGCCCCGCCTCCGCCTCCGCCTCCGCCTCCGCCCATTTTTATGGCCCCCTCCAGTTCCTCCTCCTCCTCCTCCTCCTCCTCCTCCTCCTCCTCCTCCTCCTCCTCCTCTTCCTCCATTTTTCCTGACATTTTTCTTGTTTTTTTTTCCTGATACGTAGCAGCTCTGCGTGAATAATAACACATAGCACTCGAAAAACTAGTAAATAATGTAATGTAATTTGATCTAATTGTTATTTAAGCCAAGGATGAATAATGAAATTTAGAATATTAGAGAATCTATTATTTTTACTTTTAAAATGTTTCATATTTCTTGAAATATGAAATTTTCAAGAAAAGCGATCAAATTATTATATAATTTAGAAAAAAAAAAAAAACGTAATTAAGAGTCAGTTTTTCATTATGATAAATTTTAAATTATCATGATGTCTTTCCCTCTAAATTTTTCTTATTTAAACTGTGAGCTTATTGATCTATTCTCTCAAAATTTCATTTTTATTTACATAAACATGTATAAAATTGTATATATTACCTAAAATTTTATATACTACTAGGCCTTCTATTGAAAGTTAGATATAAAAAAAATCTAGTTTATTAATTAAAAATATTTTGTTTGACATATTTCTAATATTTTGACCTTCTTAATGTTTTTAGAGTTCTATTTATTTTTTATTTTTTAATTTTGGAGATTGAAATACATGAAACTTAATATATTACACATCTAATAATGAGTTGTCTAATAGAATATATCATAACACAAGACGAATTTAAAAAATGAGTTGTCTAATGGTGTGTAATGAGAAGAAACACGGTGTGTAAATAGAATTTTTCTAAAGAGAGTTTCAATGTCGGGAGGATAATAGCCTCAACACAAAAAATAAAAACAAGCCTCTATGTAAAGTGAAGAAAGCTTATACAGGAAGATGAAACCTCTATGCCAAGAGATATTATTGCAACACAAATACAAAAGAAAACATTGGAACAATTACCACTAAACACCTTCAAGATCTGTCCATCGTCACAAGTGATAACTGTTATAGCATAATTATTATATATATGTTACAAAATAAATCATTTTGATGAAATTGTCGCTTAATGTATAAAAAATACAGTTGGTAGTATTGGATCTCTATCTGGTAACGACTAATATGGTGATGAAAAGTAAAAGAACAATAAAAATTAAATAAAAAATCGTGGGAAAAATGAGCAAAAGAGCAATAGAAGAGAGAAAAATGTTAGAAACGCTGCCTTCTCAATTTGAAAGAGAAAATAATTTTTAAAGTGACTAAAATAAATAAATTTGTCAACTACACTAATACCAGTATTAGAGAAAATTATACTTTGGCTGAGATACGAGTTAATCTTTTAATTATTTTAGTTTGGGATTAAAAAGTTTCATTCAAGATATGTTTTTTAATTTTTTTTGACTTTTGTGAAAAAAAAAAAATATTATTATAATTTAGATATGACTTTTTTTTTTTATATTTTAAAACTAAAAAATTTATTTTATCTTTTCGTGACTATTTTAACCCCAACACATCTCAACTCAATTTCCCAAACCAATGCTTTTAAAACAAATAAATTAAAATTTTAAATGACATCCAAACAAAGCCTAAACATCATTTGTTCCCCCATCCTCCTATTAGCCCTTGTCTCATCACTCCATTCACCATCTCAACCAACAAAAAGCCCTCTTGGTCCTAAACACCAGAGAGAGATTTGCAGAACCACCACCAACAAAAATGGACTATCAACAGCCCCACCGCTACATGAGGCCTCCTCCACCACCTCCTCCGCCGTCCATGGCGGATCCCCACCACCACCACCAACCCCTTCCTCCCCCTGGCCCCTGGTATCCTGGCCAATTCCATTACCAACCTCCACCATCGCAATACTCTCCCTCTCCTCCACCACCACCGCCTCACCAGCAGTGGCCTCCGCCGCCTCAGTATGCTCCTCAGCCGCCTCCTTATCCTTCGCACCCCCTTCACAACCAGTACCCTCCTCCTCCTCCTCCTCCTCCTCATCGACCTCCTGTGCCTCCTCCATATCATCCTCATTCTCAGATTCCCCAATCTTATCCTCAGGTAAACACTACTACTCATAAGCTTCTCTCTCGATCTATTATTGCTTTCTTCTCTGAGCTTTCTAGGGTTTTAATTCACAGTTAAGAATTATTTTTTTTTAATTTTTAATTTTATTGTTTGAATGCTGTTGTATGAGTTAGGTTTTGAATGGTGATTGTTAAATGTAATGGATTGATTTCATAGTTTGTGGAGCTAGGGTTAGTCGCCATTTTTTTGGGTTTTAACCAGTATCAAAAAGAACTTTGCTTTTAACCACAAAGCCTTGTCGATTTCAATCTCCATAATAATTGTTTGAAAATCATTTAGGAGTTGACTATTTTGGTTAGTTTTTTGATTTTTTACAAAAATAGGTGTAAAAAAAAATGTAGAGAGAGTGATGTGATACCTTGGTTTGGTAGCCAAAAAGCCACCTCCCAAACAAACCGCAACTTATCAAAGGGTTTATTATTTGGTGAATTATCGTCTTAATTTGAGTGCTCACTCTTAGGCACACAAGGTCAGGAATTCAACCATCCAGTGCAGCTGGGTAGACCCTTCAGATGGAAAAACATCAGTTTTTATTTCGTCTACTACTTTGACATTTTGTTAAACCTAATTACATTTCTGTTTGATTTGTGTTTGGTTTCATATTTTTGTTCTATTCCATGTATATTTTTATTTTTATTTTTGAAAACAAGGCTCCAAAACTCGTTACCAAAACAAGTGAAAAAAAAAGGATGAATTGTAAATAGAAGTATGG
The DNA here is from genome assembly GCA_030407325.1 of Camellia japonica. Taxonomy (NCBI): domain Eukaryota; kingdom Viridiplantae; phylum Streptophyta; class Magnoliopsida; order Ericales; family Theaceae; genus Camellia; species Camellia japonica. Next base: position 157,223,833 of record JAPPVO010000017.1, read on the forward strand.
CCCATTGGCCCTCCTTTGCACTCTCCCCTGAAAAATGTTTACTATTTTCTAGAAAAGAAAAAGAAACAAGCAACGTGATGCGACTAAACTACCACTTTTCCACTTGCTTAAAATTCCGCTTTGGCTTAGGACATCCACTGTGACTGGCCCAATAACTCCATTCTCTCATTCTTCTCTTATTTTATGTTTCACCCTTTTTCCTTATTATTACCACTTCGTGCAAAGAATGTAAAATACTGTTTTGTTAATTTTTTTACCTTTATATTTAACCTTTTCCTCTCATAATCATAGTAATAGCAGGAATTTAGGCTTTTTATATCTTGTAAAGGTGTATTTGACAGTTTGAGTCATGTATATTTTGCTTAAAGGAAACCTGGTACTTGTAATTGGAGGATGTGATATATCTTTTGCTTCTTTTGTTTCTAGAGGTCTGTGATTTAGTGCATACCTGCTCAATGAAAATCAGGGTCAATCACTACACATGTGAACTTACAAGTAATTCATAAATTTTTGTAGGATTGGGGCAATGCGAACTGGGGTCATCATCAAGGTTGGGAGTATCCAGGTCAGTTGATTTAAGCAAATTAGTTTTTGGAAATCATTTGTCTCTATAAGATCATCTGTTTCTGCAGGTTTTTTGGATGTTTAGTTGGTTTATTGTTGTTTGAGTTTTCCTTTGTATCCGGGTTGTCTCCTCTTGTTTATAATATAATATAAAGGGCAAATTGCCTATACCTCCCTTGAGATTTAGCTAAATTATAGATTCTCTCTTGAGATTTCAGAAATTACATCCCGTCTCCTGAAGTTTATATTCGCATAACATAACTCCTACCGTTAATTAAACGTTAAGAATGGTTAGCTGACATCACCAAAATATAACTTGATGGACGATATTGCCCCTGTTGAAATCTTTTTGATAAATCAACAAAATTTATAAAAGAATTACGTTAGATGGAAAAAAAAAAAATTTTAAGTTTTTGGAATCATGTTTGATTTGTTGTTTAGAAAAAAATTTCAGAATTAAAAAAAAAAAACTAATTTAATAAAAATAAATATGAAAAATATATGTAATTTGTAAAAATTATTTCTAACCATTCAAAAGATAAAATTATATAAAATAATAATAATTTTTTTTTATTTCTTAACCAAATTAATTTTTAATTTTTATAAAAATAAATTTCTAAAAATCAAACCAAACATATTCTAAGAATTTTTCGACAAGCCATTTATTGTGTTTTTAGCTTATTTAATTATTTGTTAATTTTATGATATTTTCACCATCTGACATTACAATATATAAGAGTTTTAGAGACCAATTTTTTTAATCTCTAAAAGTAAAAATTTTGTTACAAAAGACATTTAGGAATTAGTTTCTATCATCGTGAGGATAGTCGCTTAAAGGTTGTCCTGAAAAGTAAAAAATAAGGTTTTTGGCGATAAAATTTCGAAATTGTCAATAATAAATAGACTTTTAGGAACAAAATAATTTGGTCTCAAAATGATTTATTTTTTGAGACAAAAATTTGATACCAAAACGATAATAATTAATCACTAATGTTCAATTTTTGTTACTAAAAATATAATGACACTTTTCGCAACAAAAATATTTGGACTCCTAAAAATAATTTTGTCCCTAAATTTTGGTCTCTAAAATTTTAATTTTTTGTAGTGTGATAAGTGTTTTTTCATTTTAATTTTGCATTTCATAATTTATTTAAAAATGATAATTTAGCTAAACCTTAGGGGGGAATTTGTAATTTAGTTAAACCTCAAAGGGGTGTAGGTAATTTGCCCTTATTTGTCAAAAGGACATTTTAGTCAATTTATGATATCCGTTAATTGAGATGGGGCGGGATGTAATTTTTGAAACCTCAGGGGAGAATTGTAATTTCGTTAAACCTCAAGGGAGTTGTAGGTAATTTGTCCTTATATAGATATACACTTGGATATTACCTGCATGTGGATATTATAAGCTATGGACACGCTGCGACAAGCCTACATAAAATTTCGAAACGCTGCATGTGGTTATTATAACTGAGGGTATGTTGGATGAGATTTTGGCAACAAATTTTACATGATTACACTTAGAAAGCAAGCTAGAGAGAAGAAGTGTTGAGAAATACTTTTCATCATAATCTTTTCTACTGAAAAAGGGGCCCTCTTGATCACCTGAAGAGATTTTTAGGCAAAATTGGCATAATTATTACTTTGAGGATTGAGCTGCAAAAAGAGATTGTCCTAAAAAAAAAATAAAAATAAAAAAATAAATAAAAATAAAAAATTTGACATGATTATCTATTTATCTTAATGCTCTGTTTGTTTGGGCGGAAAACATTTTCTAGAAAATGTTTTCCGCATTTTTTTCCCGTTTAGTACAACGGAAAACAAAAGTCAACGGAAAATATTTTCTATGGTCAATGGAAATAAGCATATTTGGGCGGAAAATGTTTTCCACTTTTAAAAGGTAGAAAACATTTTCCAAAACAAATAATTCTCAGTGGCACCATATTACCACCACAACCATCACCTCCACCACCACCACGATCACAACCACCATCACTACTGGCGCCGCCGCCACCTTCACCGGCCCACAGCCGTTGCACTACCACCTCTACCTTATTACTATCACCACCACCACTACACCACTATCGCAGCTGCCAAACCCCCCCCCCCCCCCCCAACAAAAAAAAAAACACCAACACACACACAACACCTCCACCCTACCGCCACCACTAATGTAACCATTATTACATTAATTTCAAGAACGCAACCAAACATATGAAAAATATTTTATTGGAAAAACTATAGAAAATGTTTTTCGAATTTTTTTTTCTTCGGAAAAAATTTTCTGCCGAAACAAACGGAGCATAACTATTCTTATTTACAAACTAGTACAAGTATTTACAAGGCAGTTATGTCACTTTTTCCTAAGAGTTATACTTTAATAATGTAGGCTGTATGTAAATCATATCAAACTTGTGGCCCTAAGTATCCAAGACATATCAGGTTTAATTTCTGAATAAAATGTATTTCCAAGTTACTTGCATGTATAGGAAGTATTCAACATGTACTTTTACAAGTATAGGCAACATTTTTTAAATAAGCAGTAATTGATTTTCATTCATAGCACAGCATATTAGTTCTTGTTTTTTACTTATATTGCCCTCCTATGCCACATTTGGTTTTTCGGGGTTTTAGTGGGTGGAAGAAATTATATTGTGCAAAGGTGCTAGGAGACTTGTATAAATTTCCCCCAATAAAAACAGCCAATGAAACATTGGCCTGGGACTTATCTGCATCAAGGGGGGGGAGCAGGTTGTTAAGAAGGAAAAATCATCAGCCAGTGCCTTCTTCAAAGAATGCTTGGTTATGAGCAGTGCTAAATATTGTCCAACCGAGGAGTTTGACTTGCATTTATTGGAGCAGGATGTAAAAATAGACGTTTCACATCTTATTTATAAAAAAAAAAGATGTTTCACACCTTCGTCATGCTACCGCTTGTCATAGCTGACAGTGGTTATTTTGTTGTTTGTTTTTTTCATTTGTTCCTTTGGACCTTTTCTATCTTTTAGGACATTGGCAGTGTTCCCCTCCCCTAGGGCCAAGAAATACTGGTAGAAGTGTTTTCCAGCCTCAACAAAACTTTTGTCTCATATGTTACCTACTTTATGCTAAACTTTTCATGATTACTGCAATGGCAGTTCATAGCAATGAAGAAGATTGGGCTGCCAAGGCCAGAGCGTGGGCAGCAGCCAAAGTTGCAACAGATGATCAGCATTCACAGTCACAGTATACACCAGTTGGCAGACTGGAAGAACAGAGTCATTATCATGATCAGTATACACAAACTGCTGATCCTCATTATCCTGATGTGGCTAAACCGTCACTTCATGCAACGAGCTATCAACAGTATCCACCTCCAGCTGCACCCCCACACAGGCCACCCATGGTTCATCTGCAGGAGTCTGCATCCATCAATTCTGGGCAATCTTCTTTTGTTCCAGATGAGCATTTAGCTTACAGTGCTAGAGATGGAAATTTGGCAGGAGATCCAAATGCTGTATTTCCTCATCAAGAAAGTTCACCTACAAGTTCATCGGTTCATCTGCAGGAGGTACCTTCTAGTTATTCTTCTGTTACAGGTAATCATTTACTTGGCATATTGATTTTGCATGTGAAGGATGTGCTCAAGAACTGCTTCTGTAGTACTCGGATTTTTTAAATACTTATTTTCCAAATTGTGTCTGAAGTCACTCATAGGTCATTTGTTGATCCTGTTAACTTACATAATTTGTTAGTCGAAGCCATTGTTGAGATTCAAATTTATGATATTATGAACTTTATCAAATCTGTGTACATGTTTTTTTTGCCTCTTTTTCCATTTATTTGCTCATTTTTCTTTTGATCCCGTTCTAGTAGTAAATTCTTTTTTTATTTGATTATCATAAAAGTATTCTTTAATTGATTTACCTTCTATCTGTGAAAGTTCTTTCCTATTTAGGCCTGCTTGTAATATGAGGTATGTTCTGTATGAAAACTTACTATCCCATAGTTTTCTGTTTCCAAATCTTCATGATGCTGGTAAGCTTCATTAGTATTGATGCACACTTAATATTTATCCAAAAAAAAAAAAAAGAGTATTGATGCACACTTTTTCCTCTCCTTTCCTTTCCTTTCATCTCTCTCTGGCTAAGTGTTTTATTACTGAAAGAAAAATATTACAATTATGCTTGATACGAAGCCCACAAAAACACTCAACACATTCCTCAAAAATTGGAAACACGACCTGCTCAAAAACAAATCTATCACGGCCTGAGAGAAACATGTATAACCTAAATAACAAAGGGGGGCCAAAATACGACATACCAATACGACCATGCACTAAAACATTATGGTAGACAATCCTACATGGGTCACAGCCCAATGGGCCCACTTTGTTGCACTCATTTCATTATAATCCATTTGGTTATAGTTTCCGGCTCTTTAATACATGCACATGCGTTCAACAACAACTTCTTGTCCTTTGTATGACATGTGCCCCACTTGGATCAACATTACATATCTTTCCTTGTGCAGGACACCACCCATATGACACCACCAGCAAAATGGTCCTTGTCACCCTAAAGAAACGTAAGAGTGTAGCAACGAGACAAAAGCAAGATACATGGACTCTTCTAAATGTATGAAGTATTAGTGTCGAGCTCTCGATGCTTGAGTAAGGGTTGAAATATATGTCTCATATGTGTAGTTGGACATTCACATAACAAGCATATTTAGTACTTCGAGTTAACCATAAAACTATGAATTAAACCCTATTTTATACATGAAATGCTCCGTGTCACCTTGTAAACATCAATTTGATCGAGTACCAAGGAGTCAAGGAGTTAGGCCCAAAGTACTAGTATCTACTCGGACACTACAATGAAAGTGGTTTGGAACAATAAGGACGTAATTTTCTCAACTTCAATCGATTAGTAAGAATAATTTTTTGGATAAGAAAAACACGTTGACTTGGAATAAAAGAAATTTAATAAGATGGCTTGTTGGTGCTTTGGTCAAAGTAGTCGATAAAATGTCTTAGATGATCTAAACAAACTTTATAATAGTCAAGCCGTGGCCAATTGAGTCGCTAAGAAATAAGCCACATGGCTATGAGTGTTCAAATAACCTGCAAATGGTATGCTACTTGCTAGTAGTTTCTTGATGATAGTTGGTGGTGATAAATAGGCTTGTTAAATGCAGGCGGGTGCCAAATAGGTTCAGATGGACCTTGAATAGGGCCAAACAATCATCACCATAAGAGAGCCTGCCATGCAAAATCCCTTGATCATATGAATTTCCGAAATACTTTTGTGGATTGTTGGAGATGAGCTGGGAAGCTGGTAGTCATCAAGATGGTTGGAGACAGTTGGAGGTAGGAGAGCTCAGGCAGCTGAGAGAGAGAGAGAGTTCTTGCTACAGAGGAGCAAGAGGATGTTCAGTGTGTTGCTGCACGCATGGACATTCCCTTTATATATGGTGGCGAGCCATCACAGCCGAAGAAGGGTGGTGTAACCTCTCTTGGTTAGGCAAAATGGAAGGAAACTTAGTCAACTTTGCAGCCTTGGGTGACATATCACATGCGAACAGTTGTTAGGTATGCCTGTTGGTTGATGGAAAAATAGCTCAGAGGTAGGTATGATATAATATAATTATCAAGGTACACGTGTCTTGGACAAAGACCCTTCTTTCTCTAAGACTAGTCTGAGTGCATCTTTTCCCCGAGGGCAAGCGGGAGCTCGGTGACATCCTTACAACCTGGAATGCTAGCCTCCAATCCACAAGTCCTCTAGTAGTCTTGAGCAATGTACCTATGCTTTGCTTCTAGCTTATCTAACGCAGGTGTCGTACGGTGAGTCTTCAAGGTTGAGGCCTAGCTAGGCGAGCCAAGTGAGGTACGTAATGAACCACGAGTGGACTTGGCAACAATCTGACAATGCCACATAGTGGGTGTGGATACAACCATAAATAAGCCAAGTGAGTCGATGAAATAAAATGTGACACAAATAACAAATTCTTTCATATAGCAGAGGGTATTTGAAGGAATAATGCAGTGTACATGACATACCTGACAGTGATTATTAATGACTCCAAGATCTACATAATTGGTAGCTTTTGTTAAATAACTAATTCTTTCATGTAGCGGAGGGTATTTGAGAGAATAATGGCATGTACATAACGTGGTTGACAGTAATTGTTAATGATTCCAAGATCTGTGTAATTGGTAGCTTTGTTAAATTTTATTCTTATATATATTTCTGGTGAAGGAGAAAGAGGGGCAGGATCGTAGTGGTCATATTGGTCAGTTGCTTGGGGAGAATTGTCAGTGCACATTTTACAGTGGTTCTTACAATTTGACTTGAGTACCATGCCTGTCTGAGATGTTTTCTTTTCTTTTTTTATTTAATTTTCCTGTTTCAGTTGGCTTTGTTTCTGATTTGATTGTTTAATTCAGAAAGGAAGGACTGTGTGCACTATTTACTAATACTGCTGAGAATTTTGAATTGTTTTTTGCATATGCCACTTGTTCTTTTTACAAATATTTACATAATTCTAAGACACTTGGTCATGTAATGGTTCCAATAATGGCTGTATGAGATGGGAAAATTGAGCCACATACTAATCATGGTTAGAGTTAGGAGATGCATTACATTTTTTACTATCGTGTTTTGGATTAACTTATCAAAAACAAATCATGTTTTGGATTATTGTATGGCAGTACTTCCCCTTCTGAACTGCCCTCTTTTGTAGATAATTGTAAATTCAACTTGTAGGTTCTGCACTGCAATCAGAGCATTCTTGGTACTGTTTTTGTTTTTGCAACATTAAGAATCAAGAGTCTTCATTTCTTGTGTTTTAGAAACTTGTGGAGAAATTCGAGCTTTATCTGCATATAATCCGAACATTGGAATTCTGGGTGTCTCAGATGAAATTTTAGAATGCTTTAGTTGTTTAATTACTCATTTGAATTCCAGGTAAAGAAGAGGCTGGAGATCAAAACGAAAAGTTTTACAAGTCTTTCCCCGACTCAAGTCAAGGACCACACCACATGCTTCCACCACTGCCTGCAATTGATAGATCTGTTAAGATGGACCAGCGCCATTATGCAGTTGGAAACCAGTCTTCCGAGGCCCCAATCGATCTTAGTGATCAGCCTTTAGTTTTTACACATAGGTCTAATCATAATCATGATCCACTTACGCAAGCAAATTATATGCACACTGATTCAGGAGGACTAATAAGAGGTGTGGACCATGTTGCTGCTGCGCCTTCTAATCATACTTGGACTTCCCCTGTTTTGCCTGGCGCAGTTTATCCTCCAATCCCTCCAATGCTCCAATCAGGACAGCAGGTTTTTTTTCGTACCTGATATTTCTGTAATCTTATAGCCCTGATACGATTATGCTAATATTTGTTTCATTCTTCACAGCATGATCCTTCCTTATCTTCTCCAGTTCCTGGGCATTCTGCACCTATGTTTGGAAGGATGCCTGGAGCAAGCTTCCAGCCAACAATTCCATCTGTTGGCCCACCGTTTGGCATTGGCGCAGGAAGTGGCCTTCATCCAACAGCAGCCTTTCCTGGTGATGTTTATGGGGTTCCTAGTGTTTCTGAACGCCCTAAAAAGGTACCTTAGTTGTCTACTCCAGCTTTGCTGCTTACACAGTTGCATATAGTTGTTCCTGCAATCTTGGTTTTGGAAATTTTCAGGCTTCAGTACCTAACTGGTTAAGAGAGGAAATAATTAAGAAGAAAGCTGTTATTGTAAATTCTACTTCGGAGTACCCAAAAGAGGAAATTGAATCCATTGAAGATGAAGAAGCTGTTGATAATTCTCTTGGGAAAGCTGATCAGGCAGATAGAAAAACCATGGACTCTTCTAAATCTACTGAAGAAGAGGATGATGATGATGAGGTTTTAATATTCTTTGTGATGTTTATTTTCACCTATCTAGTTTTGGAATTCTGCTTTCCTAAATGTAGAAATTTAATGTATAGAGAAAATAGAGAATTGTATAATGTATAGAGAAAATAGAGAATTGTATGTATTGATGTATTATTGATTGATATTAATATATACATTTATGAAGACCATATTACACTCTTTATATAGGAGAAAACAAGAGCTACTATTTGTGCCACTAAGAGCCACTATTACCACTAAGAGCCACTATCACCACTAAGAGCCACTATCTATATCCTTACATATTATATACATCCACTACATCCACTATCTAGATCACTAACTACATCCACTATCTAGATCACTAACAATACATTACATATAATATACTAACAGCCCCCCTCAAACTCAAGGAGGATAGAGACTAGCCAACTTGAGTTTGGAGAGAGTAACAAAACAGGAAAATAAACTGAAAATAAAATAAAAGTGGATAGGAGACACTGTATGGTCGTGTCAGACCGTTGTAGAAGACCGTATGGTTATGGCAGACCAAGGTAGAAGACAGTTTATGGGGTCATGTCGGACCGTTGTAGAAGATAGTTTATGGGGTCATATCGGACCGATGTAGAAAACAGTTTACGAGGTCATGTCGGACCGTTGTAGAAAACAGTTTACGGGGTCATGTCGGACCGTTGTAGAAAACAGTTTACGGGGTCATGTCGGACCGTTGTAGAAGACACTATATGGCTGTGTCGAACCGTTGTAGCTGAGAACCGAAATCAATGTCGGAACAGTTTACCGAGTCTTGTCGGACCCACATAGGAGCTAACCGGAACCAAAGTCGGGACAGTTTACAGAGTCTTGTCGGACCCATATAGAAGCTAACCGGAACCAAAGTCGGGACAGTTTACAGAGTCTTGTCGGACCCATATAGAAGCTAACCGGAATCAAAGTCGGGACAGTTTACAGAGTCTTGTCGGACCCATATAGAAGCTAACCGGAATCAATGTCGGGACAGTTTACAGAGTCTTGTCGGACCCTCAAAAGTCGCACCCTCAAAAGGCGTGCCAATTCTTATCAAAAGGCGTGCTATCAAAAGGTGTGCCCGACAGCCATCAAAAGGCGTGCCATCAAAAGACGTGCCATCAAAAGACGTGCCCGACAGCCATCAAAAGGCGCGCCGATTTGTCGTCTGGCGTTGAGAGGCGCGTAAGGCGCGTGTCTGCCTTGCCTATTTAAACCAAGGCGAGGCTGCCGCTGATGCATAACAAACCAGCTGAAAAACTTCTGAACAACTCGTCGTTCTCTGAGAGCTGTTATCTCTGAAACACTCTACAACCAACCCTGAATATGGCCTTTTCTTCCCGTTCAGCTACCCAGAACATAGCCTCTTCGTCCCGTGGTCTCACTCTCTTTCCCGACCTCAACGAGGCCACAAGAGAGATAGCCGGGGCAGTTGCCCTTGAACCTCAACCAAGTGCCCCTGGACCAAGCGCCCCTGGTTTTACGCCGTTGAATTTTCCAATGTTGTCAGTTGAGCAGATAATGGCTGCTCAATCTGATATTGAGGCTAATTATTATACTCTGAAGTCATGTGTTGAGACAATGACGGCGGTCAACAACCTGTCGCACCGGCTTCAGAGTAGAACAAATGAGGTGCAACAGGTAAAAGCCCAACTGGCTCTGCTCCAGAGCATGTATACGGATGCCCGAGCAGCGATATGTGTGCTTAAGGCAGAAAACAAGGAACTGAAGCGGAAGGCCACCGTGATGTTCAGATTTGGAGGACTGCCATATGTGACGGTTGAGGAGCAACGGGAAGTGAACGTGCTCGGCGGCGTGGGAAACACGGAGGCAGCACCGGCAAGGGACGCTCAAGACAAAGGCAAGAAGAAGAGAACAGCTGAAGAGGCGAAAAAACAAGGCCGGTTTTGTTGTGTGGGTTGTGGTTGATTTTTTTTTTTTTTTTTTTTTTTTTTTGTAAAAATGTGATCGGGGTTGATCCCCGAGATGAATAAAATAAGGGAAGGTTTGGTGTGCAAATATGAGCCATCAGAGTATACACCCATAGAAACCCAAGTGCCCTCCGGAGTTCCAAGGACCCAATCACGTATGTGATCACAAGCAGAGCTAGCAGCAGATAACGCACTAGAGAGCTTTCTAGCCTTGATAATAGCAGCACCACGTTGTTGTACGGTTGTTATGAATTCTCCATTCAACCATTCATCATTAGCGACAAGCACACGCACAGGCTTCTCTCCAGCTGGTGTCTTAACAGTAGCATGGTTAACATCAGGATACTGGGTTGATGAATGATTTCCCCAAATAATAACATTTTTCACATCAGATACTGGAACGCTCAATCTCTCTGAGACTTGACCAAGGGCCTTGTTATGGTCCAACCTTGTCAAACAAGTAATGTTTTTCTCAGATATTGATGGTGCAAATTCCTTCAGGATCAATGCATTGGTGTTGGCAGGGTTAGCAACAACCAAAACCTTGCAGTTTGCAGCAGCATACTTCTCCAGAGCGGAAGCTTGAGATTTGTAAATGGCAACATTTTTTGACATCACATCTTTTCTTTCCATGCCTTCTTTCCTAGGGAACCCACCAACCATGACTGCAATATTGACTCCAGTGCATGCCTCAACAACATCAGTTGTAGCAACAACACCTTTAAGGAGAGGAAATGCAGCATCCACCAACTCCATTTTCACTCCATGAAGTGCCTCAGCAGCAGGTGGAATATCAAGCATGTGAAGAATCACAGGCTGGTCCGGACCCAACATAACTCCTCTGGCAATCATGGGAACAAGAGCATATCCAATTTGCCCTGCAGCACCAGTGACGAGGACGCGAACTGGTTCTTTCGCCATTGTAGAGAGAGAGAGAGAAGAAAGAGACTCGGATTTGATCAAATGGGGAAGTAAGGTGCAAAGATGCAATCCTTGGCGCATCGACGCCGCAGCATTTTGCAGGAAGTACAAGGTGAATTTCCAGCCAAATCCCCCAGATGCTGTTGGAGCCACAACGTCAGGCATCTTATGCCCAGGAATAGGACCTGCTTGAGATGGAATACGCCCAAGTGAGCCACTGCCAGGAGGTCCCACTTGATAGAAGACCAGCAACAACAGCTTGTGTGGTGAGACATATGGGTCTTCAGATTTCAGAGAGGCAATCTTGAGGATGACATATTATCTTGGAGCTATATGTGTATTGATAGAGATGACAGCGGAATAGGTTGAGGTCCGGCGGGCGGCCAAAGGCGATATTGCCGCCCGCCGGTGAAGCGAAAATATTAGGTGTTAAACCCGCTCTGATACCATGTAGAAATTTAATGTATAGAGAAAATAGAGAATTGTATGTATTGATGTATTATTGATTGATATTAATATATACATTTATGAAGACCATATTACACTCCTTATATAGGAGAAAACAAGAGCTACTATTTGTGCCACTAAGAGCCACTATTACCACTAAGAGCCACTATCACCACTAAGAGCCACTATCTATATCCTTACATATTATATACATCCACTACATCCACTATCTAGATCACTAACTACATCCACTATCTAGATCACTAACAATGCATTACATATAATATACTAACACTAAATGAGTTCTATCCATTGACTTGGTCAATGAATTTATGATGTTATTGGGATGATCCCATGGTTACCTGGGTGAACTTCATCACACGTGTGAATTGAACTGCGATTTATTTATCCTACGTAGGACTATGTGGAAGCAGCTAGAACAGCAGCAATAAACCAGGAAATAAAGCGCATCCTAACTGAAGTTCTCTTGAAGGTTGCACCTATTTAATACTTGATGAGCTTCTTGTATTATGTTTCATTGCGTGTTTTTGACTTTTGTTTTTAAACAGGTTACTGATGAACTTTTTGATGAAATTGCAACGAAAGTTCTAAGTGAAGATGATTTGACTGTTGAAGGTAATTATTATATGACTAGATCTTTTACGTATCCATCCTTTTTTATTTGTGTGGTGCAACTACTCAACTTTCTCCGATAAATTTATTCCTTTATAAAATTACGTATATGTTCTCACCTTTATCGCAGCTGACCAAAATGTTGTTGCTCCAAAGCCTAAACTATTACCATCAGTTCCGTCAGTTCCAACTCCTAAGGCTTCTGCAAAGGTTCTAATTCCAACAAAAGCCAATGGAACAAAAAATGAAGATGATAGTGGAAAGTCTACTTCTAGCACTCCTGGAGATCTCTTGGGTCTTGCTAGTTATGCCTCTGATGATGATGAGGATGATGACAATACTGTTCACCAGCAGCCAAGTACTAGAAAGCTTTCTGAAGATAAACATCCAGTTGAGAATGACAGTTCACAAGCAGAAACTGAAGAGCACAGTAAAAGTCTCAGAAATGTGGAGGGTGACACCAGCAGAATGGTTTCTAATGGGGCCACAATTCGTCATGGTTCTGTAGTTAATGATTTGAGTGATAATAGAACAGGTAGAGGGTCATCTGATGGCAATGTTGGATCCAGATATTCTTCTAAGATGGTCTCTGGAGCTACGGAAGGCGAGGATAACTTTGATGGAGAGAAGAGGCTGGAGAATGCTGATGCCTCCAGGCCAAATCGAAGTGTAGGAGAAAAAGTTATGAAAACTGAACTACCACTTGTTGCCAAAAAGTCAGCTACAGATGATTCTCAAGGTAGAGAAACCAGGAATAAACAAGATAAGAATGATAAGCTTGAAACCAAAAGGAGTTCTGCTGGGAAAGACATTGTTAAGGAGGTAGATAGTTCTAAGGATAGAACAGACGAGAGGGAAGATGAGAATCGTAGGAGGCAGGATGAGAGGCATGCCAAAAAGGAAAGAACAGATGATAGGAATGGTTCAAAAGAAAAAATGAAAGAGCAAGGTGGTAAGTCTCGGGAAAAAGCAAAGGAGTCTGATTCAAGAAAAAGGTCTATTCATCCTGATGTTAAGGAGGATAGAAAGGAAAAAGAGAGAGACAGAAGAGCTACTGCTGAAGAAGATAGTAATAGACGAAGAGAAAGAACAAAGGATGAGAAGGGAGAAAGATCGAGACATAAGCTTGCAGGTGAATCAAGCAGGCATAAGAGGCGTCGCTCTTCTTCAGTTGGCAGTAGAGGTAGAAGCAGCAAGGACAACTCAGTAGTTAGTCACGCCAATGATTCAAGTGATGAATCCTCGGATGATTCTAGAAGGTTATTAATCAGATTTCTCATCTCTTCCTCTTTTTTTCATTCCCAGCCTAGAATGTAGTCCTCATATTCGGCTGTGTGCAGCAGGAAGCTACATTCAAAAAGGCGTCATTTATCACCGTCACCTAACAGGTCTAGGAGAAGGTACTCAGTTTGTCTGAACATTATTGCTTCTTTATCTTTCTATTTCACCATATTTACATATATACACATGTATATCTATATATATTGACATGATATTGTTGTAATATTCCATGGGGTTTGTGGCAGTTAGAAAATTGAATCGATTCCATGTGTTTTACATAGGCAATTGAACAAGAAGTTGATAGTGCAATATTGAGATTAAATAATAATGTCATACCAAATTGAAATAAGAATATAGCCATTTGTAGAACCAGTATGACCATCTTTTTACCAGTATTAAGTTCATTGCTATAAGGAGCAGAGTGGCATCTTTTAAAACTCATTTTCAACTTCCACATAGGACTGCAAACAAGCTATTACCTTCAGCTTGGTGGAAATTCACTTGTTTTTGCTCATTTGTTAGGTTAATGAGTTGAGCTAAGGTTGAACTTTCAGCTTGGTCCATGAATGTGCTAAGCTCGAGTAATTGTGTCATGCTCTCAGAAGGGTTGTGCTCTTTGACCATTAATTATGATTTCCTCACCTTTATTTTACCTATTTTAAATTCATGAATAAAATTCTTTGGGAAAAGGAAGTCAGTAACAGATAACATTATATAAAGGGTATCACAACTAGAGCAAAAACAGATCTCCATTAATTGAGTTGAAAGATGCATAAATCTTGCTGGTGCATTAGAGTGAAAGGCTTCTCATTTTTGCTCAAGGACAAAAGTGAGCTTCATCACCTGTGAGAGGACAATTAATGGAGAACTGGTTAGTATATCATATTAACCACTCAATTCCATCAAGTTGATTCTAGTTTAATTTTGTCCATGCTGGAACTATCTGAACACAAATAAGATTGCTTAATTTACAACTAAGATTGAGCAAGCTCCAGCATAGCCCAAGCTGCAAAAGAGCCGAGCTTGAGCAACAGGGTGTTGTTTCACTTGTTTTCATACTCACTTCCAAATGTCCTGTCAATAACTGTTGGGGGAACTTCAACACAGTGGGACAAACAAAAAAAATTACAAAAACATGTGGTGCAAGTGATTTTGTGATGGGGTGCAAATGAAAGATTGTGGAGGTGCAAGTGTCCCTCCATGTGTAAATTTTTTTTTTTGTCCCACTGGGATGTAATTCCCCCATAACTTTTCTTCCATGGAGAAAATGAAAAGAAAAAAAATTATAATAATGACCCCTCGACAATCTTTATATATATATTTGGGTTTTATTAAAAAATAGTTTCTGCCACTTGATTCATTTGACTAGATAGCATATATAATTGTTGACATGAAGTTACGTGGGAATGCGGGATAGTTGGTTAGATTGATATTTTTTGTTACTATTTCAAATTCATTGTTTATTCTTTGCTCTGGTTCAATTTTTTTGATAAGTTTTTGGCTAGGAAGTTTTGGGTGTTTTCCCTAAAATCATGCAAGATGACTTTCCTAGTTCATTATTGAGTTGGAAGAGAATTTATGGTGCCAGTTAATTTTCCTGCTTGCTATTCTGGTTGAAAATTAGCAGATCTCTTAAGGACTAGGGGATAAACTTCGAAAAAAATGAGAAATCTTGAGTAGGATCTTTCTCCTCAATTAAAAGATTGGAGACGTTGACAAGTACATTGATGTAGATCATGGAAAGAAGAAAAATAGCAAATCTGGAATTTCACATGAAGGACATTTAGAGCATAAAGAATTAAAAATTTGGAATTATTTTGAGTCCTCATGTCAATATGGTAAGTTTTAGTAATTAAGGGGTATAATGGTAATTCCAATAATTGTAGGACATGAGTTGTAAGGGTCGCTTATGGGTTTTATTTTGGGTCAAGTTAATGGGTCATTATATATGGATTTTATTATGACTAAAACAATCTTAGTGGTCAAAAGTTCAAGTTTTCTATTTTAATATTGAAATAGAATTAGGAGTCATTAAAGTTTCCTATTATGATTAAAATAGAATTGAAAGTTATAGTTGGTCTATAATATTAGTTGTTGCTAAATATTTTTAGTTTTTAAATTTGAGTTATAGTCCTAGTAGAATTAGGAGAGTGATTAGCTTATAAATATATGTGTAATCTCAATGATTTAGGAGAAGAGTTAATATTATGAAAATTTGATATTGTGTGTGTGGTTGGCCTATTCCTTGTGAGGGTGAAGCACCTCTCTCTTTCTCTCCAGCAAGGTCACTATTCATGTCACTGTTCACAGTGCTTAGAACAGCCAGCAACTCTAAAACACTTGTGTTTTCATTGCCCAAACTCTACCCTTTTACAAACCCTTAAATACTTTTGCCGCTACAAAATCCAGCCCTATAAGTCTATTGTTGCCATTGCCGGTATACTTAACCCAGGCTCACTAGTGGGAAAGTAATCCTACTCGTCCTACATCATACATATTGTTATGTATTTGATTAGTTGATCTATGTGGACTTTGAAAGTTTTACTCCCTCCGTCCCATTTTATCGGTCCATTATTCCATTTTTTGTTGTCCCAAAATGTATGTCCACTTTGAAAAGTCAAAACTTTAAATTTAGAAGTTTCCAAAATTATCTCTTGTAAAGTAATTATAAATATATTTAAAAATGAGAATAGAAGGGTATTTTTGGAATTTTATCCTTTAAAATTTGAATTCAAAGTGTAATGATTATGCCTCCTTAAAAAGTTTGAATTTTCAAGAGGGACTATTAATTTGGGATGGAGGGAGTATTTAGTATGAAACTTCACACATGCATGTGTATAAATGTAATATGGATGTCTATCCTGCATTAGTCATAAGACTTAGTAGTTAGTTCTATTTTGTTCTATGATATATGTTTTGGAATGGTCGTACTTACATAAAAATAAATGTTTTTGAACAGTCAGTGTCGTGCTGTCATGCCATCCTGCTGCAGCTATCTGCCTAGGCATTTGGTTTTTTATTTTATTGCATGCTAATATCTGAATGGTGTAGAATCCTACATCCCTACACCACCACCACAACCACCACCGCCGCCAAATAGATTGCTGTGGAAGTTGAAAAGTGGAGTTCATTTGGTCAATCAATTATATTTGGCTTATGCTGTAGTCTGATATTTCATAATAATATTGCCCAAAAGTCAACTGATTCAAGACATGCCTCCAGTTGACCAAAGAGTGACTTCTGCCCTTGAATCTATTCCATTGCTGTATTTTGATGTGGGGAATCACTCTAGTCTTTTGTTGCTTGTGTAATTTTGAATTTTTGGAATTCTAACTGGTTTCTTTGTTATGACCTTAAAATGAAGAGATGGAAACACTCTTGGGGTTGAAAAAGAAATTCTCCCATTCTCATGTTTCATGATCATGATTTTTTTCTCATTTTCTGCTAGTTTACATTTATAATTGAGGATGGTTCAAGTTTTTTTGTGAAATAGCCTTGCTGGCTTCAGATCTGGGTCTTCTGCATTGGCTATCTATCTTTGTTGCTTTACCAATTTTGACATATTAATCTCAGGCCTCGTTTGAGAACATGCTCTTTTAGTAACTTTTTGGCTTTTTACGAAAAGATGTGTAGAAAAGTAGAGAGAGTGATGTGACATCTTATAGTGACTTTTTGATTTTTTTGGCTAAAATAATTACTCCCCAAACGAGGCCTACTGTGGTTGAAATGAAATGTTGATTGAGCTCCATTTACTTATTGGATAAACATCACTTGGAGTTGATAATGGTATAAAGAGAATTTTATTTTAGAATTGTCTGACTGGTGGTTTTGTGATATTGTCTGTGCTAATGTTTGTGGGTGGTGTAATAATTTATTTTCATGTTGATAAGAACAACTTTACTGTAAGAAAACTTGTCCATTGCCTGAACGGAAATTTTGTGGTCTTTTTGTCTTGACTCTTAATCAGCTGAGCATTCTTGTGATTTGTTTCTTTATGTTCATGAAAAGTTCTTGGGTGGTAATGTATCTTCAACTCAACTCAACTACCAAAACCCTGAACTCGAACTACTTGGAGTAATGAACTTTCCGTTATAGTACCTTTTAAGTGTTTTTTTCGGAAGATTTGTTATTGCTGAAAACGTTCTTAATTTTGGGTGTTTTTCCTTGTGGAGAGAGAGTACTTGGTCTTGGAGTTCTATTGTAAAGTGCATATGAATTTCTGGTTTCCTTTCAACTATTTTGTTTTACCTCAAGGTGTTGTGGATAGTTGGATACCATTTTCTGAATCATGTTGGAGTATCCCCCCTGTTATTTAGAATTTAGATGAGGGGCAGCTAGAGGAAAATCCTTTCAGAGGATATATGCAGGGTTTATTAAGGTTTTATCAATTTTCTGTGTTGTTGACTAAAGCATTTTCTTGTAGAATTTTTTTTGATAATAATAATAATGGTATTTAATCGTATTAGACGCTATTTTATCTCATCCTGAAGCAGAATAGATTATGGCGACAGACCAACAATCCTCATTTAGTTTTGCTGTGTGCAAAGCTGAGCATTCGTCTCTCTAATTATATGTTTTGTGACTCACGAGCTTAGTATGGAATGTTTTCATTTCTAGACAAGATTCGCGGTCTCCTCATAGCAAGCATTCTCAGCGCAGGCATTCTCCCTACTCTTCTCTTGAGGCCAACAGGTATGTTGCTTCTCAGTCTCTATCTAAGGTTAAGACTTAAGATTGTGTTTAATGTATTTGAGACACCAATAAACAATAAGCAACCCAGGTGAAAGTATTGGGTCTTTGACTTTGTCCTTAAAAATGTTCTAGTTTATGATCTTTTACATTCTATTGCAGGGGACGGAGATCGAGGTCCAGGTCACCTGTTCGTAGGCAAAGATGATTGGAAAGGATGTCGTCTTCTTCAGATGCTTCGTACTTGTTGCAACATATTTCACTTTGAAGATATATGCAGGTTCTGTGTTACAGGTGTTATGCTATTCAACGTTGGCACAGTTGAGCGTAGTAGAAGAGGTTCTATACCATGTACTTGCACTCATAAAAGGCTTCGATGATACATTCAAGGTAGATTGATGATGCACAGAGTATATTCAACATGGTTGTATTATGTACCTCTGCACTTACATTTTGGATGAAATTGTATATTTTTTTGTTTGTTTGTGGGATCAGGGTTGCATGTTTGTTGTTAGTGTCAACTGTTGTTTATAGGTATCTCAATGGGTGCTGAGATATTTTCTTATTGGCAGTTATTTCAATTTTGTATATTTTTTTTAGTGGTTGAGCGAGTGGCTCTTCATTTCTTTTTTTTTTTTTTTTTCCGTACCAAATGTTAGTAGGAAGGTTTTATCTCAAGGATCTTATCTTATGGTCATGTTGGTAATTTTTGGTGAAGTAGCGGTATTTGAGTCGTCAATATGTCATTTGTCAGGTTAGATGTTAAACATGAGCCTACCTCTTATTTTTGTGTCTATATACCAATGCCGTCTTCCTTCTCTAGTTTTTCTTCATTACCTTTTTCCCCCCCTTATGTCCTCCCTGCCTGGTTGCACCAGCTCGCTCTCCCATCCCTGAAGAGCTCCGTGACCGAAGTGGTTTGTTCTGGTTGTGACTTGAGGCATTATGTAAATACAGAGCTGATGAGAAAGCTATGGCGATTGCTCCATGGCCAGAAAGTCTATTGGACACGGGATGAGTTGTTATCGACCCGGCGAGGTCTGGAACTTAAGTCTTACTTAGGTTTCCTCCCATCTCTTGATGAGAAAATTTGAGTACCAAATTTTGAATATCATTTTATGAATGATCAATGAGTTGCTTTTGGATATCAAAGTTTGAATGTCATGTAATATGCCCACCTTTGTATTGGTGATATGTTTGATGGTAATGGAAATTTTATTGAAATTTGGTCACTGCCGTATTATTGTTAAATGGGCAAATTATTCACAATTTTTTTTGAAAAGCATGTATTTTATTTAATTTCAAAATTTTTTAGATGGATACAAAATCTTATACTTATTTATCTTCTCCTCTTATCTCATACTTTGTTTCTTCTCTTATCTCTCTTTCTCTGAAATTGGCGACGACAACAATCATGATCACACCTTCTTTCTTTTCTTTCTTTTTCTAATTTATAGTGACCGGTGACCACCATTGATTGGGGTTCACGGGCAACCATCGAGTACTAACTCCTTTGTGTTCACTGACGATGAAAGAGATGAGATCTGAGTAGATTTACGTTAGATTCGACTAGATCTAAATCAAAAAATAATTATTGGAGTACAAGTATCTCTCTATATTTGTCTCTAGCCTTTGATATTTCAGTTTTAATATTTTTTTTTGTGCTACACACTTCTATTTTCTTGTTATAATGGAAATTTTTTTTAAGTTTGAACAAATTGTTTACGAGTTTTAATTATAGGTGGTGAAAATTGTAAAATTTTACATTTTCAATTTTTTTTGGTGCTGAAATGAATTATTCTTTAGAACTGCAAAATTTTGCAGTTTTATTTCTTTTGAACTGTAAAATTTTGTAGTTTCATAACATATTTTTCAGTTTGGTTAATAAGTATAAATACTTAATAGAATCATACTTTGAAATTGTAATATTTTATAGTTTCAAAGTTTGTTTTTCAATTTGATCAATATTGGAAAGTATTTGTTTAAATCCCACAAAAATTATAAATAACATTTTTTTTTTCATTATTGCTGTTTGTTGTTCTTAAGTTTTTTTCTTCTTCTTTTAGTTCATCAATATTTAGCATATTTTGTTATATTTTTTTCACTTTAATTTCTCAGTTTATTGTTCTTTTTTTTGGGAGGTAATATTCTAGACATTCTGGTGAGTTTCTGGTAATATTCTTAACGTCCAGCGAACATTTTAGAAATTCCAACTACTTCCGGTGACGTTCAGAACATTTCGGCGATACCCCGGCGAATTTCCAATGAAATTCCGGCGACTTCCTGGTGATGTTGAACATTCTGGTGAGTTTTCGATAACTGTCTGATAGAAGTTCGGCGGACCAGCGGTGGTGGGATGTAGCAGCGCTGTCTTTAAATTTTTTTTTTTTTTAAAAAAAAAAGATTTTTTAGTAACAATTAAAAATATATAAAACTAATTAGTGTAAATGTTTTGTTTTAGAATTAGATAGATTTTGAATTTTGTGTATGAAATTTATCGGTAAGTTCCCCTTGTTAAATTATACTACTATTGAGAACATTGCTAAAAACTCACAGCTTTAGAGTGCAAGAGATGTGTATGAGCTTCAACATATGTTTTAGGGAAAATTTAAAAAATAAAAATAAAAATTCACGGGGTTGTAACAAATTAAAACATATTAATTGTTTCAATTTAGGGGAAATAACAACTCTGTATTTTTGTAAATTTTTTGTAGTCAATTATAAATTTTATGAACATTGATAATTAAAGCCATATAATTTTTTTTTAATGAGTAATTATTTTTGAAAGATCACACTGATTTGTAATTCTCTCTTCAATTTAAATATTGAATTTTTAAAATGACATGAATTCTAATCATCTGTTTGTTACAATTAATTGAGAAGAGGCAATATATACCATTAATAATTTTTTTCACCCCCTTCATTACGGTTGACAACTACCATCCCGCGTTTCTTTTTCCTTGTCCACCACCTCTACTCCTGGCCGTCCTTAACTTACTATCACCCCTCTTCTTCCTTTTTCAATCTGTACCCACTGTTGCCGTTCAGTTCTACTAACAAAAAGTTATTAAATTGTCTCAATTATCTTTATTATGTTAGTTAACATATGGTTAGAATTGATATATTTGTAACAGTTGAGGGTTCAAATTAAAATAATTAAAAAGTTAGAATTTGATTTGTTATTGGGAGCAAACCTTGAATTAATTTTTTTTTTTCCTTAAAAATGTTAACCAATCGAATCTTTAAATTGAACCATGATGGATCCGGGGCTGGCTAAGTGAAGCAAGAGGTTGTTTGCTAGAATATTTTATGGGGTGAATATAGTATTAGAATACGGTAGTGTTAAATGCATCAATTAGTGTATTAACTAATATACTAACATTAGTTATGACATTATTATTGACTCCACTTATTATATAGATTTAAAGTATAAAAAATATTTTAAATTATGTCACATCATCAATTGATACACTAGTTAGTATACTAGTTAATGCATATAGAATTATTCATTAGAATATTACTCTATATCATTCACTTTGCAACATTTATTTATTCTCTCAAAAAAAAAAAAAAAAAAAAATCATTTTAACTAATAACAAATAAAAGGTCTTGCTAACAAGTATTTATAAGATACAAGTAAAAGATAAAAAAATTGACGAACACAAGATATTTTTTACTAAATTTAATATACTTTATTTTGAATGCGTTGATTTTACAATGCAATGTATGATGTTTTATTTTCATAATGTAGTGTTTACAGGATATGGGGGGTCATTTTTTGCTATTTTGCATTGACCACAATGTTCGCTCGCATACTAGTACGATGGCCTTAGGTTGTTCTTCAGGGCGATTTGTCACGTTTTAAAATTTGGACAATTAAATATTAAATTAGGACTATATCCTAATCAATATTCTATTATCTAAATCTTAGGGGTGAAACAAAATCTAAATGTTCTCGTCTCCATAAGGTTTAAATAAATTTCAATACTAAAAAAAATAAAAAAATACAAGGGATAAAAAAAAAAAATTAAAAAACGCTAACCAAGCCATCCATCATAAATTCACAACTATCCAATACTTCTAACATTAAAGTATCATCAAATAGTTAAAATAACTTAAATAATGTAAAGTTACAAAATAACCCACCATGCCAAATTATCAAAATACTAAGGTAAAAAAAAATAATATATACATAAACTAATATCAACTCTAAGCTCAAAAAAACAAAAGAAGTCTAAGAGGCATGTCCAACAACTATAGTTATTTCTTGTCACCACTGTAACCCCAACTGATCTTGCCAAGGAAGCTCGGCTGCGCTCAAATAGAACGCATCCGAGATACCAAGAGACAAAATAGGTCAGTATACACGTATATTGGTATGAGTACAAGATTTGGCACCCACATGTCCATCAAACACAAACAAAGTACATTTAATTCTTGTTACGGGACAAGACAAGTAGTTCCATCAGCACCGAGATGAATGGGTAGTTTCCCGAGATACAATGGCATTTAGTTTCTTACCCGTATACAACTAAATATAAATCGAGTATAAAATAAACAAAATAAAAATAAAAATAAAAATATGGTGGGTCAACCCTGCATAAAAAGTTAGTAAGACCCACCATTCTGCTAAAAATAAAGTTAGTATAATTTAATCATAAGTAAATTGCTGAAAGAGTATAAAAACGCACTGTTTCATGCTTAAACCATTCGAATTTACTAAAACTCAAAGAACAAAAGTTGTACAGAATCAAATTTCCTAAAGACAAAGTGAACGAATTTAGTAGAAACTGAATAGGTTGAGAGAAACACTTGATAGAAGAACCTAGATGGAATTCGACCGAAAAAATCTGAAGCTGAAAACGAAAAGAAAATACCCTAAGATGATTTTTTTTGAAAAAGTTCAAAACACGAGAAGTGTTTACAATAATGTTTTACTTTAGTTGCCGCGAGATTAATAAAAATTAGCTCGTTTTGTGTGTTAAAACAACATCTAAAATCTGCATTACTAAAATGAATAAAAACTATTGTAACCAAGATAATTCGATTACAAGTTCTAATCAATCTTTTTAGTAAAAAGTTAAAATACAAAAGTTGTTTAAAATTATGTATACATGCCTCTTCCCAAATTTCGTAATTTAACGAGGTCGTTTACTATTTTTCAAGATGTACAAATCAATACAATTCAAACTATACCAATAAGTTAATATTTAATTCTTTGTACCTTAACTCCATCACTTTGGCCCTTTATTTTCGGCCTACACATATATCCCATGTGCCTCCCGTATACCTAACACCGCTCCGAAGCCAAACTTGGCCAGGGATATCGTCCCGAGTTTGACCCACACTCCCAGGACGATTAGCATATACGTACGCATGTAAATCAAAGCACTCATCTACTCCTGAGAACGGGGCAATAATATATATATATATACAACCATTCATCTACTCATGAGAACAAACATAATAATGCTGAGCTTAAGGCATTCAAATAAATCTCATAATCCTCACTTTTTTGTTTTTAGGAAATGAATAATCCCCTAAAAAAACCTCCCCTAATCCCCCTAATTTCTATTTTTGGCAAACTGTTTTTTTTTTTTTTTTTTTTTTTTTTACTTAAAACGGAAAAACGGGGGATTCGGGGAGGCCCCTTTCGGGGGATGAAGCAGCGCCCTTTTTTTTTATACACTTTTTCTCATCAGCACTCAAATAAAACAACAATCCATGAAGCCATGGTGGAGTATTCAGAATTTATCTATAGATTCCTAATTTATTTTAATTTCATATATCCATGAGTGTGATTACATCCATAAAATAAATATACATAAAAACTTTAAACCTTGCATATACATCTAACGAAATAATGAAATCAATCTATCATCTACATGCAAATACAAAATCAAACCAACATCAAATAAACAAAAATAAATAAATAAAAACAAAAAATTAAACATAAATCAAGGGAATTGGGTTTTGCACTTACAATTATTTTTTAAAGATCAAAAAATCACTTAGAGAATTAATGAATCCACAAAAATAAAACCTTAACCCTTTTATTTTCCCCTCTCTCTCTCTCTCTCTCTCTCTCTTCTCTCTCTCTCTCTCTCTCTCTCTCTCCTTCCTGCTGTTAACTTGAAAATTCTTCCCCACACACTTTTCTTTGCCTCTCATGTTGATAACCTAAGAAAATTATATTATATTTTATTTTATTAAATAATTACAACATACATAAATATGCTTTATAAAATCAATACATGTAACAGCTTTATATATATATATATATAATAATATAATATAAATATTCGGATTAATTATATATAATTAAATACCACATTAAATTAATTAAATAGTACATTAAATTCTCATGTATCCATACAATTAATAAAACCAAAAATAAAATAAAGTAATAATAATAAATAATGACTTACGAAAAATTGGGATCGCTACACGATTACTGTGCCACTGATATATATATATATATATATATTTTACAGCATATGTTTGGTGTTACTTAGTCGGGTTGCCCAATTTTTCATCCTTGTTAGACATCATAAACAAAAACCCAACTTCGATGTGTGGCGTAACATGCATGAACCCATATGAAAATTTAAATAACGGGTGAATGTCAGAACGTCACACTTGTACATAATGATCAATTACCAATATCATTCATGAATATCCACTTGAAGTCCATAGAACACTGTTCACAAAATGCAAAATCATCTTGTCCTGTCACCACAAAATGGTTGACACATTCTGTTATCCACATGCCAACAAAACAAAACAGTTTCAGTATCAACCACAAAAAATGTAGCCCACCAAACTACGTAACTCTAAGTACTAACATCAACTGTCATTCAAACTGGCTTCAAAATGCTAAAACCAAAAAATGAACACTCGATATGTAGATATTAAATGCTGGGGAGGGGGGAAATGGGGGGTGAAGATAGGGTGTTGGAGATGCATCATAGTGCCCTAGATTGCAGTCCTCTCCTTGGATCGTTCACGAACGTCTTCATCATTGCCACTTGGAAAACAGCGGGGGTCAGCCCATCCATTATGGTGTCAATTTCGACCATGTTCACATATTGCCGCATAATAAAACACACTAACATTGCGCATTCTGACCTGCAACACAGAGAAATCACTTTGTCGACGGTTATGCACACATAAAACTGTGGTCATTTGGAAGCGGGATGTCGGTACAATTCACAAACACATAGCGGGCAATCAATCGCTGACTCCAACGTGCCATCGATGTCTCATTTCGCCATATTGTAGGCTGTCGATCCACTTTTTGCAAGTTGGGTTTGGTATTGAACCACTCATTGTTTCTGTGTCAAATGTGTAGCATTTAACATCAATAATCTAATAGCGTTTAACACATATATTCGCAAACACATGACACACTGCAACATGCCCAGGGGGTACTCACGCGCGTTAAACAGTTCGGACTCCCGAGATCTCTTTGATCTAGTCTCACGAGTGTAATGTGAAACATAAATGAGAGTCCAGATTTGACAACTTTCATTGAAAATCCATTTTATTGCAATTTTGTCAAAAATGGACTGCGTCATCAGATCTTAGAGTCGCCACCTAATATTTATTTTGGGAAATTAGGAAACCCATGACTCGCGCCAAGGCCATTGTTCGTCGTAATCAAAGTTGTCTTGGTTTGGAACCTTAGGTATGAGAGGAGAAGGTCATTAATTGAGTACCCCCGCTCACCCGATCAAAATATCTACCTTTACTAACCATGATATGAATTTTAGTTTCTTTATATGTTCATGTTTTGATTATTTAGTAAATCTTAAAATTTATTACGTGAAGCATACAAGTATAGATTATGTCACCCACTTTGGAACAACTTGATTTCATGTAGTTTTGAAAGAGTTTTGAAGATGTGCAACCCAAATAAATTGAGTTTACAAACATGAAAATCAACATCATTCCAAATTAAGCGACATAACCTCCATCCACTGGCATTCATAGAGTTATATCACATAAGCAAATAGTCTCATGGTAGAATGCTAAACATAGTAAGAAAAACACACACAAACGGGACGCTAAAGCATAAAAACTTACATATTTGACGTCCTGCGAACAAGCTACAAAATAAAGTTAGTAAAACATACATGATCTTATATACAAAATCCTAATGCAATTTACTCATGAGATGCAACTAAAGATTTGACTTCTAAGATATGACATGTGAATCATCTCAAGAACATGAGGTAGCACACATAATCACATAGGAATTGATTAAATTCACAAATGCAAAATTAGCCGAATCAAGATGCATGAAACATGGATGCAAAACATGAATATAATGAAAGGCAAAATATGATGCATATTTATAGATAAAGAAAGCAAGTTAAAGAACAGGATAGAAAGAAGCGGGACAGAGAATTATTACAACACTTGAAAGAATAATTACAAACCAAATTAGAGAGGGATGTGGAGAATATTACATCAAAATAAAAACCTTGCAAAACACTCAAAATAAAAATAAATAAAATAAAAACTTCATGTTCCTTGGAACCGCCGGCGGAAATTGGTCAACATTGGGAGATTACGCCATCTTGTCCGGAAGAAGCTAACCGACTGGCCAAATAGGTCGGCCGGCCAACTAGGCCGAGCAAAACCTGTCTTGTTGCGAAACCAAGAAAAGAAACAAACAAAAAATATGTAGGTGGCTCAACTAACCACTACCGGTTAGATTAAAAACAAGAAAACAAATATAAAATAAAAAAAATGCAAAATTATAACATAAACCTAAAACAATAAAACAAATATAAGATAGAACATGCAATATTACAACAAAACTAATATGAGACTAATACAAGAAAAATAAATATGAGTTAGAACATGCAAGATTACAACAAAACTAATATGAAATTAAAGCATGCGAATAAAAAAAAATAAATAAATAATTATGAGCTAAACAAACTACTAGGATTATAGCAACACACTATGAAATATAAAGTAAGAAAATAAATATGAGATAAATATACCACTTGGATTATAACAAAACACTATGAAATAAGAAGTAAGAAAATAAATATGAGATATAAAATATAAGAAAATGAAAGACTAGAAATTCACCTTCCAAAGAAAGATTGAACTTCTTGATTTCTAAACTTCCTCTTGATCACCCTCAAGTGTAGGAAGTGTGTTCTCAAATCCTCAATTCGAAATTATGGAGTTTATGGTATAGAAAGTGGCTAATTCTCTAGTTTTTCTCACTTTCAATCACTAAACACTCTTCCTTATGATCTAGGCAATTGATCTTTGGCTATATCAGAATTTTTGGAGTGGTTTTGGTGTATGAAAATGAGGAATTTCAGTAGCTATGGAAGGTGTATATGGAAGATAGGAGTATTTTTGGCTCAAAAATTCAATTTTTCTCTCTTTTCTTACCATTTTCTCACTCTTTTCTCTTCAATTTCGTGGTCCTCCATCTCTCTTACAATATGATCATTCTATATAGGTAATGAGGGAGAGTGAAGGTCAAAATGAAGGTGGGAGACAAGAATGTGATACGAGGACAAATTTTCAAGGTGGTTGCATGGGATACTCCTTTATGAATGCAAACAAAACCTCTTTTTGACAATGGGGAATGAGTGGAGATAATGGAGGATGAGTGGGTGCACTTGAATAGATCAGAAAATAGGTAAATGGGGTGTCCCAATCGAACCAAAACCAAGAAAAACGGGGCTGCTGCTATTTTGGGCCGAGTCAACAAAATTTGCTATTAAGCCCAACTTCAAATGGGCATATCTCTCTCATCTGGACTTGGACTTAGGTGATTCTTGGGTCTAAATTGAAGCCCTAGAAGTCTACTTTCCAATGATAGTGGCCTCATATTTAAATTCAAATTGTACAAAGAGATATGCCTAATTTAGTGAAGGCTATTCATTTTCCTCTGGCCAGGTCGACAAAATCTGCTCTTAAGCCCAACTTCAAATGGGTATATCTCCCTCATTTGGACTTGGGCTTAGGTGGTTCTTGGGTCTAAATTGAAGTCCCAAAAGTCTACTTTCCAATGGTTATGGCCTCACATTTAAATTCCAAGTGTACAAAGAAATATGCCTAATTTAGTGAAGGTTGTTCATTTCCCTCTTAATGATTTGATGCTCATTCTTTTCCTAAACTAGTTTTCTTCCATCCCTTCCTATTTCCTTCAACTCCAAACCTATAAACAAGATGTTTTTAAATATTTCTCAAGTCTAAAATAGTTTGGCCTAAAAATGTGTAAATGTTGGAATTAAAATTTAAATTCCATCTCTCTTACTAAGGATTCTGTGAGAAACACATTCTAATTGTCATCATCGGGTAATCAAAAGAAAGCGCCTAAGTCTTAGGGCCGGTCAAAATGGGGTGTCTACACACACCATGACCAATAACTTACCCTTTCACATACATTACCACATGTTCAAAATTAAAATCAAAATTATGCCCTACGTACATGTTCATACCACAACGCCCAACCGCGCACAACCCCCTTAATGCGAATGTTTAAAGTTCATTTTTTTGAATCTCAATATGTTCAATGTTCTACCTTAGCGCGCCAATACTAGCCATTACTGTGTCTTTTACGTTTGTGATGGTGAGAGTGAATGTCAAAAAATATTGGGGGCCACAAATATGATTTTTTGAAGTGTTATTGATGTGGATGTATCACTGTGTATTCAAAATTATGTCATCATTTTTTGTTTTTCTGCATATGTTGTCAATGGACTTTAGCTGCCTATTCTACGATAGCAAGTGTATAATGAGCTAATTGTGTGTGCACATAACATCAGTAATATAACTATCTTAAAACAACAAAAATTGTCCATTTCATTATGAATATTAAAATGAAGCAAGAGGGACTGCTTATGCATAACATTACATTGTTTCACAAGACGTAACGGGTGATGACAACGACATACCCAATATAATAATCAACATTACGTACGGAGGGATCATTTTCCCAAAGTAGGAAACCACCCGGACAAGTGAGAACATGCAGTACTAACCAATATGATCCTGACAACGTAACAATATCATATTGGGAATCCTAATCACACGTTTGTCAACGTAATCCCACATTACTACAAGAACCCTTGTAACATGCCCAGGGAGTACCCACGCGCGTTAAACAGTTCAGACTTCTGAGATCTCTGCGATCTAGTCTCACGAGTGCAATGTAAAACATAGATGAGAGTCCAGATTTGACAACTTTATAGAAAATCCATTTTATTACAATTTTATTGCCACAAATGGACTACATCACCAGATCTTAGAATCGCCACCTAATCTTTTGGGAAAATTAGGAAACCCATGAATCATCTCAAGAACATGATGTAGTGTACATAATTACACAGTAATTGATTTAATCCAAAAATGCAAACTTAGCCAAATCAAGATGCATAAAACATGGATACAAAGCATGGATATAATAAAAAAAATATATGATGCTTATGCACAAATAAGGAAAGCAAGTAAGAGAATGGGATAGAAAGAAACGGGGCGAAAAATTATTACAACACTTTTAAATATTACAAACCCAAATAAAAGGAGGAGTGAAGAAAACAAATATTATAGAAAAAATATAAAAATCCTCATAACTCTCAAATTAAAAAAAAAAAATAGAAAGTTGCCTCGGAGATAGACCGCCGGAAATGGTTTTGTTGGCTGTTAGGAGATTGCACGATTTTGCTAAAAAAACTCAATTTTGAGAGAGCACTATTCATTGCCGAAAGTACTATTCACCGTAGTAGTTACTATTCACCCTCTTTGGTAATTATTTATCTCACTGGGCATTTTTCGTCCGCGGTTACTATTCATCGCCGAAGATACTATTTATTGTCGGGGTTACAATTCACCTCCGGAGGTTACTATTTACCGCCGATCACTATTCATCCGGTAAGGTCACATCTTTACCAAATTAGGTGATTCGACCGACCATTTAAGACAGTAAAATTACAACAATTTATATATAAGTAGTAAATTACAACATTTTATTTAAAGCAATAAATTACAATAGTTTATATACAATAGTAAATTACAGTAGATATGTAGGTGGTGCAACCTTTCCGTTAAAGTAATAAAGCCATTATATAAAAAAATAATAAATTACAACAGATATGTGAGTGGTGCAGCCTTCCTGTTAAAGTAATAAAACAGTTATAAAAAGATATAAAGTAGTATTTGTTGGAAATTTGGTTTATAAAGCATATTTTGGGCCAACTTTGAGCCCAAAATTAAGTGGGCCCCGAACGTCTTTTGGGGCAGGTCCGAAAAGGTGATGTGTTCCTTGCTGCGTGGCAAGTCACACGGTGAAGACGGTTCGTCAAAACCATTTATGAGTGAATGAGAACATGACGTCGTTTTCGGGTTCATGGAATGAACATTTAAAGTTTTAATGTGGGTTTCCTTGTGAGGCTTGTCCCACATTGAAACTTTAAAAGAGGTTTGTTGAGTCTATAAGCTCTAGCCTATAACACTTGGATTGGGCCCCAAAGGGCACCCCAAGTTTGTAGAAGGGAGCAGCTATGGACAAAGTGAACCTTAGCCCAAACCACCACGCGCGCGCGCGCGCCGCCTCTTATCCGGCCGTGCCGGGCGTGGGTGTGGGTTGTGGGTCGGGGGTCGGGTCGGTTCTTGTATTAATTTTTTGGACAAAATTCATTTGAATTTTTTCAAAAAATATTGCGGGAATTTAATTCAAATTTGAATTCCAATTTTTGTCCAACTTATGTCCGAAATTCCTCAACAGATTAAAACTGTTTTTAAGTTATTTAACTTCCAGAAACTGCCCAGCAGTTCCGGGTTTAACTGTCCAGCAGTTAAATCTGTTCAAACAGGTTAGATCTGTTTGAATTTTGAAGTATACCTGTTCGGTTCCTCACAGCACCTGTTGGATTCAAAATTACACCTGTTGGGTCCTATTTATACCTGGACTGTTCCAGCATTTTTTCCAATTCGAAAATCAGTCTGCAAATCCCATCTTTGCTGTCTAGATTTTATTTTGTGCATTATTCTTCATTCTAGTTTTAGGAAAAATCAAAGAGAGTTAGAACACAGGTTTGGTTCGCCGTACAAATTTGTTTGAAGTGCTTCTACAAGTTTGTGAAAATCATTGTATCCTGGGAGATATACGCCACTCAACCGTAAGCACCATAGCGGGGCGAATCTATTTTAAGGACAGAGTGTCACACACTCGACTTGGTCTTTGATATTTTTATTTCAGTTCGATAAATAAATTCGGTACATTATTTATTTATTTGTTTGGTTTTGTTTCTATTTATTTTATTTACACAGAAGATTATTCCAACAATCTTAAGACAGATTCAAATTATTCTGTTTACAGAATTTTTCATTTGTTTCCTTTTCTCCTTCTTCTTTTAAGAAAATTATTTTCTGTGGATTTACAAAATAATATTCTGGTTGGAAAAATAAATAGTGATTATATGCTATTTGACAGATAGTAGTAATATACTGTCTATTTTCTTTGACAACTAGTAGTAATATACTGGTGTCATTAACAATTCAGAATCTATTTTTGTGGAATTTTTTCAGAAATTAATTTTGGTTTTTAGAAATTATTTTCTGAGTTTTCATTATTTAAAATTTTGTTTCAGTATTTTAATTATTGAAGTGTTACAGAAATTTAATTTTCTGTGTGGAATTAATTTGGTTAAATAAAATTTTATTTTATTTCCAAATTAATTGGAAAATAAAAGTTACATTCTTGTTTCTTTTATTTTTATAGAATTTAATTCTGTGAATTTGGATTAATTTTGTATGTAGTATAAATTCTAATTCTAATTTTGTTTTATAATTTAGAATTGATGGCTACTGAAACTGGTCAAACTAATGTCCAAACCAGTACTGGTATGGTGATTGCCATTACGCCAACCCCTACTTATGTTGGAACTGTGCCAGTGAATCATGGTGAAAGACCAGAGAAGTTCTTAGAAACTGTTTTAAAAAGATGGCAGAAGAAAATGCTATCTAAAGGAGGGGAAACTAAGAAGTATAAGTTTAATGGCATGTGTTACATTTGTAACAAAGAGGGACATCGGGCCAAAGATTGCCGTTACAAACGTAGAGGCAAAGGAAGATCAAGTAAGAAGGTTGCTAAAGCCAAAATGGCCGAAATGGATAAAATTTCCAATGGTGTAGATGTCATAAATCTTTCTGCTGTTGTTTCCGAGGCAAATCTTGTCGGAAATCCTAAAGAATGGTGGGTGGACACTGGTGCTACTCGCCATATCTGTGCCGACAAAAAGATGTTCACATCTTATTCTACAATGGACAATGGTGAACAACTTTTTATGGGCAACTCCTCGACTTCTAAAGTTAAAGGACAAGGAAAGATTATTCTGAAAATGACATCTGGAAAGGAACTCACTCTCAACAATGTGTTGCATGTACCGGACATTCACAAGAATCTTGTTTCCGGATTTTTGTTGAGTAAAAATGGGTTTAAGCTAGTTTTTTAAAGTGACAAGTTTGTACCTACCAAAAGCGGGATGTATGTAGGAAAATGTTACATGTCTGATGGTCTTTTCAAGATGAATGTAATGACCATTGTACCCTCAGTTATTAATAAAAATACATCTTCTTCTTACTTGCTTGAGTCTTCAAATTTATGGCATGGTAGATTAGGACATGTTAATTATGGATCTTTGCGTAGATTAATTAATATGGAATGTTTACCTAAATTTGATATTGATTCAAATCATAAATGTGAAATTTGCGTTGAGGCAAAATTATCCAAAACTCCTTTCCATTCAATTGAAAGAAGTACGGAACCACTTGAATTAATTCATAGTGATATTTGTGATTTTAAATCAATTCAAACAAGAGGTGGGAAAAAGTATTTTATCACTTTTATAGATGACTATACTAGATATAGTTATGTTTATTTAATTCAAACCAAGGATGAAGCTTTGGAAACTTTCATTCAATATAAGAATGAAGTTGAAAATCAACTTGGTAAGAAAATCAAGAAATTTAGAAGTGATAGAGGTGGTGAATATGAATCACCTTTTGGTGAATTTTGTAAAGAACATGGAATAATTCATCAAACTACTGCTCCTTACTCACCTCAGCAAAATGGAATTGCTGAAAGAAAAAATAGGACTTTAAAAGAAATGATGAATGCCATGTTAATAAGTTCTAGATTACCTCAAACTTGTGGGGGAAACAATACTTTCTGCTAATTATATACTTAATAAAGTACCCCGAAAGAAAGTGAATCAAACACCTTATGAATTGTAGCATTGAAGAGTACCATCCTACAAATACTTAAAAGTGTGTAGGGGGGGGGTGTTTGGCTAAAGTGGCTATTCCTAGTCCTAAAAAGACTAAAATAGGTCCTAAGACCATTGATTGCATTTTCATTGGTTATGCCAAGGATAGTAGTGCATATCGGTTTTTGATTCATAAATCAGAACATTCCGAAATGCATGTAAATACTATTATTGAATCTCGGAATGCATCTTTCTTTGAACATGTATTTCCAAATAAGACTGGACAAGAGACTAGTAACAATAAAAGATCTTATGATGCTTTTACTAGTCAGGATCAAGAACATGATCAAGAACAAGAGTTAGATCAAAATGAGGAAGATGAACCTAGGTGTAGTAAACGTGCTAGAACCTCAAAATCTTTTGGTCCAGATTTCATAAAATTTTTGTTAGAAAATGAGCCTTTAACTTTTAAAGAGGCTATGTCCAGTCCTGAAGCTCCTTTATGGAAAGAAGCTGTCAATAGTGAAGTTGAATCCATCTTACAAAATCACACTTGGAAATTGGTGGATTTGCTACCAGGTTGTAAACCTCTTGGGTACAAGTGAATTTTCAAAAGAAAATTGAAAGCGGATGGATCAATTGACAAATACAAGGCAAGACTTGTGGTCAAAGGATTTAGACAAAAAGAAGGTCTTGATTGCTTTGACACATACTCACCGGTTACTAGAATAACATCCATTAGAATGCTAATTGTCATTGCATCTTTATACAATTTAGAAATTCATCAAATGGATGTAAAAACCGCTTTCTTAAATGGTGAGTTAGAGGAAGAAATTTACATGGAACAACCAGAAGAGTTTTCTGTTCCAGGGAAAGAAAAGAAATTGTGTAAATTGGTTAAATTATTATATGGTTTAAAACAAGCGCCAAAGCAATGGCATGAGAAATTTGACAAGGCAATGATGTCAAATGGATTTAAAATTAATGAGTGTGATAAATGTGTTTATATTAAAAACACAGACAAAGGTTATGTCATTGTATGTCTTTATGTAGATGATATGCTCATCATAGGTAGTAATAATGACATGATTAAAACTACAAAGAAAATGTTGAATAAACATTTTGACATGAAAGACATGGGCATTGTTGATGTAATTCTTGGTATGAAAATTAACAAAACATCAGAAGGATATGCTTTGTCACAATCTCATTACATTGAGAAAATACTTGACAAATTTAGCAAAGATGATGATCATCTTGCTAGAACACCCGTAGATGTTAATTTGTATCTTTCTAAGAATGTACAGGAAAGTATTTCTCAATTAGAGTATGCCCAAATTATTGGAAGCTTAATGTACTTGATGAACTGCACTCGCCCAGATATAGCTTATGCAGTAAGTAAATTAAGTAGATATACGAGTAACCCAGGGGTAGAACACTGGAAAGCAATTATAAGGGTTCTTAGATATCTCCGATTTACTCGTAACATTGGGCTTAATTATACTAGATATCCATCAATACTTGAAGGATACTGTGATGCAAACTGGATATCGGATACTAGAGACTCAAAGTCCACCAGTGGATATGTCTTTACTCTTGGTGGGGCGGCTGTATCTTGGAAATCTTCCAAACAAACTTGCATCGCTAGGTCTACTATGGAATCAAAATTCATAACTTTAGACAAAGCAGGGGAAGAGACAGAATGGCTTCGCCACTTCCTTGAAGATATTCCAATTTGGCCAAAACCAGTGCCTACTATATGCATACATTGCGATAGTCAATCAGCAATAGGTAGATCACAGAGTCATATGTATAACGGTAAGTCATGACACATTCGTCGTCGACATAACACCGTGAGACAATTACTCTCTAATGGAATTATTTCCATTGAATATGTAAGTCTAAAGACAACATAGCGGATCCACTAACCAAAGGGTTAACAATAGAGTTAGTTGAGAATTCATCGAGGGGAATGGGACTAAAGCCTATTAAATAAGAGTTACCACAACGGCAACCCAACCTAGTTGACTGGAGATCCCAAGATCTAGGTTCAAAGGGACAACTGAGTTGTGAATGACTCAGAAGGATCACTGGGGAGTCCAACTCCTACCCATTTCTATGATGAAATAAGTGATGTCTGCAGCGTTTTAGGTTAAGTAAAATTTTAATGATTCTTATATCTAGGTAAACCTAGTGGAGTATGGCAAGATACTCTTTATAAGAATCACCTATATGAGTGTGAACTGGGCCGGTTCTATGAGATTTGTGAAGGGCTACAAGTCTTTAGAGCACTCATGAAAGACCAGGTTGTTCAGGGCCAAAATGAACACAATAGTGAGAACTAAACTGTGTCTGGGAATATACTGTGTGAGTCCTATTGTCTTGGTTTACACAAACGGCTGAACAGTTCAAGACATCATGTTCACTGGTTAGCTAGTAAATCCGATAGTGTCTCACAAGGGAAGATTCAAAGCCAAAAGCTACCTATCCTTTGCAGAATATTTCCAATTTCTGTACTCTCTGTAATTAGATCATGTTGTTACATTTTCTCTCCGTCAAATTCCATTCATGTGGGGGATTGTTGGAAAATTTGGTTTATAAAGCTTATTTTGGGCCAACTTTGAGCCCAAAATTAAGTGGGCCCCGAACGTTTTTTGGGGCGGGTCCGAAGAGGTGATGTGTTCCTTGCCGCGTGGCAAGTCACACGGTGAAGACGGTTCGTCAAAACCATTTATGAGTGAATGGGAACATGACGTCGTTTTCAGGTTCGTAGAATGAACATTTAAAGTTTTAATGTGGGTTTTCTTGTGAGGCTTGTCCCACATTGAAACTTTAAGAGAGTTTTGTTGAGTTTATAAGCTCTAGCCTACAACACTTGGGTTGGGCCCCAAGGGGCACCCCAAGTTTGTAAAAGGGAGGAGTTATGGACAAAGTGAACTTTAGCCCAAACCACCACACGCGCGTGCCGCCGCCGCCGCCCATCCGGCCGTGCCGGGCGTGGGTGTGGGCTGGGTCGGGTCGGTTCTTGTATTAATTTTTTGGACAAAATTCATTTGAATTTTTTCAAAAAATATTGCGGGAATTTAATTCAAATTTGAATTCCAATTTTTGTCCAACTTATGTTCGAAATTCCTCAATAGATTAAAACTGTTTTTCAGTTATTTAACTTCCAGAAACTGCCTAGCAGTTAAATCTGTTCAAACAGGTTAGATCTGTTTGAATTTTGAAGTATACCTGTTCGGTTCCTCACAGCACCTGTTGGATTCAAAATTACACCCGTTGGGTCCTATTTATACCTGGACTGTTCCAACATTTTTTCCAATCCGAAAATCAGTCTGCAAATCCCATCTTTGCTGTCCAGATTTTATTTTGTGCATTATTCTTCATTCTAGTTTTAGGAAAAATCAAAGAGAGTTAGAACACAGGTTTGGTTCGCCGTACAAATTTGTTTGAAGTGCTTCTACAAGTTTGTGAAGATCATTGTATCCTGGGAGATAGACGCCACTCAACCGTAAGCACCGTAGCAGGGCGAATTTGTCTTAAGGACAGAGTGTCACACACTCGACTTGGTCTTTGTAGACACGCCATTTTTGACCGTCCTCAAGACTTGGACGTCACCGCTGGAACACTTGATGATTACCCATGTTCGTCTCGGCTACGCGCCTTGCTTCAGGATCTCTTAACTCGATTGTTCTGTGTTTGGTTTTGCACCAAACA
This sequence comes from Camellia japonica, assembly GCA_030407325.1. NCBI lineage: Eukaryota > Viridiplantae > Streptophyta > Magnoliopsida > Ericales > Theaceae > Camellia > Camellia japonica. The sequence goes on from JAPPVO010000017.1 coordinate 157,261,163, forward strand.
CTTGTGTTTTTTGTTTCTGAGGGTAGAGAGTAGCTTGTTAGCTACCCTTGACACCCACCGGCCTTGGCTTGAGGCCACCGGCCGTGTCTTCTTGCCAGCGGCCATTGGTGAAATATACAATTGGCCGGTCGGCATTTGGTGTGGTCGGCCGGCCATCTGTTTGGCCGATGGCATCCCTTTCTGGCCGGTAGCACCTTTTTGCCTTTTTCAGGCATAATGCATACCAGCTGTGCCAGCTGGAATGCATTGACCCTCCTCCCTATGTACGGGTGTGGCTGTTTTGCACCCTTTGACCCTTTTTTTCTTGCACCCTTTGCTCAAGCTTTTTGAGGAAGCTTGACCCCTTGTCTTAGCTTCCTCAAGAAGCTTGCACCTTTGGGTTAGCTTCCATTGGAAGCCTTGACCCTCTTGACCCTTCTCATTTAGCTTCTTTGAGAAGCTTAGCACCATTTCATTGTCTATATAAGAGACCACCCCCCTCCTTTGTCTTGGTTGAGCAAAACCAGAGGAATATACATATATACATATGAGATATACCTTCTCTCTCTATATCTCCCTCTCTCTCATCATTTGTGTGTGTTTGAGGGTCTTAAAGTGCATTTTCTCCTTAGTTTTGCACACAAACACACACTACTACACCATACTTTGAGAGGCTTTGAGGGTTTGTTCTTGAGGTTTTGGACTGGTTTTGATCAAAAGAAGGAGGCTGCACTTGCTGTTCCCCAAGGGTTCTTCAAGGGTAACTCTTTTACTTTAGATTCCCCAATCTTGCACTAGACTTTTGTCTATCTTGCTTATTTTTTTAGACTTTATGTATAACTAAAAAAAGTCTTGTATTTGCATGCTTAAGATACTTCATTAAGGTTGTTTTGGTGTTGGGGGTCGATCTCCCTCTCTTAGGCCTTGTTTGGCTCCTTTTGTACTTCCATTGTTAAGCTTTGGTTACTCTTGTGTATTGGCCTTCTCACCACTGAAATCCAGTGGATTTTTAGTGGTAAAGAAGAGGTTTTGAGGTCTTGTATAGGGGAGGGACACCCCTCTCCCTTGGTCTCTCTTTTGTCCATATTTTTGGCTCATAATGGTAGCATGCATGAGTAGTTGTCTTTGGCTCCATTTCAGAGGTTTTTGTATGTTATTGGGTCATATTATGTCTCTGTTTTTGATCAGATTAATGGCCCCTTTCATGCTTGATATCTTTGCTTTGTATTTCCTCATTTTGCCTAGAAATACATCTAGCCATTAGACCATCATGCTTGCATATTTTTGCCTAGCTTTGTGAAGCTTTTTGTCATGATTTATCATGCTTGAGGTCTGTTAGGTGCTGGTTTGGTTGTATTTGATATGCTTTGTATGGCCCCTTTGCATTCTAGCATGTTGGCATCGGGTGTGTGTGTCATTAGCATGCATTGGCTAGGCTATTCCAGTGATTTGGAATCACTTACCATGTCATTTTAGTCCCTAATCCATGCTTGTATGCTTGCATTCATTATCCCTTTCATGTCTTGAAGAATTGGTCTTTCATGTCTAGGAATGGGTCATTGTGCATGGCTATGTGTTTGAAGATTTAAGCTGCCATAACAGTGGGTTTTGGGGGCTCATTTTGCATGTTAAAACTCTGTTTTGTATTGAAAAGTTCATGCCATAAGTGTTTGGGGTAGTTGTAGTAGAATGCTCCTTGTCTTGGGCCTATCGGTATGCATGCTTGCATGAGCATTTGTCTACCATTTTGGGCATTTTGGTCACTGTTTTGGGAGTGGGCTGAGGTCTGCCCTTTGGGTTTTAGGTCCACCATTGCATGATCATGTTGCATTGCTTTGGTTTCATGTTTGCATTATATCATACTTGCATGCTTGCATATTATTGGCTAGTTGCATTTCATGTCTTAGTTTACATGTTAGATTGCATTGCATTGCATTTTATATGCCTAGCATTGCACATTTGCATGTTTAGTTTGCATCACATTTGGCATGTTTTGCATCTTAGCTCATGTTGCATCTTTGAGCCAAGTTTATATACATGCATTGCATTGTTTGGTTTGGGGTGTCAAACCAAACTTGAGGGGTGAGGAGTGTTCGTATTCCAAGTGATGAAACACATTTCAGCCTCGGTAGCCAATGCCCTTGACTTCAACATGATAGGGTGTTGGCACTCATCTCCTTTTGTTGCATGCATTTACATCGAATTGCAAAACTTGGCCTCTTAGGCCATCATGCATCAAAATGCACAATTGATGGCCCAAGGGTCGAGGGTCATGCCCCTTGAGTCCATTGCATGATAGGGAGTGTGGCCATGCTTACATTTGCTTGAAAATTCCATGCCATACACTGCTTGCCCTCTGTTGCTGTCAACTGCAGGATTCTGCAGCAAGAAATGGCCGGCCGGCACATACAGTGCCGACCGACATCTGTGGCTGGCCGGTGGCCCAACATTTGGCCGACAGAGTGTTCCCATGGCCGGTGGTGCTTTGCACTGGCCGGTAGTATTCCAGAGTGATCAGGAAATGGGTCAGAGATGCCCCAGGAATTTTCACAGTCTTCGGAGGAGTTGGGCAGTGTAAACAAGCGAGTTTCCGAGCAAGACGAGTCAAACATGCATCATTTGCGCATTCCGAGGCAGAGCTGTGGCAGTCTCTTTAAGCTTCACATTTTATTTTGTAATTAATTTGTTAATTAATGAAGGGTCTGTAATAATTAATTAGCTAGGATAGTTGATTTGTTATTTGGCCTGTATATTCTTTTGATCCCTCTGAGTGAGGGCAATTGTGTAATAAGTGTGCGTGAGTGTGTGTATGTCTTCCAACCCCCACTTCTTTCTCCCTTTTACTTACCTGTTTTCAATGGTTAGTATTAGGTCATATTTGAATTAGCATACCTTATGCTATGCATGCGTGCATCCATACATTTGTCTTACATGCATCGGGCTCAGCACATCATGCTAACTGCACTTGTATTTCAAATTCCAAGTTGAGTACTTGTTAGTTGCAGCATTTCACAAGCCATCTTTAGGGTAGCCGAGCCTGTTCTAGCTACATTCTGCATGTGTTGCATTAGCCATCTTAACATGAATTAGGGTCATGCATATGATTACTAACTAGTTTCTGTTTTGGCTTGGAGTACTAGGTAAGCTTTTATGCTTTAGCATACCGCATGCGTGCGAATGTTAACATAACAGCACGATTACCATGAGGCTAGTTGCTTATGTGATATAACTGCTTGGATGCCCGTGGATGGAGGTCGAATTACTTAAATTGGAATAATTCATTAAAACTGCGAGTTTTAAAGCCCACTGGATAGTGGCAAAACCATCTTTTCTAAAGCCCACTCGAGGGTGGCAAAACTTGCATTTTAGCCTACTTGCGAGTAGCAAACCATTTTCAAAACAAACATGAAATGTTTTGTTCCAATTTAGGCGATTTGGTCTATACTTATTTGCTGTGCGCATAACATAGTAATTCTAGGCTAATAACCGGAATAAAAGCATATAATGTTTTCAAAACAAGATATCACGGTTAGTAGAGGCTGATCTTTGATCGGGCGAGAGGGGGTGCTCATAGCTGACCTTCCCCAATCGTACCCAAGTTCCCGAGCCAAGGCAACTTTGGTGATGACGGACACGTGGCCTTTGGCATCGAGTCAGGGTTTCCTAAATTCCCCCAAAATAAAATATTTAGGTAGCGACTCTGTATCTGGCAAAGCAGTCCATGTTTGGCACTCCTTTTCTAAAAATCTGTTTTCTCAAAATGATTTGCCGGATTTGGACTCTTTGGTTCAGATTAAGAACCGTGACAATTTGAGTCCTGAACTGTAGTAAGCCCCATAGACGAACAAAACAGGATTTCTCTCCCGGGACGTTCGGGGACGTCTACAGTCTTTGATATTTTTATTTCGATTCGATAAATAAATTCGGTATGTTATTTATTTATTTGTTTGGTTTTGTTTCTATTTATTTTATTTACACAGAAGATTGTTCCAACAGTATTTAAACAAGTTATATCATATTTTAAATTAAATGAAAGTTTGCGAAAATTCACCTTTCTGGGAAATGATGAATTATTTTTTTTTTTATTTACAAACTTTCTTCTGATTACCCTCAAGGTTGTGGAATGTGTTCTCAATTCTCAATTCAAAATTTGGAATTTCTACTTTAATGGTTGGTTTGGATGTATTAGAAAGAAAGGTTTTGTTTGGAAAAAGAAAATATCTCTCTTAAAAAACTATTTTTTTTTCTCTTCTTTCTGATATTTTTTCCTCTCAATTCTCTTTTTCTGATTCTTTCCGTCAATTCTTCTCCCCAATCCTATCCCCCCTTTCTGTTATTTTATAGAAAATAAAATCAAGAAAATGACAAAATAACAAACGATGAAAGGAGCTAATTTCAAAAGATGTACAGTGATGTTACTGTGCACTGCACAGTAAAATTATTATGCACTTTAAAATATAATAATATATAAAATGTATTATTAGTATAAATATACGTACAAACACCAAAAAAATATATAAAAACACACAACAACGTGTAAAATTATAAAATAACAAAATAAATGGACTAATAAAACATATTTTAGTAGTCCAAATATGTAACATAATTTGATCAAAGCGGGTTTAAAACAAAAGAAACAAAATAACAAATGGTGGGAAGGCTGAGTTGATTTTCAAAGGAGGAATAGTAACTTTATATAATATAATAATATCTATACTATATATTAAGCAAAATGGGATTTTTAACCCCAAGTCTGTGGGAGCTCCAATCTCCCAATCTAAATTTCCTGATTTTTTGATTTAAAAAAAAAAAAAACCTTAGCATTTATTAACTTCTCCCAACCCCCAAGTCTTACCCTCATAATAACACTTTAATGCATTAAGAACAAGTATAGAAAAAATTCTTTGAAATCCAACACATGAATTCTTTGAAAAATCCCAACACATATGATTATTATCTCTCATAATAACACTTTAATGCATTAAGAACAAGCATAAAAAAAATTATTGAAAAGTCCAACACATATGATTATTATCAAAATATTAAATTTTAATATAATATAATAAAAAAAGAAGCATTTAATTCCTTGAAAAGTCCAACACATATGATTATTATCAAAATATTAAACTTTAATATAATATAAAAAGGAAAAAAGAAGACATTTAAAAAAAAAAAAGACATTTAAAAATCGCAATTCACATATACAGATAATTGTAAATATATTAAGGCAAAGGCGGTTTCTAAACCCCAAGCCTTGTTGGAGCTCCAATTTCTCAATCTTAATTTTCTAAATTTTTGGTTTAAAAAAAAAAAAAACCTCAGCATTTATTGATTTGGTCAAAATTCCCTGATAAGCATTTATTAACTTTTTTAAATCCACATGCCTACATTTATTGATTTGGTCAAAATCTCTAATTAGCATTTAAAATCCCCTCATACAAATAATTATAGATACAGCCCGTGCATAGTTAATGCAGTAGCCTTTTTAATTTCTCATGTACACTATGGTTAGTGATAAGATTATTAAATTATTTTTATAAAAAATCTTAAAAAACATAATTTATATATTAAAAAAATATTAAAACAAATATAAATATCTATAATTATCCCGTGCATAGCACGGGTGATAGGCTAGTATATATATATACAAAAGTATGGTGCATGGGTGAAACCATGGCACCGAATAAATTTAATAAAATATTATTTAACATAATATATATATATAATACATATAAAAAAAAGAAGTAAAAGAAAATGGAGAATGGATCTAAAATAATTTGGCAAAAACGGGTGTAAGGTTGGGATTAAAGTTTACATTCCATCTTTTCACTGAGAATTTTGTGAGATAGCATATTCTTATTTTCATCATCGGGTAATCAGAAGAAAGAGCCCAAGTCTTAGGGCCGGTCAAAATGGGGTGTTTACAGTTGCTTTTCTTTGACAAAGCTCAAAGTCATTTCTTAACGTGAGTGAATGTCAAAACCTGAAGACAACCCTTTTGACATGACTATAAGACTTGGACAGACAAACAAGATGCAAATGTAATTGGTTGAACTCGAGGGTTGCCTATGTATCATTTTGAAAGGAATCAAACCAACGTAGGGTGAAAAGATGGAATGTAAACTTTAATCCCAACCTTACAACCGTTTTTGCCAAATTTATTTTAGATCCATTCTCTAATTTCTTTTACTTTGTTTTTATATGTATTATATATATACATATACATATACATATACATATTATGTTATATTATTATATATAAAATTTTATAAAATTTATTTGGTACCGTGATTTCACCCGCGCACCATACTTTTGCATATATATATATATATGTATATGTTAAATATTAAATATTTTATATATTATTATATTATATAAAGTTACTATTCCCCATTTGAAAATCAATCCAGCCTTCCCACTGTTTGTTATTTTGTTTCTTTTGTTTTAGACCTACTTTGATCAAATTATGTTACATATTTGGACTGCTAAAATATATTTTATTAGTCCATTTATTTTGTTATTTTATAATTTTATATGTTGTTGTGTGTTTTCATAAATTTTTTTGGGTATTTGTACATATATTTATGCTAGTAATACCTTTTGTATATTATTATATTGTAAAGTGCATAGTAATTTTACTATGCAGTGCACAGTAAAATCACTGTGCACCTTTTGGAATCAGCTCCTTTCATCGTTTGTTATTTTGTCATTTTCTTGATTTTATTTTATATAAAAAGAGAGAGAGATCAGAAAAGAAAGAGAAGAGGATTGAGGGAAAGAATTAGAAAGAGAAGAATTGAGAGAAAGAATCAGAAAGAGAGAATTGAGAGGAAAAAAGATCAGAAAGAAGAGAAAAAAAATAGTTTTTTTAAGAGAGGAACAAAACCTTTCTTTCCAATACGTCCAAACCAACCATTAAAGTTGAAATTCTAAATTGAGAATTGAGAATTGAGAACACATTCCACAACCTTTAGGGTGATCAGAAGAAAGTTTATAAATCAAAAAAATTCATCGTTTTCCCGAAAGGTGAATTTTCATAAACTTTTATTTAATTTAAAATATGATATAAATTGTTGAAATATTTCCTTTATATCTTTTTATAACTGTTTGATTGTTTTAATGGGAAGGCTGCACTACCCATATATCTGTTGTAATTTACTATTTTTTTATATAACTGTTTATTGCTTTAACGAGAAGGCTGCACCACCCACATATTTGCTGTAATTTACTGTTGTATATAAACTATTGTAATTTATTACTTTAAATAAAATGTTGTAATTTTCTACTCATATATAAATTGTTGTAATTTTACCGCTTTAAATGTTCGATCGAACCACCTGATTTGGTAAAGATGTGACCCCAACGGATAAATAATGATCGGTGATGAATGTAACCTCTGGTGGTGAATAGTAACCTTCGATGATGAATAATAACCCCCGGCGATGAATAGTAACCGCGGATGAAAAATGCCCAGTAAGATGAATAATGACCAAAGATGGTGAATAGTAACTGCCACGGTGAATAGTACTTTCGGCAATGAATATTGCTTCCGCAAAATTAAGTTTTTTTGAGCAAAATAGAGCAATATCCCAGCAGCCAACAGAACCATTTCTGGCGGTCGATCTTCGAGGCATCTTTCTATTTTCTTTCTAATTTGAGAGTTGTGAGGATTTTTATATTTTTTTCGTAATATTTGTTTTCTCCACTCCTCATTTTATTTGGATTTGTAATATTTAAAAGTGTTGTAATAATTCTCCGTCCCACTTTTTTCTATCCTGTTCTCTTACTGGCTTTCCTTATTTGTGCATAAGCATCATATATAATTTTTTTATATTATATCCATACTTTGTATCCATGTTTTATGCATCTTGATTCGGCTAAGTTTGCATTTTTGGATTTAATCAATTCCTGTGTAATTATGTACGCTACCTCATGTTCTTGAGATGATTCACATGTCATATCTTAGAAGCCGAATCTTTAGTTGCATTTCATGAGTGAAATGCATTAGAATTTTGTATATAAAATCTTGCATATTTCGCTAACTTTGTTTTGTAGCTGTTTACAGGACATCAGTAAAAATGTAAGTTTTTATGCTTTAGCATCCCGCTTGTGTGTGTTTTCTTTACTATGTTTGGCATTTTATCGTATGGCTAGTTGCTTATTTGATATAACTTTATGAATGTCAGTGGATGGAGGTTGTGTCGCTTAATTTGAAATGATATTGATTTTCATGTTTGACTCAATTTCTTTGAGTTGTACATATTTAAAACTCTTTCCAAATACATGAAGTCAAATTGTTCCCAAATGAATGGCATAGTTTATACTTGTTTGCTTCATATAGTAAATGAGATTATTAATAATTGGAACATGAACATATCAAGTAAATAAAATTCATAGCATGGTTAGTAAAGGCTGATCTTTTGATCGGGTGAGCGGGGGTGCTCAATTAATGACCTTCCTCTCTCATACCTAAGGTTCCGAACCGAGACAACTTTGGTTATGACTGACAGTGGCTTTGGCACGAGTCATGGGTTTCCTAATTTTGCTAAAAGATTAGGTGGCGACTCTAAGATCTGGTGATGTAGTCCATTTGTGGCAATAATTTTGTAATAAAATGGATTTTCTATAAAGTTGTCAAATCTGGACTCTTATCTATGTTTCACATTACACTCGTGAGACTAGATCGCAAAGATCTCGGGAGTCCGAATTGTTTAACGCGCGTGGGTACTCCCCGAGTATGTTACAGTTTCTGGTGAGTCTGCCGGGGATTTTATGAAACCTTGACTCAAACTCCATGATATGACTTTTATTTTCATTTATATGTTTGTTGCATTGCATACATTGGTGCACTTCCTGTGTTGCCCAGATACTGGTGGGAGCACAGGCACACTTTTTGTGACACTACACCTATTTCTACGTTACTTTGGCGGCCTTGTGTTATAACCTTTTGAGATCTGTCAAAAAGGTAGATCTTCTATCTAAGCTCTACTATCTAAGGTTCTCGGACTTCGAAGAAAGACTATATTGACTCTTCTGATTTCCTGGGATCTTCATTGGTTATGACCCAAAGGCCTCTTTGGTAATGTCATCTTGACTTCAATCCCTAAAGTAGAGCCAACCTTGTGCATATAATGAGCTATAGTACCTTCCAAAATTAGGACATGATGCTCTCTCATTTCTAGGATGTATGATACCGCTTGTTTGAATAGTGAAACATTAGGTCATTTCAAAGCTAGGACAAGATAACCCTAGCCCCCATAGGGGTGTTTGTTCTTTTTCCTGCTATGTGCAATGTATGGGAGCTGGGTTCTCAAATTCTGAACAGTAGTTCAAGCATGTCAGTTTGTGGGGTTCATTTTTTTTTTTTTTTTTCAATGGGGGGCATACAATAATCAGTTGTGCAAATTGGGCCAAAGTGTTGCCATAGTTCTGATTGGAAGTTCCGTTTTGTTTTTGTTAAGTTGTTGTAGCTCCATTGCTTCAGAAACGTTCGATATCCCACAAAGTCTAGCAGTGTAAATAAATAGAACTTGTGGGATATCCGATCATTTATGTGATTGGGGAGTGACCACCTGTTGATTGCACGGACTTTATTTTGAATGTTGTGGATGGCCCACACTTTGACTAGCAATTTGAGAATGGTTTTATTCTGAGTTCTGAATTGAGTATTTAGTCTACGTTTGATTCCATAAAGTTTGTAAAGTTGGGATCAAGCTCGAGTCATTGTAGTGCATTAGAGTCTAGTGCTAACCTAGACATTTCTGTCCTGTCTAGGTCTTCTTTGTCATTTTCTTTTGAGTATGTTGCCATCGCTGAGTCGTAGTTTATTTTCAATAGATGTGACATAGATTTTGCCTACTTCTCTGTGCCTTTAATTCATTGCATTGACCAAAAATTACAAAACTTTTTTCCAAAACTCTGATAAAAATGAAGAGGAAGAAATTCCTCGGGATTTGTAAATTTTGATCGACTGAGAGGAAGAGAGGTGTGCTAAGCCCTTGATGAATGAGATCATTTATGTTAATGTGGGTACTGAGAAGGATCCGGACTTGGTCCAGATTGGTTCTATATTGTCTTTGTAAGAGCACGAGTGATTAGTCACTTTGTCAAAGATTTCAAAACTTTTTTTGCGTGGTCCTATGAAGACATGCCTGGAATTAATCTTGAGATTATACAGCATAGGATCTCACTCGACTTGAGGTTCAACCTCCTTAGCTTTCAAACCTTGATTCAGAATGTTCAGTAATCAACTAAAGTATTAGGCTTGCATAGCGGGAATAAAATGTAGCCCTTGAACTAGGGGCAATGAGGTCGGATGTGATTTAGATTTGAAGCAGCCCTTGAATGAGAGGCAATTTGGTCAAATGTGACAAAGATTCAAACTGGATCGTTTCTCAAGCTAATGAAGACCAGAAAAGAAGTCAAATCCTAGAATTTGAGAGAATGAGTTTTATTATTGAAGGACAATCGAGTTCCTATCCACGATAGTAGGGGCAACGTTAGACCCAATTGGAGGGACATCAAATTTACCTGGTCAAGAGTAATGGCGATTCGCATAGATTAAGATGGCTTAGAGATCTTACAACTAACTAACATGGGGAAGTTAAAAATTTGTTTTTCCTTTAAAGGCTCGTTGGGCTGAAAACCCAAAAGGGCGACCCAGACAAAAGTTAGAGTAAAAAAAAAAATTAAAGAAATAGAATAAAAAAACAATAGAAGTGAAAAAATGAAAAAGCTCGCAAGGTTGAAAATCCGGAAGGGCAACTTTGGCAAAAGTTAGAGCACAAAAGGAGAGTAAATACTCGAGTGAACCCTATCCGAATTACGTAAGGCTCGATTCCCATCTTATACGTAGGCAACTTCATTCCGAGGTTCGGCCATAATCATCTCTAATTCAATTATCCTGTCCATTTTTTGATCGGTCCATATTTCCATTATCTATTATCTTGGTTGTGTTACCCCCATTTGGCAGAAGGGCCAGTTGTAAGATAAAGCAAGTAATGGTGAAGGCAGCTGTGGACAGTTATGACTCTTTTGATTCGGGGCTGTATATCTTGAGGATCGATTCTATGTATGTTAGGTAGTGACTGTTTCCAAAAATGGTTTTGAAAAGTTTTAATGAAGTCGATTTTTCTCAAAATTTTGCCTTTTACAACACAAACCATTATTTGGATCAAAAAAGAAATTTTCAGTGCTCACAACTTTAATTGCATGATTTCAACACAAGTACATTCTCTAACGCTTTGATTAAATCAAAGTCGTTTTTACAAAAAAAAAAAAGAAAAAAGAAAAGGAAAATGGGCAAAGCGATGAACTAGGGGCACAGTCGAGTCAGGTTTTTTGTCTTTTACCCACACTTCGAATCCTCGTCACCATAATCAAGCAATCGTCGGAAAATGCATAGTAGTTCTCGCCAACGGTGTTTTTCTGTCGGGAGGTCGACTGGGGATGTTTTGTTTTGTTTTGTTTTGTGTCCATTTTATTCCAGCAAGCATAAAGGGATGCGTTTGGGATGGTTTTTTTTTTTCATTGAGTTGTATTTTGTGTTTTGGTCAGTTACAGGCTCGACAACCAATTCAGAACTCATTGAAATGCAACCATTCTCAACTCCAAAAAAATTCAAAATAAAAAGTATTTTCATATCCAAGTGTTGTGTCGTTCATGCCATTCGGATTTGCAAAAAAACAAAACTCTTTTTATTAAAACTTCAGGGATCAAGCCCCAATCAAATTTGTACAAAAGAGAGTTTAAGCTATAGGTGCTCACTCCCAATCATATATACAAAAAAACAAAACAAAACAAAAAAAAAAGAAAAAAGAAAAAAAGAGGGGATTTTCTTTTCCGATGAAGGCCACATGCCGACCTTACTTACTCGACTCTCCCGCTAATCTCTTCATCTTGATTTTATCTTGGAGATCCTTGAAGACCCTGCCTCAGTGCTTACAAAACCGCCGAGAGAGTTGACTCTCCGCAGACCGTGAAAGGCAGAGTACGAAGGAACTCCAAATCGGGCCATGGAGGTGGCCTACCATTTCAGCTATTTATTCTCCGTTTTCAGTGCGCTAAACTCTACTCGTGCATCCTTGTACATGCGCTGGAGCAAAGAGAGTTGGGCGTTTAACCGGTGTACCTCACTTATCCTGTTCTGTAACTGGTGAGACAAATTGGAGACTGCAGTCACTGTCTCCATGCAAGACTTCAGCGTGTAGTGGTTGGCTTCAATATCAGATTGAGTTGCTATTATTTGCTCGACTGACAGTGCAGGAAAGTTAAGAGAAGTAGGAGCAGTGGCACTCTGTCTAAGAGAGCTAGTAATCTCGATTATGGGATCATTAAGGTTTGGAAAGAGAGTGAAGGGACGAGACGATGCCATGTGTTAGAGGAGAGAGGTGTAAAAGAAAGGAGTCGTAGAGTAATCGTAGAGAGCAGACTGAGTTTTGGCAGCCTTTCTCCTCCGCTCAGTTTCTCTATTATGTCTCTCTCAAGCAATAATTAAGAAGAAGATGGAAGAGAAGAAGAAGACAGAGGGAAAGAGAGCCGAGACGATCGTTGAAAAAATTGGGGAGGGTCTAACTCTGTCGGTCGGCTGACACAAATATCGAAGCCGCGTGTTAGATGTGACATTTGAAGGGAGAGAGAGAGACAAAAACATGATATGAGAGAGAGATGTATATATATATGTATGTATAGGTGTTTGTATGTGTATTTGTATGTATATATATATATCTTTGTATGTATATATATGCTTATGTGTATGTATATTGATGTATACGTATACTTCTGTTGTGTATGCTGATGCCTTTGTACATTGTTTAAACACAGTTAAAACCTTCCCCCTATCCGCATGAGATACGGTTAGGTACGCCTGTTGGTTACACTAGTGTTATTCTCTTCGGTTAAAACCTTCCCTCTCTCCGTATGAAATACGTTGAGATACGCCTGTTGATTATACCATTGTTATTCTGCTCGGTTAAAACCTTCCCTCTCTCCATATGAAATATGTTGAGATACGTCTGTTGATTACACCATTGTTATTCTCCTCGGTTAAAACCTTTCCTCTGTCCGTATAAAATACGTTGAGATACACATGTTGGTTATACCATTGTTATGCTCTTCGGTTAAAACCTTCCCTCTCTTCGTATGAAATACGTTGAGATATGCCTGTTGGTTACACCATTGTTGTTCTCCTCTGTTAAAACATTCCCTCTCTTCATATGAAATACGTTGAGATACGCCTGTTGGTTACACCGCCTTTGTTCCTTTCATGTGAAACGTGTTAGGATTTGATATTTACTCAGTTAAAACCTTCTTCCTCTCCGTATGAGATACAGATAGGTACACCTGTAGGTTACACCACCTTTGCTTCTTTCACGTGAAACGTGTTAGGATTTGATATTTATCCAGTTAAAACCTTCCCCCTCTCCGTATAAGATATGGTTAGATATGCCTATTGGTTACACCACATTTTCTCCTTTCATGTGAAACGTGTTGGATGTGACGTTTACTCGGTTAAAATCTTTCCCTTCCTATAGGAAATATAGTTAGGTACGTCTGTTGGTTATACCACTATTTCTCCTCTCGCGTGAGACGCGTTCGAATTTATTCACCATTTCTCCTCTCGCATGAGACGCGTTTGGATTTTTCATTATCTCTCATCTCGCGTGAAACGCATTTGAATTTCAAGTTCACTATTCCTCATCTCGTACAAGACACGATTGGATTTCGAGTTCACCTATTATTTGTGTTGTGCACATTTGTATGTGATCTTGTGGCACATTTATAAGCGATGCACTCTCTGTTATGTTTCCTATCATTTACACGAGGCTTGCCTCTTATGTTGCCATCTTCATATCTTTATCATCACTCCATGACATTGACATTGCATTGCATTGCACAATCATTAAGTTTCAAACAACTGGGTTTGCGAAGCGTGTAAGAGTCTTATGGCTTTGTCAAAAAGGTTGTCTTCGAGCTTTGACATTCGCTCACGTCAAGAAATGACTTTGAGCTCTGTCAAAGAGGGCAACTGTAGACACCCCATTTTGACCGGCCTTAAGACTTGTGCGCTTTCTTCTGATTACCCGATAATGAAAATAAGAATATGTTATCTTACAAAATTTTCAGTGAAAAGATGGAATGTAAACTTTAATCCCAACCTTACACCCATTTTTGCCAAATTATTTTAGATCCATTCTCCATTTTCTTTCACTTTTTTTTTTAAATATGTATTATGTTATATTATTATATATAATATTTTATTAAATTTACTCGGTGTTCGCATCATACTTTTGTATATATATATATATAAATTAAATATTAAATATTTTATATATTATTATATTATATAAAGTTACTATTCCTCCTTTGAAAATTAACCTAGCCTTCCCGCCATTTGTTATTTTGTTTCTTTTGTTTTAGACCCGCTTTGGTCAAATTATGTTACATATTTGGCCGCTAAAATATAATTTATTAGTCTATGTATTTTGCTATTTTATAATTTTACATATTTGTGTGTGTTTTTATATATTTTTTTAGGTATTTGTATATATATTTATGCTAATATTACCTTTTATATATTATTATATTGTAAAATGCATAGTAATTTTATTGTGCAGTGCACAGTAAAATCACTGTGCACCTTTTGAAATCAGCTCCTTTCACCGTTTGTTATTTTGTGATTTTCTTGAATTATTTTCTATAAAAGGAGAGAAAGAGGGGAAAGGATTACGGAGAAGGATTGGGGAGAAGAATTGACGAAAAGAATCAGAAAGACAGAATTGAGAGGAAAAAAGATTAGAAAGAAAGAAAAAAAATAGTTTTTTTAAGAGAGGGAAAAAGAAAATATTAGATATTTTATTTTTCCGATCATAACCTTTCTTTCCAATATGTCCAAACCAACCATCAAAGTTGAAATTCCGAATTTTGAATTGAGAATTGAGAACAGATTTCATAACCTTGAGAGTGATCAAAAGAAAGTTTGTAAATCAAAAAAATTCATTATTTTCCTGAAAGGTGAATTTTCGCAAACTTTCATCTAATTTAAAATATGATATAACTTGTTTAAATACTTAATTTATATCTTTTTATAATTGTTTTATTGCTTTAACGGGAAGGTTGTTCCAGCTACATATCTGTTGTAATTTATTATTTTTTTATGTAACTGTTTTATTACTTTAACAGGAAGGCTACACCACCCACATATTTGCTGTAATTTACTGTTGTATATAAACTATTGTAATTTATTTCTTTAAATAGGTGAAACCATGACACCAAATAAATTTAATAAAATATTATATATAATACATATAAAAGAAAGTAAAAGAAAATGGAGAATGAATCTAAAATAATTTGACAAAAACGGGTGTAAGGTTGGGATTAAAGTTTATATTCCATCTTTTTACTGAGAATTTTGTGAGATTGCATATTCTTATTTTCATCATCGGGTAATAAGAAGAAAATGCCCAAGTCTTAGGGCCGGTCAAAATGGAGTGTCTATAGTTGGCTCTCTTTGACAGAGCTCAAAGTCATTTCTTGATGTAAGTGAATGTCAAATCTCGAAAACAATCCTTTTGATAAGGCCATAAGATTTGGACAAACAAACAAGATGCAAATGCAATTGGTTGAACTCGAGGGTTGCCTACGTATCCTTTTGCAAGGAATCAAACCAGCGTAATTCAGGGATAAAATACAAATGACATGCTCAAAATGCAGTTTGGAAGTTGGACTTACACGCTTCGCGAGGCCGTTTGTTTGAAAATTCATGATTATGCAATGCAATGCAATGTCCTGGAGTGATTATAAAGATATGAAGATGGCAACATGAGAGGCAAGCCTCGTGCAAATGATAGGAAACATAATAGAGAGTGCATCGCATATAAATATGCCACATCATCACATACAAATGTGCCATAACACAAATGATAGGTGAACCCGAAATCCAAATGTGTCTTGTACAAGAGAAGGAATAGTGAACTTGAAATCCAAACGCATTTCACGTGAGATGAGAGATAATGAAAAATTCAAATGCGTCTCGTGCGAGAAGAGAAATGGTGAACAAATTTGAAATCGTCTCACGCGAGAGGAGAAATAGTGATATAACCAATAGACGTACCTAATCAAATTTCTTATGGGAGGGGAAATATTTTAACTGGGTAAACGTCACATCCTAACACGTTTCACGTGAAATGAGCAAATATGGTGTAACCAACAGACATACCTAACCGTATCTCATACGGAGTGGGGGGGGGGGAAGGTTTTAACCAGGTAAATATCAAATCCTAACACGTTTCACGTGAAAGGAGCAAAGGTGGTGTAACCAACAGGTATACCTAACTGTATCTCATACAGAGAGGGGGAAGGTTTTAACTAGGTAAACATCAAATTCTAACACGTTTCACATGAAATGAACAAAGGTAGTGTAACTAACAGGAGTATCTCAACGTATTTCATACGGAGAGAGGGAAGGTTTTAACCGAGGAGAACAACAACGGTGTAACCAACAGACATATCTCTACGTATTTCATACAGAGAAAGGGAATGTTTTAACCGAGAAGAATAACAATGGTGTAACCAATAGGTGTATCTTAACGTATTTCATACGGAGAGAGAAAAGGTTTTAACCGAGGAGAATAATAATGGTGTAACCAACAGGCGTACCTAACCGTATCTTATACGGATAGGGGGAAGGTTTTAACCACGTTTAAACGATGTACAAAGGCATTAGTATACACAACAGAAGTATACATATACATCAATATACATGCGCACAAGCGGATATATATACATACAAAGATATACATATATATACATACAAATACACATACGGCCACCTATGCAGACATACATATATATATAATATATACGTCTCTCTCCTCTTTCCTGTTTTTGTCTCTCTCTCCCTCAAATGTCACGCCTGACATGCGGCTTCGACATTTGTGTCAGCCGGCCGACATGTAGCGATCCCGATTTTGACCCGTCTCTTGTGGTGTTCCGGGCTCGAGTTGGTATGGTTTTGAACGGTGTTACGTATCTCAGTTTCCCTTGTATTCCCCTTATTTTTGGTTATCGGGTTATAGTGGTGTGTTTGGAACAGGTAATGTCTCCAAACCTTTAGATGCGAATCCAATCCGAATTGTGCCTTGCAGAGTTGTATCGGAAGTTGATTCTTTCATGTTTTGCCACTTCACTGAGTATGTCGGGGGTTGAGCTGCCTGGTCAGCTCGCGGGGGTCCAGGGGGTAGCGCCTCTTAGTGGATCCGAGGGCAGCGTCCCGGCGGAGTCGAGGGGCAGGGCCCTCGAAGCAAAAATGAAAAATGCATTCGAAGTTGCTTAAGCTGCACATGCGGAAAATAGGGGAGGGCTTGTTTGGCTACTGCAATAAATGCAGGTGCGGGAGTGCAAGCGCGGGAGAAGCGCCACACATGTGGTGGTAGGTGAGTCCGAAATTTTGGTCTTTTCTTCTCTTTAGGCTGAGTGTATCTCACTCTTGTTAGGTCTCTCTCTCTCTAAAAACCCTTTCCTCTCCATTCTCTCTACATTTTCCTATGCCAAATTAGATCAAAACCTTGATTTCTCAAGATCTATTAGAGTTCTGCCATAGTTTCTTCATCAAAGTTGGTTAACTTCTCGAGGGCCTCGTTGTGTGCGGTGAAGATCAAGTTTCGACTCCGTTGATTTTGGGCGTTTCATCTCATTTCTTATTCAAAACTTGAGGTAGGGATTTTCTTAGAGTTATATCTATATTTTTGCAAGATCTAGATGATTTTTGAAATCATCATTCGATAGCTTTGAAAATTTATTATTGATTCAAGAAGTTGAGCGATTTTGAAAGTGGGTTTATCTCTTGTTCTTTTAAATGATCTTATGGGTTTTGATCTTTGTTGATTAAAGAAAATATGATTTTGGAAAGTTTTCTTCAAAAGATTTGAGTTGTATAGTTTTAGTGAGAAAACCTAGAAATTGGAGATTTTTAAAAGAGATTGAAAATCCATGAATGATATTGTTATATTTATTTTGTATGTCAAAATAAATGGATTTTGGAAAATTTATTATTTATATTTATATAAATGATGAATTTTCTGGAATATGAGAATTGTTGTTCATTTTGAAAATTATTGTTCAAAATATTGAAATAGTCTTGAAATGACTAATTGTTAAAGATACTTGAGAAGAGGGAATTGTGTTATTCCTTGGATGATGAATTAGAATAAAAGTATAATATCCATCTTGTGAAATTGGCATATCAATTCATTTGATTACATTAAACTTTGAAAGTTGATTTGAAAACTTGCATTGAAAAAAGAATGTTGAGAAATAAATTTTCATAGAATGGTTTTGGGGTAAATACGTTGGTAAGTCTTGATAGGTGGTGTAGATGATATTGAATAAGTTGGCCTGAGAGTCCAAGGTGAAAGATCGAAAACCCGCGCAGATAGGTGTCGAGCCTTCCTGCTAATACCGGTAAAAATGACAATTTGGTAGTACTCGTATAGTCTACTTGTAGACACCGACCTAGGGATTACCAGAGTTGTATTTACTACCCCTTGAATTAAATTGTTAAGTTTTGAACAATGGTGTAGACACCCCATTTTTGACCGACCTTAAGACTCAGACGTCACCGATTGAGTACTTAGTGATGCTGCATATCGTGTTCGTTCAGAAGTCTCAGAGTCTCGGCTGCGAGCCTTGCCTCCGGACTTCCGGGCTTTTCTGTGCTTTGCCTCAGTTTGCGAACCAGGCTCTGTTTTCTCTGTTTTCTCTTCCTGAAGGGAGGGAGAGGTCTCGTAGATCATCTCTCAGTGGCCGTAGGCTACGTTTCGTGGTCGTAGGCCATTTTTTCCATTCCGGAGTCCGGTTCCCGGTTTTCGGAGCCGTCGGCCGTGTGCCTCGGTTCGGGACCGCCTAACCACCTCCGTTTGCTCCGGTTTTTGGCATACATCTTATTTCCTCCCTTTTGAGGGACACTGTGGTCTGAGAGACCAACTTCGTGGTCGAACACCACCTCCGGTGCTTAACAGTCAGTTTTCGGGGCCCCGGGCCGCGCGTTTTGGCCTCCGAACCTTCGATTTGCATCAGTTTGAGTTCATTCTTGGCAGGGACCTTATTTTCATTGTTGAGAAGCTTGTAGAAGGGTGGGAGGCCAGTAATTGTTCTGAGGACCAGTTTTATTCCTTCATCGCCCTCCGTCGCCCGTTTTCCTTGCTAGAAAGCTAGTGTTGACCATTCCCGGGCCACTTTCTTTGGCCCTCAACCACATATTTGTGTTGTACATACCTGGGAGGCCACCAATACGGCATGGCCGGCCATTAACCCTTTCTGACCCTTTTGAACCCCTCTGAAAAGTTGGGTTTTCTCTCTCCTGGTTCACTTTTTCAAGGTTTCAACCACATAGCTGTGTTGGGCACACATGGGAGGCCACCAATATGGGTGGCCGGCCAGCTAATCTTGCTTGACCCTTTTGACCTTGGCCGGCTAGCCAGGGGAGGTGGCCGGCCGGCCACCTGAGCTCTCAGAAACTGGCCGGCCAGATTCCTCACAGCTGGTTCCTTGTAGATATGCCCTCATTTCCCCCCAGATTCTGTATCCGAGGGGGGGACTTTTGGAGGGGAAATTTGAATTCAATTTTCCCCCCTTTTCCTCCACTCTTTTGCCTATATAACCAACACCCCCAGCTGTGTTTTAAGGGTTACAAAATTTGTTCTAAGGCTCTTGCATTCCATCTCTCTCTCTCTCTATTCCAAGCCTCAAAACCCTTTTGTTCTTGGACCATTTCTACACCAGCTCATAGCACCACACCACCATCATCCATTCCAAAAACTTGGGGCTGTCTTTCAGAGCTTAGGAGCACCATTTCTCAGGCCAAGAGCTGCTGGTCCATTGGTCTTCAAGGGTAAGCTTCTTTTCCCTCTTTTTTGTTCCTATCTTGCTCTATTTATTAGCTCCTTTTTCTTGTATTTTTGGGCTCCGACCCTAACTGGAAATAGTCTTATTTTGAGTTTCTTTTCATGTTTGATTAAGGGCCTTTCCCTGTTTGAGGCTTCCTTCTTACCCTTTGTGTTTAAACCCCCTTTTAGGCCTATTTTTGCATAGTATTTTAGGCTTATTTGTGAGCTGTTTTAGACTTGGTTGTAAACTGTGAAGTGGCTTGTTTTTATCCCCTCTTCAACTTTGTTGAATGGCTCTCCTCTGTTTGAGGACAGTTACTACCACTTGCCTCTTTACCCCTCTTTTAGGCCCTTTTCTTGCATGATAGTTTAACCTCACTTGTGTTTATTTTCGTGGCTTGATGTAAACTGTAAAGTACCTTTTTTTGAACCCCTCTTCAATGTTGTTGAAGGGCTCCTTGCCATTTGGGGCCAGCTGCTGTCCCTTATCTCTATTCTCTCTTTTAGGGTCATTCTTGCATGATTGATTAGCCCTACTTGTGTTCACTTTTGAGACTTGTTTTAAACCTAAAAAAGGTTTTTTTTTGACATCATCTTCATGTTTTATTAAGGTTCCATTTTTGTTTGAGGTCATATGCTATCTTGTATGCTTGGTTGCCTCCCATTTTGGGCCTTACATCCTAGCCCTTGTTGCATACTTTGGTTGGCCTTCTAGCCACTGAAATCCAGTGGATTTTCAGTGGCTTGGCCACTATTTTGAGCTTCCAAAACAGAGGGGGGTGACCCCCTCTCACCTTGACTTGTTTGGTGGTCATTTTGGCCTTCCAAAGAGGCCCTATCTTGCATACTTTGTGGACTAATTTTGGGGCCAATTTGGTGAGTTTTGAGACTATCATATTTGATTTCCAAAGTTGGTTTGGGGCTGCCACATGTCTATCTTATATATGCTTAAGAATCCCTTTGTATGCCCTCTAAAGGAACCCCTCATTTGTGCATGTGTTGGCTGCATTTCCATGGTTATTTGGGCATATTTTGGCATGTTTTATTCATTTATTTTTGCTGGTTTGATGAGTTCTCATTTTCTTCATATACATGCCATGTAACCCTTGCTTACTAGTCAAAATTGCATGCTAATTTAAGCCATCTTGCTAGCACTTTTTGGCCACACTTTGAACTAGAAAAGTTCATGTTTTGGGACTGCCTTGACTCTATCTTCATGCTTCATTTCCAAATAATGCATGCTTCGTATAGCTATAAGTCATTCCATGTGCCTAATTTTGAGTTTCGGGTTTCATCTCATGCATCGGGTGCCATATTGCCATGTTTCGGGGCTATTTAACATCATATTTTAGCACTGAAATTTGCTTGTTTGCATATCATGTTCCATGCCTTGCCATGCTTTAGTAGAGTGACATTTGTGCCTTAGGTTCGGTCCTCGGTTTGCGTGCATGTGTGCACGTATTTCGAGTGTCTCATTTCCATCTAATGGCCTCCTATGTGAGTGTGGCTGAGGTCCACTTGTGTTGGTGTAAGTCCATTATGCATTGTGTATGCCATTTCATTTCATAGCATTGTGTATGTTAGGTTGTATGTTAGCGCATTGTGTATGTCATGTTACCTCGTGCATCGTGTATGCCATTTCATAGCATTGTGCATGTTAGGTTGTATCTTAGTTGCATTCATGCATGTCATACATATTGCATTGTGTTTGGGATAGGAGTTAGCCCGAGCACGGGAAACGAGGGACGTTTTGTACTTCGAGTGACGGAACGTGTCTCAATTCCCAGTCACTGACACTCCGGATTATCCATGATGGAGCCTCGGTTTTGTTGTGTTTATATGTGCATTCATTCCATATTAAGTTGTGCAATTTGACTCCTCGGCCATCATGCATCAAGATGCGCGATTGGTGGCACGAGGATCGAGGCATGCATACATATGTGAAAATACATTGCCATGCCCCTTTCTTGCTCTCTGTTGCAGCAAATAAGAAATCAGCAGCTTTCAAAAGCCTAGCACAGCATTCCGACATCAATTGCAAACAGAGGCTAATTGGGGCATCGCAGTGGATTTCCGCGCAAAGCAGCTCAAACATGCATCATCCATCATCCAGAATAGAGTCGAGGCAGTCCCTAGCTTGTATGCTAGTTTACAGCTTTCCTAGTTTAATTTGTTAATTAATTAGGATTTTGTATTTATTCGGACTGTAACTATTCATTTGGGACTGTATATTATTCTTTCGGACTCTCCGAGTGAGGGCAATATTGTAATAAGTGTGCGTGCGTGTGATGTATGTCTTCCAACCCCACGTCTTTCTCCCTTTTATTTACCAGCTTATGATGGTTAGATTAGGGCATGTTTCAATTAGCATAAAGTATGATAGTATGTTTGCATCCATTCATTTGCGTTGCACGCACCGGGCTCGGCGCATCATACTAACTGCATTTGTATTTCAATTCCGAGTTGAGTACTTGCTAGCTGTTGCATCTCATATGCCATGTTTAGAATAGCCGAGCCTGCTATAGTTGCATTTTTGCATGTGTTGCATTAGGCCTTTCTGTATAATTAGGATCATGCATGGATTTCTAATTAGCTTCTGTTTTGGCTTGGAGTACTCGGTAAGTTTTATGCTTTAGCATCCTTGCATGCGTGTGAGTGACTGCCATGAATAGCATGCTTACCATGAGGCTATTTGCTTATATGATATAACTGCCTGAATGCCTGTGGGTGAAGGTTGGGTTATTTGGATTGGAACAATGCATTGACTGTGAGTTTTAAGCCCACTAGATAGTGGCAAAATCATGTTTTCTAAGCCCACCCGGGGGTGGCAAAATCTGCATTTTAAGCCTACTTGCGAGTAACAAACCATCTTTCAAAAAAACAAACATGAAATGTTTTGTTCCAATTCAGGCGATCCGGTTTATACTTGTATGCTGTGCGCATCACATAGTAAATCTAGGCTAATAACCGGAATAAGAGCGCATAATGTTTTCAAAACTAGATATCATGGTTAGTAGAGGCCGATCTTTGATCGGGCGAGCGGGGGTGCTCACGAAGTGACCTTCCCTAATCGTACCCAAGTTCCCGAGCCGAGACAACTTTGGTGATGACGGACACGTGGCCTTAGGCAAACGAGTCAGGGTTTCCTAAATTTCCCCAAAAATAAAATATTTAGGTGGCGACTCTGTATCTGGCAAAGCAGTCCATGTTTGGCACTTCTTTCAAAAATCTGTTTTCTCAAAACGATTTGCCGGATTTGGACTCTTTGGTTCAGATTAAGAACCGTGACAAATTGAGTCCTGAACTGTAGTGAGCCCAATATCGAACGGAGTGGGGGACTCACACCCTTCCGGGGCGTTCGGGGACGTCCACAAATGGACATTTCATGGCATCATTGAGCATAATGGTTTTCAAAAGATGAAGATATGATTTATTTGCAAAAAGACATAGTATGGCATGTGCATTCATCTCTTGAGACTTGAACAAAATGTATATACTTTGTTAAGGATTTTCTACTAGGCTTTATGCTCACCCTACGGGATTTTTGTGCAAGAAAAGATGTAGTAATTTCTCCTAACTGAAGGCGAGGAAATATGTGTTGAGAGTACAAGGCTCTCATTTTGCTATAACTCTGTTTGTAAGCCAAGGGCTATATTTGTGTGGGTTTGAATAACCATTTTGTGTAACCAGGCCTATGCCTTGGAAACTTGTAAACCCTTGGGGGTATCTATTTGTTTATGTTATTTTGATTTGAAGTGAATGTATTATTGCCTGAAGACTATTTGTATCATGTAATGCAAGTGTGAGGATCTATTTTCAGATTTACTTTAAAGAACCATGGTTATCGTATTATCATTTGGGTATAAAAATTGGGGTGTTACATGACAGAACTAGACCTTTCCCGATTTTTTCAACGATCACCTCGGCTCTCTCTCCCTCTTTGTCTTTTTCTTCCTTTCCTTCTTCTTCTTAATCACTGCTTGAGAGAGACAGAATAGAGAAACTGAGCGAAGGAGAAAGGCTGCCAAAACTCAGTCTGCTCTCTACGATTACTCTATGAATCCTTTCTTTTACACCTCTCTCCTCTAACACATGGCATCGTTCCATCCCCTTACTCTCTTTCCAGACCTTAATGATCCCATAATCAAGATTACTAGCTCCCCTAGACAGAGTGCCCCTGCTTCTACTCCTTTTAACTTTCCTACGTTGTCAATCGAGCAAATAATGGCAGCTCAATCTGACATTGAAGCCAACCACTACATGCTGAAGTCCTGCATAGAGACAGTGATTGCGGTCTCCAATTTGTTTTATCAGTTGCAGAACAGGACAAGTGAGGTATAACTGTTAAATGCCCAACTCTCTCTGCTCTAGCGCATGTACAAGGATGCATGAGCAGAAATTAGCGAACTAAAGACGGAGAATAAAGAGCTGAAACGGCAAGCCACTTCCATGGCCCGATTTGGAGTTCTTTCGTACTCTGCTTTTGACGGTCAGCAGAGAGTCAACTGTCTCAACGGTTTTGTGAGCACTGAGGCAGGGTCTTCAAGGATCTCCCAAGATAAAATCAAGATGAAGAGATTAGTGGGAGAGTTGAGTAAGTGAGGTCGGCGTGTGGCCTTCATCGGAAAAGAAAATCCCTTTTATTTTTTATTTTTGTTTTTTTATTTTTTTGTATATATGCTTGGGAGTGGGCACCTATAGCTTCAACTCTCTTTTGTACAAATTTGATCGGGGCTTGATCCCTGAAGTTTTAATAAAAAGAGTTTTGTTTTTTTGCAAATCCGAATGGCATGAACAACATAACACTTGGACATGAAAATACTTTTTGTTTTGAATTTTTTTGGAGTTGAGAATGGTTGCATTTTCAATGAGTTCTAAACTGGATGTCAAGCCTATAACTGACCAAAACACAAAATACAACTCAATGAAAGAAAGAAAAAAAAACTGAGTAAAAACCATCCCAAACACAGCCCTTTATGCTTACCGGAATAAAATGGACACAAAACAAAATATCACTGGTCGACCTCCCGACAGAAAAGCATCGCCGGTAACAACTACTGTGCATTTTTCAGCGATTGCTTGATTAAAGCGACGAGAATTCGAAGTGCGGGTAAATGACAGAAAACTTGACTC
This sequence comes from Camellia japonica, assembly GCA_030407325.1. NCBI lineage: Eukaryota > Viridiplantae > Streptophyta > Magnoliopsida > Ericales > Theaceae > Camellia > Camellia japonica. Next base: position 157,286,158 of record JAPPVO010000017.1, read on the forward strand.
GACTGTGCCCCTAGTTCATCGCTTTGCCTCCCTTTTTTTTTACTCTAACTTTTACCTGGGTCACCTTTTAGGTTTTTAGCCCAACGAGCTTCTCAAGGAAAAACAAAATTTTAACTTGTCCATGTTGATTAGTTGTAAGATCTCTAAGCTATCTAAATCAATGAGAATGGTCGTTACTCTTGACCAGATAAATTTGATGATGTAGGGATCCTTCCAATTGGGTCCAAATTTGCCCCTAGAGTCGTGCATAAGAACTTGATTGTCCTTCAATAATAAAACTCATTCTCTCCGATTCTGGCACTTGACTTCTTTTCCGGTCTTTATTAGCTTGAGAAACGATCCAGTTTGAATCTTTGTCACATTTGACCTTGTTGCCCATAATTCAAGGGTTGCTTCCAATTTGAATCACATCCGACCTTATTGCCCCTAGTTTAATGGCTGCCTCTATTCCGGCTATGTAAGCCTTATACTTTGGTTGATTACTGAACATTCTGAATCAAGGTTTGAAAGCTAAAGAGGTCGGACCTCAAGTCGAGTGGGATCCTATGCTGTACAATCTCAAGATCAATTCCAAGCATGTCTTCATAGGACCACGCAAAAATATTTTTTGAAATCTTTTAACAAAGTGACTAATCGCTCGTGTTCTTCCGAAGACAATATATAACCAAACTGGACCATGCTAGGATCCTTCTCAGTACCCACATTAACAGAAATGATTTCATTCATCAAGGGCTTAACACACCTCTCTTCCATTCAGTCTATCAAAATTTACAAATCTCGAGAAATTTCTTCCTCTTCATTTTTATCAGAGTTTTAGAAATTTTTTTTGTAATTTTTGGTCAATGTAATGAATTAAAGGCATAGAGAAGTAGGCAGAATCTATGACACTTTTATTGAAAAGAAACTATGACTTAGCAATGACAACAGACTCAAAAAAATTGACAAAGAAGATAGAAATGTCTAGGTTAGCACTCCGGAAATCAACAGACTCTGGCTCACTAGAATAACTTGAGCCTGATCCCAATTCTACAAACTTGGTGGAATCAAACTTAGACTCAATACTCAATTCAAAACTCAGAATAAAACCATCCTCAAATTGCTAGTCAAAGTGTGGGCCATCCACAACATTTAAAATAAAGCCCGTGCAATCAACCGGTGGTCATTCCCCAATTACAGAAATGGTCGAATATCCCACAAGTTCTATTTATTTACACTGGTAGACTTTGTGGGATATTGGACTTTTCACTATTCAAACAAGCGGTATCATACATCTTAGAAATGGGAGAGCATCTTGTCCTAATTTTGGAAGGTACTATAGCTCATTATATGCACAAGGTTGGCTTTATTCGAGGGATTAAAGTCAAGGTGACATTACCAAATAGTCCTTTAGGTTATAACCAATGAAGATCCCAGAAAATCAGAAGAGTCAATATAGTCTCTCTTTGAAGTTTGAGAACCTTAGATAGCATAGCTTAGATAGCAGATCTAGTTTTTTGACAGATCTCAAAATGTTATAACACAAGGCAGCCAAAGTAACGTAGAGATAGGTGTAGCATCACAAAAAGTGTGCTTGTGCTCTCACCAGTATCTAGGCAACACAGGGACTTTAAGTGCACCAATGTATGCAGTGCAACAAACATATAAATGAAAATAAAAGTCATATCATGGAGTTCGAGTCAAGGTTTCATAAAATCCCCAGCAGAGTTTTTAGAAACTATAACATTCCCGAGAAGTACCCACACACGTTAAACAGTTCGGACTCCCGAGATCTCTGCGATCCAGTCTCATGAGTACAATGTAAAACATAGATGAGAGTCCAAATTTGGCAACTTTATAGAAAATCTATTTTATTACAAAATTATTGCCACAAATGGACTATATCACCAGATCTTAGAGTCGCCACCTAATCTTTTGCAAAAATTAGGAAACCTATGACTCGTGCCAAGGCCACTGTTCGTCATAACCAAAGTTGTCTCGGTTCGGAACCTAAGGTATGAGAAGGGAAGTTATTAATTGAGCACCCCCACTCACCCAATCAAAAGATCGACTTTTACTAACCATGATATGAATTTTATTTACTTTATATGTTCATGTTCCAATTATTAATAATCCTATTTACTATGTGAAGCAAACAAGTATAGACTATGTCATTAATTTTGGAACAATTTGACTTCATATATTTGGAAAGAGTTTTGAAGATGTACAACTCAAAGAGAATTGAGTCAAACATGAAAATCAGTATCATTCTAAATTAAGCGACATAACCTCTATCCACTGACATTCATAAAGTCATATCAAATAAGCAACTAGCCATATGATAAAATGCTAAACATAGTAAGGAAAACACACACAAGCGGGATGCTAAAACATAAAAACTTACATTTTTACTGACGTCCCGTGAACAACTACAAAACAAAGTTAGCGAAATATGCATGATCTTATATACAAAATTAATGCAATTCACTCATGAAATGCAACTAAAGATTTGGCTTCTAAGATTTGACATGTGAATCATCTCAAGAACATGAGGTAGTGTACATAATTACACAGGAATTGATTAAATGCAAAAATGAAAACTTAGCCGAATCAAGATACATAAAACATGGATATAAAGCATGGATATAATATAAAAAAACTATATGATGCTTATGCACAAATAAGGAAAGCAAGTAAGAGAACGAGATAAAAAGAAGCAGAGCGGGGAATTATTACAACACTTTTAAATATTACAAGCCCAAATAAAAGGAGGAGTGGAGAAAACAAATATTACGAAAAAAATGTAAAAATCCTCACAACTCTCAAATTAAAAACAAAATAGAAAGATGCCTCGGAGATCAACCGCTGGAAATGGTTCTGTTGGCTGCTGGGAGATTGCTCTATTTTGCTAAAAAAAACTCAATTTTGCGGGAGCACTATTCAACGCGGGGCACTGTTCATTGTCGAAAGTACTATTCACTGTGGCAGTTACTATTCACATTCTTTGGTCATTATTCATCTTACTGGACATTTTTCGTCTGCGGTTACTATTCATCGCCAGAGGTACTATTCATCGTCGGAGTTACTTTTCACCGCCGAGGTTATTATTCACCGCCAATCACTATTCATCCCGGTAGGGTCACATCTTTACTGAATTAGGTGGTTTAACCGACCATTTAAAGTGGTAAAATTACAACAATTAATATATAAATTGTAAATTACAACATTTTATTTAAAGCAATAAATTACAATAGTTTATATACAACATTAAATTACAACAGATATGTGTGTAGTGCAGTCTTCCCATTAAAGCAATAAAGCAATTATATAAAAATAATAATAAATTACAACAAATATATGAGTGGTGCAGCCTTCTCGTTAAAGCAATAAAACAGTTATAAAAAGATATAAAGTAAGTATTTAAACAAGTTAAATTAGATTTTAAATTAAATGAAAGTTTGCGAAAATTCACCTTTTGGGGAAATGATGAATTTTTTTGATTTACAAACTTTCTTCTGATCACCTTCAAGGTTGTGGAATGTGTTCTAAATTCTCAATTCAAAATTCAGAATTTCAACTTTAATGGTTGGTTTGGACGTATTGGAAAGAAAGGTTTTGTTCGGAAAAATAAAATATCTAATATTTTCTTCTTCACTCTCTTTAAAAAACTATTTTTTTTCTAATCTTTTTTCCTCTCAATTCTCTCTTTCTGATTCTTTCCCTCAATCCTCTCCTCTTTCTTTTATGATCTCTGTCCCCTTTTTTTATAGAAAATAAAATCAAGAAAAAGACAAAATAACAAACGGTGAAAGGAGATGATTTCAAAAGGTGCACAGTGATTTTATTGTGCACAGTGATTTTACCGTGCACTGCGCAGTAAAATTACTATGCACTTTATAATATAATAATATATAAAATGTATTATTAGTATAAATATATGTACAGATACCTAAAAAAAAATATAAAAACACACAACAACATGTAAAATTATAAAATAACAAAATAAATGGACTAATAAAATATGTTTTAGCAGTCCAAATATGTAACATAATTTGACCAAAGCGAGTCTAAAACAAAAGAAACAAAATAACAAACGATGGGAAGGTTGGGTTGATTTTCAGATGAAGAATAGTAACTTTATATAATATAATAATATATATATGTATATATATACAAAAGTATGGTGCGTGGGTGAAACCACGGCACCGAATAAATTTAATAAAAAATTATATAATATATATATATATATATATAATACATATAAAAAAAAGTAAAAGAAAATGGAGAATGAATCTAAAATAATTTGGCAAAAATGGATGTAAGGTTGTGATTAAAGTTTATATTCTATCTTTTCACTAAGAATTGTGTGAGATAGCATATTCTTATTTTCATCATCAGATAATTAGAAGAAAACGTTCAAGTCTTAGGGCCTGTTAAAATGGGGTGTCTACAACTGTAACATGTCCAGGAAGTACCCTCGCGCGTTAAACAATTCAGTCTGCAATCTAGTCTCACGAGCGCAATGTGAAACATAAATGAGTGTTCAGATTTCGCAACTTTATAGAAAATCCATTTTATTACAAAATTATTGCCTCAAATGGACTACATCACCAGATCTTGGAGTCGCCACCTAATCTTTTAGCAAAATTAGGAAGCCCATGACTCGTGCCAAGGCCACTGTTCTTCATAACCAAAGTTGTCTCGGTTCGAAACCTTAAGTATGAGAGGCGAAGGTCATTAATTGAGCAACCCCGCTCATCCGATCAAAAGATCGGCCTTTACTAACCATGATATGAATTTTATTTACTTTATATGTTCATGTTCCAATTATTAATAATCCTATTCACTATGTGAAGCAAACAAGTATAGACTATGTCATTACTTTTGGAACAATTTGACTTCATGTATTTGGAAAGAGTTTTGAAGATGCACAATTCAAAGAAATTGAGTCAAACATGAAAATTAACATCATTCCAAATTAAACGATACAACCTTCATCCACTGACATTCATAAAGTTATATCAAATAAGCAACTAGCCATATGATAAAATGCTAAACATAGTAAGGAAAACACACATAAGCGGGATGCTAAAGCATAAAAACTTATATTTTTACTGACGTCCCGCGAACAGCCACAAAACAAAGTTAGCGAAATATGCATGATCTTATATACAAAATTCTAATGCAATTTACTCATGAAATGCAACTAAAGATTCGGCTTCTAAGATATGACATATAAATCATTTCAAGAACATGAGGTAGCGTACATAATTACACAGGAATTGATTAAATCCAAAAATACAAACTTAGCCGAATCAAGATGCATAAAACATGGATACAAAGTATGGATATAATATATAAAAAAAAACTATATGATGCTTATGCACAAATAAGAAAAGCAAGTAAGAGAACGAGATAAAAAGAAGTGGGACGGAGAATTATTACAACATTTTTAAATATTACAAACCCAAATAAAATGATGAGTGGAGAAAACAAATATTACAAAAAATAAAAATAAAAATCCTCACAACTCTCAAATTAAAAAGAAAATAGAAAGATGCCTCGGAGATTGACTGTCGGAAATGGTTTTATTGGCTGCTGGGAGATTGCTCTATTTTGCTAAAAAAACCTCAATTTTGCGAGAGTACTATTCATTGCTAGGGCACTATTCATTGCCAAAAGTACTATTCCCCGTGGCAGTTACTATTCACCATCTTTGGTCATTATTCATCTTACTAGGCATTTTTCGTCTACAATTACTATTCATCGTCGGAGGTACTATTCATCGTTGGGGTTACTATTCACCTCCGGAGGTCACTATTCACCACCGGAGGTTACTATTCATCGCTGATTACTATTCATCCGGTGAGGTCACATCTTTACCAAATTAGGTGGTTTAACCGACCATTTAAAGCGATAAAATTACAACAATTTATATATAAGTAGTAAATTACAACATTTTATTTAAATAATAAATTACAATAGTTTATATGCGATAGTAAATTACAGTAGATATGTGAGTAGTGCAGCCTTCCCGTTAAATCAATAAAGCAGTTATATAAAAAAATAATAAATTACAACAGATATATGGGTGGTGTAGCCTTTCCGTTAAAGCAATAAAACAATTATAAAAATATATAAAGGAAATATTTAAACAAATTATATCATATTTTAAATTAAATGAAAGTTTGCGAAAATTCACCTTTTGGGGAAATGATGATTTTTTTTGATTTACAAACTTTCTTCTGATCACTCTCAAGGTTGTGGAATGTGTTCTCAATTCTCAATTCAAAATTTGGAATTTCAACTTTCATGGTTGGTTTGGACGTATTGGAAAGAAATGTTTTGTTCGGAAAAATAAAATATCTAATATTTTCTTTTTCCCTCTCTTATAAAAACTATTTTTTTTTCTCTTCTTTCTGATCTTTTTTCCTCTCAATTCTCTCTTTCTGATTCTTTCCCTTAATTCTTTTCCCCAATCCTTGCCACTTTCTCTCTCTCTCTCTCTCACTCTCATTTTATAGAAAATAAAATCAAGAAAATGACAAAATAACAAATGATGAAAGGAGCTAATTTCAAAAGGTGCATAGTGATTTTATCGTGCACTGCACAGTAAAATTAGTATGCACTTTACAATATAATAATATATAAAATGTATTATTAGCATAAATATATATACAAATACCTAAAAAAATATATAAAACACACACAAATATGTAAAATTATAAAATAACAAAATACATGGACTAATAAAATATATTTTAGCAGGCCAAATATGTAACATAATTTGACCAAATCGGGTCTAAAACAAAAGAAACAAAATAACAAATGATGGGAAGGCTGGGTTAATTTTCAAAGAAGGAATAGTAACTTTATATAATATAATAATATATAAAATATTTAATATTTAATATATATATATATATATACAAAAGTATGGTACGTGGGTGAAACCACAACACCCAATAAATTTAATAAAATATTATATATAATAATATAACATAATATGTATATAATACATATAAAAATAAAGTAAAAGAAAATGGAGAATAGATTTAAAATAAATTTAGCAAAAACGGGTATAAGGTTGGAATTAAAGTTTGCATTCTATCTTTTACTGAAAATTTTGTGAGATAGTATATTCTTAATTTTATTATCGGGTAATTAGTAAAAGGCGCAAAAGTCTTAGGACCGGTCAAAATGAAGTGTCTAAAATCCCAACCACACATTAGTTAACATAAACCCAATATGATCGTAACCATGTACCAATATCATGCTGGGAAGCCCATTCACACATTTGTCAACGTAATCCCACATTACAACGTGAACTCACATTACTACCAAATGGATAATTGGTGTCAAAACCATAACCTAGATGTCAAAAATACCATAACAAAACAGGGTATTTTCTACCCTCACACACATGGCCATCAGCATAATGGAACAATATTTTTCCTAGATTTCGTGACACATTAACATTAAGCTCCACATTCCATCCTTTGCCAATAACACTACCTTTTTTTAACATTTAACCCACAATAACATCTGTTCAATGTTACACATGCAAATTGGAAAACTATGCCAAGAAGAAATGAACCCTAACATAACATTGCACATTAAATCACAAATTACGGATTGTACTACGACTCACAAACCGAAAGCAAAAACACATCATATGCAAACATTGCAGAACGCATCAAAGCAAAAAAGCATCAAACGTTACACACTTTCGCATTTCATTGTCTTCCTCTGTTACTCCAACACCTGTAGTAGCGGCATACTCGACGGAAAACCCTGACGTTCTTATCTAGACATTGCCTAGCCAGAGAAGATGACGTTAAGCACTCACCGGCGGTGACGATTCTGGTGTTACATGCATATTGAAGGTGGTCCGTCAGGATAGAGTTTCATCCAATCAGGGTTTCACCCAAATCGACAAACGTGGAATTTCCACATGTTGATATCACCCCATGTGAAAGGGGTGATTTCATTCCAGTGTGAAGTCGGCTGCAACATTCCTCCATTGCGGCTGCCAACCGACAAGCCGCCATGGTTGACAATCCACCTTCGTTGAACAACAGCTGGCCATGTGCAAGGCCAGCCAGCTCCCTCCCTTTTCATGTATAAATAGAGGTAGAGAGAGCAGAGAGATTACAGTGAGTGGTGAGCCTAAGAGAGAACATAGAGAGAGAGAACAATCTGAGTGTTGTAATTCTTCTTTGTTCAATATAGTAAATCCGCTGCTCGTGGACGTAGGCGACTTGCCGAACCACGTTAAATCTCTTGTGTTATTGCTTGTGTGTGTTTCCTGGTATGTCCCCGATCCACAACAATTGGTATCAGAGCTCGGGTTGTGAAAAATTGAATTTTTTCCGAAAGTGCCCAAATTTCGAAGTGCTCGAAATCAACTTTTGAGCATACTAGGAGCAAGATCTCGACGAGAGGAGTCCAACCAAGCAAAAACCAGCCCCAGAAGACCCTCCACGCGCTCTCACGCGCCCTCTGAAGAAGGAGAGTGAATCCCACTCTCACACGCGCCGCCACGCGCCGTTGACAGAGCCGACGCGTCAGCCTAGTCTCTCCCACGTGCCCCACGCGCCGCAGAAGGAAGAAGGCGACTGATAGGAGCGCGTGCAGCACACGCGCACTCCACGTCAGCGAGCCAGCTCAGCGCCGCGTCAGCGACAGCTCAGCGCCACGTCATCAACCACTTCAGCCGGTCTGCCACGTCATCTGCTAGGTCACCTGCTACGTTACCCGACACGTCATCGACACGTGTCAGACAGTCAGCCACGTGTCAGCCACGTGTTGCCACATCAGCTTACGTTGACTAGTCAACCCAGGTGCAGAGAGTGATCCAGTGCTGCGCGGCTAAGCAGTAGCCACAGATCTGAGGCGTTGAAACTATTTTGGCCAATCCTAAGTCATTCGGAGTCCGTTTTTGACGATCCAATAGTGTTTTCCAACTATTTGGAGTATTCCGGACACATCCGTACGATCAGATTTTTGAATTGGAGTTTCTAAAAAAAAAAAACAATTTAATGGCAGAATCTACAGAGACCAGATCAACCGAGTCCGTGAGTAATCCAGCGAGTACAAGCAACTTTAGGCATTGGACCCCGGTGTCCCATGCTAAGTTCGAGGTAGAGAAGTTTGATGGAAGCAGCAACTTCGGCATGTAGAGATGCGAAGTGAAAGATATGCTTGTCCAGATGAACCTGCACTTCACTCTGGGAAACAAACCAGATGACCTAGACGGGATAGAATGAGAGAAGGTGAATCTCCTGGCCTGCAGTTCCATCCGACTTTGCCTTGCAAAAGAGGAGAAGTACGCCTTCACAGAGTATGATATTGCGAAGGACCTTTGGAAGGTGCTGGAAGATAAGTTCATGACAAAGAGCATTGAGAACCAGCTCTACTTGAAGAAGAGGTTGTTTTGTTTCGACTACAAGAAAGGTATTTCGATGAATGAACACCTAAACAACTTCAACAAAATTCTCACCGATCTGAAGAATTTGGATGATCACATTGGTGATGAAGATAAAGCACTGTTATTGTTGAATTCCTTGCCTGACTCATATGATCATCTTACTACCACTTTACTGTACGGTAAAGAAAAGATCAAGTATGTTGATGTTGCAAATGCCTTGGTAAATAATGAGTTCAGAAGAAAAGATAAGTCTGCAAACAGGGACTTAGCATCCGAGGCATTGACAGTTAGAGGCAGAACAAATAACAGGAGATATATAGGGCGAGGAAAGTCTCGCTCAAAATCCAGAGGGAAATCATCAAACAGAAGACGTCTTGCAAAAGACGAGTGTGCTGCTTGTCGCCAGAAGGGGCATTGGGCAAAAGATTGTCCCAATAAAGACAAGAAGAAGAAAATGTGAACGTTGCACGAGATGGAGATAATGGTGAAGGAGCAGCCTTCACAGTTTCATCATATGGCCAGTCTGATGAATGGATTATAGATTCCAGATGTTCCTACCACATGTGTCCTAACAAGCAGTGGTTCTCGAGCTTACGAGAGTTCGATGGAGGAGTTGTGCTGATGGGCAACGACCAAGCTTGCCAGACAAAGGGGATTGGAACAATTCGACTGAAGATACATGATGGAACAATCAGAATTCTTGAAGATGTTCGGTATGTAGCGGATCTGACAAAGAATCTCATCTCAGTGGGAGTTTTAGACTCCAAAGGTTACAGAGTAACCATGGAAGGGGGAGTCCTCAAAGTTGTTCGAGGAGTATTTGTTGCAATGAAGGGTACTTGACAAGGAAATTTATATTTCCTAGATGGCTCTACAGTTACAGGGAGAGTGGCTGTCTCCACCAGCTCAGAAGATGATGCATCAGACACTTCCAGACTTTGGCACATACGCCTAGGGCATGTCGGTGAGAAGGCTTTACAAGGGTTGGTAAAGCAAGGCCTGTTGAAAGGCGCCAAAACAGGGAAGCTTGAGTTCTGCGCGCATTGTGTACTAGGCAAGCAAACAAGAATCCAGTTTGGTACTGCTATTCATCGTACCAAGGGGATTCTAGACTACGTTCACACCGACGTATGGGGTCCTTCCAAGAATGCTTCGTTGGGAGGTAAACACTACTTTGTGTCGTTCATTGATGATTTCTCAAGAAGAGTTTGGATTTACACAATGAAGCACAACGATGAAGTCTTAGACATCTTTCTTATGTGGAAGAAGATGATTGAGACCCAGACAAGTAGAAAGATCAAGAAGCTCAGATTTGACAATGGTGGGGAATACACATCAGATCCTTTCTTTGAGGTTTGCCAGAATGCAGGGATAGTGAGACATTTCACAGTTCCTGGAACACCGCAGCAAAATGGAGTTGCAGAATGCATGAACCGCACTTTGGTGGAAAAAGTCCGGTGTATGCTGTCACATTCTGGATTAAGCAAGGCATTTTGGGGCGAGGCATTGAACTATGCTCGTTATCTTGTCAACAGACTACCTACTACAGCACTAGATGGCAAGACTCCCATAGAGGTATGGTCAGGAGTGCCAGCTATTGATTATGATCAGTTACGTATCTTTGGATGTCTAGCTTATTTTCATGTTACAGAATCTAAGTTGGATCCAAGAGCCAAGAAAGCCATCTTCTTGGGCTTCAGTGACGGTGTCAAGGGATACAGACTTTGGTGCCCTGAATCAAAGAAAGTTCTCACTAGAAGAGACGTTACCTTTGATGAGTCTACAATGCTAACGCAGCTAAATCCTCAACAGAATGAGGAAGCATTGAAGAGGTCAGTGCAGGTGGAGTTTGAGACTCCAGCAAAGACTATTCAGACAGACAACCATCCTGAAGAAGTCTCAGTGGATAGCTCTGAAGAGAGTTCAGATGAAAATGAAGATCCAGAGGCCCTCCAACAATCAGAACCCATTGCAATCAGGAAAGGAAAAACGGTTACTAAGCAACCCGGTTGGATGACCGATATGGTAGCCTATGCACTTCCAGTCATTGAAGACAATGTTCCTTGCACTTTTAAAGAAGTTGTGCAGAATGCAGAAAGTGTTAATTGGAAGAAGGCTATGGATGAAGAGATCGGGTCACTTCACAAGAACCAGACTTGGGAGTTGGTGCAACTTCCAAAGGAAAAGAAAGCAATTGGGTGTAAGTGGGTTTACACCAAGAAGGAAGGCATTCCAGGTAGAGACAACATCAGATTCAAAGCTAGATTGGTATCTAAAGGCTATGCTCAGAAGGAAAAAATAGACTACAATGAGGTATTCTCACCTGTTGTGAAGTACACGTCTATTCGTATCTTGTTAGCTTTGGTTGCATAGTTTGATCTCGAGCTCGCCCAACTCGATGTCAAAACTGCTTTCTTACATGGAGATCTTGAAGAGGAGATATACATGTCCCAACCAGATGGTTTCAAAGTTGCTGGAAAAGAAAATTGGGCCTGTAAGCTGAACAAATCGTTGTACGGGTTGAAGCAATCCCCGAGACAGTGGTACAAAAGATTTGATCGGTTCATGATGGAGAAAGAATACACAAGAAGTCAATTTGATCATTGTGTATATTTCCGTAAGCTTCCCGACGGTTCCTTCATCTATTTGCTCTTATATGTAGATGATATGCTGATTGCATCTAAGAGCAAGGTGGAGATTGACAAACTCAAGGCACAGTTGGCAAGAGAGTTTGAAATGAAGGATTTAGGAGAAGCAAAGAAAATTCTTGGCATGGAGATCAAGAGAGACAGGAAGAAGGGCACGGTTTGTCTGACACAAACCTAGTATCTAAAAAAGGTGTTAGACAGATTTGGCATAAATGGGAAAACAAAAGCTGTGAGTACACCATTGGCCTCTCATTTCAAGCTCAGTGCTTCGATGTCTCCACGCACAGAAGAAGAACGAAAGCATATGGCACATGTTCCATATGCAAATGTAGTTGGTGCATTAATGTATGTTATGGTTTGTACAAGGCCTGACATCTCACATGTTGTGAGTATGGTAAGCAGGTATATGCATGATCTAGGAAAAGATCACTGGCAGGAAGTGAAATGGATCCTAAGTTACATACATGGCACGGTTAATCTGGGATTGAAGTTCGAGAGAGATAACCGACTCAGACAGAATCTAGTTGGATATGTGGACTTAGATTATGCTGGTGACTTGGACAAACGCCGATCAACAACAGGGTATTTATTTACGCTTGCTAAAGGGCCGGTGAGTTGGAGGTCAATGCTTCAGTCAACGGTGGCTTTGTCTACTACAGAGGCAGAGTACATGGCAGTGACAGAAGCCTTTAATGAAGCTATTTGGTTACATGGGTTAATTGAGGACTTGGGTATTGTTCAGAAGCACGTTGAGGTGTTTTGTGACAGTCATAGTGCCATTTGTTTGGCAAAGAACCAGGTTCATCATTCCCGCACCAAGCACATTGATGTTCGTTTCCATTTTATCCGAGAAATTGTGAATGAAGGGGATATTCTGCTTCAAAAGATTGGTACTGCAGATAATCCGGCCGATAAACTCACAAAAGTGGTTTCTGAGATCAAGTTCCAACATTGTTTGGACTTGGTCAATATCTCTCAGAACTAAGCACCTTCGGGTGCAAGGCAGTGTTGATCAATCACTATGGATAGAGGGCAAATGCATGATAGTCAAGGGCATCCTAGCAGGGGGTGCAGAACATCCAATCAGGGGGTGTATGATATCTTGGTTACACAAGTTCAAGCATAGCAGGTAAAGACATCCGAGACAAGAAGCGTGGAAGAGATCTGTGAGAGATAGGAGCAGAGGCTCTCTCCAAATCAGAGAGTGGTGTGAGTTGAGTGGAGAGGATGTAGGATTCCCTCATCCTCTTGTATCTCTGGTGTATTATCTCTAGCTTCAAGAGATGCAGACTATGTTGAATTTTGGACGTGACAAAGATTAGCAGCAGTGTGTGCAATAGATCACCTCACATGGGTTGAGGGGGTGATTTGTTGATATCATCCCATGTGAAAGGGGTTATTTCATTCCAGTGTGAAGTCGGCTGCAACATTCCTCCATTGCGGCTGCCAACCGACAAGCCGCCATGGTTGACAATCCACCTTCGTTGAACAACAGCTGGCCATGTGCAAGGCCAGCCAGCTCCCTCCCTTCTCATGTATAAATAGAGGTAGAGAGAGCAGAGAGATTACAGTGAGTGGTGAGCCTAAGAGAGAACATAGAGAGAGAGAGAACAATCTGAGTGTTGTAATTCTTCTTTGTTCAATATAGTAAATCCGCTGCTCGTGGACGTAGGCGACTTGCCGAACCACGTTAAATCTCTTGTGTTATTGCTTGTGTGTGTTTCTTGGTGTGTCCCCAATCCACAACACCACAATCCCTCTTCGGAAACCCTCGATCACATTTAGGTACTCACTCCATTAACATGGAAATGTGCAAATGTGGAAATGTGGAATCGCAATGTTTCCATTTCTAGAACGTAAGATTTGATCGCAAATGAGGAAAAAGTAAAAAAAAGCCTATAGTGCGCTTTTGTTCACAAATGTAATTTCACTAGGAGTAGAAACCCACATTAGCCCCTGTTTAACACAGCAACACGTGAGTGAGGGAAACAAATGTGTCATTTCTAGTGTTTTAGGACTTTCCAGTTCAAAAGAAAAGATTTGTGACTAACTAATGCACAAGTCTATAATTTAGGATTTATTGGTATTTTATCATATACTTTATAATATTTTTACATGTTTTAAAAATATTTTTTCCACACTTTGTAACATTAAACAATGTTATAAATTGGAGCAACATGAATTTTTTCCAAGACACTAGTATAATATTTCCAGAGAAGCAACCAAGGAATTGGCTTAATGAGTGGAGTTTGGATCTTGGGTGTTCTCTCCTCATATTTTAAATTCTACTCGTGTTAAGTGTTATCAATTCGTTAAGATTATGTCCTTAAATTTTGACTGAGATTTACCCAATTTACATAAAGAAGATACTCTGTGATTAATCGAGATACAAGTAATCTGATCATTAAAAAATTAAAAAAAAAATAAAAAAATAAAAAAATTCCAGAGAAGCTGCTTCGTTTATTTGCGTGTGAAAAAGGCTTTACTGGGCGCCAAACCTCACATGCCATGCCTTGTCTCGTGCCCTTCCCGGCGTGGCCGCTGCTTTCTCTTCATTGGGTTGTGGCGGCGGCGCTGCTAGTGCTAGTGTACCTTACTTTTCACAATACTCCTTTTTCCGTTAAAGTTCCTCATTCTCTCTCTCTCTCTCTCTCTCTCTCTCCAACCCAACATCCTAAAATCCAAATCAAAAGCCATCCATCTTCATTTCATTATTCCTCCTCCTAACATCAGCAGCAATGAAACCCTCTTTTCCTCTCTCGCCCTTCTGCTACAACAACAAGGTACTCATCATCTCTTCTCAACCCATACCCATACCCATACCCATCTCCATCGCCATCTTCATCTTCATCTTCACACACACACACACACACACACACACATATATATTCGTATTGTTCTTTAAGAAACAATTTTGATTTTGATTTGCAGGCAGTTAAATTCGGTTTATGGTCGATTTGGTTATCTGGGTTTCTCTTGATTGCTCTCTCCTTCTATGCTACTCGGCTTCTATCTTCTTCAATTGAAGATCAGACCACCAAATCCAGTGTCTTTCACAGTGGTCTTAGCTATTCGGGAACTCCCACAATCACGATATTTACAGCTCCTGCCCCTTTCGGTGGATCGGTTGGGGAGAGGCAGGTTCTTGCTGTTCGATCGTGGCTGGGTTTGTCACCAGATATCAATGTTGTTCTCTTCAGCCAACACCCCTCTGTTTTCTCTTTTGCAGGTGGATTTCGTTCGAGGGTTTTGGTTGAGCCCAGTATTGATTTCACGTAAGACCTTTCAATTTCTCTCTCCAATTCTCAGCTAAGCTTGCATTGATGGGATTATTGATCTGTATAAATGTAGTAGAGTATTATCTTCATTTGACTTTTAATTCAAGTGTTTTTTTGTGGCCTAGCAAAACAAAAATTAAAAATTAAAAACAAAAATTAAAAATTAAAAACAAAAACAAAAAAACAAGGAAGAAAGAAAAAGACAATAGGACAGGGCAGGGATGGGACGAGTTTGTAGTGCCCCATACCAAATCATATGGAAGACGTGGCAAATTGGTCAAGTGGTGGGATGGGGATGGGTTAATTTTGCGACTTTATGAATTACCGTAGTAATAAAAGTGATATGATAGGATATGATATATTAAAGATAATAGATAATGATTGATAAATGATCAGAGTTGAAAATGTAAGATGAGAGATAAAAGTAGTGATTATGAGTGTTAAGTGTAATATTTTGGGGTTTTATTTTACTATATTTAAGGAAAATTTAATTATATATATACAAAAATATTTAATAAATATAATCAGGACGGGGGCAGGGGCAGGGGCAGGGGTGGCGTAGAATGGGACACAGGGAGGGAAACCCATCCTCACCCTGCTTCTTTATCAGGACAGGGGAAACCCATGTGAGGTCGACCAAGAGATGCGTGGGCAGGGCGGGGGATGCTGTTATCCCTACTTAAAAGATGTATATTTGAATATTTGCAAGATGATATAATCAAATATAGCAGTGCAAGTGTTGGTTCTATTGTGCTCTTCTGAAAATGCTGAAGTCATTATTGCTAAATTTGCACGGCGAATTGAAATTTCTGTCTTCTGATCTCTGACCATTTTTGTGTAGGTTCCTAGGTACCCCATTCTTTCACTCAATGGTTGCAAGATCACTGGCATCCAAATCTGATATTTCGGTTGTTATTGATCCTGAAACCATTCTCTTGCCTGACTTTGTTTCAACTCTTAGTTATGCTCACAAACTAGACCATGATTGGCTTCTTGTTGCTTCATCACGCAATTTATCCTACTTCCCATTTCACTTGGATGAAGATGGAAAACATTGGCTAGGAGAGGATGGTACATGGATTAGAACCAAACAGGTATGGAGGAATGTTATACAGATTCAAGGTGAATGGCCTTCGGGGAAACTTCCATTAAAATTGTACTCTCTTCCATCAGTTGCAGGGGCTTCTTGCTGAGGCTTGGAAGTGGAAGCATTGTGAGGAGAGGATGCTTCTGGCATGGAACAATGGAGATCTTCCTTTACATACTGGAGTCCTTCCTCCTTTCTTGTTTGGAAAGGGGATTCATAACCATTGGGTCATTAATGAGGCCTTATCATCGGACTTTAGATTTGTATTTGATGCAAGTTGGGCCATCTCAAATTTCTATTTGAATGGCCCTGACCCTATGTCTGATCAATCATTCAGAGGTTCCAATTTTACTAGTTTTGGAAAGAAAAGTTGGGAGAATGTGGGAAATGCCCATCTTGGGGCTCTGTATGGATCATTGTATTTCCATGAAGCTAATTACTCAAACATGGTTAGATTTTTAAAGTGCGATGGACGATATCTTTTTGTGAATTCGGCAGAAAGCATTGTTTACCCATTGGGATACCAGAGATCATTGAGCTTAAGGAAACTAAAGAAACAAAAGAAAATTGTGGATTGTGTTAATTATTTTAAATCACTAGATAGAACTAGGGACTGCTATGTGAATGACCAGTTGAAGTCATCAATGTCACCATCTCTTCCATTCTCCCTAGAAATGCTCCTTTCAATGCTTGCGGACCAGGACAAAACGATTGTTCTTGCAGTCGCGGGATATAGTTACAAGGACATGCTTATGAGTTGGGTCTGCAGATTACGCCACCTCATGATCTCAAATTTTGTTGTCTGTGCTCTTGACCATGAAATTTACGAATTCTCACTCTTGCAGGTAATCTGCTTTCTCATTGTCCATCTCCTTTCACTTTCACCCTAATTTTTGCCTTTGGTTTGCACTAGGTTTCGATTCATATGTAGATAGCCCTAAGGATATCTTACTTCTGATTTTCATTTATATATTCATTTTTGGTTTTATTCTCTCTCTGAATTTGAATGACATATGCTTTGCTAGGGTCTACCTGTTTTCAAGGATTCACTTGCTCCAACCAACATCAGCTTTAATGACTGCCACTTTGGAACAACTTGCTTTCAGAAAGTGACAAAAGTGAAGTCCAGAGTGGTTCTGCAGATACTCAAGCTGGGATACAATGTACTTATGAGTGATGTTGATGTATACTGGTTTAAAAATCCATTGCCGTTTCTCTACTCTTTTGGGCCTGCATTTCTTCTTGCTCAGTCTGATGAATACAACAAAACAGGTGATGATTCTGAGAATCTTAAGAGTGGATTTGGCAATCGCCATTTTACCATTTTTAAATTTTTTTTTTTAGTGATTTTTTTTTTTTCAAAATTTTCAAAATACTTTTCACTTTTAGGTTTTACTAGTCTTGATGGACCTGAAAAGTAAAAATATATATATAGATGAAAAAAGTCCACTGAAGAAAAAAAAAAACTAAAAAAATTGACTTTTTAGTCTTTAGTGAACATTTTTGAATTTTTTTTCAAGATTTGTAGATTCTTCTAGACTATATAGACTCGAAAAGTAAAAATTTTGACACTATTTTTTAAAAAAATCATTAAAAATAAAAAGAAAGTAAAAAAAAAAGAAGTGAGGAATTAAAGAAAGTAACTAGAAAAACTGATATAGATGAGGACAGATTCATCTGGAATTGGCGTCTAAAATAGTGTTAACAATACATTTATTAGACAAATATTTAGGGAATCATCCATTTCGTTATTACTTGAAGTACAGATCTCAACTCTAAATTTCTTTGCTGGGACTCTTGGCATTTTATCTACAGGACCCATAAACTTGCCTCGACGCTTGAATTCTGGCTTCTACTTTGTTCGCAGTGATGGTTCAACAGTTGCTGCATTGGAAAAGGTAGTGAAGCATGCAGCTAGTTCCAATCTTTCAGAGCAGCCAAGCTTCTATGACACATTATGCGGGGAAGGTGGATCCAATCGTGTGGGTGATAACCGATGCTTGGAACCTGAAACAAATCTAACTGTTCATTTTTTGGACAGAAACCTCTTTCCAAATGGTGCATTCAAAGGTCTCTGGGAGGGAAAAAATGTGAGAGCAACTTGTGAAAAGAAGGGCTGTTTCGTTCTCCACAACAACTGGATCAGCGGGCGGAGTAAGAAATTGGAACGGCAGGTCTTGTCTGGCCTATGGGACTATGATATTAGCTTGAGGATGTGTTTGCAGAGCTGGCAAAAGTCTAAATCGACAAGTTATTTCTAATATGTGGAAGATGCTTCTTTCATTTTTCGACATGACCAACTTGGGTTTTCACTTGGGGAAAATGCAAAGAAAATGACATAACTTTTGTGCTAAGCCTTGGATTTATCAATCTTATCATCTGGGGAAAATGTTAAAATAGAGAAAGACGGCAATGAAAAACGAAAAAGTGGATAATGCTCCTCATGTCATATTCAAATAGCTCGATCTAGTTGATTTCACCACTTCCACCGACATCAGATTACAATGCTAAGAATTCCCTACTGGAGTGGGGGCCTTCTTGTTGTTGGCTATGTTGAAGAGTTTGGCTTGTTTGTTCAGGTCAGTTCAGCCCAGCAACGGTGGATCCAGCAAAACGAGATTGTTGGCAGCCCCTTCCATTTCAGTGGACTTAAGTGTGCAATTGAAGGATATTACTGTGAGAATAATGCACGCGGGTGGGCGTGAAGAGTTGTATCAACTGAGATTCCTGCATCTAAGTTAATGGAAAAATATCCCGGGATGTGTGTGGCCAGACCAGAAGTTTTCAAATATCCCCACGAATCTCTTTTATTGGGGGAAGAAAAGTTGTTGCTTGGGCACAAATATTATATAATCCCATCGACAACCGTACAGAAACTGAAGCGTAAACACTCAGAGAAGCGTAAAGTAAAAGAATCTACTGAAGGCAAAGAATTGGTGTTATACGAGAAGATTGTTGATGATGTAAGTGGAGGTTGTTCAGAGGCATCTATTCGTTCTGCGAAGGACTTTTATGTCTCTAGAGAAAGATGGTCTCGATGTTTGCCGACAAAATGTCAAAAAGGGAAGAAGCTATTTGTACCTCCCATCCAAAAGCCGGGGATAAGGAGGGGAATGGGATGGGAGCCCAGATTACCTTCTGTACAGGAGATATCTCCATGACTCCTTTACTTGATATCTGAAGGTTTGAGTTCTTGCAATGTATCCCGGTATGTTTATCTTTCCATGCGGTTGTACTGCTTTTGTTTGCAAATTGCTAAAACGAAAGCAACAAATGAGATTTGCTCTAATAAATGTCTCTATGTACTCTTTTAATTGATAATTTACTTATGGCCTTGCCTTTTGGATTAGAGACCCTGTTCTTTGTTGGATTTTCCAATTGTCAGACATTTTACTAGGAAGATAAAAGACGGACTTTGTATTGAACCTAATTAGTATAGATGGGATATCATGGTGAACATACGATATGCCTGGCAGAATTTTTAAATTTTAAATTTTAACATAAATGATACATTCAATTCCTTTAGGTCATTATTTTGGATACTTGAAATTCAGACTAGCAATATGCTTCTGAAACATGTTGACATGGGATTCGAGAAATGATTTTGAAGTAGCCTCTGTTCTCTGTTCTTTTCGGTTACAAGAAAGTGTTGTTTCAACCTGTGCCGATTTAGCATGATGATGCTGTTTGAATTTCAACTTCCCTTATGCACTGCTTGTGCTATGATGCTTTGGTGTTTGAGATGTGGCGAATTACGACACAAAAAACCTTCGTTCTTACTTAGAGGCCGATAGATGTATTTAGAAACCTTCGTTCTTACTTAGAGGTAGATAGATGTATTTAGAAGTATATTCAACACACACACACACACACACGTGCGTGTGCACACACACCAGAGGGAGACTGCATATTGAGTGGAATGAAACAAAGAAACCAATTTCATTACCAAATATTATTCATGTTCTCTAAATTCAAATTGTAGTGATTTTAACCTGGGCAGGAAATCAAGCTAAATGTTCAAATATAATCATTCGACCAGTCCACTTCAAAAAAATATGAACTCCTACAGATGACATATTCTGTTTGCGATATTTGTCTCTTGAATATACCCTACAGTATATTTGACAATAACTTAGTCAAGATCCATGTGTAGAAAACACAGACAATAGCACCAACTGGTATTGTCACAACCCAAGAAGCCACAATCTCCCTCACTGTTTCTGCCCTAACACTGTTAAGTCCTCTTGCAAACCCGACTCCCATGACTGCACCGACCAGAGTATGTGTTGCCGAGATGGGTAGGCCCAACTTTGATGCAAAGAGAACCACAGAAGCGGCCGCAAACTCAGCTGCGAACCCTCTAGTAGGTGTTAGTTCTGTTATCTTCTTCCCGATTGTCAATATCACTCTGTACCCCCACACCATAAGCCCTGCAACAATCCCGAAACCTCCCCAAGCGAGAACATCATTAGGGATAACAATCTCGGCTCCGCTTGCACCACCTTGAAGGATTGATAGTGCGGCGGCCAAAGGGCCAATTGCATTGGAGACATCATTTCCGCCATGGGCGAATGACATGAAGCAGGCGGATAGGACTTGCATGTAGCCAAACACACCATAAACTATTTCGAGCTGGGTACCTTTAGGGCCTGCAACATCTGTAAGAAACCCGATGTTTTTGTTTTGGACAATGTTGTCCTTTGGCTCTAACTCTGGTGAGCCGGGCTTGATAAGGAGGTGACCAAGCTGTCTCCGGATGATTCTGTCAACGACAATTGCGCCAGCAGTGCCACAGGCTAGAGCCTGGGCCAGAGCTATAGGAAGGGTTTTGCTAAGAGGGAAGGCGGCAAATGAGATTCCGGTAATGCCCACTAAGACAGCGATTGGTGCAGCTGCAGCAGCTGCTTGTCCCGGGTTTGGAGCACTGTAAACAAACTAAGAAAAAGTAATCGGGTTTAGAATTAAATGAATTTGCTCTTATACAGTGTGTTATAGTGATGAGAACATACCCTACGGATGCATTTGTAGACAAGAAATGACATCATTGCTCCCATTAAAGGTGAGATCACCCAGGATGCAGTCACCCGCGCCAGGGAACTCCAGAAGACTGCGCCAGGTCCCCCATAGACAAGGCCAAATCCAACCATGGATCCGATAATACAGTGTGTAGTGGAAACAGGCAAACCATAATATGACGCAACCTGAATAGACACGGTAAATCATCAAATTATGAAGGGGGAAAAAAAAAAAAAAAAAAAAAAAAATAGAACAGAACAATTGATGCATATTACACGAGAAAATACAGGTCAAAGCATATGCACCAAAGAGCTCCAGTTTCTTACTTGAAATAAGTTTATCATGATAATCGACTTCTATGTCTTTCTTACTACTGAAGCAACCTTTCTACATAGATTGTCATGCCTTTTTGTGTGTCACTCCAAACTCAGAAGATATTTCAGTTTTGAAAGACTTTTTTGGTGAGTTGTCTGGTTCATTGAAGTTATTTGAGTAGAAAATTTGTGCAAACAACATTAACCCTTAATATTCAACCTTGTATGCTTCAAAATTTCAAGAGGAGGCAGAAAGAAAGGGTTAAACTCCACATACAATGAATCGTATCAACAATGTTTAAATGTATGCATTGCTACCTTTGTTTTGATGTCGCAGATACATTAAAGTGACATCAAAGATGTGCAAACTTACGTAGTTTCATGGATCATTAATCAGTAATTAAGGAGTGTAAACTAGTATGCCAGTGGGTGAATCTGTTAAAGAGGGCATAATTGAGCAACTTTTTTCTTACTCTCTTTTCTTTGCTATACCATGTGATGTAGCTTTCCAAGAATCTGTAGTAATCATAAATTGTTACCCTATAAGAAAAACCCCCTATATTTAACGAGGTATCTTAGATTTTTCTCTTTAAATCTGGTAGATTGAGGAATTTTATTGATCTTATAGCTTCAGTTGGGGACTCAACTATAGCAGCAGAAAGAAAATATGAATTTCTTTGAACTTTGTAAGCAAATAAACATATTCTAATGAGATTGAAAAATAATAAAATGGTCGCTTTCTGGTTTTCAGCTCCTCTATGATTCCATAAAAAGTGGTTTTTCTTGCCTCAAAATTCCTAGCTATTATCAACTCCCCAGAGAATGTACAAAATGTGTCACAGTCAGCAGAGTTCTTGTTATTGACTCCATTTTTGTTTAATCCGAGGTGAGTAATACATAAACAAAAGGATATTCGAACTAAGAGTCAACTAAGACCATTCAAAATTCATAAATTTATCTAATGTCATCATCGATACATGAGTAATCCCTCAACGAGTATGCGATTAAGTGCTAATTTTTATTTGATGCAGAAAATGACAGCTGAAGAATCCAAGAACACTGAGAAAGAGCAGAGTGCTCTGAAGAGAGAGCTTCTGGTTGGAGAAAGTTTTAGTGATCTTTCTTTGGTGCAAATTTTCAAAGAAAGGATTCTTGATCTTGATTCTAAATCAGTAGTATGAGTAGCTCTCAAGAGTCTTGTGAACATTATTAGGGTTAATTCAGCTACTTGTGAAAATTAACTTACACTCCTCATTTATGAGCCTGTATATTTGGACTCTTTTAATTATGAAAATGTATCACTTTCATCCTCTCTAGACTACTTATGTATTTGTATAATTTTGATAGTTGAGAGGGTCAAGTTGAATGGATTCATGGATTAAGAGGTTAAACTGATACTCACAAATAGTTAAAAGGAAGTTTTCGTGTAATTCACCCACATTATTACAATATTGACTGGGAAGGATCGCATTGCTTACTTTTAACTTTTGGTTGGATATTCACCACTTATGAGGTAAATTTTACTTTATACCCCTATATTTTACAACGAATCACACTTTGCTTTCTGATCTTTTAGTTATTCCAGCCAACTCTCTAAATTTCGAGTCAAGTTGTAATTAGGCCATCAGTATAATGAAATTTCAAAAAACTAATGGAGAATAGTCACATGATAGTATTAATTACGCTATTGCATTTTACTAAAATTCCACTTTAGTTGATCCACTTTAGTCTCTTCGTCAGTTTTCGAAACAAATGGTATATGACTAGGCTCAATTGCAACTTGACTCAAAATTTATAGAGATGACTATGACAATTAAACGGTCAAGGAACAAAATGGGATTGAGTGTAAAAATAAATTTTGCCTATACTTATTTATATTTCGAGACATTGGGATTTTTAGTTGAGTCAACTTCAGATGTATTCTATTTAGGGATGGCAATTTGAATCCGATCTGACAGGGAACTGGCCCCCCGACCTCGATTAGAACGATTTTTCTTCAAAAAATACCCCCGACGGCAAGGAATGGTATTCGAAAATGAATTCCTTACAACTTTCGGGCCGGGGACGGTGATAGGTTTCCCTGCTCGTCCCTGTCCCCGTTTCCGCCCCAAACTGAAATTACTATTATACCCCTATATATATGTGTGTGTGTGTGTTTCTCTAGGGATTTTTTTATTCATTTTAGGATTTAAGTTCACGGGTGTTGTTGTTGTTTTTTTTTTTTTTTTTTGGGTGTGGATGTTGTTTTGTATCTTTTTTGTCATGTTGTTATTGTTTGGATGTTTATGTTTGGACATTGCTGGAGTATGCTTTTATATATATTATTTTTATTTGCCTAAAAAAAAAAGAAAAAAAAAAGAAAAAAAATGGGATATACAAAATTCAAAAAAAAAAAAAGTCGGAGATTTTTCGAGGTTGGGGAAACTCGATCCCTATTGGGAAGGGAAAGGGGGGTGATGGGTTCCCCACCGGGGATCGAGGGTAGGGACAGGGACGGTGATACCTTTGGAGATCGAGAACGAGGAGTGTAATCTCCGGCCCGTTGTCATTCCTAATTCTATTAAGTCATCAATTGTCTCAAATGCTTAATCTACTAGGAAATTAGTTCCACATTGTATATCAAGCTAACACTTCCACTCACGTGTGACAAAAAACAGTGCACAATGACAAATAATGGGAGTGATAAGAGCAGAAATCAAGATTTTTTAGAACCATAATATTGATGTCATGTTAAATTTTGAATAGTCCGAAAATTTTAAACTATTGGAAAATAAATTTAACAATGTATATCAAGTTGACACTTCTTGAGTGAGAAAAATAGGGAAAATCATACAATAGTTTCATAGTATCACGTGGACATACTCTCTCATCAATCATCATTACTATGTCTTTTCATGTTTTTCAATCACTCAACATAAATAATTAATACCCCACCTTTTCCACCAATTATACCATCATAAAATACCATGTGACCGTATTTTTGGACTACCAAATAATCATCGAAAAAGAGAATAAATTTAACAAGGACTTCAAACTCAATATTAAAGAATGTAAATGAAAATGTGGTAGTTGTGTATATATACCCTTCTTAGACAACTTCAGTAGCCTTTTTTTTTTTTGTTTATTTCCAAAAAAAGACTACTTCAGTAGCCTCGTGCACCTGAATTACTGTTTAGTTTGAACTTGAAAGAAACCAACACATTTGCAAAAACCTCTTAATTCAAAAAGACTACTTCAGCAGCCTCGTGCACCCGGATTAATGTTTAGTTTGAACTTGAAAGAAACCGACAAATTTGCAAAAACCTCATAATTTGTAGGCTTGATGGTGATGACATGCCTTCTAAACAAACCACCAAGTAATTAACAGAACAAATCATTCCCCTTACAAGTTACAATACCATATCAGCAGTAAACTGAAGGTAATATCCAACAATAAAAAAGGCAAGACTATGTCATATGTATCGTGTAACTAAAAAATAAAATAATATAATTTTAATTTTCTGAGTTATAATTAAAAATATATATATCATAACTAAATTCAAAATGAGTCATAACTAAAGAAAAAATTGATCATAACTAGAGAAAAAAAAATGACATAACTGGGGTGTATATGATAAAGTGGTGTATATTACAATTTCCCCAATCAAAATATAAAGCCCTATATGGCAGAAGGGTTAATTCCCTGTTATCCCTTAAATTATTATCATTTTTAAAAATTTTATTCTTAAATTATTAATTTAATTTCATCTATTTAGTCTTAAATTTTTTTTTAACCCGTCTAAAATTACATGTGTGTCCATTAGATTAGGCTTTCACTGACCACCGTTATTGATTTACTTCCACTATATTAAACCAAAACTCATCTTTTTACTCGCACTATATTAAACAGCAGCCGAAGCCAAACCCCTGCCATAACCCATCCCCCACACCCTCACTCGTTAAATCACATTAGCCAAAATCAAAACTCCAATAGATTATATAGATACATTTGGAACAGACTATTTTAATAATTTTTTAATTAAAATGTGTAGGTCCAAAACAAGACATTAGATGAAATTGATAGTTTAGTGATATAAAAGTGAAATTTAACTCATTTGAGAATTATATACTATGCAAACAGGACAGGACAGAAATGCACCTGCAACCAAGTACCAGCAGAAGCCAAAGAAGAGACCAAACCAGCAAAAAGCAGATTATCTTTCCCCTGAAAAACACCAGCAACAAGTATCCCCTTCTGCATTGTACTTGTCACATGAGTCCCCATCAACAAAGCTCCAGAGAACTCCAACACCGCCGCAGTCAACACTGCTTGCCGGAGCGTCAGAGCCCCCGAACCCACCGAAGTCCCCATGGCATTAGCAACATCATTGGCCCCAATATTCCAAGCCATGTAGAACCCAAAAAGCAGAGTCGCATAGGACAGCAATTTCGTCTTCAATCCCAGCCCCTGACCCAAAGATTTCATGAAAAATGGGAGTGTCAGAGCCGCAATTGCTATGCAAATCGATATTGCAGACGCGGTGCTCGACGAAATGCCAAAGGCCTGTGCTAACTCGGAGGGTGTCGAATCTTCTTGTGGGGGGTCTTTGGATTTGATTTCTTGGCCTTCTTGGCCTTCTGATTCGGCGAAAGACGATAAGGAAGCAAAAGGGTGTGTGAGTTTACAGGTTTTGAGTGTTGGGAGTGGTGGGTTTGGCTTGAAAATGAGAGAGTGGTGTCTGGTGGAGACATGGAGGTGGTGAGAGTTGTTGTGGAGGAGGAAAGCTTCTGGTTTTATGGTGGTTCTGGGAGAAGATAAGCAATAAGAGGGACTCATGACTTGATGATGGAAAGAGAAGTGAGAGAGGTGGTGGAGAGAAAAGAGAGTATGGGATTATTCAGGTAGATTCTTGGCCATGGAATGTGGTGGTGGTGGAGGAGGAGGGTGTTGGAGGAGGTGGAATGGAGGAAGAGAGTGCATTGTTTTGAAATTCAACAAAAGTTCTTTTGTTTTTTTTGGTGGAAAAAGGAAGATGAGTTGATTTTTTTTTAGATTCAAAAAGATGAGTTGATTTGGCTGATTGGTTTGGTCGATCGGAACGAGTGGTTGTAGTGATGTTTCAGGTCCTTCCATTCCATCACAACCACCCACTAGTTTCATTTTTGAAATTTAGATAAAATAAAAATAAAAATTGAACATAGATAAATGAATAAAGCATTTTGATATCATACTATCCAAAACTGAATGTATTGAACTCATAATTTATCCTTACCCAAGAGAGGGACAGACAGAGACAGGCTTACCCAAAAATAAAGGAAAATGTCTCGTAATTCAAATTTTGTGGTTCAAATGGTCAAAACGACATCGTTTTGACCATTTTTATGTTGTTCTGTACTCAAAACGATGTCAAGAGCCACAAAATTTGAGTTACGTAGCATTGCCGAAAAATAAATAAGTAAATATTTTTTTAGTACAAAATCAATAATTCCTTTACTTATTATTTATGAGGTTCTTAAAGAGAAATGAAAATAAAATCAACTTATATTTCTTTCTCATTTTACTTCCTATTTATTTTTCTTACAAAATTTCTATCTAAATTTAACATTTAAACACAGCTTGAGATTATTTATATTCTTTTGCTAAACACAATGGTGAGCATGGTCTGAATTGGACCGGATTGGGGTAAAATTATGACTAATTCGTTATCTACGGTTTCTGAAAAATTAGAACCAATCCAATCCGTTTAAATCATGGAACCAATCCGAACCAATCCATTTAAATACGGATTGGATCGGTTTAGGACCACAGATTCATATAATTAAATAACAAAAAAAAAAAAATATATATATATATAACACTTTAATTTCATAAAAATATAAACATAGCGCTATATTAGTTTCACAATAGCAACATGTTTTTCTATAATAGCGACATACTGTTCTAGAATTTAAACAACCATAAAAAAATTGGTTTCACCATAAGTATTTAGACAATTACAAATTAAAACTAAAAACTAACAAATAAAAGTAATAAAAGAAGATATTATACGGTTTTAGGTTTGAGTTTAGATTTTATATAGAATAAGAAGATACTATGGGGGAGGATGTATAATAAAAATATAGACTATTTGTATACGGTCCGGATCGGTTCCAATCCGGAACCGTGGGGTTCAATTTGGAATCAATCCGTGGATTACGGATTTTTAATTCTTCAATTCGGAACCGAACCGCGAATTCAAAAAACCAATCCGAACCTAACGGATTAAACTAGACTGGACTGAATTAGATTACGAATTTCACGGATACCTTACTCAGCCCTACTAAACACAACTCAAAAGGAGAACAATGACAATGTTACAAGTATAAGGAAGGCTATACAAGCAAATTATTTTTACAAATTACAAATTAGCGTGACAGTTGAATTGTTCTTAATATTTAATTTTAGCGGATCCATTTCAAATATTAATGCCTAGTTATTCCTAGCAACATAGTTTTGTACAAAAAAAAAAAAAGAAAGAAGAAAAACTTTATTTGTACATCATTTTTTTCCCTTTCTCATAAGTAAAGGTGTATTGCTGCTTCTACAACCATGGAATTCTCCCAATTTTGGGAAAAAAAAATGTTAAAAAGCTGCAAATGGATTAAGTGAACCACCTGTGTCTCTTATTAATAAAACATTATTATGGTTCCACCACAAAATGAGATTGTTCATTGGATAGTGATATTATTATGTGTTTGTCATAAAAACAAAAATAAACCTTGGTTTAAGCTTAAAATTTAATGATTGGTTTGATTTATTTAATGTTTACCTCAGTCAAGTTGAAGGAGCTTGGACTGTTTGATTTTTCCAAATTATATATAACCCTAGCTGGTCATCTATAGAAGGACTGTAGCATTTACCTAACACTCCACAGTCAAGGAAGCACTGTGAGGAATACCCTTATTCTTGACAAATTTTAGATTCAGATCCTCTCTATTTTATGAATAGAATAGATATATTTATTTTATTAATTTCTGCATAATTTCTTTTTTCACTTGGTAGAATTTCAGCAGGTTAGGTTAGTAAGTTAAGTTGGGTTGGTACAATCATAATTGTACGAATCAAGGGCGGGGATGAGAGAGTTTAGAGGAAGCGGCCTAAAGGTTGGATTAAAATACATGCTAATGTGTTAATGTTGAATACTATGGAGGTTGACTGTGGAGCGTAATAATATGTTACAATCTCATATCAATCAATTATCAATCAACTTGAGCATGTAAATAAATATAAATTTGGTGAAGTCTTTGTGGGTTTTGGGTTTGGGGTTTTATTCCTTTAACAGCAAATTGTTTTCAAACTTGACTCTCTGTGACTTCGCCTCGGCCCACAGATATGGAGCAATATTTCTGGCCAAATTTGAAGCCATGTCATAGAGGTGGCTTAAAGCCTCTAAATTTAAAATAAATAAATAAATAAAGTCTCATTTTGATGTTTGGCTAAAGGCTTCTAAATTTAAAAAATAAATAAATAAATAATCTTATGCTCCAAAGTTTTAAAAACTCAATAAAATAAGGTCTAAATATTGATATTTAGCTTAAGGCCTTGCAAAACCTTAGGCGGCTACTGCTGTCACTAAATATCAATGTAGCTAAATTTCTTTATGCTCAAAATGAAAATGAGGATTAATGTTAATTTG
Organism: Camellia japonica; assembly: GCA_030407325.1. NCBI lineage: Eukaryota > Viridiplantae > Streptophyta > Magnoliopsida > Ericales > Theaceae > Camellia > Camellia japonica. The sequence goes on from JAPPVO010000017.1 coordinate 157,315,562, forward strand.
ATTTAAGGCCATGTTTGATTGCTGACTTAGGGGGAGAGTAAATCAAAATCTTATTTAGTTATGACAAAATAACATGAGATTAAAAGTCCCATGCGATTACTAATCCCCCTAAAAGTTGAGGTTTGGAATTCCCATGTCAATTTCATGGAATTAGACGATTAAAGACCATTTTATATCTTGATCCAAAAAAAAAAAAAAAACAATTTTATCTCTTACCTTAAAAAAATAAGTAGGGTTGGCCTAGTGGTGTAGGCTTGGGACTTAGGAGTTTGCTCTTCTCTAAGTCTCAAGTTCAAAACCTCTTAGGCGCTATCAATTCTTGTGTTGAGCCAGTCCATTAAATGGGCCCCCTCCGCTAGTGGACGGTGGGATTGGTCTCCCAGGAATTAGTTGAGGTGCGCGCAAGCTGGACCGAACACCCTGAGTTATCAAAGAAAAAAAAAAAAAAACCTTAAAAAAATAACAAATTCACATTTTATATAACGAGGGCTTTAGGCAATTTTATAAATATAATTACAACTAAAGTAATACTGTTACACTAGTGCATAAACAAATGTGATTCATTTTACATTTGCAATCTAATAACACTACACTAGTAATTATATCATTCTAACTCAACAATCAAACACGGCATGATAGAAAAGTGTAATGGGATCTCAAGCGTTCAAAGTTCTTATCATATACATTTTTTGTAATAACACATATGATGTGATAAATTATTTAATTGTTAATTTAAAAAAATATCACATCATGTTGTGATAAAATGGCTACGGGATAGGAAGGCAAGAATTTTGGGATAGAAGATTTTACCTTTGACATGTTGTACTTACAAAAAATAAAAATAAATATGTGAAGATTATCTTATATGTCGTGGCAAAAAGGGTATGAAAGCAAAATTTTTGGAACAGAGGATCTTACTCGCTGACATGTACATGCGAAGAACAAAATCAAATACGTAAGGTTGCTCCAAGTTGTGCATGCACCAACTGCTTAATTACCGTACCATGTGAAGAGAATCAATTCCAATTTCCAACCCTTTTGAGGAAGAACTTTATAATTCCATTTGTATTGTCTCTTTATTAGTAATGGGAATTGTATGGATTCTTCACGACTCTCTATATGGTCGTTTCTTTTGATTTGCGACCATGTTCACATCAATGAATCAAACCAAACACAAAACTTTGTTACTTGCTATCTCCTTCAATCTCCACATGAGCAAGGTTGAGAGAAAGAGCCATTGCACAACCTTGACGAACGCAATGGCTTCACCTTGAGCCACCGAACTCAATCTAACTCTAAAGGCCGTGCCATCCATAAGCTGCCCTTGATCATTGCGGAGAAGGACAGCTACAGCTCCTTCACCCCGACCAAATTAGTGTCACTCAAATGATGGTTGTGGGTTAACTGTTTTGTTAGTTTAGCTTTTTGTGCTAGCTATGGCTTTGTGGTTAGCAAAGAGAGGTGACTATGGGCTCCTTTAGGAATTTAGCTATTTTAGTTAGTTTTTTAGCTATTTTTAGTTTGGCTAAAAAAGTTATATTTGGAATAATAGTTGGCTTTTTTTCTTAATTGATTTGATAGTCGCGAGAGAAAAAATAAAATGATTATGGTTTTGATATTACATTTTATTTTATTGACTATTTTAATCTATTTTGTCTTTATTAATTATTTTAGCTAAAAAAGTCTCCAAACCAACTTGCCAAACACCCTCTATACCAGCGCTTAGATCCACATCTGCAAGTCAAAGCGAACAAGGTAGTGGTGTTTACGAATTGGATTTGTCCGGTTTCAGAATAAATCAGAAATTATATCGGACAATTTTTGAAAAATTAAAATCATAACCGAACTGTTAAATCTATAAAATCAGACCAGAACCAAATTATAAAAACAAATTTTGGTTCGATTCTATGGTTCTAAATTCTTTTATAATAACAAATATGATATATATAGATGTATACAAATTTAATGTTAATAAATAAACTAACAATTAGTTTGGTTAAGTTGGTTGGAATTTATCAATTTTACAATCAAGACTACTGATCAAATCTTATGATTTTTTTTTTCACATTTTTATTTTTATATAAAAAAATAATAAATAAATATATTACAGTTTGGTATCATAACCAAAGCTTTAGAATTGAGAATCGGACTAATTTGAATGGTTCCATCATTTTTAGAATCAAGCCAGAATCGAAATTAACCAAACCAACCAAACTAATAACATGGACTGAATTGAATCGGTTTATCGATTCCATTAATTTTTCTAAACAACCCAATAACACATTGGCACCCCAAAAAATAAAAATAAAAATCATAATTTTTGTAACATAATCCTAAAGAATTGTAACCTGTTGAATTTATTTAATTTGTCAAAAAAAAAGAGAAAAAAATTATCAAATAGAATTAATTTTATGTATAAATAATATATACATAATTATCGACAAAATAAATATCCAAATTATTAAAATGATCCTTGTAACAACACCCTAGTAATCTAAAGTCGAAAATTCACCCCAAAAAAATCAACTCAAAGCCCAACCAAAAAGGCATTGAAAACTTGAAAGTCCGTCCACCTTCAAAGCGCCATACATTTGGGATGAAAAGTCGTGTTGGGATGACCGACCCAATTTTCATTCATATTGGTCCCTCTTCCACTTTTATTTTTCATGAAAGTGTAGTCTGTTATGAAATAATTAGATAACTATGGAAAAGAAATGTAATTAAAATTTTAATGAGTTTTAAGTCAAAGTAAAAATAAGAAAAAATTTTACCATGTGAGAAGTATAGTATGCTATGGGTGTTGATTTTCGACCACATAACCAAACAGGAAACTTAGCTAGAGAGTATGCGGCAGAATAGATTAAGCTAACCACCTGCCAACAAAAAGATAAGAATACTGTGGTGGTTCGTCCACTCAGGGAGCACTCCTACGATCAAGTCAGTCACTTATCTCACAAGATATCATCAATTCAAATCAAGAGCTCACAACATAAATCACATGACAAGTAAAAGCATACCTTAGACCCACGAGAGTGCCTCACTTTTATAATGGTTAGTGTCTAACTTCTCCTAGAAATCTTACTTCATAGAACTCTATCTTTTACAAGGATAATATCTATCACAACTCACACTATGAACTTCCTCAAGAGTCCCATCTCTACCCAAATAGGTAGTTTGATGTCATTTAAGACTCTAGTCCTCTATCCAAATATCTCAGATTCCGGTATTACCGCATCATATCTCAGTATTATGGTCAACCCACGTGGCACCTCGGCTAACAACATCAGCCACGTAGACCCAAAAATATGTCCTCACAATTGTACCCTAGGTTTTATTACCTCGGCAACCTGAGGTGATGGAATCTACATCGTTGCATCTTCCAACATATCAGCTAAACAACATGCTAGATATACTTTTCCGACCAAAATCATGACTTGCCAACGTAAAGAAACAAGGACTCAAATGTCCACTCGTCAAGAATCAAGAACCAAGAACCAAGAACCATCATGTTCTATCTCATCCAGGTCCAACATCTCGACAGAGGTCGCACTACTAGCAAAGATCATGACTTGCTAGTTTAAGAACATTAAGATCCCAGTATCAACTCATCAGGAACTAAGAACAAACAAGTTCTATCCCATCCAAATTCAACATCTTAACCAGGATCAATATCTCAACTGAAATCATCATGTCAACCAAGATTAACATCTTAACCGAGATCATCATGTCAACCAAGATCAATTATCTCAACTGAGAGCACACTACTAGTCGAGATCTTACCTCGCTAGTTCAAGAACATCAAGATTCGAAATCTGTCATCTCAATCGTTATCATGACGTGTCACCTCTTCACTGGTTCCCAATATGTCCCATAATTGATACACGCCGCCTCCTTAGACATCACCTAACATCAGTCATCACACGTCTCCCAAGAAACTTGAATCATTACAATCTGTCACCTCTTTCCATTCTAACAAAACCTTTTATCTTTCCCATTTTGTCTTTCTCTGTGTTCCTAGACCCCCTCTCTCTCTTTCTTGGCCTTTACAAACCATCATCGTTGTTCTTGAAGCATTCATTACTATGAATACTCTATTCGTGCCCACGGTTCAAACTCTACCAGCTGAACCAAACTAGCAGCCAAGCACTTTATTAGCTGCTCCACGCATCAACCTACCATCTCTAAAGCAATGCAAACACCGACATAGCGACAATCTTATAGCTAGAACCAGGAACAGGAAACACCGAGGTCTTAAGCTCCCAGCCTTAGACCTTGATAATCCTCCAATCGCCCTATTTGCGAGTAACCATCGTTGTAACCAATGATGACATGTCTCGCTGAACTCTTATCGTAAAAGACCTACTTGCTGACATCCCTGATGTCATAACTGTGCAATCCATTCCATCTCCTTATAGTTAATCCAATATGCTTATGCCTCCAACAACTCAATATCTCATAAGAGAAGCACATGAAGCAAGATTACTAAGTTGTTGCTGCCAAAGCCGAGGCCATTGCTAATGTTGCTGAAAAGAAAGCTGTCAAAGTTGAGAAGAAACTAGCAGAGGCACTAACCAACAAGGAGCAGACGCCAAGGCCTACTCTGAGGGGCAGGCCGATGTGTAGGATGCGTACAAAAAATAAGTCAACATGACCTGCAACAAAGGCTACTATCTCGGCTGGGTGGCAGCCCTCAAAAAGCTATCTGTCCACGAGGACTCACCCCTCTATGACATCGGTCAACTCAATGTCTCTTTTCCTTTCTCTTCCAATCAATCTAAAGATGAGGCCGAGGAAGCAGAAGAAGCCGACGAAGAGGAGGCTAAAGACAAGGAAGAGGTTGAGACCGAGGTTACAGAGAAAAAATCGGAAACTGCTGTTGGGGCCAAGTCCCTTACTCTAAATGATTAAGTCCTGGACTTGATTGAGGAGGATGGGGATGAGGTCTCCAAGAGCACCTCACTAAAGAAGGCCAACACTTCTAAAACCGAGATCACTGCAGCTGCAAAGAGCCTTGACCAGACTTTTTTGGAAATTGACGTTGAAATCACGGCCGAAAAGTCTGCCCTGCTGTTTGCCGAGGTTGAAACAATGCCAACAGCAAAGGTTGAACAGTCTGAGATCAATGCATAAGATCCTAGTACTTAGGAATTTTTTTTTCCATTGTACTTTTTTCTTTGTAGTTGTATTTTCTTTTCTGTTTTGAACAGTATCTGTTTTGTTGGACCGATGTGCTTGTTTATGTACTTGAACAAGGTATCTCTTTTCAATGTAAGTCTTCTCTTTTCTTCTAAGTGTTGAATATTGCTTTCATGTATGCTTTCTATATCTTCTCTGTCTTGTCTGTTTCCATACTTATATTCTTTGAAATACTTCTAAATACAACTTGCTTGAATAATCACCTCGGATTAGCACACCTCGGATATAAATCATCTCAGATTGACATATCTCGGACAACAACTCGCGTTAATTTATGTCAGCCGAATTGCACTTATACAAATTTCTCAATAAGATTTTACAAGTGTTGTTTCTTCACTTGTACTTACTGTCTTCTGGCAAGACTTCACCTTTCCAAGTCTAACAACCTGATTGGTTATCTCGGGTAAAAATACCTTTTTCAATTATCTTGGATAACTTCAACCTGTCAAATTTTTCCTAAATTTTCACAAGTGTTGTGCTCATTCCTACTTCTTGTCTCCTAATGTGAACATAAGTGAAGACGCATCGCTTGGTTATCGCCTAAGTCTTACTTAGACACTTCTGGCCAAGGTCATCACGTTTGGCTCGTCCAAACGAAGCACTTAAGGCTTAACCTTAGTGCATTGAGGGTACTAATTACCTTAGCTTTTCTTATAAACTAACCAAGTCATGGCCAGTATCGTCTTGTTTCGTGTTGAAACACCACTGACTTAGTTTAACTCTATTGTCATGGCAAGTCTAAGTTAATCGTCATGTTTCATGCTGAAACATCGCTAACTTAGTTCAACTCTACTGTCATGGCAAGTCTAAAGTAATCGTCATGTTTCATGATGAAACATTGCAAACTTAGTTTAACTCTGCCGTCATGGCAAGTCTAAGTTAATCGTCATGTTTCATGCTGAAACATCGCAGACTTAGTTCAACTCTACTATCATGACAAGTCTAAGTTATTCGTCATGTTTCATGCCGAAGCATCACAAACTTAGTTCAACTCTACCATCGTGGCAAGTCTAAGTTATTCTTCATGTTTCATATTGAAGCATTGCAAACTTAGTTCAACTCTACCATCTTGGCAAGTCTAAGTTATTCGTCATGTTTCATACCGAAACATCGCAAACGTAGTTCAACTCTACTATTGTGGCAAGTTTAAGTTATTTGTCATGTTTCATGTCGAAACATCGCAAACTTAGTTCAACTCTACAATCGTGGCAAGTCTAAGTTATTCGTCATGTTTCATACCGAAACATCGCAAACGTAGTTCAACTCTACCATCGTGGCAGGTCTAAGTTATTTGTCATGTTTCATGTCGAAACATTGCAAACTTAGTTCAACTCTACCATCGTGGCAAGCCTAAGTTATTCGTCATGTTTCATACCGAAACATTACAAACTTAGTTGAACTCTACCATCGTGGCAAGTCTAAGTTATTCGTAATGTTTCGTGTCGAAACAAAACAAGCTTAGTTCAAATCTACTATCTTGGCAAGTCTAAGTTATTCGTCATGTTTCATGCCGAAACATCGCAAACTTAGTTCAACTCTACCATCATGGCAAGTCTAAGTTATTAGTCATGTTCACTATGGGAACATCGTCATAAGACTGTTCAGTCCTATCACACAAATTTCAACAACATTTTGTAATGAACAAAGTCGATATTAGTATTTTATTAATACTTCGGCTAAGGTTATTGACACCATTAGAGCCGAGCTCCAAATTTCGTCAAGCCACATTCCACGGCCTCAACAAACTCTTACCGTCAAGATCTTCTAATATCAGGTAAACTTTGTTTTATCTCAACTCTGTTCGCCTTCGATAAGTTTTGATCTTTTCAAAATTGTTCACCTAGGTCAGACTCCTATCTTCTTGGACCTGCTCATCTAGGCCGAGATCTTGTCTTCTGGATCTAGGATCTGTTCACTTAGGCTAAGCTCTTAGCTTCTCAGACTTACTCATCTAGGCCGAGATCTTGTCTTTTAGGATCTGGGATCTGAGATCTACTTACTTAGGCTGAGCTCTTGTCTTTTTGGACCTACTCATCTAGGTCAAGATCTTGTCTTTTGAATCTAGGATTTGCTCACTTAGGTTAAGCTATTGTCTTCTCGTACCTAATCATCCAGGCTGAGATCTTGTCTTCTGGATCTGGGATCTACTCACTTAGGTTAAGCTCTTATCTTCTCGGACTTAATCATCTAGGCCGAGATCTTGTCTTCTAGATCTGGGATCTGCTCACTTAGGTTAAGCTCTTGTCTTCTCAGACTTAATCATCTAGGCTGAGATCTTGTCTTTTGGGATCTGAGATCTGCTCACTTAGGCTGAGCTCTTGTCTTCTCAAACCTAATCATCAAGGCTGAGATCTTGGCTTCTGGATCTGGGATCTGCTCACTTAGGTTAAGCTCTTGTTTTCTCGGACCTACTTATCTAGGCTGAGATTTTGTCTTTTAGGATTTGGGATATGAGATCTACTCATTTAGGCCGAGCTCTTGTCTTCTCGGACCTACTCATCTAGGCCGAGATCTTGTCTTCTAAGATCTGGAATCCAAGATCTGCTCATTTAGGCCAAGCTCTTATCTTCTCGGACCTAATCATTTAGGCCGAGATCTTGTCTTCTAGGATTTGGGATCTGTTCCACCTAGGCCAATGTCTTTTCTACTTGAAGGTCATCTTTATCTCCTCAAGAGCGCTTATGCCCCCTAATTTTTGCATTTATATCTTCTAGAAGGGTCTTCATTCCATCAATGTTGACATATTCTCCATCTTTGCTGAACTCGTCGTCGCCGATACGTTGATCTTGCACGATGATGGCCATCTATTCTAACTAAGTTCCCACAGACGGCACCAAATTGTGCTTGTTGATTTCTGACCACACAACCAATCAGGGAACTTAGCTGGAAAGCACGTGGTAGAATAGATTAAGCCAACCGCCTACCAACAAGAAGATGAGAATACTGCGGTGGTTCGTCCACCCGGAGCACTCCGACGATCAAGTCAGTCGCTTATCTCACAAGATATCATCAACTCAAATCAATAGCTCACAACATAAATCACATCACAAATAAAAGCATATCTTAGACCCACAAGAGTGCCTTACTTTTATAATGGTTAGTGTCCAACTTCCCCTAGAAGTCTTACTTTATAGAACTTTATCCTTTACAAAGATAACATCTATCACAACTCATACTATTCAGATTAAGATGAACTTCCTGAAGAGTCTCATCTTTATCCAAATAGGTAGTTTGATGTCATCTAGGACTCTAGTCCTTTATCCAAATATCTCGAATTTTGGTATTACCGCACCATATCTCAGCACCATGGTCTGCCCACGTGGCACCTTAGCTAACAACCTCGACCATGTGGATTACCCAAAAATATGTTCCCACATATGCCATGTGGTAAACCACATGGTGTGATGAATAGTGGTGTATAGTGAAGGTTTTATCACCTATAAATATGTGAGTTTGCATGGTAATGAAGATATAGAAAAATTGTGTATTACATGTGTGATCTTTTATTTTCTCTTCCGTTGTGGCTCTTCTTTCTTTATTTTCTTTAGGTTTATAATACGTTTTCAGCAAAAGATTCTAGCCAGCTGAGAAGACAAAGTTACTGGGTGGTTGTTATAAATATAAATAAATTCTAAAAGTAATTTTATATTTCTTTAATATATTTACGTGATACTAAATATATTATTTTTGTTAAATTTAGTAATCATGTCAAATCTTTCAAAATTAGAATTCTTAACTCTTGACATTTCTGGAAAAAAATTATTTATCTTGGATTCTTGATGTTAAGATCCACCTTGAAGCAATAAATCTTGGAGATACCATAAAACATGAAAATGAAGCATCCTGCAGGATCACGCAAATGCAATGATATTCATTCGCCATCATCTCTAAGAAAAATTAAAAAATGAGTACCTCGCAGTAAAAGGTCTACTAATTCCGTGAAATAATTTAAAGGAGAGATACGAGCACTACAAGACCGTTATCCTCCCAATAGCCCGTTACGATTGGTTGCACCTGAGGTTACAAGATTATAAATCAGTTAGTGAGTACAACTCTGTTTTATTTAAAATAATCTCTCGATTAAAATTATGTGGAGAAAAAATTACTAAAGAAGATATGCTTGAAAAAACATTCTCCACATTTCACGCTGATACTGTACTTCTGTAGTAGCAATATAGAGAGCGTCGTTTTTCAAAATATTCTGAATTGATTTCATACCTTCTTATGGCTGAACAAACTAATCAATTGTTATTGAAAAATCATCTATCCTGTCCAACAGGTTTTGCTCCATTCCCTGAAGTGAATGAGGTTGCATTTCATGGTTGTGGACGAGGGAGAGGTCGTGGTTTTGGATGTGGCCGAGGTAGAAATAATTACCAAATCTGTGAGGGATATGTTCAAAAAAATAACATGTCGTTCAGAAAATAACATGTCTTCCACTAGAAGTATAATAATTCTGGAACATCACAAAAAAATTGAAAAGGTTTACAGAATAAATCTCCCAAGAATCATGACAATGGTTGTTATAGATGTGGCATGACAAGGCATTGGTCGCGTACCTATCGTACGCCTAAACATTTAGTGAATCTTTATTAAGTCTTGATAAAAGAAAAAGGAAAAGGAAAAGGAATTGAGATTCATTTCACAGATCATTATGAACCCATTGATATTAATCATCTTGATGTTTCCGATTTCTTTGAAAATTCTAATGAAAAAATTGATCATTTAATTGGTGATAAAAATATTCACACTGATTAACTTAATTTTCTAGATATTATGATGCATTGTCCTATTTTGATTATGATTTTGAAATTTGTATTTTTGGATTTAATAGTTTGTATTTTCTTGCTTTAAGTTTTGAGAATAATGAATTTCAGTTTTTTATAGGCATGGCTTTCCTTGATGCATTGACTAACTCCAAAATGATTAGTGATGATATCTGTCTAGTGGACAGTATAACCACACACAATTTTACATGATGCAAAATATTTTATACAATTAGTCATGGAAAAAGCTAATGTCAATATAATTTCAGGTTCTACAAACCTAATTGAGGGCTCCAGAAGAGCCAATATTATGTTGCCAAATGGAACAAAAATTTGTACTGATTAAGCTTTGTATTCTACCAGATTCAGAAGAAATCTGTTAAGTTTCAAAGATATACATCGTAATGGTTATCATATTAAAACTATAAATAAAGGTCAAGAAGAGTATTTATTGATCACTTCAACTAATTCTAACTAGAAGCTAGTATTAGAAAATTTTCCTACATTTTCATCTGGATTATATTATACGACAATAAAAATGATTGAGTCATATATTGTCATACACCAGAAGTGCTCTGACCTAAAAACATTTATGCTATGGCATAACCGACTCGGGCATCCGGGATCTATAATGATGCGTTGAATAATTAAAAATTCATGTGGACATCCATTAAATAACCAGAAGATTCTTTTATCAAGTGATTATGCATGTCCTTCATGTTCACAAGGGAAACTAATTACCAACCATCACCCATAAAAGTAATTGTTGAATCTCCATTTTTTGCAAAAAATTCAAGAGGATATATGTGGACCCATACACTCTTTTTATGGACCATTTCATTATTTTATGGTTTTAATAGATGCATCGACTAGATGGTCACATGTTTGTTTACTTTCCACACGTAATGTTGCATTTACCAACTCCTTGCTCAAATAATTAGATTGCGAGCACATTTTCCAGACTGTCCTATCAAGATAATTCGTTTTGATAATGCTAATGAATTTACATCTCAGTATTTGATAATTATTGCATGTCCATTGGCATTGATATTGAACACCCCGTTGCACACATTTATACCCATAATGGTTTAGCTAAATTTTTCATTAAGAGACTTCAGTTGATTGCTCAAATTACCTGTTTCAGCATGGGGGTAATGCTATATTGCATACAGTATCTTGATTCGTGTCAGACTAACTGCATATCATGAGTACTCGCCATTACAACTTGTATCTGGTCAACCACCAAATGTTAGTCATCTTAGAATGTTTGGTTACGCGGTTTATGTTCCTATTGCACCTCCATAGCACACTTGTAGACACCTCATTTTGATCAGTCCCAAGACTTAGGCGCTTTGTTTTAATTACCCGATGATGAAAATAAGAGTGTGTTTCTCACATAATCCTCAGTAAGAATTATGAAATTTGTGCTTTGTTTCCAACCCTAAGCCTATTTTGGCCAATTATTCCTTCAAAACTCTATTTCAAAACTTTTTTTTCTGCGTTTTGTTCTGAATATTTTCATAGTATTCCGAGGCTCACTTTTAAACTCTAAAATGAAACTTTTTCTGAGGAAATCAAGTAAGGAACTGTGTGGAAATAGGAGGGAAGGATGATAATTATGTCGAAAAATCCGGTTTTGTGCAAAATAGTCAGCTACGGTCAACTTTTTTGGCTTGGCCACCAACTTAATTGGCTGGCCAGCGAAGGTTTTTTAATTTGCCTAAAAGTAAGGCAGTTTCGGCAGAATTTTTGTTGAATGCGTATGGGTCATGCCATTACAGTTGTTTCTTGATAGATTCATACACGAAATACACATCTACCTCCCTCCATTGTCTTTTCTTCGCCTCCATTTCAAAAGGAGGATTGTCTTCTTCCCAAAAGAGGGTATCCATTTTCAACCACCTTTGTCACCCCCTCCATCATCGTCTCCCATCTTCTACTTGACTTAGCATCCTTCCCTAATTACTTATAGAGATAGAGAGGATCAGAATGTGAGGAAGGAATTGAAGAGAGGAATGAATTAAGAGAAAAGAGAGATATAGAGAGAGAAAGAAATAAGTCTTCAACATTTGAGCTATTAGCTTCCATACATTGATATACTATCTTCCATATATCAAAACCAGTCCAAAAATTCTATGAGAGCCATATTCTTGAACCTTAATCCAAAAGAGAGTAAGTTTTGTTCAAATTGAGAAAAATAAATAGTTGTATAACTCCCCTCCACACACACTGTTAAACGATCCAAAAACATCATTCTAATTAGAATTTCAGATTTTCAAACTGAGAATTGAGAACACACTTCCTAAACTTGAGGGTGATCAAAATCCTTCCTTGGAAGGTAAATTTTGCACACTTTTCATTTTCTTTTACTTTCTTGCATTTTCTTTCTTATATTGCTTTTCTTGCTTCAATTTCATGTTATAAACATGTTGTAAGCTAACTAGAAGTGGTTAGTTAAGCCACTTGCATATTTTTTTTGTTTGTTTTTCTGGTGTTTGAAGCAAAATAGAGTTTTTGGCCTTGTTTGATTGACCGGTCAGCTACCTTGTGACAACCACCTCCTTAATTAATTAAGCTAATTATGCGATTATGTTGATCAAGTGATTATGTGTTAATTATGAATTATGTGCCATGTGATATTTGCTACCCTAGGTAGGCAACCCAAGAGGGGGGTGAATTGGGTAATAAAAATAATGTGCAGAAAATTGATTGCAATAAAATCAACAAGCAATCAATAATACCAAAAATAAATGAGAAGGGAAAAAGAGCTCAAACACAAAGATTTATAGTGGTTTGGCTACGACCACTCAAAGTACCTCGAGTATTCCTTCACTATGAACCAAATCAATACACCACCAAAATTCATATAGCTTATGGCTTTTTACTTAGGGCTTATTTTATCCGTTGAGTACCTCTCAACTAAATACCTCACTTTACAAGGTTTTTCACTCAGAAAAAGATGAATAAGAACAAGAGGTACAACTGTCCTCTTTTACAAAGTTTCTTTCTCAAAAGATAGATATGAAAGTGAAAGAGCATAGAGGGTTTTAAGATATACTCAGATATGAGAGTGAAAGTACAATAGAATATTAAAGGTTGAGAATGATACTTGAATGCTTGGAATATTACAGTGGTGTTCTCTGATTCTTCAGATCTGGAGAAGTTCTCCCTTTATAGCCTTTAATGTTCTATCCGTTGGAGAAGAAGCACAAGTGGGCCTTCTAGCCATTGAAGCTGGGCATAGGAGAAGACTTCTAGCTATTGGAGCAGAGCATGGGTGTGTACAGGCTGTCATCTAGCTGTTGGAGGTGGAGCCTCCTCAAAAGATGTGATGCCCATGCTTGAGATTTAAATCTTGGTGGGTTGAGATAATGTTGTCTCTATTCTTTTTGCTTTTCCATGTTTTGGGAATGGTGTGGGTGCAAAATTCTTCCTCCACTAATTCAAAAGTTACTGTCTCAAAATCGCTTTTGATTTGAATAAGATTTGTCTCTTGATGATGTCACAAAATCCTACTCATAGATCTAGAATGGTGACTAGGGTTTTTGTAACCCAGACATAAAGGTGTCGACCCCTTGCTCTCTTTTCTTCTTTGCTTTGGCTTCTTGGTGTTCTTGGTGTCGACCCTTGCGGAAATGGGTGTTGACCTTTGGTACATTGAAATTTGGTGTCGACCCTTGTAATACTTGGTGTCAACCCTTTGCTGTTGAAAATGCTTAAACTTTGCTTGTTGTCTTTTTGTGTCGATCCTTTCTTGTCTTGGTGTTGACCCTTAGCATTCTGAAATTTGGTGTCGACCTTTGTAAGGCTTAGTGTCGACCCTTGATTGCTACAACACTTAAGCATTGTATACTGAAATCTGGTGACCCTTACTGTCTTGGTGTCGACCCTTTGACCTGTTTAAGCTCATTTTGGCTTCCAAAAGCATTGTTAACATAGAGAGAATGTAGATTATAAAGATTTAATCAAATAATAAGGTTTTCAATTATAATCAATTCCTAAAAAAAAATCAAAACATAATCACAACAAAATCATCGAAATCATGTTATTCATTCTATGACTAACAATATTTGTATTGTATTGTATTGTTATTGTGACATATATGTATAGATATGAAATGAACCTGTCTGATTCTGTAATTTAAACAAGTTAGAATTGAATAATATGATAAGTAATTAGAGCCTAATTTATATTAATATAATCAAGTTTAACCTAATATCAAATGTAATGCGAGGAATTAATTACATAGGTAATTAGTATAATTTATGTTAATATGATTTATTAACCTATTTAATTTAAGCCTAATATAAGTATAGTAAGAGAATTAGTGTCTTACTCATCAATTGAATAGAAGTAAGAGAGAAGTGTAGTGGACTTTGTTGAGCCTAGGATATACACTTAGAGAGAGAAAACACTTCTAGAGAGAGAATTCAACAAAGAGGCAAGAGGAGGAAGAAGAAAGTAAAGAGAAGCTTAGGAAACCATTGAAGATTAACTTGATTCTTCACAATTCACTCACTCTAGGTAAGAAGTATTTTCTCTAATCTCATGAATTTGAAGAATTATGCTCATAAATTATGGAATTCAAGATTAGTCAAGAAGAATATAAGTTCAAGTGAAAGCTTTGCTCATGTAGTTAGAAGTTTAGTACGTGCATGCCTTAATATGGAAGAATTGAATGGATTAGCTCTTAAATTCAACATGCATGGCATAATTTTCATGGAATCCATGATCATCTAATTGTTTCCTTACTTTTTGCTTGAGTTTTCAAAAGTTAGGTGGAAAATTCCATGCAATTTAAAGATTTGGAGCTCAATTTGTATAAATTATGATTTTGTATTTAATTTCAAGAGATTAACATTTTGCATGGACTTTAAGCATCAATTTGAAGTTATGATTTTGTTTAAAGCTAGACATGTTAAATTCAAAGTGTTTTTGGAGAGTTTTGGGCTTTGCAATGCATGGAAATGAAGTTGGAATTGCAAAATTTGAGCTCCAAAGTCATAACAGATTTTCGGGACTGGTTTTTGCCCAGTTCCGCACGTGCGGCGTGGAGCTCCGCATGTGCGGGGCTCACATGCAGTGATGGTTCCGCACATGCGACCAGTGCCCCCGCACATGCGGTTTTCAGGTTGGTCCCGATTTTGTTTTTGCTTTATTTTTCTAACTTCCGAGCCTCTATTTGCATGGTTTTTAAGTGTTTTTCATGTGCATTCACATCTCATAAACGCTAATGAAATAAAAGAATGAATAGTTAGAACCAAATGAAAGAGCAACGAATAATCGAATAGGTTTAAGAACCGACTGACCAAATTGAATGTAATTTTGAGTTATGGTGTTTGAATATGGTTGTGTAGGTCGCTTGCACGAAGAGTACCATCTGGCCAAACATTGTGAGTAATGTCTTTGTATATGAATTACTTGAAAATGATTATGTAATCCGATATTTTTTGAAACCTATGTTTTGTTACGAAACGTTTGATACGATAAGTTTTGATTAAGAAACTCTAAATTGTGTACAATACGATATGTTTCTGAGAATGAGATTTGATAAGAATGAATGAGATTCCCTTGTTGATTATCGAATATGGCACCCATGAACACATGCTTGGGTGTTCGAAAATCTCCGTTATGTACATGTTGATCCATAGTGGTCGTTATGTCTACATCGACCCGATGTGGTTGTTATGTTTAAATCAATCAATTATGACCGTTATGTATATGTCGATCTGTTGTGGTCGTTATGTATATGTCGACCAATTATGATCTTTATTGCAGTCGTTATGTATATGTCGATCCGTTGTGATCATTGTACCTATGACCTCGACCCATTGTGGTCGTTTTGCTAATATTTTGTTTAGTACTATTGGGTTATACCACGAAATGTAAGTAACGCTGAACAATTTGATGAACCTTATGAATTCTACGTATATATAGATCTGATTAATGTTTCACTTCATCATGGACGTTCTATATGATATTTTGTTGTTGGAAATGTCACTACAAGAAAAAGCACTATTGGCGACTAAAAAATCACATTTCGTCGCTGAAAGTATAGCATTTGGCGACTAAAAATGCATTAGTAGCCAAAAGTAAAGATTTTGGGCGACTAAAAAAATTTAGTAGCCAAAAGTATAGGTTTTGGCGACTAAAAATTTGTTTGGTCGCCGATATATGGCTTTTAGCGGCTAAAAAAATTTTAGTAGCCAAAAGTAAGGCCTTTTGGCGCTTAAAAAAATTTAGTAGCCAAAAGTGAGGCATTCGGCAACTACAAATCTGTTTGGTCGCCAAAAGTGAGGCTTTTACCGACTGAAAAAATTTTAGTAGCCAAAAGTAAGGCCCTTTGGCAACTAAAAAAAAATTAGTAGCCAAAAGTGAAGCATTCGGAGACTAAAAACATGTTTAGTAGCCAAAAGTGAGGGTTTTTGGCGACTAAAAAGAAGTTTAGTCGCCAAAAGTAGTAATTTTAGCGCGGGAAAAATTTTTTTAACGACTAAAAAATAATTAGTAGCCAAAAGTATAGAATTGGCAACTAAAATTATGTTTAGTCGCCAAAAGTGGTCTCCTTTTTTTTTTTCTACTAAATAATTTATTTTTACATAAATTATGTTCAATAAAAAATAATTATGTTTATATATATACTTTTATATTAATACGGGTCTAAGTACTATATAAATAATATATGTTGCATATATAATCACATGATGTTATGGAGGCGTAGTGGAAGGAGTGTGTTGTATAAGGTTTATGGTGTGGGAGGTTGATGGTTCGAATATCCACAAGAGCAGGGTGTAAATTTTTTCTTGAGTATTGGCGACTAAAACATTAGTCGGTAAATGTATAATTTAAAAAATTTGAAAAAATATAATTGACTATTGGTGACCAAAGTTTTAGTCGCTAAAGACTTGCTTTTTGGTGACTAAAAGTTTTTTAGTCGCCAATACCTTTCAGACCGTTTTCCAGCGACCAAACCGACGACTAAAAAATTTAGTCAGGGAAACTTAAAAATCGACTTTTGGCAACTAAAAATTGACTTTTGGCGACTAAAAATTTAGTCGCCAAATGTGTTTTTTCTTGTAGTGTGTATTGTGCTGTGACTTAAACTATGATAGGTTCTCTGAAGATTTGAGGAACTGTATTTATTATTACAAGTATCTGGAAAATACTATGATCATGTTAAGAATATTGTTTTGCATTTATAAGTCATGGATCTCATTCATTTAACCTCTTTACATTGATATTATTCATCGAGTTCTAACTCATTGTTTTACATATGTATGTAGGTAAGCAAGCTCAAGATCGGACTTAGTGGCGTCGACCTCCTTTTTGTTTTGTCAAGCCAACTACTGTGCCTCACTGCAAGATTCCGAACCATCATGTGTCAAGGCTTTCTGGGTGGTTCTAAGTTCACCCTTTTGATATTGTCTTTAGATGATGTGAATGTTTTATGACTGTTGTTATTACTGTTTTGGTAATGGGATTAATTCCCTAACTCATGTTTTCATTTTGTAAATAAATGTGACATGGACTTATGTGAATTTTTGAATATATTATATACAGTTTGTTTGTTCATTTAAGTCCTCACAACTCATTGGACGAAATATGTTTATTATTTACAGGCTTTCGCCAGCCCTTATTATTGTATTACTATTATTACTATAAAGCAGACCTTTGATAATCACGGATTACTAGCCAGTTATGAAGCTAAACCTATAGGGGCCGGTTTGGGTCGTGACATACCTTTTTGGCCGGCCAACCACTTTTTCCTAGACAGAACCAAACAGTCTCCCGGTGTTGAGCAGAACAGTCTCCAAGGCCCCCTAAAGCTTTTTGTTTTTTTTGTTTTTCTTTTAATTAAAGAGTGTTTGTAAGGATAAATATATTGTTGTAATATTTTTCCTCTCCCCGTATTCGGATTTGTAATATTCAAAGTGTTGTAATAATTTTCCACTCCCACTTCTTTCTATCCTATTATTTTATTTGCTTTCGATATTTGTATATATGCATCTTATATTGTCTTGTCATCATATCCATGCTTTGCATCCATGTTTCATGCCTTAAGATCCGGCTAAATTTACATTTGTAGGTTTAATTGATTATTATGTGATTTTATGCACTACCTCATGTCTTAAGATGATTCATATGTTATATAATAAAAGCTGAATCTTTAGTTGCATTTCATGAGTGAATTGCATTAGGATCTTATATATGCATTTTTTTACTAATTTTGTTTTTTGTACCTATTTGTCAGACGTCGGTAAATATGTAAGTTTTTGTACTTTAGCATCCTGCTTGTATATTTTTCTTATTATGTTTAGCATCCTACTATGTGGCTATTTGCTATTTAATACAACTCTATGCATTCCGATGGGTAGGTTGTGTTGTTTAATTTGGAATAAAATTGATTTTCATGATTGCAAAATATTTTTAAGATATATGAAATCAGATTGTTCCAAAATGGATGATACAGTCTATATTTGTTTGCTTCACATAATAAATTTTAGGATTTTATAAATAATTGGAATATGAACATATGAAGTTAATAAAATTCATATCATAGCTTAGCAGAGGCCGATCTTTTGATTGGGTCAGTGAGGGTGCTTAATTAATGACCTTCTCCTCTCATACCTAAGGTTCCGAGCTAAGCATCCTTGGTTACGACGAACAGTGGCCTTGACACGAGTCACGGGTTTCCTAATTTTTCCAAAACATTAGATGGCGACTCTAAGATCTTATGCGAATCCATTTCTGGCAAAAGAATTTGTAATAAAATGGATTTTTTATAAAAGTTGTCAAATATGGACTCTCATCTATGTTTCACATTGCACTTGTGAGACTAGATAGAAGAAATCGAGGATCCAAACTGTTTAAACCTGCACGGGTACCCCCTGGGCGATGTTATAGCACTAAGATGGGTCCATAACGTAGGCTTGGAATTTATACTGGTTTTGATTCTCCATCAATCATTAGATATCTTGAACCTTGGATTGGTGATGGGTTTAAGGCATGATTTGAGGATTGTCATTTTAATGAAACAATTTTCCTATCATTAGGGGGAGAAAAGTCGCATCCTGAAGCTCAACAAGAATACTTGGAATACTTCGATGTTATCTCATCTTGATCCTTGTATTAATCAATGTGAACTAGAAGTTCAATGATGAAACAATTTTCCTATCATTAGGGGGAGAAAAGTCGCATCCTGAAGCTCAACAAGAATACTTGGAATACTTCGATGTTATCTCATCTTGATCCTTGTATTAATCAATGTGAACTAGAAGTTCAAAGGATCATTCATTTGTAAAGTATTGCAAATCAATTACGAATGCATTCACCAAGACAAAAAATGTGACAAACTCTTACATACTAGTAACTAATACCCCGGCAAGAATTGATGTTCCTATCAGACAATCAGTGGATATAGTACCAATGAGTCTAAGGCACGCCAGAAGCATGGAAGACTCATCGGTGCAAAAGATAAAATTCCTCGCAAGAGGAAGGCTCAAGAACAAACAGTTGGTACTCTAAAAGAAACCATAAATGGATCTCTCAGAGAGATCATGCCCATAAATGAAAGCACCCCTGAAGAGATTAGAACCACAAAATGGACTATAGTAAGTCTATACAAATATTCTATTTATGAACCTCTAGAAGAAGAACCTCCAGAAGAGATATTCCCTGAAGTAGAAAAGGTACCTGAAAATAATGAGATCTCAATACATTATATGAGTACAAAAGAAGTTTGGGATAGAAATCAAATTGTTGTTGACAACATATATTCGCTTAAAGTTGCTTTTAACATTACCAGATGTAATGTTGAAAATATTATCAAAAGTGATGATGACAATGAACCACAAACTGTCGAGGAATGTTGATAGAGAAATAATTGGTCAATGTGAAAGGAAGCAATACAAGTAGAGTTAAACTCGCTTACAAAACGTGAAGTATTTGGACCTGTGGTCTAGACCTATGAAGGGATACAACCTGTAGGATATAAATGAATGTTTGTTCGAAAACGCAATGAGCAAAATGAAATTGTAAGATATAAAGCACGACTTGTTGTGCAAGGTTTCTCGCAGAGACCTGGAATTGATTATAAGGAAACATATTCACCTGTAATGGATGCAATTACATTCAGATTTTTTATGAGCTTGGTAACCACAAAAAATTTAGATATGCATTTAATAGATGTAGTTACAACATATTTATATGGATCACTAGATATATATATTGAACAATTTGAAATACCAGAAGCATCTAATTCAAAACCTAGAAGTGTTTATTCAATCAAGCTACAAAGATCTCTATGTGGGTCGAAACAATCCAGACGCATGTAGTATAATTGGCTTAGTGTATATCTGTTGAAAGAAGGATATGTAAATGATCCAATTTGTTCATGCATTTTTATTAAGAAATCATAATTTAGATTTGCAATTGTTGTAGTATATGTTGATGATTTGAATCTTGTAGGAACTCCAAAAAAGTTCACAAAAACTGCAGAATATTTAAAGAAGGAATTTGAAATGAAAGATCTTGGCAAAATAAAATTTTGTCTCGGCCTGTAGATCAAATATTTGCCAAATGGAATTCTTGTACATCAATGGTTGTTCGATCTCTTGATGTGAAAAAGGATCTTTTTCGACCTTGAGAAGATAATAAAGAACTCATTGGTCTTGAAGTACCATATCTTAGTGCAATTGGTGCTCTTATGTATCTTGCAAATTATACCAGGCCTGATATTACATTCCCTGTCAATTTATTAGCAATATATAGTTCCGCACCAACCCGAAGTCATTGGAATGGAGTAAAGCAAATATTACGTTACCTTCATGGAACAACTGATATGGGTTTATTTTATTCAAATAAATCCAAGCCGCGGTTAATCAGATATGCCGATGTTGGATATCTTTATGATCCACATAAAAACCAAATCACAAATAGGATATGTTTTTACCTATAGGCATACTGCTATATCTTGGCGATCAGTAAAATAAACATTGACTGCTATTTCTTCAAATTACTCAGAGATACTGACAATTCATGAAGTAAGTCGAGAATGTATTTGGCCTAGATCCATGATCCATCATATTCAAGAAAGATGTAAATTGTCTTCAACAAAAGATAGTCCAACCATATTATATGAAGATAATGATGTGCATCACACAGATTAAATGAGACTATATCAAAGGTGACAGGACTGAACACATTTCACCAAAATTCTTTTACACACATGAGCTCTAGAAGAATGGTGATATTGATGTTCAACAGAAACACTCAAGTGATAATCTAGCAGATCTATTTACTAAAGTATTACCGACTGCAACATTCAAGAAGCTGGTATATAGTATAAGGATACGTCGACATAAAGACCTATTATGCAACATTGAAGGGGAGTCATCAATTTTACTGGGTTTTTCTTAGCAAGGTTTCAATGAGGCAATCTAAGCAAATCACATACAAAAATATTATACTCTTTTTCCTTCACCAAAGGTTTTTTTCCCACTGGATTTTCCTTGGTAAGGTTTTAACGAGGCATATTCTTAGTATATGGTTATCCAATGAGAAGTGTTGTGAAATATTTAGATAACCATTAAAAGCGATGCAATTGAAATTCTAATGAGTTTTATGCCAAAGTGAAAATAGGAAAAAAATTTACCATGTGGAAAGTGTGGTATGCCATGTGGTAAACCACTTGGTGTAATAAATAGTGGTGTATAGTGAAGGTTTTATCACCTATAAATAGGTGAGTTTGCATGGTAATAAAAATATAGAAAAATTGTGTATTACATGTGTGATATTTTATTTCCTCTTCCATTGTGACTCTTCCTTCTTTATTTTCTTTAGTTTTATAATATAGTCCCAATTTACTTTATTCCCTACTCTTTTATTTATTTATTTATTTTTTTTATGTTTTTCATGAAAAACTAAAAATCATTCTAAATATATTAAGGGCGAATTACACTAAAAGTCCTTATAATTTGAGACTTATGTCACTTTGGTCTCTAACTTTTCAATTGTGACACACATTTGACCCTGAATTTTGAATCTTGTTTCAAATAAGGACAATTAAAGATACTATTGGTCAATTTCAAGGATAAAATCTTTAATTTAATAAAATATAAACTAATTCGACAAAAATAAATGTCAAAAAAATATTTTTGAATTTTTAAAAATTATTTTTACCACCAAAGATAAAATTATGTAAAATTGATAATTTTTTTAAACATTTATTTTTTTTACCAATATAATTATTATTATGTGTTTGGATGATGATTATGTAATGAGTAGTTGTTAGACTTTTAATGTGTAATCGATATATTTAATATATAAAATGTTTTTAATTTTTAATTTTTTGATTTAATGGATTTGTTTAATAATGATATCAAAGTTGTTGCCATATTTGACTTTTGAAAGAATATAAACTAATTTAATAAAAATAAAAATAACCACCCATTACATGATCATCATCCAAACACATAGTAAAATTAATTTGGTAAAATAAAATAAAATAAATGTGTAAAAGATTTATCAATTTTACATATTGGTGGGTAGAAATAATTTTCAAAAATTTTAAAATATTATATTTTATCAAATTGTCGACTTTGCCCTTGAAATTGAGCAATGATATATTCAATTGTCTTTATTTGTAACAAGATTCAAAATTCAGAGTCAAATGTGTCACAATTGAAAAGTCAGAGATCAAAGTGACAAACAGAAAGAGATAATTGTCATACGATTTAAAATCTCAGAAGATGAAAAGTATTTTCTAAAAATTGAGAAAAATTTTATATTTTAACTTTTTTAAAAGATGTATTTATAATTTATCCAAATTAAAATGATCGAACATGTACTAATCACCTAATTTGGTTTCTCAATTTTGAATCCATTTTTTTAAAAATAGAATTTTTTTTTGTTTTCCTTATTTTTTTTTTTGTTTTCATTGTCACGAACCAACCCTAGGGGGTTAGGGCTAGAATCGCGACTTACTAAATAATTCTAATCATAACAAATTAAGTGGCGCAGGCAAAGGCAAAATGAAAGTAAGAAAACAATTAAACAGAAAATTAACTTCATTTTACTATTTTGATAAAAGAAAGTACATTTATGGGGCTTTTATTTATTTTTTTATTTAATTACTAGCCCTCAGTAAAAAAATACAAAAGAAAGAAAAGGAAAAAAAACAAAATTACGGATGAGCATCAATTCTTGTACGAGTTCCGCTATATGAGGTTACGGGTCTTCCTTACGTCTCGTCACCTAAAAAGGTAACAACTATAAGCACACAGCAGAGTGAGAAATATTCTACCAAGAGTATAGGGAACACAAAATAACCATGGACAGTTAGTTAAGCTAAAACATTTACATTACTTAATTTGAATAAACAAATTATTCAAGGTGGCAGAAACTGAAATACAAAAATTGTGTAAATAAATAACCATAACCACGGTACAGAATAGAACAGAACAGAGGTTACAGAAGTGACAATCAGAACAGAGGTCAATGGATCCATAACAAACAGAGGACCATAAAGTGGCCAAACAAAGACCAATAGTTATTTAAGTCCCCCAAGGCATGGGACTCCCATGGTGGTACTTACAAAACATAATTGTTTATAAAACCATTGTCAAATAATTTTTAAAAGTTAAACAAACATATCCATGGATTTCAATTTAAGCAAATAGAGTTTAGAAAATAATTAATGTAATCAAAATATTAATATAATTCATAAAACATAAATTACGTAAAATAATTCATAGTAACCCAAAACACACGTAAAATATATTATGATGACTCAAGGTATAATATAACTCACTTTAATATTGACCCTTAGTCTTTACTTTTTTTTTTATAACGGCCTCCTTATTACCCGTAAATATATTTTCTTCTTATTCGAGCTCAACCACAGGTGCGAACTATTTATAGAGGAGAATGACACATGGCTTCTTCCTTCTTGATATGGGCAATTTTTAATTTGGCCACCTATCCTCATAGGTGACCCTATTCTCCTCTTCTTCCATGACTCACCTATGCTATAAGAGCATAGTCACCACCCTATATGCTAGGGTGGTGACAGGCCACTGTAATTATTTATTTATTCGTTTTTTCCTTTTTAAATTAAATCTTGATTTAATTCTAATTTGGCTCAACTCTTAAACTAATTATATATCATTTTTTTTTTGATAATATATATAATTCCTAATTAAATTACACTTTATCGCATATCAACAGAAAATTAATTATTTATTTTACTATCACACCCACTATTATTATTATTATTATTATTATTATTATTATTATTATTATTATTATTATTATTATTATCGTGATTGGTTGTGGTATGAATTAAATATTTAGGGTGTCACATTTCTCCCCTCCTAAATAGAAGTTTGTCCTCAAACTTGACGTACCTTAGTTTTTGAAGAGGTGCGGTTATTTGGCTCGTATTTGACTTTTCGTTTCCCACGTAGCTTCTTCAACTCGATGATTTCTCCACAAGACTTTTACAAGAGATATAGTCTTGTTTCAGAAAACTTGATCACGACGATCGAGAATATGCACTAGTTGCTCTTCATAAGAGAGGTCCTCCTGAACTTCCAAGTTCTCATAGTCAATGACATGTTCTGGATTTCAGAGGTACCGTCGAAGCGTCGAAGCATCGAAACATAGAACACATTGTAGACATTGGACAATTCAGGTGGTAGTGTAAAGCGATATGCAACAAGACTAATCATTTCCAATATCTCGAATGGTCCGATGTAACGTGAGTTTAACTTTTCTCTCTTTCCAAATCGAATAACTCCTCTTGTTGGTGAGATCTTGAAGAACACATGATCCCCTACTTGGAATTCTAAGTCCCGTCTCCGTGTATCTGCATAACTTTTCTGGCGACTTTGGGTAGTGCGAATTTGTTGCTGGATGAGTTGAATTTTATCACTTGTTATCTGTACGATCTTAGGGCTTAATAACCTCCCGTCTCCGACTTCCGCCCAACACAGAGGTAATCGACACCTCTGTAGACACCCCATTTTTGACCGTCCTCAAGACTTGGACGTCACCGTTTGAACACCCAGTGATCATCCATGTTCGTGTTCGTTTTGAGTTCTCGAAGGTCTCGACTACGTGCCTTGCCTTAGGAACTCTCAACTTGACTGTTCTGTGCTTGGTTTTGCACCAAACACTTGTTGTTTTGCTTCTGAGGGTAGAGGAAGACTTTTTAGCTATCTCCATACCTCACCGGCCATGGCTTGAGGCCACCGGCCCTGTTTTGTTGCTACCGGCCATTGGTGATGGCCGGTCGGCACTCTTTTTGGTCGGTCAACCATTGTTTTGGTCAATTTGTCATTTTTGGCTGGCCGACCACTGTGCATCTGCTTTTGGCAGATATTTTATGCCAGCTGTGATAGCTGGCATCCACAATGCACCCCCTCCATACACATGTATGGAGGGATTTCACTCTTGCTTAGCTTGTTTTGTAAGCTTTGCAAGATTGGAATTCCTATAAAGGGACGGCTTCTCCTCCCTCCAAAAGGGTTCCAAGAAGTTCCAGAGGTCTGGTTTTAGGGTTAGGAGTCTTGTATCTATCCTATCTCTATATCTCTCTCTCCTTTTGATTGTGTGTGTATAAGGTGTGTTTGTTCTTAGTTTTGCACTAAGGCACCTAGTGTTACACCATACCTTGGTTGCTGAGGTGCCAAAGAGTTGTTCTTGGAGTTCTTGGGCTGGTTTTGACCTAAGGAAGGTGTTGGAGCTCTCTTCTTGAAGAAGGTCTTCAAGGGTAAGAACCTTACCCATTTATTCCCCATTTTTGCACAAGGTTTTGATCTATCTTGCATCTGTTTTTAAGCTTAGTGTATAACTAGTAAAAGTTTTGATTTTACTTGCTTTTAAACTTTGCTTAAGGTTGTTTTGAGGTTTGGGGTTGTTTGCCCCCTCTTAGGCCTTGTTTGGCCTCATTTTTGTGCTATTTTTGGTGAGCTCCGGGACCACCTTGTATTGGCCTCCTCACCACTGAAATCCAGAGGGATTTCAGTGGTGGGGATGGTGTTTTGAGGTCCTAAGAAGGAGAGAGCCATCCCCTCTCCTTGTTGCCTTCAAAACTTGTCATTTTAGCCTCATGTGTGAGCACCTTGATTAAGTCCATGTTGGCCATGTCTTAGTTGGTATTTGTGGTTATTTTGCCATGTTATAGCACTATTTTAAGTTGGTTTAGACACATCATGCATGCTTTGCATACTTGTCTTGTAATGCCATGAAATTGCCTTAACATGCATCATGATGTACCACGACTTTCTAGCATGATTTTGGCTCAGCTTTGTGAAGCTTTTATGCATGCTTTGGTGTGCTTGAGGTCTGATTTTGGTTATTTGGGTCACCCATGACTTGCTTTGTATAGCTACCATGCAATCTCCCTTGTAAGCTTTGAGTATTGGATTCCCTAGCATGCTCTATTTGCATCATTTCAGTGGTTTGGCACCATTAGTTATGTCATTTCAGTCCGTATGGCATGCTTATATGCTTGCATTTGATGCTCCTTTAGTGCTTTAAAAGGTCGATGTCTTATGCTCCATGTTTGGACCCTTGTGTATGCTATCATGTGTAGGACATTTAGATGCCATCTAAGTGTGTCTTTGACCTTGTTTTGGTCTGCCTTGGGACTTTTTTGAGTCCCTTTGGACCTTTGAGGCTTGGTTGGCATGGTCATGGCTTGAGCCCCTTGGCTAGCCTTGAGTTTTGGGCTTGGTTACATGCTTTGCTTGATTTGTTTAATTGGTTTGGCACCTTTTCTAACATGATTTCAAAGCTTACAATGTATGCCATTCGTCCATGTTTGCTCCTTTTAAGTGTGCTTAAAAGTTGCTTATTTGTGCTTAAGTTTTGAACCATGTATCTATGCATGTTTGTATGTACATTTGCCTTCATGTTCTTAGCATTTTGGCCACTGTTTTGGGCCTATTTGAGAGCTGCCCAAATTGGTTTAAGACCATCCTTTGCATGTTGTTGCATGCTCGCCTCGCATGTTGTCACATACTTGGTCTATTAACATGTTGTTGCATGTTTAATTGCATTTGGCATGCTTTTGTTAAGTGGCTTTGCATATTTGCATGCATTGTCCCTCACATGTTGTTACATGTCTTGCATGCTTAAGTTGCATTTTGCATGCTTGTTAGCTTGCATCTTGTCACATGCTTGATATGTTGTCACATATTATCGCATGCTTGTTACATGTTTGAATTAGTTGCATGCTTGTTCACATATTCATATTGCATACTTAGCTCGCATGCTTAGGTTGCATTTTGCATGCATGTCTTGCCTCTTGAATCACCATGATAGAGGTTGAGTCCCTTGTTTGTTTGGTGTGCATTTCATTTAACATCAAAATTGCACACTTGGCCTCTTGGGCCATCACGCATTGAAATGCGCGATTGGTGGCCCGAGGGTCGAGTACCATACTCCCTTGAGTCTTAAACATGATAGGGAGGGTGGTTGTGCAAATATTTGCTTTGAAATGCATTGTCATGTCTTGTCTGCCCTCTGCTGCTGTCAAAACAGGGTTCTACAGGCATATATGGCCGACCGACCACATTGAGTGTCGGCCGACCACAAATCTCTGGCCGAGAGCTACATAGATGGTCGATGACCAATTTATCATGGCCGGTGGTGTTTCCTCTTGGCCGGTGGTCTCCCACAACCTTCAGGGAGTATTCCAGAAGCAACTTTGGGACTTGTGCAGTCTTCAGAGGCATAAAACAGTGTAAACAGAGACAGCTTGTGCATGGTGGTGGATTTCCGAGCGGAGCCGGGCACGTATGCATTGGACCCTCCTCCCGAGGCTGTTTTACCGCTTTATTAGCTTAGTTAATTTGCTTAACTAGTTAAGTGGTCTGTAACTATTTAATTGGCTTGTTAGTTAGTTAAATTTGTATTATTCTTTTGGTCCCTCTGAGAGAGGGCGAATTGTGTAATAAGCGTGCGTGTGTGTGATGCATGTCTTCCAACCCCCACTTCTTTCTCCCTTTTACTTACCTACTTTTGATGGTTAGTATTAGGACATGTTTTGATTAGCATACTTATGATAGCATGTTTGCATCCATTCATTTGTATTGCATGCACCTGGCTCGGCGCATCATACTAATTGCATAGTATTTCAAATCTAACTTGAATACATGTCAAGTTGCATTTCACATGCCATCCATAGATTAGCCGAGTCTATTCTAGCTGTATTTTGCTTGCGATGCATTAGCCATCTTAACATGGACTTGGATCATACATTTGATTACTAACATGTTCCTTGTTTTGGCTTGGAGTACTAGGTGAGTGTTTATGCTTTAGCATCCTTGCATGTGCGTGAGTGACTGCCATGATAGCATGCTTACCATGAGGCTATTTGCTTATGTGATATAACTACCTGAATGCCTGTGGGTGGAGGTTGGATTATCTGAATTGGAACAATTCATTGATTGTGAGTTTTAAGCCCACTAGATGGTGGCAAAACCATGTTTTCTAAGCCCACTTGAGGGTGGCAAAATCTGCATTTTAGCCTACTTGCGAGTAGCAAACCGCTTTAAAAAACAAACATGAAATGTTTTGTTCCAACTCAGGTGATCCAGTCTATACTTGTATGTTGCGCGCATCACATAGTAATCCTAGGCTAATAACCGGAATAAGAGCATATAATGTTTTCAAAACTCGATATCATGGTTAGTAGAGGCCGATCTTTGATCGGGCGAGCGGGGGTGCTCACGAAGTGACCTTCCCCAATCGTACCCAAGTTCCCGAGCCGAGGCAACTTTGGTGATGACGGACACGTGGCCTTAGGCAACGAGTCAGGGTTTCCTAAAGTTCCCAAAATAAAATATTTAGGTGGCGACTCTGTATCTGGCAAAGCAGTCCATGTTTGGCACTTCTTTCAAAAAAAAAATCTGTTTTCAAAAACGATTTGCTGGATTTGGACTCTTTGATGATTCATCGGTCTTGCATTGCACTCTGTGAGATTAGATACAGGACCGTGACATTGAGTCCTGAACTGTAGTGAGCCCAAATGAACAAAACAGGATTCTCTCCCGGGACGTTCGGGGACGTCTACAACCTCCTTCCACACAGTGCTTCGTACGGTGCCATTCCAATACTTGCTTTGTAACTGTTGTTATAGGTGAATTCCACTAAAGGTAGGTATTCATTCCAATTACTCTTGAGGTCCAATACGCACACACATAGCATGTCTTCCAAAGTCTGGATTGTTCTTTCGGATTGCTCATCAGTTTGTGGGTAATAAGCAGTGTTAAACTTCAATGTAGTCCCCAAAGCTTCTTGTAATTTATTCTAGAAGTGAAACACAAATCGAGGGTCTCGGTCAGACACGATTGAAACTGAAGTACCATGCAACCGAATGATTTCTTTGATATAGAAAGTGGCAAACTTATTAAGGGAGTACATGAATTTGATTGGCAAAAAATGTGCTGACTTTGTCAATCGATCTACTATAACCCATATTGCATCATTTTTCGAAACTGACTGTGGTAGCCCGACTACGAAGTCCATAGTAATGTGCTCCCATTTCCACTCAAGTATAGGGAGTGGTTGCAGCAGTCCTGCAGGTCTTTGATGTTCTGCTTCAACACACTGACAATGCAGGCATTTGAAGACGTGGCTTGCTATGTTTCTTTTCATTCTTGTCCACCAGTAGTGTTCCTTCAGATCATGATACATTTTTGTATTGCCAGGGTGGACCGCAAACCTTGAGCTATGAGCTTCTTCCAATATCTTTTTCTTGAGTTCCGGAATGTCGGGTATGTGTAGACACCCCATTTTTAACCGACCTTAAGACTTAGACGTCATCGTTTATGCACTCGATGATTGTGCTTGTTTTGAGCGCCCGAAATTCTCGACGGAACGCCTAGTCTTTGAGCCTCTAGACCCTTTTTGTTTTGTGCTTGTTTTTGGGCCAAACCTTGGTGCCTCTTTCCTGGAAGAAGGAGGGGCCTTGTCGGCCACTTTTCCCTCTTGTTGACCACTTTAAGTGGTCGGTCGGCTAGGTGAGGTGGCCGGTCGGCCACCTAAAGTGGTTAACGGCCATTTTTCAGATATTTTCTTAGCCAGCTATGCCAGCTATTATTCACTAAATGCCATCTCCATACACGTGTATGGAGAGATAAATACAAGCCTTTGGCTTGAATTTCTATATATAGGGGGGGGTCTCTCCCCATTTTGAGGGGTTAGATAATTTTGAGCAAATTTCTTCCTCTCTCTAGAATTATCTCTCTCTCTCTCTCTCCTCCTGTTTTATGCTTGATAGTTAGAATTTTCTACACATTTGAACACTAGCCCTTAACCAAATAGGACCACCTCGGAGCTAAGGCCTCTTGGAACCTATTTTGGGCTATTGGAAGGTTGTTTGAGCCTAAGAGAGTGGTTGTTTTGTGTTGTGCTTCAAAGGTATAAGACTTACCTCATTTAAGCTCTTTGTACATACTTTTTTTTCCATCTCTTTATATTGTTTTGGGCCTAGTTTTCAACTACAAAAAGTTCTGATTTTTGAGCCTTAACATGTTGGTTTGAGGCCATTTTGTGCTAAGGGGTTGTCTACCCTTCTTGTTGCTTGTTTGTGGAACTTTTTGCACTATCTTTTAGCATGTTAAAACCAAAATTTTTGGGCCTTTAAACCACTGAAATTCAGAGTTATTTCAATGGTAAAGAGTATGTTTTGAAGTCCAAAAATGGAGGGGTTAGCCTCCCCTCCTTGTGTCTCACTTGCATGCCTAGTTAGCATCACATGGTAGCATGTTTTTGTGGCATAACTTAGCTTATTTCCAACATGCGTTTACCTCTGATTTGGCATGATTTAGCTCTGTTTTGGGCTGCTTTGGTCATGTGGGCCTAGTTTTGTATAGTTGTAGTGCAAATGGCTCCACTAGCTTGGCATTTTAGGCCCCTAAACATGTTTTTCTTGGAATGATTGCATGTTGTAGTGTCTTTTTACATGTAATTTCAGTGTATATAGCTCTGTCACATGCTCATTTGTTTCACTCTTTTATTGCTTTTGAGAGTTGTGTCTTGAGTCTTGTTTCCAAGCTAGCATGTGCGCATGTTTTTCTAGCCTTTCGTGCCTTAGTCTTAGCATGTTTTTGCCACTGTTTTGACTGGTTTCAACTCTATTTTGAGTTGGTTTGGCCCTTTGAGGCTTGTATTCTATGGCTATAGTGTAATGGTCTTAATGAGTTAGGCTCTTAAGCATGTATTGCATGAGTTGTTTCCATGATTTACTGTCATTTTACATGCCATTTCAGCACTGAAATATCTGCAACCTCCCTCTCTTCTTCACTCTTTACTTTGTTTTGAAAGTGGCTTTGAGCCCCTCATTGGCTTGAGTGTGGAATTAAGACCCTCATGCCTAATGGTTTAATTCCTTCGGGAGTTCATTACCACAGCATGAGACCTCTTTCATGCTCAAGGTACTTGTGGCTTAAGTCCTCTTTCCATCAGAGGACAATCACCTTGGACTTAATCAATTAAAGGACTAATTGGTCATGTAAAATGAGTAAATAAAACATGACAAGTAAAACTTGAGCAAGTTAAGCATGTTGTGTTGCATTGCATGTGTTTGGATCGGACGTTAATCCAAACACAAAGAAAAATGGGACGTTTCATACTCAAAGTGATGAAACGTGCCGCTTTTCTTGGTCACAGTCACCCTTGTTCGTGTATGATAAGGTGGTGGTTGTTTCGAGTCTTATTTGTGCATTAATTAAGCTTGTACAAGCTCGGTTCTCAAACCATCATGCATTGAAAATGCTTGGTTGATGGCTTGAGAGCCAAGAGCTACACTCCTTTGAGCTTGAAAGATCATAAGGAAGGTAACAGTACACACATTTCTTGAAAATGCCTTGCTTTGCCATTGTTGCTCTCTGTTGCAGCAAAAACAGAAGTCCAGAAATGGGGGTGGCCGACCGGTCACTTAAACTAGCTGACCAGCCAGTTAAGGTGTCCGACAGCCACTTTTTGTGGTCGACTGGCCATCAGTGAATTTTTGTACAAATGTGTTCCTGTGTTGAAACAAAGGCAATTTGGAAGTTGGTACAGTTTTCAGAGATCAAACAAGTGCAAACAGAGGCATCCGATGGCAAGGCAAGGGCATTTTCGGGTGGAGTAACCGAGCATGCATGCAATCCTCGTCCCTCGAGGCCGTTTAATCGCTTTATTAGTTAGTTAGCATAGCTAATTATTCAATTCAAGTGTTGTATTTAATTAGCTTAGCATAGCTAGTTATTCAATTCGGTTTGTAATAATTAATTAGCTAGAATAATTAATTAGTTTCGTTTTGTAATAATCAGCTTAGCTTAGTATAACTTTGCTTATTCATTCGGACCCTCCTTCGCGAGGGCACAATCTTGTAATAAGCGTGTGTGCATGTCTTCCAACCCCACATCTTTCTCCCTTTTATTTAACCACTTTCGATGGTTAGTTTAGGGACATTTTCAATTAGCATACCTTATGCTTGCATGTTTGCATCCATTCATTTGTCTTGCATGCACTGAGACTCGGCACATCATTCAAACTGCATCGTAATTTCAATAATTCTTTGAATACGTGTTTCAAACCATGCTATCAAAGTGTTGCAAATACCATGATTAGGTAGCCGAGCCTATTAATTGCATTATTGCATGTGTTGCATTAGACATCTTAACATAGTTAGGATCACGCATTTTTCTAACTAGTTTTTGTTTTGGCTTGGAGTACTCGGTGAGCTTTTACGCTTTAGCATACTTGCATGAGTGTGATTGTCACATTGCCATGTTTCGCATGCTTGCCATGAGGCTATGTGCTTATTTGCTAAACTGCATGAATGCCTGTGGATGAAGGATTTGTTGTTTGAATTGGAATGATTCAACAAATGTGTGTTTTAAGTCCGCTTTGCGAAGTGGCAAATCATGTTTTAAGCCCATCATGTTTGATGGCAAATTCGCGTTTTAGCCCACTTGAGGGTGGCAAAATCAAACCATTTTCGAACAAACATGAGTTGAATTGTTCCAAGTGTTGTGACTTAGTCTATACTTGTATGCGTGTGCATCACATAGTAAAGTTAGCTAATAATCAGAATAAGAACACATGAGATTTATAAAACAATATATCATGATTAGTAGAGGCCGATCTTTAATCGGGGGCCGGTGTGCTCATTTCAGGACCTTCCCCTCTTGTACCCAAGTTCTCGAGCCGAGGCAACTTTGGTGATGACGGACACGTGGCCTTTGGCACGAGTCAGGGTTTCTTAAATTTCCCAAAAGTAAAATATTTAGGTAACGAATCTGTAATCTGGCAAAACAGTCCAGTTTTGGCATTATTTGATTCAAAATCTGATTTTCCAAAAATGATTTGCTGGATTGGACTCTTTGGTCTTTATCAGTTTCACATTGCACTTGTGAGACTAGATTCAAAACCGTGGCAGGAGTCCGAACTGTAGAGCCAATTCGAGCTCTCTGAAAGGGGGACGCGAAAAAGTTGAGCTACAGTTTCTGGCGACTCTCTTGGGAATTTAGAGAACTTGACTCGAATTCATGATGTGATGTTTTATCTACACTTGTGTGTTTCTTTGCATTGCATTTGCATTGGTGCGCCTAAGTCACAGTGCTTGCCATCTGCTATTCCTAAGCAATTTGCCGGAGGCTTGCTTGGAAAAGCGTGCCATAAGGCTGACCGGTTACGGGCTCTACCACGATGGGAACACAAACCTTGTATATGGACTACCGCTGTACCGTTTGATCCTCCTTTCACTTCTCGGTGTTAGGAGCGAGAGGTGTATTAGGTGGTCTTGCTGAGGCACCCTTTTCGACCAATTGGCCTAGTTGCATATCGGAAGCTATAGAGACTATTCCAACTAGGACAGGTGGCTCACTCGAATACATGATTGTTTGAAACCACTTGTTTGCATAGAAACTAGGATAGGGAAACCTTACCCCATTATAGGGGTGTTTTGGTTCTCACTTGCTTGATATGTGCTTTTAGAGTGTGACTCTACAGGAATGCATGTATCAGTTGCAAGTCTGGGTATCAGTTTGAGGGTATCAGTTTTGAGGCAGAAATTTGGGACAAAAATCAGTGTTTGAGTACAGATTGTCCAGCTTATGATTTCAACTATGTTTTGTCCTTGTCTAAGCCGAGGTGCTGTGCGTTTGCTGATTGTTGTTTCCTTTTTTGCTTTATTTTCTTTTTGCAAGGTAGTATTTCACAATTGCTTCTGACGAGGTAGTTACCCCCCGAGCACTCTGGACTCGAGTCAGGAGGATTTACCGATCTGAGGATCTTATTGGAGGACAACCAGTGTTTACTTCACTACCCCCGGTTACGAGACAGAGGACAGTCAGGCATAGATCACCTGTTCAGCAGTCGACAATTTAGCGGTCACTATCTACTCAACCTGTGCTCAGTCGAATCTAGTCATCTGCTTCTACCTCAGAAAGAGAGTATACACTGGTTTTAATAGATCAGCATCCCGTAGACAATATGAAGGATATGATGCACCAACTTCAACAAACCATCAAGGCCATGCAGCTGGACGTTGCTTGCTAAGCAGAAGTTACCGCTCGCCAAACAGAGATTGCAGCCCAACAGGCTGAACTGACTGCTAGGCTTCAACAGCAACAACAACCACAACAAGCAGCAGCTTCTGCTTCGCACCCACCCCCAATCAGGGTTCCAATACTCGGGGATACTACTAATGTTCAGGAGAATGCGGACATTCCAGCAGGGCCAGCCCCACCTCAGACTTCCAAAGCACCGGTCTACCCAACGGAGGCGCCGTTTGAGTTTGAGGTCGACCCTACTGCTCTTAAAGTGAGCAAGCTTGAGAAGCTTTTGAAACAAGCTCAGGGTGTCAATTCGATCCCAGATATAGAGGACGACTATACAGATTCGGCGGTGACATTGCCAGATAGATTTAAAATGCCACACATAGACCGCTTCGACGGCTCGGGCGATCCCATGGTCCATTTGCGGCTATTTTCAGATATTCTGCGGTCGATGGGCCTGACTAGGTTACAGAAGTTATCCCTCTTCGGTCTGACCCTGTCAGGTATCGCGGCCATCTGGTATGCTAAACTAGAAGATTCTGTGAAAAGAAGTTGGAAATAGATGGCCGAGGCCTTTATTGCCCGATATTCTTATAACACTCAAATTGAGGTCACAACTCATGATCTCGAGGCTACTCGTCAAGAGCCGAATGAGGGCTTCTCCAATTTCGTCACTCGGTGGAGGGCCAAGGCCTCCATGATGACAACCCGACCAGCTGAAAAGGACCAGATAAGAATGGTCGTTCGTAATCTGCAACCGCGGCTGCTACAAAAGATGAGAGTCCTACCTCTACCTACATTTGTTGACCTTCATGAGATAGGGGTGCAGATAGAGGATACGATGAAATAGGGTCTGATTGACCATGAAAAGGAGCAGCCCAAGAGGGCTTTTACACGCAGTTCAAATACGGCCACGAGTAGTAACGCAGCTGCAAGGACCTCTGATGTTGGTATGGTCACCACTACATCGAAAATAGCCACCCCCTTTACCGGTGCATCCAGAACCACCTCACACCCTGCAAAGTACCCACCTCAGGGCCAGAGGGTTTTCACCCCACTCTACATGTCTCTATCTGCAGCCTTGAGGGTTCTGATCAGAAAGGGGCATCTAAAGCCCCTGGAGCCACGCCCATTGCCTAATCCCCTCCCTCCTACACACAACCCGGCCAAGTATTGCGCCTTCCACCAGTAGCATGGTCATGACACCGACCTATGCTTTAGACTCTGTCATGAGATTCAGGATCTCATTGACAACAAAGTGATAGCGCCTCCTGAGAAGCCTAATGTCACTACAAATCCTCTCCCACCACAACCAACCCCCTCCTTCACCCAGGCAAGTAAACCTTATCCAAACAATGGAAGTCCCATACAACCCAAGCATATATATCACCTCTTCCCACCTGCCTAAGCCGGCGCTATTCATCCCAGAAAGCACAGACTTATGCATGATGAGCGCGTCCATATCCCAACCCGAACCCGTGGTGGTGGCTGTGGTAGAAGAAGGCATGCTTGAGGGCTCCGTGAGCTTAATTAATGAAGCATACAACCCCTCTCACTACATTGTGCCTACAAGTCAGGCTAGACCGGGGGTGGAACTGTCGAAGGGAATGAAGGTTAATGTAGTTCGGGAGGACAGGCCAAGCCAGAGACTGGATGACTTAGCTGAGCTTGAGGAGGACATCAGTAATCTGCAATTCTTTGATGAACAGGATATGGGGAATGTACAGATTAGCTGGTTTAATATGAACGGATCAACGGATAATATAGGGTGGCTTAGTGATGAGTCGGATGTTGATGAGAGGTCTCAACCAAAGCAGGAATAGCTGGAAACGGGAATTTCTGCAACGACCAGAATGGTCGATAACAAGGGGAAGTTACCGGAGAGTACCGGTACTAAGAATTTTGCTCAAGAATTGGGTAGCTTATGTACAGCCGATACAGAACAGGAGGCCGCGCTGAAGCGGTTCGAATAGAAAAGAACTGAGACTGATTAGAAGGCTAGAAAAGCCAAAGGTTTTGCGGGGACTGACTGTGTTGCGGATACAGGAATGCTTACAATGGAACCGGACAGTTATTTGTCGGTTGCCGAAGGAATGTGGTGGGAAGATGATGATTTGCATCTTGCTCACACAGATGAGGATTGGGAACAGAATTTGCCAGATGATACATGGTATGCCGAGGATGTGGATCACATGACTCGGAGTAGGCGGTACTTTAAGCCCCCACACTTGGACCAACCAGAAGCATCAGGGAAGGATAAGGAAGCAGAGAAACAGAAAGATAAACAGTTAGAAGAAGAAGCTGTACTAAAGTAGTTGAAGAAGATTCAAACAGACATCTTCATCTGGGGTTTGCTCATGGCTTCAAGGGGGCATAGACAAGCCGTCCGATCAGCAATGGATAAGGCTAAGCTCTCTATTGATACAACCCCTGAGCAGTTAGTGGGACTGCTTTTCCCAGGAGGCGTCTCACCAACTTTGACCTTTACAGATAAAGAATTGCCGCCTGAGGGCTCCGAGCACAATAAGCCACTATACATCTCTGTGGAATGTAAAGAGAAGTGGATACCAGTTGTCTTGGTTGATATCAGGTCTGCAATTAATGTGTGTCTGTCACGTACGACCTATGCTATCGGTTTGAAGCCAGCAGACTTCGCACCAACGGCCTAGGTGATTCGGGCTTATGACAATACAAGTCGGGAATTGATGGAGACAGTTCGGATCAGAACTCAAGTTGGCCCTGCACAACAGGACATTGAGTTCCACGTCTTAGATGTTTCTGCCACCTTTAATTTACTCTTTGGACAGCCGTGGCTGCACTAAGTGAAAGCTATCTCTTCCACTCTGCATCAAATACTGAAGTACCTCCATAGGAAGGGGATAGCAATTGTTTTTGGGAACTCTTCCATACATCTTCCACCGGAAGTCACTACACCGGTACTAGAAATTGTACACGGCAACGAGGATGTCTTTTTGTCTGGGTTTACCTTGGTCGAGGCCTGGGTAGTGCAAGATATTCTGGTTATTGATGAGGGACTGTATGTCAGTGCTCAATCTGTCTACCTCATGAATAAGCTG
Organism: Camellia japonica; assembly: GCA_030407325.1. Classification (NCBI taxonomy): domain Eukaryota; kingdom Viridiplantae; phylum Streptophyta; class Magnoliopsida; order Ericales; family Theaceae; genus Camellia; species Camellia japonica. The sequence goes on from JAPPVO010000017.1 coordinate 157,353,158, forward strand.
CAACATGTACCTGTAACAACGGCCGCGGGGGACCCCGCTACGCGCTACAGTTCGGACTCGATTTGTGTCACGGTTCTTAATCTTGAACCAAAGAGTCCAAATCCGGCAAATCGTTTTGAGAAACAGATTTTTGAAAAGAAGTGCCAAACATGGACTGCTTTGCCAGATACAGAGTCGCCACCTAAATATTTTTTAATGGGGAAATTTAGGAAACCCTGACTCGGTGCCAAAGGCCACGCGTCCGTCATCACCAAAGTTGCCTCGGTTCGGGAGCTTGGGTACGATTGGGGAAGGTCAGCTATGAGCACCCCCTCTCGCCCGGTCCGAAGATCGGCCTCTACTAACCATGATATCCGATTTTGAAAACGTTATGTGTTCTTATTCCGGTTAATTAGCTAGAATTACTATGTTATGCGCACGGCAAACACGTATAGACTAGATTGCCTAATTTGGAAATAAGCATTGCATATCCGTTTGTCTTGAAAACACTTTGGAATTTGCTACTCGCAAGTAGGCTAAAACACGGATTTCAACGAGTTTTTCCAACTCAAACAATCCAACCTTCACCCACAGGCATTCAAACAGTTTATCACATAAGCATCTAGCCACATGGTAAACATGCTGTCATGATAGCATACACACACATGCGATATGCTAAAGCATAAAAGCTTACCTAGTACTCCGTGCCAAAACAAAACTAGTTAGTAATCATGCATGATCCTAGTTCATGTTAAAAATGGCTAATACATCACATACAGAATGTTACTAGAATAGGCTCGGCTAATCTACAATGACATGTGAAATGCTACAAATAACACGTATTCAACTTGGAATTGAAGTACAATGCAGTTAGTATGATACGCCGAGCCCCGTGCATGCAGTACAGATGACTGATGCATGCATGCATAGCATAAGGATGCTAAAATAAATATGCCCTAGTACTAACCATTGAAAGCAGGTAAGTAAAAGGGAGAAAGAAGTGGGGGTTGGAAGACATGCACACACTCACCCACACTTATTACAAATTTACCCTCGCTCGGAGGGACCAAAAGAATATACAAATTAATTAACCTACAAGCTAATTAATGATTACAGACAACTTAATTAATTAACAAATTAACTAAGCTAAGGAAAGCAGTAAAAGGCCTCGGGAAGAGGGATGCACGCATGCTCAGATTGGCCTCACCTGGAAATCCATTGCCATGGCACTATTGCCTCTGTTTACACTGCCTTGCCCCCTGAAAACTTGCACAAGTCCCAAGAATGCTTCTCTGGACATTGGGGAGCATCACCGGCCAAGTAGAAACACCACCGGCCAAAGGGAATGATCACCGGCCACCTTTTTGTCTATTGGCCAAAAATTGATGGCCGGCCGGCACTATATTTAGCCGACTGGCCAAAACTTCCTGCAGAACCTGCAATTGACAGCAGCAGAGGGCAAACAGTGTATGGCATGGAATTTTCAGGCAAATGTATGCACGGACACACTCCCTATCATGTAATGGACTCAAGGGAGTGTGGCCCTCGACCCTCGGGCCATCAATCACGCATTTCAATGCGTGATGGCCCAAGAAACCAAGTATGCACTTTGATTTCAAATGAGATGCACATCAAACAAACAACTGAAACCCAACCTCTATCATACTCAATTCAAGAGGCAAGGCATGTATGCTCATGCAATGCGGCCTAGGCATGTTAACTAAGTATGCAACATGGGCATGCAAGCAAGTAATGCACAATGCATGTTAGGCGCACAACCTAAATGAGCAAGCATGCAAGATATGGAATAATAATGGGAGTGACAAGCATACAAGATGTGATCTAAGCATGCAAGTGTGCAAGGCATGCATCATATTAAGCAACCTAAACATGCAACAACACACAAGTATGCCACAACACACAAGGTGAGCATGCATCAACATGCAAAGGATGGTCTTACACTAACTTGGACAGCTCTCTACTAGGTCCAAAATAGTGGCCAAAGTGCCCAAAATGAGGGACTAACACACACGCACACATGCATGCAAATATGGTCCAATTCCTAAGGTTCACCAAAGAAGCATTGAACTACACTTAGTGCAACCACACATGACATGAATTAAATGACTAAAAACAGAATTTTAACATGTTAAAACAAGGCCCAAAGATCACTTAGATGGCATCTAAACGACCTAAATTCAAAGGCATGCACAAATGCACTTTCAAAGAGCATGAAACACAAACTCTTGAAGCAACAAAAGAGCTATGGAATGCAAGCATACAAGCATGCTAAGTGGACTGAAATGATATGTTAAACGATTCCAAATCATTGAAATAGCATAGCCAATGCATACTGAGGACTCACACACCCGATGCTAGCATGCTAGAATACAAAGGGGTCATACAAAGCATATCAAATACGACCAAACCAGCACCCAACAGACCTTAAGCATGATAAATCATGACCAAAAACTTCACAAAGCTAAGCCAAAATATGCAAGCATGGTGATCCAAAGGCAAGATGCATTTCTAGGCAAAATAGAGGAATACAAAGCAAGTGTATGATGCATGCCAAGGGTCGACAAACCAACATGGGAAAGAGATAAAACATGCTAAATAAACACCAAATACCCACTGAAATAGAGCCAACACATGTTAGAATGAGGTGCTCCTTTGGAAGGCCATGCAAGGGGTTGTTATACACATGCAAGAGGGACACTCAATATGACCAAAACAACTCTAGAAATGGCTTATGGGGGTCCTAAAACCCACTGAAAAATGCCTGAACCGAGCTCAAGAAGTATGCAAATATAGGCCCCTTTGTAAGGCCAAAAAGGGCATCAAACAAGACAACAAGGAGAGGGGATGGCCCTCTCCTTCTTAGGACCTTAAACCACCATCCTCACCACTGAAATCCCTCAAGATTGCAGTGGTGAGGAGGCCCAAACAAGGTGGTCCCGAAGCTCACAAAAAATGCACAAAAATGAGGCCAAACAAGGCCTAAGAGGGGTCAAACAACCCCAAACACCAAAGTGGTATTAATGAAGTATCTTAAACACAAAAAAACAGAAATTTTTTATGTTATACACCAAGCTCAAATCAGTATGCAAGACAGGCTAAAAGTGTATGCAAAAATGGGGAATAAAGAGGGAAAAGTGTTACCCTTGAAGAACACCTCAAGAACAGCAAGTGCAGCCCTCCTCTTCTGATCAAAACCACCTCAAAACCTCAAGAACAAACCCTCAAGACTCCCAAGTCGAAGTGTGGTGTAATGGTGTGTGTTTTAGTGCAAAACTAAGAAGAAATCACCCTTTTAGGTCACAAAACACACACAAAAGAGGAGAGAGAGGGAAATATAGAGAGAGAGGGTGATATATATGTTATATGTATGTATTAGGTCTGATTTTGCTGAACCTCAACAAAGGAGGAGAGGGTTCTCTTATATAGGCAAAGGAAATGGTGTAAAGCTTCTCAAAGAAGCTATACAAGAGGGTCAAAGGAACCAAGCTTCTAAGAGAAGCTATGCCAAGGGTGCAAGCTTCTTGAGGAAGCCAAGACAAGGGGTCAAAGCTTCCTTAAGAAGCTTTGAGCAAAGGGTGCAAAAAGAGGGTCAAATGGGTGCAAAGGGTGCAAAACAGCCACGCACGTGCATGGGGAGCAGAGTCTGTGCATTCCAGCTGGCACAGCTGGCATCCATTCAATCTGTAGAATACTCCGGAAGGTCGTCGGCTAGCAAACTTGGTCGGTCGGCCATTTGTGTTGGCCGGTCGGCAGGAAAAATCTGCTCTGCAGGTCCAAGTTCAAATGGGCATAACTTCTTCATGTAAACTCCTTTTCAGGTCATTCTTGTGTCAAAATTGAAGCCCCAGAAGTAAGCTTTCCAATGGCACCAGCCTTGCATCAAAATTCCAACTGCGCAAAAAGTTATGCTTGTTTTAGTGAAGGCTTCTCAGTTTCGGTCCAACCGGGATGATGCCCAACTTCAACCAATCATATCTCCGCCCTCCGGTCTCGGCTTTAAGAGATTCTTGAATGAAAAATGAAGCCCCGGAAGTCTTCTTTCCAATGGTGGTGATATCATAGCTTAACTCCAAGTGTATAGACAAATAAGCTTGATTTAGCGAGGACTGCTCGTCCCTCTCTTAGCGATTCTTGCCTATCTTCTGCTCCTGCTTGGTTTCTTCTCTCCTTTTCCCTTTTTCTTCAACTTCAAACCCCTTAGCAAGGTGTTTTGAAAGTTTTTTCAAAGATTTCATCTCTCTTTCATTCATCTCCACTTTGTCCTTGCTCGGTTTACCGAAAAGCGCAACATTTACCGAAATGCGAGCGTCGGAACATCGTAGGAACTTTATTTCAAAAAAGTTTTGAAAGAGAGGGTTTTAAGGTCTAAAAACCATTCAAAATAGCTTTGGTCCAAAATGGGGTGTGAAGTTGGGATTTGACCCTCTCATTGCCGAAGAAATTGAACATTTGCCCTGCACACCTTTCTCCACCAAGTAAACCATCAGTAGCGCCCAAGTCTTAAGGGCAGTCAAAAATGGGGTGTCTACAGTTGCCCCTCTTTGACAAAGCTCGAAAGTCATAACATTGACGGGAGTGAATGTCAAAGCCCAGAGACGACCCATTTTTGACAAGGCCGAAGACTTGGACAAACAAAATATAGATGCAGTTGGTTGAACCCGCAGGCTGCCTACGTATCCTTTTGCAAGGAATCAAACCAGCGTAGTTCAGGGGCAGGATACAAATGATATGTAGAAAGCCGAGCATAACTTATGATCATGCAAGGAAAGCTGTAACGAAGCATAATAATGCAACTGTCTTAAGCAAGTAGAAACCAAGCTACATTACAATGCAGAAAGGATGTAAGAGAATTATTGCAATTCTCACTGCGAACACAGTGTGCATATGATAGATACACAAAGCGAACGTGTGTGATTGATACACAAAGCGAGCATGTGTGATTGATACACTATATGAACAAAGTGTGATGGATACACAAAGTGAAGCGAGTGTGATGGATACACTAAGTGAGCGTGTGAATAGTGTGATAGATACACAATGGTGAACAAAATGTGCATAGATGCACTAAAGGAACAAAGTGTAATGGATACACAAAAGGTGAACACGAAGTGGGATAGATGCACTAAATGAACAAAGTATGATAGATACACTAAAGGTGAACACAAAGTGTGATAGATGCACTTAGTGAACAAAGTATGATAGATACACTAAAGGTGAACACAAAGTGTGATTGATGCACTTAGTGAACAGAGTATGATAGATACACTAAAGGTGAACACGAAGTGTGATTGATGCACCTAGTGAACAGAGTATGATAGATACACTAAAGGTGAACACGAAGTGTGATTGATGCACTTAGTGAACAGAGTATGATAGATACACTAAAGGTGAACACGAAGTGTGATTGATGCACTTAGTGAACAGAGTATGATTGATATACTAAATGCAAATGAAGTGTGTGATTGATACACTAAATGAAATGAAGTGTGTGATTGATACACTGAATAAATGAAGTGTGTGATTGATACACTGAATGCAAATGAAGTGTGTGATTGATACACTAAACGAAATGAAGTGTGATTGATACACTAAATGAAATGAGGTGTGTGATTGATACACTAAATGAAATGAAGTGTGTGATTGATACACTGAATAAATGAAGTGTGTGATTGATACACTAAATGCAATGAAGTGTGATTGATACACTAAATGGAGTGTGATAGATATAGAAAATGAGAAGGTGTGTGATAGATACACAAAAGTGAATATGTGCGTGATAGATATACAAAATGAGGATATGTGTAATAGATACACAAAATGAATGAAGTGTGATTGATACACTAAATGAGTGAGAGTGTAATAGATACACAAAGTGAATGAAATGTGATTGATACACTAAGGGTGAGAGTGTAATTGATACACTAACTGAATGGAGTGTGATTGATACACTAAATAAATGATCTCAAACGGAACTTCTTTGAATGAACCATACATACAATATCGTGCATGAATGAGAAAGAAACTTGATAGGTACAATGCAATACAATGCATGATGTTTAAGGAACGCAATAAACAAGCATAGCGGCGCTTTAGAAAGCACCTCATGGGGTGAGTGGCGGCGAACTGCTCTACTCCGACGGGGAACGGTAACCAGGGAGAGCACATCTGGTTGCCATTCTGGCTTGAAGCAGACTTGATCTTGAGCTTGAGGTAGATGCACACTCATACTTCGGAGCATTGGCAAGACCTGAAGAGGTATATCCGGAATACAATCTCGGAATTTATAGAAGTTGACACGAACTCAGATGCTCCAAATTTTCCCTTTTTTCTTTTGCTTTGCAGCCCGGAACCAATATAGCTTTAGATAGGTCCTGGTTTTACTGTTCCTGTATGACCTGGGTTGAACCCTGCGGTTTTACGAAAGAACGAATCTTCTTTTGCACAAATGTAGAGAATGGCACAGCACTCGGAGCGCAAAACGATTTTATTTTTGAAATTGAGAGATGAGTTCTTGACCGAGGTATTGAGCCTACGACTGAACATAGCAAAGACGACCCAACAACGGAAAACAAAGGCACACAACCTAGACACATCGAGTAACACTCGAGACGACTCAAAACAAGAATCGAGACAAACAAAAAGACACGACACTCAGACGTGCACAGGGAGCCTGTTTCACCGGGTATATTTCCCACCCTTTCTCATTTGTGATTCTCACATCACTCTGGCACTCAAACTCTATTTTTCTGAAAAAGCCATTTTCTCACTTTTTCTCTCATCGCACATCTCTCTATTCTTCAATCTCTCATTTTTCAATCCCTCCCTTGGGTGGTTGATGGATAAGCATGAAGTTGTGGGCTCTTGCCCCTGGTATTCTACCAGATTCTCATTCTTGTTTACAACAGTGAGTTTCTCCCACAGAGGGGTTGCGCTACAACCGGGTGTGTAGCAAATCTGCAGCTGACCTCGGTTGACGATGCTCTGCCGGGGAGTTTGGACGTGATCAGATATGTCCAGATGAGGAAGTGGAATATCTTGCCCCATTCCAGTTCGTGCTTCGCACGTGGCTTGATACCTCGTCGCTTGGAGGGTGAGAGAGCTTTCAGCCCTTTGTTGTTAACTTCAGTTGTGCCCTTTTCTGGCAAATAGAGTGCCCTTTCTGGAAAGTGCGTTGATAAAGGGAAAAAGACAGAGAACCTAACTCAACTGTGCCCCTAGTTCATCATGTTGACCATGTTTTGTTTTTGCTTTCTACTAAAACAATTTTGACCAAAATGAGAGTTAGATTAACATGCTTGTTCGATTTTTGATTTGAAATCATGCAAGTCGGGCTATGAGCACTGAAAATTTTCCTTTTTTTGGGTCCAAGAAGTGGTCCAATTTTTTTAGAAAAATAGAATATTTTCGAGAGAATTAGTCAACCTCAGTAAAAATTCTCAAAAAACTATTTTTGCAAACGACCGTTGCCGAACGAGCACGGAGCCTACTCTTGAGATGCACGACCTCGAATCCATAAGCAATGGAAAATTGCCCCTTGTCTGAAGGACACTACATGGCAACGGAAAGTTGCCCCTTGTTTGAATGGCACCACAGTGCATTAAATGGCAACAGAAAGTTGCCCCTTGTCTGAATGGCACCGCAGCGCATTGAAATCAATCCTTCAAAGTGATGATCACAACCGAACTCTCGGATACAGAGAAGGCAAAGATGATCAAAACCATTTCATGGACACAATTGAATTTAAAGTGTTTTAGGGCTGGACTTCAGAATGAAGTTGCCTACGTATCCCAAAGATGGGAATCAAGCCTTACGTAGTTCGGGGTTAAGGTTCACTCGGGTATTTAACCTCTCCTTTTGCGCTCTAACTTTTGCCAAGGCGCCCGTTGCGGGTTTTCGACCTTGCGAGCTTCTTTTTCTTTCCTTTTTAATCTTTTTTGTTCATAATTTTTTCTTGCATTTTTCTTTCTTTCTTTTTTTTTGTATTCTTTTCTTTTCTATTTTTTTGATTTTTGTTCTTTTTCTTCTCTTTTTTTATCATTTTTTTCTTTTTTTTTTGCTTTTTGTATATATCTTTTCTTGCTCTAACTTTTGCCTGGGTCGCCCTTCCGGGTTTTCGGCCCAGCGAGCCTCTCAAAGGGTAAAAGTGTAACAAATCCATGCCAAATGGTTTTGAGATCCTGAAGTCATCTGAATCCAAGAGAATGGTTGTTGTTCGCTGATGATGCAGGAGTCCATCCAATGGGGGGCTGAATTTGCCCCTGGTGTTGTGGATTGGAACTCAGTTTTTTTTCAGCAATACTTTCTTCTTCCTCCCTCTGGGATTTGGCATTCTTGCCAGTCTTCATTGATTTGCAGGATGATCCATCTTCGACTCTTCGAGCACATCTGACATTTTTCTGCCCCTAGGTCGCGGGCTACTTCGAATCTAGCCACATAGGCCTCACAGTGTAGTTGACCGTTGAACGTTCTGAATCCAAGTCCAAGGTTTGAAAGCAAAGGGGTTAAGTCTCGAGGCCGAGAGCGATCCTAAGCTGCACAATCTCAAGAGCGATTCCACACATGTCTTCGCAGGACCGCGCAAAACATTTTTTGAAAGTTTTTAAGAAAGTGACAAATCGCTCGCGCTGAAGACAGTGTAGGACCAATCTGGATCAAAGCTAGGTCCTTCTCAGTACTCACACTAACAAGCATGATTTCATTCATTAAGGGCTTAGCACGCCTCTCTTTCTCTCAATTTGATCAAAGTTTTGCAAATCTCGAGGAATTCGTCCCTCTTTGTTTTCACCGCAGTGTTCAAAAAGGTTTTGAAAAACTCAAGTCATTATAATGACTTCAAGGCACAAGAAAAGACAGAGTTCTTAGTCAAATGCTATCATTTCATTCAGAACTTCCGGCATAACTGGCACAAGGCAGAAGCAAACGCGAGAGTGTGAAAATCACTGCTGTTTCATTCAAATCTGTCGGCACAACTGGCTCCCTGGAAAAAACAGACTCAAAAGAAAGCAAAAAGACAAATATAAAACAAAATGGTGATGCCCGAGGTAACACCCCCGGAATCACCCGACCTTTGTACAACAGGACTGACTCGATACAACAAGACAGACCCTTAATCAAAAAGACTGACTCAAGACAAAGAGATAGACTCAAAACAAAACTACAGAATTGACTCAACACCCAAGTCAGAAACTACAAAAATAGCATTCGCAAATGCTCAAAACAGTGTGTGCCATTTCCACGTCTGAAGTAAACTGAGTGTCGCCCGCAGGTGGTTCATTCCCTCGATCATATCGCATTATCCCCCACTTCATCGATCTAGTGCCGATAGACCTTGTGAGACTGGTGCGGCGATGACGTTGTTGTCAAACAAATCTTGTACATCATGGCGCAGACGAAGCAGCAATCGGTCTCATGACCGGTTTGTTGATGGTACACACAGTACTTAGTCTGGTCATGCTTTGGAGGGAGAGGATCAAGTAAAGGCCGTTGTTTCACATGGTTTCAGATTCCTTTCCGATTAAGACCTCTAGAGCCTTTGACAAAAGGCATATAAAGTGGGTGATGAAAACCTCTTGACTCGAGGTGGATATTTGTTTTCTGTGAGCTACTACTTCCGGACGCAACCGGTGAATGGGGTAGCCTTTTTTGATGTGGTGGTGGTAACCATGCCCACTTCAGAAGATCTTGTGGCTGCATCACCCACTGGTGGTCACATTTGAAACTGCGGGAAAACGCCCGCCTAGGCTGCTCCTTCTCCTGGTCAATAAGGCCCTGCTTCATGGCATCCCGATCTGTACTCCCCAATCTCATGTAAATCTGAGAAGGTAGGGAAGGGGAGCACGATCATTTTCTGCATTAGTTTGGGCTGGAGGTTGCGCACAACCATCCGTATTTGATCCTTATCCGTTGGCCTAATGGTCATCATTGAGGCCTTGCCCTCCAGCGGGTTACGAATTCAGAGAAACTTTCCTTAGGCTCCTGCCTTGTTTGTCTTCGAGATCACGGTCGTAATCTCGATTTGCGTATTATAGGAGTACTGAGCGACAAAAGCCTCGGCCATCTCATCTGAATTCCTCTTGACATCGTCCTCCAGTTTTGCGTACCAGATGGCCGCTACACCGACAGGGTCCGGCCGAACAATGAAAGCTTTTGCAGTCTGGTGAGGCCCATCGGCCTTAGTATGTCCAAAAACAAACGGAAATGCACCATGGGATCCCCGGATCCGTCAAAGCGGTCAATTTGTGGCATCTTGAACCTATCTGGTAGTGTCACAGCTGCGTCGGTGTACCTATCCTCAATGTCCGGGATGGACTTACCCCCTGGGATTTCTTGAACAACTTTTCAAGCTTGCTCAACTTCAACGCTGTATGGTCTACCTCGAACTCAAAGGGAGAGTCTGGCAGGTTGATTGGTGCTTTAGAGAGGTAGGGGGGTAAGATGGGGGCGGAGCCGGCCCTGTCGGAATGTCCGTACTTTCCTGGATATTTGGCGTCTCCCGGGTTGGATCTACTGGTGGGGGAGGAGCTTGGTGTGAAGCTGATGCTCCGGCTTGCTGCTGTAGCCGGGTAATTAGCTCTGCCTGTTGGGCCATGATGACGGCCTGATGTTTGGCAACTCCGCTTGGCGGGCAGCGTCCTGCTGCATGAGTTTCATACTTTCTTGGAGTTGACGCATCATCTCCTCTATTCCCGCCATATTGGCCTGACCTAACTGATCTATCGGTATATCTCTTCAGAAAAAAAACAGATATCTCACCCAACTACGCACAGGTGAGATGGATAATGACCGCTGATCCGAAGACTGTTGAACTGATGATCTGTGCCTGACTGGCGTTTTTACCCTGCCTCTGGCAAAGGAACACTGATTGCCCTTGAACTAAATCTCTGACCCGGCGAAGTCTATCAGCACAAGTCCAATGTACCTGGGGGATAGTGGAGCCTTCTGAAGCTATAGTTCCAGGACTACCTAGCAAAAGAGAAAACAGACAGCATCTCAGCCTGATTTCATCGAAACAGATATAAGCACAGCTGAATGACTGTATTCTATTACTGATCACTGTTCCCCAAATCACTGCCCCAAATCTGAATCTGATACCTGCAGATATAACTGATTTTCAAAATATCTGATACTGGTGCCCACAGGCCGGATACCCAGACTTGCAAACTGGTATATGCATTCCCTGTAGAGATACACTCTAAAAGCACATAGCATGTAAAAGAGAGCCAAAACACCCCTATGTTGGGGTAGGGTTTCCCTGTCCTATTTTGTCAGGAGCTAGGGTTCCATTATGCACGCAGCGGTTTCAAACAACCTATATCGGGTAAGCAACCTGTCCTAGCTTGGAATGGTCACTATGGATTCCGAATATGCACTAGGTCGAATGGTCGAAAAGGGTGCCCCGGCAAAACCGGGGTTTGTGTTCCCATACTGGCAGAGCCCGCAACCGGTCAGCCTTATGGCATGCTTTGACAAAGTCAAGCCTCCGGCAAACCGCTCAGGAATAGCAGATGGCCAACACGGTGTCCTAGGTGCACCAATGCACATGCAATGCAAAGAAACACATACGTGTAGTCAAAACAAGATATCACGAGTTCGAGCCAAGCTCTCTAAACTCCCCAGCGGAGTCGCCAGAAACTGTAACAACGCCCGCGGGGGACCCCGCTACGCGCTACAGTTCAGACTCGATTTGTGTCACGGTTCTTAATCTTGAACCAAAGAGTCCAAATCCGGCAAATCGTTTTGAGAAACAGATTTTTGAAAAGAAGTGCCAAACATGGACTGCTTTGCCAGATACAGAGTCACCACCTAAATATTTTTTAATGGGGAAATTTAGGAAACCCTGACTCGGTGCCAAAGGCCACGCGTCCGTCATCACCAAAGTTGCCTCGGCTCGGGAGCATGGGTACGATTGGGGAAGGTCAGCTATGAGCACCCCCTCTCGCCCGGTCCGAAGACCGGCCTCTACTAACCATGATATCCGATTTTGAAAACGTTATGTGTTCTTATTCCGGTTAATTAGCTAGAATTACTATGTTATGCGCACGGCAAACACGTATAGACTAGATTGCCTAATTTGGAAATAAGCATTGCATATCCGTTTGTCTTGAAAAACACTTTGGAATTTGCTACTCGCAAGTAGGCTAAAACACGGATTTCAACGAGTTTTTCCAACTCAAACAATCCAACCTTCACCCACAGGCATTCAAACAGTTTATCACATAAGCATCTAGCCACATGGTAAACATGCTGTCATGATAGCATACACACACATGCGATATGCTAAAGCATAAAAGCTTACCTAGTACTCCGTGCCAAAACAGAAACTAGTTAGTAATCATGCATGATCCTAGTTCATGTTAAAAATGGCTAATGCATCACATACAGATGTTACTAGAATAGGCTCGGCTAATCTACAATGACATGTGAAATGCTACAAATAACACGTATTCAACTTGGAATTGAAGTACAATGCAGTTAGTATGATGCGCCGAGCCCGGTGCATGCAGTACAGATGAATGATGCACGCATGCATAGCATAAGGATGCTAAAATAAATATGCCCTAGTACTAACCATTGAAAGCAGGTAAGTAAAAGGGAGAAAGAAGTGGGGGTTGGAAGACATGCACACACTCACCCACACTTATTACAATTTACCCTCGCTCGGAGGACCAAAAGAATATACAAATTAATTAACCTACAAGCTAATTAATGATTACAGACCACTTAATTAATTAACAAATTAACTAAGCTAAGGAAAGCAGTAAAAGGCCTCGGGAAGAGGGATGCACACATGCTCGGATTGGCCTCGCCCGGAAATCCATTGCCATGGCACTGTTGCCTCTATTTACACTGCCTTGCCCCCTGAAAACTTGCACAAGTCCCAAGAATGCTTCTCTGGACATTAGGGAGCATCACCGGCCAAGTAGAAACACCACCGGCCAAAGGGAATGATCACCGGCCACCTTTTTGTCTATTGGCCAAAAATTGATGGTCGGCCGGCACTATATTTAGCCGACCGGCCAAAACTTCCTGCAGAACCTGCAATTGACAGCAGCAGAGGGCAAGCAGTGTATGGCATGGAATTTTCAGGCAAATGTATGCACGGACACACTCCCTATCATGTAATGGACTCAAGGGAGTGTGGCCCTCGACCCTCGGGCCATCAATCACGCATTTCAATGCGTGATGGCCCAAGAAACCAAGTATGCACTTTGATTTCAAATGAGATGCACATCAAACAAACAACTGAAACCCAACCTCTATCATACTCAATTCAAGAGGCAAGGCATGTATGCTCATGCAATGCGGCTTAAGCATGTTAACTAAGTATGCAACATGGGCATGCAAGCAAGTAATGCACAATGCATGTTAGGCGCACAACCTAAATGAGCAAGCATGCAAGATATGGAATAATAATGGGAGTGACAAGCATACAAGATGTGATCTAAGCATGCAAGTGTGCAAGGCATGCATCATATTAAGCAACCTAAACATGCAACAACACACAAGTATGCCACAACACACAAGGTGAGCATGCATCAACATGCAAAGGATGGTCTTACACTAACTTGGACAGCTCTCTACTAGGTCCAAAATAGTGGCCAAAGTGCCCAAAATGAGGGACTAACACACACGCACACATGCATGCAAATATGGTCCAATTCCTAAGGTTCACCAAAGAAGCATTGAACTACACTTAGTGCAACCACACATGACATGAATTAAATGACTAAAAACAGAATTTTAACATGTTAAAACAAGGCCCAAAGATCACTTAGATGGCATCTAAACGACCTAAATTCAAAGGCATGCACAAATGCACTTTCAAGGAGCATGAAACACAAACTCTTGAAGCAACAAAAGAGCTATGGAATGCAAGCATACAAGCATGCTAAGTGGACTGAAATGATATGTTAAACGATTCAAATCATTGAAATAGCATAGCCAATGCATAGTAAGGACTCACACACCCGATGCTAGCATGCTAGAATACAAAGGGGCCATACAAAGCATATCAAATACGACCAAACCAGCACCCAACAGACCTTAAGCATGATAAATCATGACCAAAAACTTCACAAAGCTAAGCCAAAATATGCAAGCATGGTGATCCAAAGGCAAGATGCATTTCTAGGCAAAATAGAGGAATACAAAGCAAGTGTATGATGCATGCCAAGGGTCGACAAACCAACATGGGAAAGAGATAAAACATGCTAAATAAACACCAAATACCCACTGAAATAGAGCCAACACATGTTAGAATGAGGTGCTCCTTTGGAAGGCCATGCAAGGGGTTGTTATACACATGCAAGAGGGACACTCAATATGACCAAAACAACTCTGGAAATGGCTTATGGGGGTCCTAAAACCCACTGAAAAATGCCTGAACCGAGCTCAAGAAGTGTGCAAATATAGGCCCCTTTGTAAGGCCAAAAAGGGCATCAAACATGACAACAAGGAGAGGGGATGGCCCTCTCCTTCTTAGGACCTTAAACCACCATCCTCACCACTGAAATCCCTCAAGATTGCAGTGGTGAGGAGGCCCAAATAAGGTGGTCCCGAAGCTCACAAAAAATGCACAAAAATGAGGCCAAACAAGGCCTAAGAGGGGTCAAACAACCCCAAACACCAAAGTGGTCTTAATGAAGTATCTTAAACACAAAAAAACAGAACTTTTTTATGTTATACACCAAGCTCAAATCAGTATGAAAGACAGGCTAAAAGTGTATGCAAAAATGGGGAATAAAGAGGGAAAAGTGTTACCCTTGAAGAACACCTCAAGAACAGCAAGTGCAGCCCTCCTCTTCTGATCAAAACCACCTCAAAACCTCAAGAACAAACCCTCAAGACCTCCCAAGTCGAAGTGTGGTGTAATGGTGTGTGTTTTAGTGCAAAACTAAGAAGAAATCACCCTTTTAGGTCACAAAACACACACAAAAGAGGAGAGAGAGGGAAATATAGAGAGAGAGGGTGATATATATGTTATATGTATGTATTAGGTCTGATTTTGCTGAACCTCAACAAAGGAGGAGAGGGTTCTCTTATATAGGCAAAGGAAATGGTGTAAAGCTTCTCAAAGAAGCTATACAAAAGGGTCAAAGGAACCAAGCTTCTAAGAGAAGCTATGCCAAGGGTGCAAGCTTCTTGAGGAAGCCAAGACAAGGGGTCAAAGCTTCCTCAAGAAGCTTTGAGCAAAGGGTGCAAAAAGAGGGTCAAATGGGTGCAAAGGGTGCAAAACAGCCACACACGTGCATGGGGAGCAGAGTCTGTGCATTCCAGCTGGCACAGCTGGCATCCATTCAATCTGTAGAATACTCCGGAAGGTCGTCGGCTAGCAAACTTGGTCGGTCGGCCATCTATTTGGTCGATTGGTCATTTGTGTTGGCCGGTCGGCAGGAAAAATCTACTCTGTAGGTCCAACTTCAAATGGGCATAACTTCTTCATGTAAACTCCTTTTCAGGTCATTCTTGTGTCAAAATTGAAGCCTCGGAAGTAAGCTTTCCAATGGCACCAGCCTTGCATCAAAATTCCAACTGTGCAAAACGTTATGCTTGTTTTAGTGAAGGCTGCTCAGTTTCGATCCAACCGGGATGATGCCCAACTTCAACCAATCATATCTCTGCCCTCCGGTCTCGGCTTTAAGAGATTCTTGAATGCAAAATGAAGCCCCGGAAGTATTCTTTCCAATGGTGGTGGCCTCATAGCTTAACTCCAAGTGTATAGACAAATAAGTTTGATTTAGCGAGGACTGCTCGTCCCTCTCTTAGCGATTCTTGCCTATCTTCTGCTCCTGCTTGGTTTCTTCTCTCCTTTTCCCTTTTTCTTCAACTTCAAACCCCTTAGCAAGGTGTTTTGAAAGTTTTTTCAAAGATTTCATCTCTCTTTCATTCATCTCCACTTTGTCCTTGCTCGGTTTACCGAAAAGTGCAACATTTACCGAAATGCGAGCGTCGGAACATCGTAGGAACTTTATTTCAAAAAAGTTTTGAAAGAGAGGGTTTTAAGGTCTAAAAACCATTCAAAATAGCTTTGGTCCAAAATGGGGTGTGAAGTTGGGATTTGACCCTCTCATTGCCGAAGAAATTGAACATTTGCTCTGCACACCTTTCTCCACCAAGTAAACCATCAGTAGCGCCCAAGTCTTAAGGGCGGTCAAAAATGGGGTGTCTACAATACCCGAAATGGAATCGGCAAGGAGCGGCCAGAAGGGCGTCGTTGCGTTGGCCGAAGTACCACACAACCTTTATACCTTTGGTCTAGGTTACACGCCTACCAAAGAGGATTGGGTAAGAAAGGGAAAGGAAATGGCAGGAAGGGCCAAGGCTAAACAAACTGGGAAGCACTATGAGTTGGTGCATAAGCTCATTCAAGGAACCCTGTACGGCCGTTTTGTCCGAGAGGGGGAGGATTTCCCATTTTGCGGCTTTCCTGAGCCATGGCTGAATTCAGAAAAACGGCGTTTGCCCGGCTTTGAGATCTTTTTCGACCTACAGTTGCAAGAGGATGAAGTTGCAGAAGAGCAGACTGACCTACCAGCTGAGGCTGAACAGTGTATAGAGGATGAGTCCGATGGCATAGAACTTTAGATGGGGGTAGTGCTGGATTGTCTCCTCTTAGATCCTCAGATCACACCAGAGAGCTTGGGGCATGACTTCTCTGTTTCCATGATTGGAGATCAATCGGCCGTGGGCCTTTCTTCTGGCATTCTGGATGCATCTATCGCACCCTCCCTCGTTTGACAGTTCAAGGAGGGCTTTTTCTCCAGCAGTTCTGAATCAGATAGTGAACCGAAATCTGATTCCACAGAGTCTGTGGAGTCAGAATAAGATTCTAGTTCTTTTGAGTCAGAGTCCGGTATTCCTAGGGTTGATAACCCGGATGCCGTTGTTTTGTCCAGGTCGTCTTTTTCCTTTTCTTTTGAGTCGGTTATAACTGAGGAATTGGACGAGCTCGAAGTTGTGAATGAGAATGGTACCACTGCTGTTTCCAAGTACTCTTTTGTGCCACTTGTGTGTTGCATTGATCATGACTTTCAAAATTTTGATAAAAACGACGATGAAGGAATTCCTCTGGTTTTAAAACATTTGATTGGTCGAGAGGATGAGAGGTTTGTAAAACCCCTGGTTGATGAAATCATTTCAATTAATGTGGGTACTGAAAAGGATCCGCGTCCGGTCCAGATCGGGTCCACGTTGTGTTCGAAGGAACGCAAGCGCTTAGTCGCTTTATTAAAAGATTTCAAAGATGTTTTCGTGTGGTCCTACGAAGACATGCCATGAATCGATCCTGAGATTGTACAGTACCGAATCCCTCTTGACCCTGAAGCCCGACCCATCAAGCAGAAGCTTAAGAGAATACGCCTGGATTGGGCTTTGAAAATCAAGGAAGAGGTCACCAAGCAGATAGATGCAGGGTTCTTGCTAGTATCTGAGTATCCTACTTGGTTGGCCAACATTGTTCCGGTGCCGAAGAAAGATGGCAGAATTCGGGTGTGTGTGGATTTTAGAGATCTGAACAAAGCTAGTCCGAAGGATGACTTTTCTCTACCGCACATCAACGAATTGGTGGACTTTACCACAGGCCATGCGTTGCTCTCCTTTATGGATGAGTTTTCCGGGTGTAACCAGATCTTGATTGCACCCGAGGATAGGGAGAAGACTGCTTTCACCACGCCGTGGGGAACTTACTGCTACAGGGTGATGCCGTTCGGTCTGAAAAATGCTGGGGCTACTTATCAACGGGCTACAACTACGATCTTGCATGATATGATCCACAAGGAGGTTGAGGTGTATGTGGACGACATTATTGTCAAATCCAAGGAAAGAGAGGACCACTACACCACCTTGAAGAAATTTTTCCAACGGATCAGAGAATATCGGTTGCGACTGAATCCTCAGAAATGTACTTTTGGTGTCACAACAGGGAAAATGTTGGGGTTCTTGATTACACAAAGGGGCATCGAAGTCGATCCTTCCAAAATCAAGGCCATACTAGAAATGCCACCACCAAGGACTGAAAAGGAGGTGCGAGGCTTTCTGGGAAAAGTGCAATTCATAAGACGGTTTATTTCAAAATTAACCTTGACTTGTAAACCACTATTTGGTCTCCTGAAGAAAGAAAAGAAATTCCAATGGGATGACCGATGCTAGGTTGCTTTTGAACAGATCAAGCAGTATCTATAGAACCCACCTGTGTTGTCACCGCCAGCGCCGAGGAGCCGTTGATTATGTATCTGTCAGTAACTGACACGACAATGGGCTGCATGCTTGCACAGGAATCTGAGGATAGAGTGGAGAAGGCCATCTATTACCTGAGCAAGAAGATGTTGGAATATGAGATCCATTACACTCCACTAGAGAAGGCTTGTTTAGGCTTGGTATGGGCTACCAGGAAGTTGAGGCACTACCTGTTAGCTCACTCCGTAATTTCTGGTTTTGAGATTGGATCCCATTAAATATCTCTTCGAGAAACCAGCACTTATGGGTAGGCTAGCCCGTTGGTTGCTTCTTCTCTCTGAATTTGATTTGAAGTATATGACTCGCAAGTTTGTGAAGGGGAGCGCGGTAGCGGAGTTTCTAGCCGATTACCCAGTGGAGGGGGATGAAGCAGTAGAGTATTTATTCCCAGATGAGGCCATTCTGCAGGTCGAATAAGAGATTTGGACCATGTACTTTGACGGAGCGTCTAACCAGTACAGTTATGGGATAGGGGTGTTGCTGATAGCGCCTGACAATTCCCACATACATTTAGCTTTCAAAATCCAGTTCAAGGTATCAAACAACGAAGCAGAATACGAGGCATGCATCGCTGGCTTAGAAGCCACCCTAGAACTAGGGGCAAAATAGTTGGACGTCATTGGGGACTCGAACCTAGTTGTATCTCAAGCGAAAAGAGACTAGAAGGTTAAAGAAGAAATAATGAAAATCTATCACCAAACCCTGGATGTTCTGATTCCTAGGTTTGAGAATCTAACCTTCACGCACCTGTTAAGGGAGAGCAATAGGTTCGCTGACGCTTTATCAACTCTATCTTCCATGATAAACATCCCTTTCGGAGTCCGGATGCGTCCGATTATTATTGAACAGAGGTATGTGTCGGCCTACGAGCTGATCGCCACAATAGATAAAGTAAAAGATTAGAACCCCTGGTATCATGATATCTGAAACTTCTTGGAAAAGGAGGCTTATCCACTAGGGGCAAATGCCAAAGATAAAAGGGCGATACGACGAATGGCTGCTCAGTTTATCATCTGCGGGGGTAAATTGTACAAACGAGGCCATCTAGGAATGCATAAACTGTGTGTCGATGCAGAAGAGTCGAAGCACCTAATGGAGGCCATCCACGGAGGAGAGTGTGGGGCGCACATGAGCAGAGTGATGTTAGCTCGGAAAATTCTCAGACAGGGTTACTACTGGTTAACCATGGAGGCGGATTGTCTTGGTTTTGTTCGGCGATACCACAAATGCCAAATTCATGCGAATCGTATGAATATCCCACCATCGAAGCTGTACAACGTGACTTCACCATGGCCATTTTCAGTCTGGGGAATTGATGTTATTGGGGTAGTTACTCTGAAGGGGTCAAACGGGCATGAGTACATCCTGGTGGCAATAGACTATTTTACAAAATGGGTCGAGGCCCAATCCTACGTAGTGCTGAAAGCGTCACACGTAGCCAAGTTCATCAGGAATAACACCATCTGTCGTTATGGGGTCCCGAATGAGATCATCTCAGATAATGGTTCCCACTTCAAGAAAGAAGTGATCGACTTGTTGGAGAAATACAACATGGCTTTCCATAAGTCATCCACATATCGGCCGCAAACCAGCGGAGCTGTTGAGACCGCCAGCAAGAACATCAAGCACATTCTACAGAAGATGGTGGAAACCTACATGGACTGGCCAGATAAGCTGCCATTTGCTCTTTGGGGCTATAGAACATCAATTCGGACATCTACTGGGGCAACTCCGTATTCTCTGGTTTATGGGGTGGAAGCTGTTCTGCGGATTGAAGTTGAAGTTCCGTCGCTATGGGTTATGGCTGAATGCCAGATAGCAGAAGCGAATTGGTAGCAGAGCAGGTTCAAGGAACTAATGCTGTTCGACGAGAGGAGGCTGAAAATACTGTACCACGTCCAAAGTTATCAACACAGAATCGCCAGGGCTTTCAACAAGAAAGTTAAGTCCAGGAATCTGAAAGAAGGGGATTTGGTGCTCAAAGACAACCGAGCTTCCATCCACGACCCTAAGGGCAAGTTCAGACCCAATTGGACTGGTCCTTACATCATCAAATCAATCTGGTTGGGTGGAGCTGTCATTCTCATGGACTTAGATGGCCTCGAATTCTCCTAACCAATCAACATGGACAAGTTGAAGAAATATTACCCTTGAGTGGCTCGCTAGGCCAAAAACCCGAAAGGGCGACCTAGGCAAAAGTTAGAGCATGAAAAATTAGCAAAAAGAAAAATTGAGCTCTCAAGGTTGAAAACCCGAAAAGGACGGCCTTGGCAAAAGTTAGAGTGCGAAAGGAGAGTGTTAACACCCGAGTGAACCTCAATTGAACTACGTAAGGCTTGATTCCCATCTTTGGAATACGTAGGCAACTTCATTCTAAAGTCCATCCATAAACACTTCCAAATCAACTGTGTCCATGAGATTGTTTTGGTCATCTTTGTCTTTTCTGCATCTAAGAGTTCGGTTGTGATCTCCAGTGCAGTGCAGTGCTATTCAGACAAGGGGCAACTTTCCAGTTATTGGGTTCGGAGTTGTACATCTCAAGGATAAATTCCGAGTGTGTCCAGTTGTGATCCTTAATAAAAATGGTTTTGAAAAGTTTTGATAAAAGTTGATTTTGTTCAAATTAATCTTTTACAACTTAGACCCTTTTTTTGGCCCAAAAGAAAAATTTTCAGTGCCTACAACCTTTAATTTTGTTGATTTCAATACAGAGTTCTCCAACCCTTGATACAAATTGAAGTTGCTTTTTATTACATTCAAAAGGAAAACTTGAAAGTACATATCAAAGTAATAAACTTGGAGCATAGTTGAGTCAGGTGTTCCTGTGTCCCTTCCCAAAGCTTGTGGAAGCTTCAGATGCTAAGGTAGGCCCGGTTTGTGCCTCATCCTCGAGCCAAGCCATGCATTCGCCAGAAAAAGCGCAACTGAAATTGGAAGCGGGAGCCAGAAGTTCTCTTGTCCTCCAAGCAGTAGGATATCGAGCTAGTTGTGAGCCTCGGATCGAAAATGAAGTCGGGTACTCTGCCCCCTCTTTTAGGCAAGTCTGGTCGTGTCCGAACTGACGCCTGAACCAGAAGGGAAAATAGAAGATACAATGTGTCAAGCCAATCAACTGAATGCCAGGTTGTCGAGACATGTTGTAGCTTATCTCAGGCAGATCAAACCAAAGGCAACGCCAAGCAATGTCAGCAGCAAACCTGTTGCACATCCAATGGCACTACCACCCTTCGTTCGGGAAATCAACTAGCCATTGGCGAAAGAAATAGCCTCGTGCTGAATATGCGGGGCAAGAGTCCACCACTTTCAACCTGTCCATGAGCCATATCTAGGAAGTGATGAAAAAAATAAGAGAGATTAAAGAATTGAGAGATGTATGTGGAGAGAAAAAGTGAGAAAAGGGTTTTGAGAGAAAAACAGAGCTTGAGGGCCGAGCGATGTGAGAAACACATGTGAGAAAGGTGGGAAACATTACCTGTAAGAGTAGTGGACTTCTTGCGAATTTGGTTATCTCTCGGCAATGGAAGGCATCCAAACCCATTAAAGTCTCGGCTAGTGTCAAGCCAATGCAGCTCTTGCCCTCTTTCAAGCCTTGGGCAACTTCGATCAAGTAAATGCTAGACCCTCCGAAACCAGGGGCAAGAAGAAAATGAGCCAACATGCATAAGCAAAGGGCATGCTGCCGAAAACTTTGCCAAAGACGATCACCGCGATAGCCGGCGTTAGAAAATTGATGAATGAGATTGGGAATGTCAAGTTCTCCGTTGTGAACCAAAGATCGGGCATCGTGTAAAGTGAGCCCATATATCCATCCTAAAGCTTGGATATGGCCAAAACGGGATTGGGGCAAGGGTTCCTCGTCACGCCGGGATTCCATCAAAGCTTGGAATTCTTCAATTGTGGGGCATATCTCTTGTCCTCCAAAGCCAAAAACATGTGTAACTAGGTTCCAACATCTAGCCGCGACGTGAAGGAACGGAAAACACAGTGGGGTACGACTTAGCGGGAATAGTGCATTTATCTCGAAACCTCGAAAATTCAGCTTTTCCGAGCCATCTAAATTCGCAATCCAATCGGAGAGTTTTTCGGTGAAGAATGACTCCATTTGAAGTAAAAACAGAGCTGGAATGAAAAAACTACAAAGCCCTAACTTTTGTAGAAGATAAGGCACTGAGTGGAAGACATGTGGCAACAATTTGGAGACTCCCTGCATCACTGGTTGGCCGGCCAGTTAAGGTAGCCGACTGGCCACTTTAGTGGCCGACAATCACCACCAAGTGGCCGACAGCCACTGTTTATGTCCAGCAGAATTGCTTTGGTCTTCCTGTGTGTTGAGAATGCTGAAAACTTGTGTTTTGTTTTACTCCTGATGCATTTTGCTGTTTTGTTTTACTAGTTTTGTTAAGTCGCTCTCAAGTTTGTTTCAATTTGTTTATCGAGTTGTTGCATTGTCCATTGAATTGTTTTATTTTGTTTATTATGTTTTGGTCGGTTCACTACCTGACTAAGAAATTGTCAAGACAATGTACAATATTCAATTTCCATCAATCCCGTTTTTGTGTAAAATGGTGCAATGCGATGCTCAGAATATAAAATGCAACACGTTTTCATCAAATGAGCTGTTTTCATTCCAATCATGGTTTCTTTTTACAAAGAGTACAAGTTTTTAGGAAAATAAAGTTGCCTAAGGCTGTATAATGTGCTAACACTGCTAACAAAAAGAAACAAAGCAAAAATACATGACTCAGCACTGGCTATCTCAAGCTCTAGAAGCTCTCTTCGTCCTCTTCCTCGGCGGAACGGACTCTGCAGAGTTGTCCTCATTCGTGCCACTATCTGAACCCGATGAAGAGCCAGAACCAGAGTCATTATCCTCTACATTTGAACCTGGCTCAGCGTCGTCTCCACTAGCGAAGCCTGAGTTGGCATCATCATCCCCGCTCTTAGATGACTCGATGTGCTGATCCTCAGCCTCCTCGGACTCGGCCTCGCTGGCTCATCATTGTCATCGCGCATGACGGCCTCCTGACGCCTCCCTCGGCCGTATGTTGGAGCCCCTCTCTTTCTCCCTGCTGCTGGAGGGGGCGCTGATGGTCCTGTCTGTAAAAGTGTGACCTAAAAAGGCAGTTTGAATATATCAGCCATAGTATGTGTATCAGATGTACGTATGGTGTGCAGAATGAGTACATGTAGAAGTCAGATACGGTATGTAAATGCAACGTGTCAGATGTGATCTATACATGCAGTGTATCAGTGTAATGTGGGGAAATGTTCAGTTGAGATGTCAGTTTCAGTATATCAACAGAAATATGATGATCGAAATGCAAGAAAGTTGAAAAATTACCTGAATACCGTGGGAGCCAAGTATTGACTCCCTCATCAAGATCATGCCCTCGAATGAGGCCAACATCTCGAGTAACCCCTCGACGTACCCTATAGAGGACTGCAAATGCAAGTCAAAATGATTAGTGTCTAGAATAAATGAATGTCTGAGTATCTAAGCAAGAATGGAAAAAATGAAAACTGTAATGCATACCGGTGGTGAATCGGGTGACCTGACATATCTGTGACCAGGCAATGGAGGCTCAATCGAGATCTAATAAGGCTCTCCAGAGTACCGCCAACCCATCAGCTCGATCGAAAGATCTGGCCATCCAACACTCTGTCTAGCAGGGGGTATCCTTCTAGCCCTGCATCTCGGTGCTCAGGCCCTGCTCGTCGAAGGGGCATCTGCTGCTCGGGCCCTACTCGACGAAAGGACATCAGCTGCCCTCTCTGTATGAGCATGAATTCCTGTCAAGGGAGGCATGAGGTACGTCTGGATGTAAGTCGTATAGTCCCCCTCCCCAATGAAGAGGTCTGCATCTCCACCCCGCATGAAGTCGATGATCTCTTGAGGGGAGAGACTCTCTGTGGCTCGCATGGAAGGTCGCGGTGGTAAGGGAACCGATTGTAACGGCAGACCCAGCGTCTGGCGCATGAAGCGCTCGCCTAGGAACCAAGTTCGACTTGCTGGTCCCTCGAACAGGAGCCGATACCGGGAAGCGCCCTAAGCTTTGGCGAACTGAAATCTGGCACCCTCTGGCATCATCGCCCAGGGCTGCCACGTGATCTGTAGACAGCAAGTGCATAGATTGATAAGTTGCCATTATATATGTAAAGTGAATTAGAGCTGAAAGCAGAAAGAACTGTGAGTTTTGAGTTACCTCTACCGCCCTCACTATATCGAAATACTGGCGAAGGAATGAGAGGGTCTCCCGGGTCCTCGGCTGGCACCGACCGTCGTATCAATGTGAGTATGGCACCCCAAGAGGCATCTCGACCTCTGGCTCTGAAGCAAGCGTCAGGAAATAGGCGTACATCCATAGTTGTAGAAAGCAAAAGGGCGATAGTGAGAATACAGATAAACACAAATAATGTGAAAAGTAGAGTATATGTGTAATGTCCAGAAAATGCAGAATGCAGAGAATACAGAATACACAGAGAATGCAGAAAGCAAGGTGTGTAGCGTAGTGTACAGAAAGTACAAATGTAAAGATTAGACTATGTGGGTGCAGTGTACAAAAAGTGCAAAGCAGAAAGCACGGTAGAGAATGTAAAGCAGAAAAATAAAGCATACCTCTCAGGCTCTCCAATGGTTGTCAACTCTGTTCCCGCTTCTGCGGGAGGTCGAGGTCATGTAACAGTACAGGGTAGCGAGGCCGGTGCCGCCCCAATCATAATGCCGAACTTGGGATAAGTCCACTAAGGTGCTCAAAAGATATAGCCCAACAGTGTTCGCCCTGTCGGCGAACAAGGTAGTGCTAAAGAGGAACATCAGGGAACCTCGGGCATACTGCTCGGTCCCCTCTACAGTCGCTGAGGCTGTCCCTCTGTAGTGGTCTGCGAACCAGGTATATCGGACCATCCCTGATCGGAAGATAGGTGGGTGCGCTCCTAGCAAATAGGTCTAGGCGGCCTCCCACTCGCCCATATCGGTATCATATAAGATCGGCCGGCCTCCCACCTCAAGGCCCGTCAACATGGAAAAATCATATGGGGTCATCGTCATATCCCCAGTAGTAGAGAAATGGAAAGAGTTGGTGGTATCCCACCATCTTTCTACCAACGCGCTCAGAAGGGTCCTGCTCGCCATGAGGTACGACAGCCCCATGCAGAACAAACTGAACCCCGCATCATCGATGATCTGCCGGACGCCGTCGGGGAGGTCCATGTACCACTCTCTCCCTGAGGTGGACCCATATCCTCGAGTAAAACGGGAGTCTACCTGTGTTCAGAATGAGCAGAAATACAGTGTGTGAATGTGTTCAAAATGAGCAGATATACAGTGTGTGAATGTGTTCAGAATGAGCAGACAAAATACAATGTGTACATGTGTTCAGAATGAGCAGATGAAGTACAGTGCAAAGATGTGAACTATGCAAGAAATGTAAAGTACATCGCGAAAAATGCAAGAATACAGTGTGTACCTCAAAGGCACCATGAGACAAGTGAGACTCTGGCTCTCGCAGTAGGAGATCTGCTGGTGTGCCTCGTGCAAATCCGTTGAAGTGACGGACTGTACTGGGTGGTAGTGCATGCGCCTCAGGGTGGTACCTCTCCTGGTCGAAAGGTCGCACTCTAGGCAGCAATGGTATGTACTCAGGCTCTCCCTCCATCCCTGGAGAACCTCCATCATGGGGAGCGTCGTCTACCATTTGGAAAGAAGGAGAGAAAGCAGGCAAAATTCAGCAAAATAGGTGAAAAGTGCCAAAAGTCAACAAAAGTCAACTCTCGGAGAGAGAAAATGGGAGGAAAAGTCAAAGCCCGGGAAAAGGCGTCAAACTCAAGACAAACTTGAGGGAAACAAATCTCAAGTGGCGAAAATGGAGAAAAAAAGCTCCGAAAACAAATTTTAATTGGTTCAAAACGGAGGAAATCGAAAGGTTTTAGCGAATCAACTTCGCGAGGGGCATTGGAAAATACGAGTAAGGCACGGATCTAGGAGGAAAAAGTGTCAAGGGATGAAGAGCAAGAAATTTTGGCACTGTGGGTGTGAGGAAATGTGATTTGGAAATGTGTTTTTAAAGATCTCCATGCAAAAAGACCAAAATGGCCCAGATTTACCACAACTGCCCGACCGGCCAGTTTTTGTGGCCGATTGGCCACTTAGGTGGCCGGCAATATTTGTAACTGGCCGACACTGCTTTAGGGTGGCCGGCAGGTGTCCAATGTTCTCCCTGTGTGTTTTTATGCTGTTTTGTGTCCTTAGCTCTCGAGAAAGTGCAAGAAAAGTTCACTTTTCAGCTCAAAGTGTCTCTACGAAAGTTTCAACTCATGTCTTCGATGCATGACTCATCGTCAGCCGGCATGAACGAGGTGTATCCTTTTTAAATGTATTGTAACTCCTCCGAGAGGTAAATCGGAGGTTGCAACTGAATCAGTCTTGTTAAGACAC
The DNA here is from genome assembly GCA_030407325.1 of Camellia japonica. Lineage (NCBI taxonomy): Eukaryota > Viridiplantae > Streptophyta > Magnoliopsida > Ericales > Theaceae > Camellia > Camellia japonica. The sequence continues at coordinate 157,379,826 of JAPPVO010000017.1, forward strand.
GCGTTTCGTTATTCGGTGTTTTGCATCGAACATGCTATTGATGTTGCATTGAATATGCATCGTTATTATTGTGCACAGAATGTGTATGTTGCATTGCATTGCATTACACATGTTCTCATATTTGCGTAGAATATGCACGTCGCGTTGTATTGCATTATACATGCCCTTACATACGCATAGAAAATGTTCGTACTTGTTACATCAAATATGCATTTGGTGTTGTATAGAACGTGCTCCATTTTTCGTTGCATAGAATATGCTTCTATTTTGTTCCTCGCATGATGTGCATGAAGCATGCCTCTAAGCATTGTGTCATGGTTATTCGTCTTGAATAGAATATGCATTCTTAGTGTATTGTACCTCTCAAGTTTTTTTCTTATGCAGGCACAATATTATATGTACGATTCATTCAAAGCTGGTGCAAGCAGACGATATTGTATGTACGGTTCATTCAAAGAAACTCCAGGTAAGATCATTCCTGTCCTTTGAGCCCCTTGTTGGTTAGAAACACTCTGGTACGCCCGGTGTTTATACCACTACCTTTATTTGGTTAGAAACATTGGGTCATGTGCCCGATATTTATACCTTTCTTTGGTTAGAAACATTGGGTCATGTACCTGATGTTTATACCCTCTTTGGTTAGAAATGTTAGATCATGTGCCCAATGTTTATACTCTGTTTTGGTTAGAAACATTGGGACGTGTGCCCGATGTTTATACCACTCTCCCGGTTAAAAGCGTTTGGAACGTGTTCCGACGCTTATATCACTCTGTTTTGGTTAGAAACATTGGGACGTGTGCTCGATGTTTGTACCACCCTCCCGGTTAGAAGCGTTTGAAACGTGTTCTGATGCTTATACCTTGCTTGGGTTAGAAACATTGGGACGTGTGCCTAATGTTTATACCACCCTTCCGGTTAGAAGTGTTTGGAACAAGTTTCAACGCTTGTACCACCTTGTTTTGGTTAGAAATATTGGGACGTACTCCGATGTTTATACCAACCTCCGGTGTTTGCACTGCTTCCTTTTCCCTCTGGCGCATGACGCGTTAGGACGCTTTGGTTAAAAGCATCCGAACGGATTCCAATGCTTATACCGCTCTTTGTTTTGGTTGCATAATAGTTTGATGTGTTTCACTTATTATCACTGTTCTTTGTGGTCCGGAGCCTTAGGGTGTGTCACTGGGTTCACACTGTGTCTTTCATCACGTGTGCCACGCGTTAAAATCTTGTTTCATGCCTCGGGGGCGCCTGAGGGTTGTGTTGTTCTTTATCTTTCCTGCGTAAGGCGCAATTAAGTGTGCATAATTTTCTTACATCCTTTCTGGATGAAATGTGGTTTGGTTCATGTTTACTTGCTTATGTACGAGTTTGCTGTAGCGTTTCTTTGTATAACATTTGCATCTAGATGTTTCATTACAGCCCTCATTGCATAATCATAAGTTATGTTCTGCATCGTGCATATCATTTGCATCTTGCCCAAGAACTACGCTGGTTTGATTCCTTGCAAAGGGATACGTAGGCAGCCTGCGGGCGCAACCGTTCTTTGTTTTGTTTGCTTGTTTGTCTGAGTCTTCGGCCTTGTCAAAAATAGGTCGTCTCTGGGCTTTGACATTCACTCCCGTCATTTCATGACTTCCGAGTTCTGTCAAAGAGGGGCAACTGTAGACACCCTATTTTTGACCGACCTTAAGACTTAGACGTCATCGTTTGTGTACTCAATGATTGTGCTTGTTTTGAGCGCCCGAAGTTCTCGGCGGAACGCCTTGTCTTTGAGCCTCCCAACCTTTTTTGTTTTGTGCTTGTTTTTGGACCAAACCTTGGTGTCTCTGGCTTGGAAGAAGTAGGGGTCTTGTCGGCCACTTTTCCCTCTTGTCGACCACTTTAAGTGGTCGGTCGGCTAGGTGAGGTGGCCGACGGCCATTTTTCTTCTTTTTCAGATATTTTCTTAGCCAGCTGTGCCAGTTGTTGTTCACTGAATGTCATCTCCATACACGTGTATGGAGAGATGAATACAAGCCTTTGGCTTGAATTTCTATATATAGGGGGGGTCTCTCCCCATTTTGAGGGGTTAGATAATTTTGAGCAAATTTCTTCCTCTCTCTCTAGAATTCTCTCTCTCTCTCATCTTGTTTTATGCTTGATAGTTAGAATTCTCTACACATTTGCACACTAGCCCTTAACCAAATAGGACCACCTTGGAGCTGAGGCCTCTTGGAACCTATTTTCGGCTACTGGAAGGTTGTTTGAGCCTAAGAGAGTGGCTGTTTTGTGCTGTGCTTCAAAGGTATAAGACTTACCTTATTTAAGCTCTTTGTACATACTTGTTTTGCCATCTCTTTTTATTGTTTTGGGCCTAGTTTTCAACTATAAAAAGTTCTGATTTTTGGGCCTTAACATGTTGGTTTGAGGCCATTTTGTGCTAAGGGGTTGTCTACCCTTCTTGTTGCTTGTTTGTGGAACTTTTTGCACCATCTTTTAGCATGTTAAAACCAAACTTTTTGGGCCTTTAAACCACTGAAATTCAGAGTTATTTCAGTGGTAAAGAGTATGTTTTGAAGCCCAAAAATGGAGGGGTTAGCCTCCCCTCCTTGTGTCTCACTTGCATGCCTAGTTAGTATCACATGGTAGCATGTTTTTGTAGCTTAACTTAGCTTATTTCCAGCATGTGTTTACCTCTGATTTGGCATGATTTAGCTCTGTTTTGGGCTACTTTGGTCATGTGGGCCTAGTTTTGTATAGTTGTAATGCAAATGGCTCCACTAGCTTGGCATTTTAGGCCCCTAAACATGTTTTTCTTGGAATGATTGCATGTTGTAGTGTATTTTTACATGTAATTTCAGTGTATATAGCTCTGTCACATGCTCATTTATTTTACTCTTTCATTGCTTTTGAGAGTTGTGTCTTGAGTCTTGTTTCCAAGGTAGCATGTGCGCATGTTTTTCTAGCCTTTCGTGCCTTAGTCTCAGCATGTTTTAGCCACTGTTTTGACTGGTTTCAACTCTATTTTGAGTTGGTTTGGCCCTTTGAGGCTTGTATTCTATGGCTATAGTGTAATGGTCTTAATGAGTTAGGCTCTTAAGCATGTATTGCATGAGTTGCTTCCATGATTTACTGTCATTTTTTATGCCATTTCAGCACTGAAATATCTGCAACCTCCCTCTCTTCTTCACTCTTTACTTTGTTTTGAAAGTGGCTTTGAGCCCCTCATTGGCTTGAGTGTGGAATTGAGACCCTCATGCCTAATGGTTTAATTCCTTCGGGAGTTCATTACCAACAGCATGAGACCTCTTTCATGCTCAAGGTACTTGTGGCTTAAGTCCTCTTTCCATCAGAGGACAATCACCTTGGACTTAATCGATTAAAGGACTAATTGGTCATGTAAAATGAGTAAATAAAACATGACAAGTAAAACTTGAGCAAGTTAAGCATGTTGTGTTGCATTGCATGTGTTTGGATCGGACGTTAATCCAAACACAAAGAAAAATGGGACGTTTCATACTCAAAGTGATGAAACGTGCCGCTTTTCTTGGTCACCGTCACCCTTGATTGTGTATGATAAGGTGGTGGTTATTTCGAGTCTTATTTGTGCATTCATTAAGCTTGTACAAGCTCAGTTCTCAAACCATCATGCATTGAAAATGCTTGGTTGATGGCTTGAGAGCCAAGAGCTACACTCCTTTAAGCTTGAAAGATGATAAGAAGGGTAGCAGTACACACATTTCTTGAAAATGCCTTGTTTTGCCTTTGTTGCTCTCTGTTGCAGCAAAAGCAGAAGTCTAGAAATGAGGGTGGCCGACCGGCCAGTTAAGGTGGCCGACAACCACATTTTGTGGTCGACCGGCCATCATTGAATTTTTGTACAAATGTGTTCCTGTGTTGAAGCAGAGGCAATCTGGAAGTTGGTACAGTTTTCAGAGATCAAACAAGTGCAAACAGAGGCATCCGATGGCAAGGCAAGGGCATTTTCGGGTGGAGCAACCAAGCATGCATGCAACCCTCGTCCCTCGAGGCCGTTTAATCGCTTTATTAGTTAGTTAGCATAGCTAATTATTCAATTCAAATGTTGTATTTAATTAGCTTAGCGTAGCTAGTTATTCAATTCAGTTTGTAATAATTAATTAACTAGAATAATTAATTAGTTTCGTTTTGTAATAATCAGCTTAGCTTAGTATAGCTTAGCTTATTCATTCGGACCCTCCTTCGCGAGGGCACAATGTTGTAATAAGTGTGCGTGTGTGCATGTCTTCCAACCCCACGTCTTTTTCCCTCTTATTTAACTACTTTCGATGGTTAGTTTAGGGACATTTTTAATTAGCATACCTTATGCTTGCATGTTTGCATCCATTCATTTGTCTTGCATGCACCGAGACTCGGCGCATCATTCAAACTGCATCGTAATTTCAATAATTCTTTGAATACGTGTTTCAAAGCATGTTATCAAAGTGTTGCAAATACCATGATTAGGTAGCCGAGCCTATTAATTGCATTATTGCATGTGTTGCATTAGGCATCTTAACATAATTAAGATTACGCATTTTTCTAACTAGTTTTTGTTTTGGCTTGGAGTACTCGGTGAGCTTTTACGCTTTAGCATACTTGCATGAGCGTGATTGCCATATTTCCATGTTTCGCATGCTTGCCATGAGGCTATGTGCTTATTTGCTAAACTGCATGAATGCCTGTGGATGAAGGCTTTGTTGCTTGAATTGGAATGATTCAACAAATGTGTGTTTTAAGCCCGCTTTGCGAAGTGGCAAATCATGTTTTAAGCTCATCATGTTTGATGGAAAATCCGTATTTTAGCCCACTTGAGGGTGGCAAATTCAAACCATTTTCGAACAAACATGAGTTGAATTGTTCCAAGTCTTGCGACTTAGTCTATACTTGTATGCGTGCGCATCACATAGTAAAGTTAGCTAATAATCAGAATAAGAACAGATGAGGTTTATAAAACAATATATCATGATTAGTAGAGGCCAATTTTTAATCGGGCGAACGGGGGTGCTCATTTCAATACCTTTCCCTCTCGTACCCAAGCTCCCGAGCCGAGGCAACTTTGGTGATGATGGACACATGGCCTTTGGCACGAGTCAGGGTTTCCTAAATTTTCCAAAAATAAAATATTTAGGTAGCGACTCTGTAATCTGGCAAAGCAGTCCAGTTTTGGCATTATTTCATTCAAAATCTGATTTTCCAAAAATGATTTGCCGGATTGGACTCTTTGATGTTTATCAGTTTCACATTGCACTTGTGAGACTAGATTCAGAACCGTGGCAGGAGTTCGAACTGTAGGACCAATTCGAGCTTTCCAAAAGGGGGGCGCAAAAAAGTCGAGCTACAGTATGCAAATTCTATTTCAAAATTTTAGTATCCCATTGCTCATAGTGAAATCAGGATCAGGCGTACTCCTTTGTTCCTCGTACTTTTTCTTCAAAAGTTTATCTTCACATTAGCGCGCTTTAATTTCTTCAATCAATGCAGTTTCCACTGTTATATTGGCGAGCAGTCCATTGATCTTGCGAGGAACGATCATACATGCCAAACTTCTGGTCGTCTTTCGGCTCAGTGCATCTACCACTACGTTAGCTTTGCTTAGATGGTAATGGATCTTTACATCGTAGTTTTTCATAAATTCTAGCCACCATCGTTGCCTCATATTCAGTTTCTTCTGTGTGAACAGATATTTAAGACTCTTGTGATCAGTGTAAATCTCACAGGTTGCACTGTAGAGATAATAATGCCAAATCTTGAGGGCGAAGATCACCGCAGCCAATTCTAGATCATGGGTTGGGTAGTTTCTCTCGTGAGTCTTTAATTGTCACGAGGCATAAGCAATGACTTTTTTGTTTTGCATAAGAACGTAACCCAAACCATTATATGAAGCATCACTATAAATGACGAACCCATCTGTTCCCACAGGGAGTGCTAATATGGGAGCTGACACCAGTCTACTTTTTAACTCTTGGAAGTAACACTCCTGTTTGTCAGTCCATTCAAAGGGTGTCTTCTTCTGAGTTAGTTGGGTCAATGGTGATGCTATCAATGAGAAATTTTGCACGAAGCGTCGATAATAGCCAGCTAGACCCAAGAAACTTTGTATTTTTGACACATTAGTAGGTTGTGGCCAGTCCATGATTGCTCCAACTTTTTGAGGGTCAACCGAGATGTCATCTTTGTTAATGACGTGGCTGAAGAAGTGTACACTAGTGATCCAGAATTCGCATTTCTTCAACTTGGCATAGAGTTTGTGATCATGTAGTGTTTGTAGAACCGTTCGCAAGTGCTGCTCATGGTCTTTCGGTGACTTGGAGTATATGAGAATGTCATCAATGAAGACTATAACGAACTCGTCGAGATAAGGTTTGAACACTCAGTTCATGAGATCCATGAAGGCTACTGGAGCATTTGTGACGCCAAATGGCATGACGAGAAACTCGTAGTGCTCGTAACGGGTTAGGAAGGCAGTCTTTTCGATGCTTTTTATTTTAACTTTTAGTTTATGGTAGTTGGAATGCAAGTCAATTTTCGAGAATACTTGGGCACCTTGAAGTTGATCGAACAAGTCATCGACTCGTGGCAGAGGGTACCAATTCTTGATAATGACTTTGTTCAGCTCTTAGTAATCAACGCATAATCTCATTGTGTCATCCTTTTTCTTTACGAATAGTACTGGAGCTCCCCAGGACGAGGTACTAAGTCGAATGAAGCCTTTGTCTAGTAGTTCCTGGAGTTGAGTCTTCAGCTCTTTCAATTTTGTCATCAACATATGATAAGGAGCCTTCGATATGGGTCGTGTGCTAGGTTGATTTTCAATGGTACATTCGATTTCCCGGTCAATTGGGGTACCAGGTAGATCTTCAGGAAAGACATTTGGGAATTCTCTAACCACAGGGATTGTATCAACGGTGGGGGCCTCTTTTTGTATATCAATCACATAACAAATATAACTATAACAACCCTTTCTTAGAAGTTGTTGGGCTGTCACGGAGGATATAAAACAGGGAGGGTTGGAAACTTCAGTCCCATCAAAGACAAGCTCGAGTTGGTTTGGTAACTGGAGGGAGACCTATTTGGCTTTGCAATCAATAGAGGCATGGTTGGCCACCAGCCAATCCATTCCTAGGATTATATCAAAGTGACCAATACAAAGGGGAATCAAGTCTACGTATAAGGTTTTGCCTTTTAGGGATATAACACAAGATTTGTACACATCAGTATTAAAGGCGGACTTACCAGAAGAAAAAGACACAGATAATATATATCTTAAGGATTCGAGTGTTGATGCCAACTTGACAGCAAATGGTGGTGCAACAAAAGAATGAGTTGAACCAGAATCAATGAGAACATGAGCTAAATGACCACAGACAGAAAGTTTACCTGATACAACATTTTCGATAACTTCTGGTTTTCCAGGTACCAAGGTAAAAGCCCTTCCTTGGCGTTTTTGGTCCTTCCTCTCTCCTCCAGGTCCTAATGGTTTTCTGACTGGTCCAGAGGGCCTGGCTATAGGATTGATAAGCTTTGGACAATCTCTCAGCAAGTTGCCAACTTGACAGCATTTAAAGCATGCTCCCGTATCTCGATGGCATTGTTCGTAATAAGCCCTTCTACACGTAGGGCAAGTTGAAATGGTGCCACTTCTGGAGTTAGTAGAACCTTGATTGCCTGAGCTAGTTGTACCTGTATTTACCCTCTTGGGAGGCGCAACACCGAATCTTCTGTTGTCTCTTTCCCAGAATCGCTTCTTTTAGCTTAGTTCCCCAGAATTGAAGGCTTTAATTTCTTTTTCTGCAATATATGCTTGGTCTACCACTTTTGCATAGGTTGGTAGTTTCAAAACCTCAAGCCTATCTTTGATTTCAACATCCAATCTTGCTTCGAGTTTCCTTGCTTTTCGAGCTTCGGTGGGGATGACATTTGTCACAAATCGAGCGAGTTGTGTTAACTTGCTCTCGTATTCGGTCACCGTCATGGTTCCTTACTTTAGATGTATAAATTCCGACACCTTCTGTTTCCTTAACGAATCTGGGAAGTACTTTTCGTAAAATACTTCCAAGAATCTTGCCTAAGTCGCAATTTCTTCTTTTTCCAAAGTGAGAAGCCACCATTCTTGCGTATTATCTTTAAAAGTGAAAGTGGCGAAAGTAACCTTCTGTCTTTCGGTACAGGGTAGGGCACGAAAAATCTTTTCCATGTCTTTAACCCAAGCATCTGCTACCATTAGGTCTGGACCGCCGATAAATGTGGTGGGTTTCAGATCTTGGAATTGTTTTATGGTAACCGGCTCTTTTGCCGTTTTGGCATCCCATTGTTTATGTTAGTCTGCAAGGCTTGCAAAAAGCTAGTAACTGCTCTTTCCATGATTTTTTCCATCGATTCAGTGCCACTGGCTGATGACTCACTTCCGTTATCGTTATTGGCAATGCTACAAAGTAATAAATGAGGCATTATAGTCATAACACATCATATATAAGCATACATAGCGCAATATATATAAAATACCAACTTTACTATTTATACAAATATAATATTACATCCTTATTCCAAAAGTCAAAAATTTTGTTAGTGTCTCATCCCTTTAGTACAATAAAACAACAAAAATGATCAGAACTCATCATGGTTAGCTTACAAGAGAATTTTCTTCTCCAAGATCTAGAGTGGTGGGTCAAACAACCATAAAAGTAGTATTACATAAAAAGCTCAAATTCTCACCTTAACTGTACCACACCAAAACAAACCCATCCGGCCTGGACGGTGTAAACGAGGACAGATTATATATAGCCCCAAAATGTTCGATCGACGATCCATCCCGGTTGCTCAATGTATGATAGGTCATTACTAAAATTAACATTTTGAATATTAATAATTTCCAACGGGTTAGGGACAGTGGTAAAAATATAATCCTCGGGGTACACATTTCTCTTTCTTACCACAAAATCTAGGGGTAAAGGGCTAACGATGTAGTGTAGGCAGTCATATCCTAGGGCAAGCCCAAGGACATGGGTGGGTTTGAGAAAACGTCCGCGCGTGTAGGCACAACTCTACCTCCACAGTAAGTAGGGTACATCAGTAAGATCAGTCTGTATATATATATTGGCCAACCTATCAATTAGGCAAGGCTAGGGTGTAATCTCCTAACTATATCCTCTGAGTCTCCCCATCCTTCCGGTGAGGTGGAGGCGAGGTGCTTTGCTAAAATATCCTCCAAATTAATAGCCCCGAGCTCCTCCCAAAATGCCTCGTCAAAGTTAATCTCGGACATTCCTACATCATCAGAATAAACATGAGATTTTACAGAAAATGATTAACATCGCAGGTAAATATTTATTTCTCAATTTGTTTTATTTGTTATTTCTAACCATTACTCTAATACCATCTTTGTCACGACCCAACCCCAGGGACTAGGGTTGGAATCGCAACTTACTAAGTAATTCTAATCGTAACAAATTAAGTAGTGCAGGCGGAGGCAAAATGGAAGTACGAAAATAATTAAATAGAAAATTAACTTCATTCGACTATTTTGATAATAAAAAAAAAAAGTACATTTATAGGGCTTTTATTTATTTTTTTATTCAATGACCGGCCCTTAGTAAAAAAAAAAAAAAACAAACAAACAAACAAAAGGAAGAAAAGGAAAAAAAATAAAATAACGAATCAGCATCAATTCTTGTATGGGTTCCACTATATGAGGTTACGGGTCTTCCTTACATCTCGTCACCTGAAAGGGTAACAGCTATAAGCACACAGCAGAGTGAGAAATATTATGCCAAGAGTATAGGGAATACAAAATAACTATGGATAGTTAGTTAAGCTAAAACATTTACATTACTTAATTTGAATAAACAAATTATCCAAAGTGGCAGAAACTGAAATACGAAAATTGTATAAATAAATAACCATAACCACAGTACAGAACAGAACAGAACAGAACAGAGGTTACAAGAGTGACAATCAGAACAGAGATCAATAGATTCATGACAAATAGATGACCACAAAGTAGTCAAACAGATGTCAATGGTTATTTAAGTCCCCTAAGGCATGAGACTCCCGTGGTAGTACTTAAAAACATAATTGTTTATAAAACTATTGTCAAATAATTTTTAAAAGTTAAACAAACATATCCATGTATTTCAATTTAAACAAATAGAATTCAAAAAATAATTAACGTAATTAAAATATTAATATAATTTATGAAACATAAATTACGTAAAATAATTTATAATAACTCAAAACATATATAAAATATATTATGATAACTTAAGATATAATATAATTCATTTTAATATTGACCCTTAATCTTTATTTTTTTTTATAACGGCCTCCTATCCGTAAGGATATTTTCTTCTCATCTGAGCTCAGCCACAGGTGCGAACTATTTATAGAGGAGAATGATGCATGGCTTATTCTTCCTTGATATGGGGCAATTTTTAATTTGGCCACATGTCCTCACAACTCACCTATGTTATAAGTGCATAGTCACCATCCTATGCTAGGGTAGGGTGGTGACAGGCCGCTGTAATTATCTTTTTTTTTATTATTATTATTAAATTAAACCTTGATTTAATTTTAATTTGACTCAATTTTTGAAATAATTATATACCATTTTTTTTGATAATATATATAATTCTTAATTAAATTACATTTTATTATATATCAACAGAAAATTAATTATTTATTTTACTATCACACCCACTATTATTTTTATTATTATTATTATTGGTTGTGGAATTAATTAAATATTTAGGGTGTCACATTCATTGTATTTTTTAAAAAATATTTTAAGTAATTTTTTAATTTTTAGATACACTTAACATAAATACACTTAAAAAGTATAATATTTGTGATTTTTTTTAAAAAAAATCACTAAATACCAAAAATATAAAAAAAATATTAAAATTTAGTACATTTTCATATTCTTGTGTATTTATTAAGATTTTATAAATATTTTACTTTTTAAATACATTTAGGTTATGTGCATCTAAAAATTAAAAAAAATTGATTAAAATTTTAAACATATTCACTAAAAATATAAAAAAAAAATATACATGAAAAATAAAAAACTCAATTTCTAAAAAATTGAATTTAGAAAACTAAAATCAAACAAGATTAATAGGTTTTGAAATCTTGTAACATTACATAGCCTTCGTTTGGGATATGGGTTGCTTTTTGACTTTTTAACTTTTTGATTATTTTAACCTGGGAGTAGAGTTGAACATAGTAAAATAAGAAATTAAAAAAATTCGTTGAAACTGTTCGTTTGGAATGAATTTTTTGGTCTTTTTGATTTTTATAAAGGATAAAATGAAATGATTATAGTTTGGATGTGACATTTTATCTTATTGACTTTTTAACATATTTTATCTTTTTATGACCATTTTAACCCAAAAAATTTATATCAAACATATCCATAATAAACATATAAATTTACGAAGTTAAATAGTAGATTGTTTTAAAAAGCAGCTCCATTAACCCAATGGTGTTTGGCATCTTGGTAAAGGCTTGGGGGTTAAGACCCTAGATTTAAGTGTAAAACTCCTTGGTCAATCTTCTGGGCATAGCGCAGTTGGTTAGGACGATAGCTTCAAGTTGTTGCTACTATAGCACTTAATGTGGGCTCAATGCTCTCCCTACTGCGTAAATCCTGACTTAAGCAGAGCTTGTCTTAAGAGGTCGAGACAAGTTCCCAGTTATAATCTCTTTATTCAGAACGGACAACAGAATACATTGGTGATTTTTGTAAAGGGTACTGTCTTAAACCTACGAGATAGTAAGAGGATTTTCTTGTAACAACAACAACAACAACAACAAAAAATGCAGCGCTACATGTTACCGATTAGTTGACTCCACTCCAGCAAACACATCCTAAAAATTAAAATACTCTATAATAAAATTTAAATTTTGAATTTCACTTATTTAATTAACAAGTTAATCGAAAATGAATTATTTTTAACTCAAACATCAATTTCCCGTTAGGTATTACTTGTCATTTGTACAATCTTTCTCCACCAAGCATTTCTTTCTCCTGACTTAAGTGGAACTTATCTTAAGAGGTCGGGATAAATTCTCAAGCTATAATCTCTTTATTCAGAACGGACAACAGAATATATTGGTGATTTTTGTACAGGGTATTGTCTTGAACCTGCGAGACAGTAAAAGGATTTTCCTATAACAACAAAAAAAAAAAAAAATGCAGCGCCACATGTTACCGATTAGTTGACTCCACTCCAGCAAACACATCCTAAAAATTAAAACACTCTATAATAAAATTTAAATTTTGAATTTTACTTATTTAATTAACAAGTTAATCGAAAATAAATTATTTTTAACTCAAACATCAATTTCCCGTTAGGTATTACTTGTCATTTGTACAATCTTTCTCCACCAAGCATTTTAGCCAGCGCCGCCACCCAACCCCCCCCCCCCCCAATCCTAAAAATTAAAACACTCTATAATAAAATTTAAATTTTGAATTTTACTTATTTAATTAACAAGTTAATCGAAAATAAATTATTTTTAACTCAAACATCAATTTCCCGTTAGGTATTACTTGTCATTTGTACAATCTTTCTCCACCAAGCATTTTAGCCAGCGCCACCACCCAACCCCCCCCCCATCCTAAAAATTAAAACACTCTATAATAAAATTTAAATTTTGAATTTTACTTATTTAATTAACAAGTTAATCGAAAATAAATTATTTTTAACTCAAACATCAATTTCCCGTTAGGTATTACTTGTCATTTGTACAATCTTTCTCCACCAAGCATTTTAGCCAGCGCCGCCCCCCCCCCCAACCAAAACAAATTAAAGGGTCAAATCAAATCACCAAAAATTGCACACCTCAAATAAATTATTAAACATTGTATCAAATAGAAAAATGTTTTGGAGTTTCCAAATGAGAGGTCTAATGAGGTAAGACTCATTTATGATGTGATATTTTGATTTTTTTTTTTTTTTTTTTTTTTTTTTTTGAGAGCTCTAATGAGGTAGGTCTCATTTATGATGTGGTATTTTGATTTTTTTTGATTTTCTTTTTCAATGCCAACTCTGTGGAGTTCTATTTAAAGTTCTACATTTAAAGTTTTCTATCACAGTATCAAATATTTATATAAGTGGGAGATCCTTGTATGCCAGATAAATTTCATATATCTGTGAGTATTGCGTATAATATTTAATAATTCATTTAGAATTCTTAGCATTGCTTATCAAATCACCAATGGGTGCACTTTTCTTCTTCTTCTTTTTTTCTTTTTTTCTAATAAAAATTCTAGAAATCTCAAAAGAAAAGCAATATTAGATTCTTCAAGTAAATTATCAAATATTTTATCAAATACTTATATGAGTGTAAGACCCATACCCATGTAAATATAGTACAATATTCTATAGGAAAAAGTTAGGAACCCATATTTATGATGCCAGAATTGGCCTAGAATTGATTTGTGTAGTGAAGATAAAATCGTTGAAGTATGGGTTCATAAATGAAATGAATTTAAACTATTGATTATTATTTTTGGATAAATTATGACTGAATTGTTTTGGATATGTAGTCCCTCTCTATTTTATAATTCATATAGATCTCTATCATTTTTTGCCAAAAAAATTATTAAATATTCTACAGAATTACATGGACGTGTCACATGTGTCCCATATCAATGTAAAATATTGTGTAAAATATTTAATAATTTTTTTTTTTTATATCTCTAACCAAATCACCTGTTAAATGTAGATAGTAATCACTCTATTTGGTTTGGAGATTTTAAAGACAATTTTTTAGGTTTTTAATTCATTTATTTATTTAATATTTTAATCAATTTTTTTTAACTTTTTAAATATATTTAATCTAAATATATTTAAAAAGTTTAAAATTTGTGTAAAAATCTTTTAAAAATTCATTGAATACAAAAAAAAAAATATAACAATTTTGTACGATTTCATATTTTGTTGTATTGATTGAATTTTTAAAAAAAATTACATAAATTTTATAACTTTTAAGTATATCTAAATTAAATAGTGCTAAAAAGTGGGGGAAAAAATTAATGAAAACATTAAAAATATTTACTAAAAATTAAAAAAATATATTAATTAAAAAAAACGCCAAATCAAACCGAGTGAATCCTTCCTGTTGGCACGAATGGTGGTCACACAAGCTTTACAAAAATCCCACAAAAGTACAACCGACCCTCCCCAACCCTATCAGCCCAACTTGGATGGTTGCGTATTAGATGGGTCGGCCCACCCTCACAATCAAACAATTCCCCCACTACAATTGTCCAAGTGGGCCTCCTACCACGTGTACAACCAATTATGGGTTTGTGGATTTTAACCCGTAGGATTCTATTTGCATCCAAAAAATTATTAAATACATTTAATTTTTCAATATATATTATTAAATTATTTAAAATTATAATTTACTCTTAATATATCTTTTTTTTTTTTTTTTAAATTACCCTTCAAGATATACCCAAGTAATAAACATATCAAAAATCCTAAATTCCCATAGCAATTTCATAGCTGCTAGAATTGTGAATCTGCAGACGAATTTTGATCCTATCATTATTGAAGTTTTGGTTGCACCAGAGAGCTTACGTTTTGCGCTGGAACTACAGCCTTAAAATATTATCCTTAAGGGTGATGCATAGCAGGTCATTTGTATGATATCAAAGAGACAATGATGGTTGCAAATGTGGATAGACTCATTAATGATATTAGATGCTTAATGAAAAATTCCAGGTGATGTGAGTTGAGTTTTCTAAGAAGGTGGACTAATGGTGTAGGACACTGTTTGGCAAGACGTGGGCTGAGTTTGTCTGGTACTCTTATATGGGAGTTCAAACCTTCTTTTTAGATAAAGATATTTGCTATTCTTGATGGTTTTTCCATCTTTTATTAATAAGATTTATTCTATAATTTTGAAAAAAAAAAAAGAAGAAGAAGAAAAAATCCTTTCAAAAATTCTTGAATAGATTTTTCATTAGAGCAATTTCATTTGTTCACATAGAGGGAAGGTTTGTGGGTTTGTAGAGAGAGATTGGTGATAATGGTAAGTTGAGGGATTAAAATTTTTGAGTGAGGAAGAAGATATAAAAAAAAAAAAAAATTAAAACTTGGTAAAGAAGATAAAGAGAGTTAAATATGAAGAATATATATAAATGATTTGGGTGTACCATGAAAAAAAAAAAATAGCATTTTATTTTAAGGTTTAATATGTATTGTTATTAGTAAAATTACATTAAAATATAATAAAAATTGAAATTTTAAAATTTTAATTAAGCGTACTAAATTATTATTTGAATATAAATAGAATCACTTTAAGTCTAACTCCAGCTTTTCAAAGTGTTATTCTCCCAAATAGGAAAAATATACCCATCAAACAATGTTAAAAAGTGCCCTTTCATTCCATATAATCTTTGCTGCCTCCACTTCAAATTCTTTTTCTTGCACAAAGATTATGAAACAAAAAGGGCTCGGGTTATGTTATGGTAGATACTTTCAAAATGTGTGTATGATATATAAATTACAATATTTATAAAATTAATTATTATAAATGTTATAATTGAATCTTTTGAAGGTCATAACTAAAAATAAAAAAATAAAAAAATAAAATAAAATTGAGTCATGACCAAATATCATATAAAGTATAACCAAAGACCTTTTAGATCATAATCAAAATAATGTCATAACTAACATCACAATGAGTTATAACTAATATCACAATGTATATAACTAAGTCATAATTAATACCATAATAGGTTATAACTAAAGATTACAAACATCATAACTGAGAGGCATATGGTAAACATCCCAGGAGGGGTGTGTATAGTAGAATTTCTCAAAAGGCTCAACATTCATATTTATTCATGTATGATATTAAATATAACACATAATTAATATAAAATGATTCAAAATGAAAAAGAGAAATCCCATGAAATACACATGAAAAAAGAACCTACACGTAAGGAAATTTAAATTATTGACCTCTTATTGAGGTGTAGAAATTTTGGCTCAATCGAACATAAAATGTTATAACTTGGAAAAACTTTCTCTCTTTTTATTTTTTAATTTTTACAATCCATAAAGGGAGATATGAAAAGCAGAAATTGTGTAATGCAGAGATAAAATTTGAATCTTATCTTACCCCAATAAAAGAACACTTCATTTATTGGGCCAACCTCTTTGTTTTATTTGTCTTTTTATTTGAACCTACTATTTTTACTCCGTGTGTCTAGATGTCGTTTGGTGCGAATGTGAGGGCCGATAACTGCTTCCCTCAGTCCAAGACCTTTTTGTCCTCGTTCTCTCAAACCTGGAGAAATGAGTCCTGGAAGTCCTTGATTATGTGTCCCCTGTTTTGAGGCTTCTACTCTTAGCTTATGACGGTGTGTCTTGCTTGTCACGATCTTCTGAGTGGCAAGAGTGCGCACTGCCTTTACGTCTCTCTTCTTCTGCCACCCCTTTGCCTTTTATCTAGCGCTTCAACGTCTCCATGTCTACCGCCATCATTCTTATCAATTCGTCTTGCTCTCTTATGCAATCCTCCAGAACCTGAGGATCCATCCTCTGCCTCTGTCTGTCAGGGCTTTGAGAGCGACAAGGACTCGAGCCCCGTCTTTCTCATGTGTCTCTCCATGGGTTCCGTCGCTGGGGATCTAATTCTGCCATGAGCAGGATAAAAGGTAAACCTTCGCACCTCCCGCCCCCTTCCGGGGTTTGCCCATCAATAACAGAATGTGGTAAGTCTTCATTGTGCGCCATAGATTTCAACTAAAGAAGAAACTCAATCAAAAGGTTTGTTCTTTGTGTTTTTTTCCACAGACGGCGCCAATTGTACGAGCACAGAATAATCTTCTCGTATAATCCTGTTGATCAAGTTGACACTCCTAAACGTTGTCGCTTTGCTACCTGAAAACACAAACATGAGCTAGCCGACAGGTGTGTGCCAGAAACCCTTCCGATGCCTAAGTCAGCAACTAGACAATAGACAATAAGCTCTGTATCTTTTAGAGTAAGAATTGTGATACCTGTACATAGGTCATGTCATGAGCTTTTATAGATTCCACCTGGCACAATCCTGGTAGGACTCCAACTCTCCTTATAAAAGTCCTCCTAAAATCACACTCTCAAGGATAACACCTTACTCACTGTCAACCAAGTGAGATGGTTACAACTCTTTTACCCAAGCTGGTAACACGGTTAACTGAACTAAAGCAACCTTACCCTGAGCTGGACAATGAAAAGGGCGCTCCACCAGGCTGAAATCAGTTCGATCCTCTGCCCCGATCATACCCTGGTCCCTCCTGGGTCACACATAATTAACCTGGCTCGAGCTTTGGCCAAATATCTACCCGGCCTAGGATCGAGCCACTCCATCTAGTGTGTCAGCCCACAACGCAGCCCAATGACCAAGAATGGACCTAGCTCGGTCCATTCTTACAGGTGGTCTTAGCTCGGCCTAACTTTATGCATAAATTACCCTCTCAAATTTCTTATTAAAGCTATTTCTTTTGTTCGCATACAAGAAAGGTTTGTGGATTTGTAGAGAGAGAGAAAGAGGAGAATAAATAATGATGTTGGTGACAATGATGAGTTTTGAGGTGGATTGAAATTTTTGAATGAGGAATATGATGAAAAAAAATAATTTGAAACTTGGTGAAGAAAGATGAAGAGAGTTAAATATGAAGAATATATATAAGTGGTTTGGGAATACCATGAGAAAAAAATAACATTTTATTTGAAGATTTAATGTGTATCATCATTATTAAAATTAAAATTTTAAAATTTTAATTAAACGTACTAAGGTGTTATTTGAATACAAATAAAATCACCCCAATTCTAACTCCAACTTTTCAAAGTGTTATTCTCCCAAATAGGAAAAATATACCCATCAAACAATGTTTAAAAGTGCCATTTCATTCCATATAATCTTTGCTGCCTCCACTTCAAATTCTTTTTCTTGCACAAAGATTATGAAACAAAAAAGGCTCGGGTTAGGTTATGGTACATATTTTCAAAAAATGTGTGTTATCATACACAAATTATAACATTTATGGAATTAATTATCATAAATGTCATAATTAAATCTTTTGGAAGTCATAACTAAAAACAAAAAAAAAAAAAAATGAAGTTATAACCAAATATTAGATAAAGTATAACCAAATACCTTTTGGATAATTAAAATAATGTCATTACTAACATCACAATGAGTCATAACTAATATTACAATGTGAATGTATAATCAAGTCATAACTAACACCACAATAGATTATAACTAAAGATCACAAACATCATAACTGAAAGGTATATGGTACACATCCCAAGAGGAGTGTGTATAGTAGAATTTCTTAAAAGACTCAACATACATATTTATTCATGTATGATATTAAATATAACACAACATTAATATAAAAAGATTCAAAATGAAAAAGAGTAATCCCAAGAAATACACATAGAAAAAGAACCTACACGTATGGAAATTTGAATTACTGACCTCTTATTAAGGCATAGGAATTTTGGCCGAATCAGCTAACCTCATTTGTTTTCAAACATAAAATGTTATAGCTTGGAGAAACTTTCTTTCTTTTTATTTTTTAATTTTTACAATCCATAAAGGGAGATATGAAAAGGAAAATTTGTGTAATGCAGAGATAAAATTTGAATCTTATCTTACCCCAATAAAAGAACACTTCATTTATTGGGCCAACGTCTTTGTTTTACTTTTCTTTTTATTTGAACCTGCTATTTTTATTTAGAAAAAGCAATCATCAGGTTGAGCGTTTATAAGTTATATATAAATATACATATATATATATATATTAATTTTTTAATAAGTTCTAGATAAAAATAAAAATAATAACACGGTATATGTATATTTATTTTTTTTTGCCTAGATCAATTAATTAAAAAGAAAACTTGTGAGAAGTAATGTCATGATATGCCCTCATTGCATGTTTCTACATTTCAAGTACCATATGTATGTGAATGAACCTAGCAAAGTTCATGGTTGTTCTCTATATTTAAAAGGATAAGGAGATAAAGGTGGATACCCCCAATCTCTTTGGACAAAAAGCCAAATAAAATGGGAAAAGGGACAAAATTCTATAGTTCATTTGAAAAATAAAAAGAGAGAGTGTATTATATGTCTTTAATTATAATATTTTATGATTTTAGTTATAACTCACTATAGTATTAATTATAATTTATTGTAATTATTAATTTAATTATGTTTATAAAGATCTTGATCCTTTTGGTTATAATTCATTATAATTACAACTAAAATAATTTAATTATGACACAGAGTGATGTTAATATCTTTAATTACAAAATTTTCCAAAAAAAAGGACAAATGAGATATGAACAAAATTGGGTTTGGATATGCAACGCCTAGGGCCCTCCATTTTGAGAGTGGGAACCACATGAGCACATACCCATGTTCCAAGTGGGGGCCACATTGCATTTTGATGGAAGTGTTTTATTGGATTGTTGCATCGCCTCGTTGTTATTATAGTAATTTTTTTGATTTTTTATTAAAAAAAATATATAAAAAATAAAAAGAGTGTTGTGACAATTTATAGTAAAATTTTGACTTTTTAACTACAATGTATAGTCTCCAAATGAGGCCATAATCAATTAAAATGACAACTATTAGTGGAATATTAACCTAAAGTTCCCAAATTATCCTCAAAAAGCAATCAAATTTTATGTTTAAATCTTAAATTTGTTAATAAAAAGTAAAATACAATGAAAATAAAATTAATTGTACATATGTATTGTGGTTAACTAAAGAGAAAAAAACAATGAATATATATTCATTTTCTTCTTACCCCCCCCCCAAAAAAAAAACACAAAAACACAAAAAATAATTTCAAAATTTTCTGTCTTTTCTCTTAAAAAATTCAAAATTCAAATATAATATTAAAAATCATGATAGAAAAGAAAATGCTTCATTAACAAACCTACCTTCCACTCTCATAATTAACCATTTGAATAACTAAAGTGATAATTACTTGTCAAATTTTTTTATTTTTTTTTATTTTTTATATTCATTTGTGTAAGAAAAGGCAAATGGGTTGTTATTATACTATGTAACAGTTGATATGAATTAGTAGCTAAGATTCCTCCTGCTCAATTATGGCCTACAATAATATGAGGAGAGAATATATCATGAAATGCATAATATATGTATCGACATGTTCCCATGTTAGAGCAGTTCTAATGAATTGTTATCATTAAGTTATACCAGTTTTACTCGAAAAAATGGATAAATTATATTTAGTACTATTTTATTTTCTCATTTTCACTTATAATTGTCAATCCCTTAAATTTAAGCCAATTTATAATTTTATGTTTCCATCCATTTACTATTAATAAAGCTAACAAAAATAAAAAATTGAAGAACTAAAGTGAGATTTTGTAAAAGTATAAGAACTAAAATGAGATTTTAATAAAAATGCGAGAGTGCTAATGAGACAAAAAAAAAACATCACATATTATTTAGATGACAAGTTTTTTCAACTTTGTTAACTGGAGATGAACCAAAGGGTGACATTGTAATTTGACTGAAAGTATAGGAGTTAATTATTACAATTGACAGTGAAAACCCAAGGGGTTATGCCACTTTGCTAAGGATTTGAGGGCATAAGCCCAGAGGTCCTAGGTTCCACACTTCCCAGGGCCAACTCCCAGGGGTTTGGTGCAGTGGTCTGAGAACGACCCTCTAAGTGTTGGACGACCCGTATCCAGGGCTTGAGTGTGGAGTCGAATCCTGATTGCTACACTCTCTGACTGAAATGGTGTGTGCGTTGTGGAGTCTGTGCACACACCCAAGATTTGCCTATCGTCCTACTCCGGTTAACCGATATTAGATAATTGATTCCGAAATCGGCAGAGGATAGGCTGAGGGAGTTTACTTGTTAACCAAAAAAATATTAAAAGTAAAAAGACTAAAATGAGATTTTAATAAAAATACAGAGTTGCTAAATGTAATTAACCCCAAAAAACTTATCCGTCATATTAAAAGATTGCCAAAAAAAAAGTAATATTATAAAATTTAATATCAAATTTAATAATGTCATTTGTGTCAACTCGGTTTACTTAAAATAAAGTTTTAATCTAATAATCTAAAAGTGAAATTGAGACATCTAATAGAAAGAAATAAATAATGATCAAAATGTGCCCAAATGAAAATTACACTAGTAAAATAACATTATCAAACAGTCCCGATTGAGACCTCTAATTTAGCTGCTCTAGAAGTAGCTTTAAACAGGTGTCAAGCTCAAAAAAAAATAATAATATATATATCAAGGCATAGAAACACTGTGGCAGTGGGTATGATCCACTACTACATCATTAGTGATAACTTTAATTAGAGCTCCCAAGCATTTTTTATTATCAAAATATAATATTTTGATACTGTAATATATTAATTATATTAACTTTAGTATAATGGTTAGTGGAGTCTTACTTTAGCATGCATGAAAGATATTCTTTTTGAGCAAAGCAATTGAAAAAGGACAAAATGGCCAATGTCTAAAATGATTCATAACCGAATAAACCTTGCAGCCACCCTTGTGCCTACTACCTTCTATTTGGGGTTGGATATGAAACCATTTTCATATTTGCAACAAGCCCTCCTTTAAATGATGCTTACTTAAAGAATTAATGAATATTGGAATAACTAACTTAAAGAGCTAGCTAGCACCTCCACCTCATAATTAGATGCTATTAATAGAATCCACATAATTTTTGAAATTTCTTTGGACTTCACCAATAATTTAAAATTTTGTAAAATTTTATTGAACACCCTCACTTAGTACTGAAATTAATTCTTACTCTATCAAATCCTAATCCTATCCCACCCCACTCCACCCACCTACCTAAACCAGCTCCCGCCCCGCTAGCCCCAACTTCAGTCGCCACCACTTTGTCCCTTTCCTTCCCATTCCATAGCCACTAGTTGATATGTCTACCCCCACTGATGGAGGGTGAAGAGAGCTGGGTTGGCATCATAGTGTGAAGGGGGCAGGGGATTGAAAGAGGTTAGGGAGGAACTAACATTAGGAAGGCTAAGGTGGTTGGAAGAGTTTGGGTTGGGATGGGATGGGGTGGCGAGCAGCAAAATACCTACTCGTATCAAAATGAAAAGATGAATGATGATGATAAAATTAAAATTTTATAACAAAATAAAATTATAAGACTTTCATATTTTTTATTTTATATGTGAGAGTTGAAAGAATAAATTGAGTTGCTATTATCTTCACCCATTAATTATTCTTCTATCTTCAAAGAGGCCATATGTTCCTCCATTATAAAAGTAGAATTGGCAACTTAAAAATTGGATATTCTGCATTACAAAACATGATAATTTGATGAACTTGACTTGGTCCATTTTTAAAAAATGGATACTCCTGCAGGGCCTGCACAATATTGTATCTTAACTGCAATTAACATGGTAAACTTTAAATTAATAGTGGCTTAAGTTTCACAAAGCTGTGAAAACAAATATTTTAATTCATTTTTTTTTTTGTCTGTAGTATTTTAATTTGAATTTTCATTAATTTTTTTTTAAAAAAAATTTAAGGAGTTTCTAAAAGTCTAGATATTTTAAACATTTTTTTCATTCATTAAAAAAGTCTACTGAAAAATAGTTTCTGTCACGACCCAACCTCCGGATGCTTAGGGCTGGAATCGCAACTTATTAATTCTGATTGAACAAATTAAGTGGCCCAAGCAGAAGCGAAATACGTGTATGGGAATAATTAAATAGATAATAAACTTCATTCATTATCCTACGATTTAAATAAAAAGGAAATTCATCCATCAGCTTTTATTATTTTATTATTTAGTGATCGACAATAACAAAGAAAAAGTAAGAAAAGAAAAAAATAAAAATAAAATGGAAATGTCGGCAACAAGTTCCGTACTAGTCCACTACATGAGATCGTAATCTTTTCTTATATTTCATCACCTGAAAGGAATAACAGCTATAAGCACACAGTAAAGTGAGAGATATTATGCCAAAAACATAGGGGTACAAAATAATCATAAATAATTATTTAAACTAAAACATTAAACATAACTTAATTTAAATAATAAATTATTTAAATGGTAAAAAATTAAAATCCATAAATTATGTAGGCAATTAACCACAATCACAATACAGAATAGCATAAAGGTCACTGGAGTGGTAATTAATTTTCTTTTGAGAAATGATAGAGACTTCCTTTTTGGAGGACCCTCACAATTCTCATAGTGATGTGAATCTCATACATATATAAATGAGGGAAAAGTTAGGGATCATGAAAATTTTATCATGAAAATGATCATGAAAAATTAATAATCCTTAGATTACCTTGATTAATGTGTGGTGCTTTATTCTAAGTGTAATCCAAGGGTCACAGAACTTTCATGATTATTTTCATAAAAGATTTTTCATGATACCTAACATTACTATATAAATAAACTCCACACATCATGAATAGTGTGAATCACTATAAAAATTAAGGGATCCTCCAAAAGGGATCTTGCTCATTTTCCTTTTCTTTTTATGATGCCTTCTGAGACCCCCCACCAGTTTTTTTTTTTTTTTTTCCCTACTGACTTCACATGCCCTGCTTTATATACACATGGCCTGGGTGATGACTCATCCTGTATTGATGTCTCTAAATTGATGAATCACCGACCCCTAGTCCTAGACACCATAGATGGCTTAGGTTTCACTCGTCCAACAAATTGCACAGGTTTCTCTGAATTCCTCATAGCCCCGAACTTTCCTCCAATTTAATTGTTGCATTAATTTGGCCCCAAGTAATATATTACCCATATTTTTGATATATCAGTGCCTAATTAAATTATATTTTAACACATATAATTATATAACATATTTTTGATATATCAATGCTCAATTAAATTATATTTTAACACGTATAATTATGTAATATAATTAGTTATTATTATTATGCTATCAGATATATTTATTATTATTATTATTATTTTTTTTTTTAAATTTGATATTACCATCGTGCTAATTAGACATTTGGAGTGATACATTTCCAAATAAGGCTTTCAACGAACCATTTTCAAATGAGTTTTCCAATTTGGTAGTTTGAATATGATGTTTGAATAGAGTTGTGGAATTAATTTTTCACAATTCTTCAAAAAAATTTGTTTGAGAGCGCACTTTTCAAAAAAAAATTTGAAATTTGGCCTAACCGGAAGTCTCACCAATAGTTCGCCCGGTTGACCGAAACAGTATAATTTTTTTTTTTTTTTTTTTACAATTGATATGTTAATTTTTATATATTCGAAAAAAATATTTTCTAAATTTTTTAAAATTTTTTATGTACTTTAATAGAATTTTGAGTTGTATGTTTAGTTATAAATTGTAAATTTTTATATCAAATATCAAATGTCACGTCAAAAATTCCCCACTCAATTCAAAACTCTTTTCAAAACTCTTTCACAAAATAAATTTTCTACACTCAAATCATAATTTCAAAACTCACAAACTCAAAATACACCTAACATAAATACACCTAAAAAGTAAAAAAATTGTAAAAAAATCTTTTAAAAATTCACTAAATAGCAAAAATACAAAAAAAAATACAAGAATTCAGTACATTTTTTATATTTTTATGGATTTATTAATTTTTTAAAATATTTTTTCACAAATTTTTTATTTTTTAGATACATCTAACTAAGACCATCTCCAACGGTGTATCAGAGTAATTATCAAATTTGAATTTTGATGAAAAATGCACTGTTCACTCCTCCAACGGTTCATCAGAACTGATATCAAATCGACAATTCATCAAACGCTTCATCAAATCGACGACAGAATACTGATTTCACCAAAATACTGTTCCTGACCGTTGGAAAGAGGAGCCGGTTGACCAACCGGTTGCCCGGCCGGTTGACCAACCGGTCAACCAGTGAAAGGTTCAAAGAGTTCAAGGAAAATCAGTTCAAACCGTAAAAATAAATAAATAAATAAAAATTTTTTGCCTAACCGGTTGATCGGCCGGTCGACCGGCCGGTCGACCACCCGGTCGACCCGGAAAAAGTTCAAAAAGTTCAAAAAAAAGTTCAGAAAATTCAAAAAAAAAAAAAAAATTTTGGCCTAACCGGTCAACCGGCCGGTCGACCACCCGGTTGTCCCGGATGAAAATTTGATGAAAAATCAAGGGTTGGAGCGCTCAGTATCAGATTTGGTGAAAAGGCAGTTTTTCGACTCAAATTTGGTGAAAAAAGAAGTGAAGCGTTGGAGATGCTCTAAGGTGCATCTAAAAAAGTAAAAAAAATGTTTAAAATTTAAAAAATATTCACTAAAAACAAAAGAATACGAAAACCAAAAAATTCAATTTTCAAAAAACTTAAGAGTCCGGATCATCGGCTGCACTATCCTGCGGCCCACCCTGCGGCACTTCAAAACGACAGCGTTTTGAATGATTTTTTTTTTTTTTTTTTTTTTTTTTCCTTCGTTCCTTCCTTGTTATTCAGCACCTTTTCGTTTTTGAGCCCTAGCAAGAAAACATACGCGGCAGTGAAGTCGAAAGAGGGAGACGACGGGAAGAGTAAAGCGGCGGATCGGCGAGAGAACGACAGCGAGTAAGTCCGACGGGTCACCTATTGATGTGTGAGATCTTCGCCGGAGGAAGATGGAGGGAGAATGTTGGCGGTGAGGTCGATCGGCCATTGTTGACGCGTGAGATCAAGTTGAAACTGTGATCTAGAAAATATAAAGAGATTTGAAGACTTAATGCCTTGTTCCATTGATATGTTTTTCCTTCTCTCTAGATTTCTATGTTTCTCTCTCTTCCTGTACATGTGATTTGAAGATTTAATGCCTGGTTCCATTGATATTTTTTTTCTCCTCTCTAGATTTTTATGTTTCTCTCTCTTCCTGTACATGCAATACATATTCACAACCATGGATTTGTGTTTTTTTTGGTGATTTTGTGAGTGGGTTTATGAAATTTTGGGCCTTTAAAGTGTTAAAATTGAAATTGTAAACATGAAGAAAAACACATTTCCAAATCTCACTTTGCCATTGAAGTTGTCCAGTGAGAGGTTGATGATTTTGATACCAAACAGAGGAGGGAAATTAGATGGGAATGAAGGAAGTCGGCAGCTCTGTTTTTCTTTTCCACTTTCCTGTTTTTGGTTTGAATGTTCAATGGAGGTTGAGAACAATACCCACAAAATTTGCAGAGAGAGAAACACAGGAGATGAACAAAATGACGTGGTTTTGGTCAAAACGACGTCGTTTTGACGAGTGCGGCAGGAAGGGCCGCAAGGTAGTGCCGCCGATGATCCGGACTCAAAACTTAATCCAAAAAACTCAAACCAAACATACTAATTCATACTCTCAAATCATAATTACAAAGTTCTACCCAACACAACGATAATGTTTCAAAAGAAAAAACAATAGTAAAATGTGATAATCACGAATGTGGACCCATGGGAGCGGTTGAAAGCTACACCAAAGTTCGAAAATCTTGTAAAGCTGATTTTTATTTATAAAAATAATTATCTTGTTTGGTTGAATATTTAGATTTTTTTTATGAAGAAATTAGTTTGATGAAAATAAATATCAAAAATATTTTTAGATTTTAAAAATATATATATATATATATATATTGAATTTTTTTATTTTTATTTTTTATTTTTACCAGAGTAAAGATTGAATTTAATGAAATATAATCTGAATCAATTATATGAAATAAAAGAGTCTCAATGCAATAGATTTGATCATCAAATATCATTGAGAAATAAATAGAAATAAGTGCTATTGAAAATTCTGCAATTCTTTGGAGGAAATGAGTAAAGAATAAAGTAATAAGTATATTGAAAAGTTGGTAAAAAGTTGGTTTTTAATTTTTTACCAAGCTTTTTAACTTTTTGGAAAGTGATTTGGGAAATTGGTAAAAAGCTGACTTTTGGTTTTTTAGTTTAATATTTGTTTATAGTGTCAAATCAAATTAAAATGACCAAAATACCCTTACCTAACATAAAAAATTTATTTTTTTATTTTTTTGTCATAGGTCCTAATTGTAATTTCACACTTGAGTTTTTAGAACTTCCCAAACCAATTTTATTGCGTTTTTGGCCACTTGCGTTTTTGAAAAATGATAAAAAAAACGTGACTTTTTTCCAAAGTTCCCAAAACGGCACATTGATCCATATAAAACGTACTAGTTTTTGTGTTTCAAATTTGATACACATTTTTTTTGATAAATTTATATTAGCATTGATCTGAATTTTGAATTTTTTTAAAGAGTAAAGAAATAGGCATACAAAAACCAAATAAATTCCTCTTTCACGTGAATCCTATACTTTACATAAAAATAAAAAATAAAAATCATTTAACATGTAGAATTTGTATCAGTTTAACTTTAGTTTTTCTAAAGTGTTGTCCTTACCCCCAAACCCCCCTCCCAAAAAAAAAAAAAAAAACAAAAGAAAAAAAAAGTGTTGTCCTACCATTTTTTGATATTTTCAATAGAGTTTTCCTATTCAAGTGATTTAAAATTTGAAAATTTCTGTTTAAAAAGAAATTTTGAAATTTTAACCCCTATAGCCTAGGTGGTCCATGGGGTATATGGTAATCTCCATAACTGACGTTAAGCTTTGGGTCCCATTAAACTCTAATTTCTACCATTCTAATTCATGATAAATCTCTTATTTTATAATAATGTTAGGTATTACAGAAATTTTTTATGAAAATTCCCCACTCTTAGTTAGTTTATAATGTTTTATTATATGTTATGTAATTTTTTTTGAATTAATTTCATGATATTTAATTCATGATGTCTAATATTACTTTTTATTTTATATAAAGAGTTTGACATGAACATAGTGTATTTATTTATTAGATAAATTAAATTGATCTTTCATAAAGTTTCAAAAAAATAAAAGTAATTTTATGATTTTAATATAATTTTTTTAATAAGATTAAAATGATTGAAACTAATATAAATAATATAAAAAAAGAAAAAAAATATACATTTTAGTATAAAAGTAATAAAAATATAATTTTTTTTATTCATATAATTAAAGAATTATTAATGAAAGTAAGATTAAGACCTATTTTGAGCTCAAAATTTTACTAAAAATTAAAAAATTACAACAAAAAAATTCAACTCTTATCTTCTTTTATTTTTTTCATGTCTTTTTATAAAAATTAAAAAATTATTAAACAAATCAGTTCTCAAAACAACTTATATGTGAATTAAAATATAAAATAAACTTAATATAACAATTATTATATTTTTTATAAACTCAAGAAAGATGAATGTAAATTACCCTTATAAAATATAAAATTTGTGGATTATGAGTATTCCATCATATCAAATTCAAGTCTTATCACACCAAAAAAGTTTCAAATTAATTATAATATTTTTATGTATTAAATCCACATAAATCTCAAGTAATATGTATTCAATATTAATCTCATCTCAATTATACAAAATATTTGGTCTCAATCTGTATCCAGCTTGAAAACACTCACCGCCTTAGGCCCCAGTTTATCAAGTATTTTTTTTTAATTTTTTAATTTTTATTTTTAGAGTTAAAGTAGTCAAATAAAGACAAAATAAGTTAGAGGTCTCTTTTGATAAGAGTTTAAAAGTTAATTTTTTAATTTTTCATCTTTTTTAATCATATCACTTATATATTTTTTTATACATTTTTCTATAAAAAAAAGTCAAAAAAATTAAAAAATTAGCTTAACCTACTTCACAAAACCATCCAAAATAATCAGTAAGGCAAGATATTACATTTAATTTATAATTATGTTATTTTTTCTTTCAATAATGTTTGGAAGCTCTAATAGAGTTTTAATGGTGGGTCTCACATGATGATATTTGGCTTGTGTTTTTTTTCTTTTTCTTTGTTTGACGCAGCTCTAGTATTAGAGCTCTGTCACTACTCTTTTTTTTCGGTGGTACTATATACATCAATTAGTATACACATCAGTGTACTAACTAGTATTATGTCATTATTATTGACCTCATTTATTATACAAATTACAAATAGTTAAAACTTTTAAAATTATATCACATCATCTGTTAATACACTAGTTAATACATTAACTAGTACATATAGTATTATTCATTTTTCTTTTACAATCATCAAATCAGGTATAAAAAAAAAAATTAACCATCTTCCTAAACATAATTATTTTAGTCAACCTAAAATCTCGTTTAAGAACAAGTTATTTTAGTAATTTTTATAAAAAAAATATGAAAAAAATAAAGAGAATAATATGAAAAAAGTAATTTTTAACTACGATATATAACAAACAAGACCTAAAATAATAATAATAATAATAATAATAAAAAACTAAATAATCAATTAAAATAGCTAACCTGCCAAACAAAGCGTTAGCCTCTTCCCGCAAAATCTCTATAAATAATGGCTTAAGGGTACCTTGCTTAGGCTTGAAGAGAGAGGCTAATCCAAAGCATCTTCAACTCTCTTCCTCGTCTCTCTCTCCTTTTCTCTGAAGTAGTCTCTCTCTTCTTCGTTTTTCTCACAAATCTAAAACACGTGGGACCCCATTTCTGTTGAATCATGGTCGGACCTTCTCTCAACACTCACCACAACCTCACCCTCAAACCCAACGCCGCCGCCACCATCAAGTTCCTCTGCAGTTACGGCGGCAAGATCCTCCCCCGTTATCCTGACGGCAAGCTCCGTTACCACGGTGGCGAAACACGTGTCCTCGCCGTTGACCGCTCCATCTCCTTTGCCGGTTGGTTCATTTGTCCTTTTGTGTCATGTATATATATATATATTGTTATTCAGATTTAAAAGTAGGGTTGGTTTGGGATATTTTAAAAAATATACTTTTTGACTTATTGGTTTATATGGGTTGGGTTTGGGTTGGGTTTGATGTGATGTGTTAGAGAAGTGATGTAATTTAAATAAGATGATGTAACTTAAATAGGATAGTGATTTTTTGACTTTTTGTATTATTTAGTAGATGTCAAACTTGGCCTTCGTTTAGGAATATATTATTTGAATAATTTTTAACTTTTTATAAAAAATTTATAATAATTTTTTGATTAAAATATATAATTGATAAACGATACCTTAATCTCATGATGTATCAAGAAATTTTTTTATATCTTTTTGATAAATTTAGAAAATGGATTAAGAAGTAGATTTTTATATTATTTTTCTATATATATATATATGCAAATTATATTTTATTTTTTTTAATTTGTACTCAAATTTTATTTTTATTTTATATTTTAATTACAACAATTAAGATTTATTTTAAATATTTTTTTATTTAAAATGAATTATTTTTAATTTATGTCTAATTTAAAATATTTGAATAAGAGAATTTACAAAATTAACTTTTTAACTTGTTTTTCTTATGTTTTTATTTAGTTTTCAGATTGATAATAGGATCTAAAAGAAAAGTTTTTTGTAAAAAATCTTTATAAACAAAACCAAAAAAATTAAAAATTAAAAAAGTTGGCAACATACTAAAAATTTGGACGGAAAATTCTAATATAAGTATTTTTTAAGGACAATTGAATTATTATTATTATTATTATTATTATTATAACAAATGACACTTTTCTTATCATTTAATTTTTACTTTTGTAATGTTAGGCACTCATATCATTTTTAACAAAAATAAGTTTAAGTAAAAATTGAGTAATACTACTATAAAAAAAATTCATACATAATAATACAATTTATGGATAATTCATTTCAAAATAAAATAGTATTAAAAATATATTTATTTATAATAATAGTATTGTTACATCTTGTAAAGTTTTTTTTTTTTTTTTTAATGAATTTTATGTATGAATAATTTTGTTTTTAAATTAAAGCATAAAAAATATAATTTATGATAAATATTTATTTATGGAGGATGTGGAGAGTGAGATGGTTTGTGGTGTGGTGAATTTACAGAGCTAATGGTGAAGATGGGAGAGTTATGCGGTGGTACGTCGGTGAGTCTGCGATGTCAGCTGCCGACTGAAGATCTTGATGCTTTGGTATCGATCACCTCCGATGAAGATCTCTCCAATCTCATCGAAGAATACGATCGAGCCTCCTCACCACCTCTCAAGATCAGAGCCTTTCTCTCGCTGCCCAAATCCGCCAAAAAACTCTCTCCTCCTCCTTCCTCCGCCGCCGCTGGTTCGTCTTCTAGATTTCCGATCGCCGCCGCGAATCGGTGCATCCACCAGATATGGAAGCCGGTACTGTATCCCTTGTGCTATGAGAAATCTAAATCTGCATCTGCATCTGCAGCTGGAAAGATTCATCATCCTCACTATGCTTATCATCTTCATCATGGAAACCATTGGCAATAGCTCCGCTAAGTTTTGGTGCAGTACTTGGACTAAATTTCATTGAACAATATATATATATATATATAAGATAGGCAACTATATTCAACATTAAAAAAAAAAAAAAAAAAGATCGAGATGATTTGTGTAAGATTCGAAATGGATTGTAAATTTGGCTTCTTTTTTTTTTTTTTTTTTTGAAATTTTGATCCATGGCGTGAAATTAATGAAATTAATCAGTCCAGTACTCAGATTTGGACCATTCGATGTTCTGTGTCTTTTGGACGCCATTGTTGCAGAGCATTTTCTCTCTTTCTCTCTCTTCTCAATTCTCCGTTACCATTTCATTAATTAATCGCCGTTACTCTTTTGGTGTCGTGACGGAAATGATTACTCTGTTTTTGTCAGATTCTACGTATTGCGTGCCATCGTTATCTGTCCACTCCGTTATTTATCTCGTTTGTTGAAACCACCATTGCCTACCTGTACAAGCATCATTCATTTTCATGTCTTTTTTTATTTTTTTGGATTCAATTCATTTTCATGTTCTGTCACCATTTTATTTTATATTTGTCTGTTATGCTTTAATTGTGTACATGTATTTTATGTTGATGTATAGTTTTCTAATTATTATTATTATTTTTTTTTTTTTTAATGCCATTTTATTTACAGGTAAAGGAAGAGATTCCAAGTTTCTTCTCAAGATGGAACCAAGTAATGGGTGTTGGGCATCTCAGGATGACTACTAACATTTTGTAAGTTATTATGAGAACCTTTTTGTTTTTATTTTTTATTTTATTTTTTATGCTTTCATGTTGTTGTTCTCTGTTTTTGCATAGGATCATTAATTTGGTTTTGGTAGATTCCTTTTGGCTAACTATAACTTTTTGAAACTGAAAATACAGTGGGTTTGATTTAAGTTTTTTGGATTAAGTTTTTTAAAAATTGAATTTTTTGATTTTCGTATTTTATTTTTATTTTTTTAGTGAATATTTTTAAAATTTTAAATATTTTTTATTATTTTTTTAGATGCATCAAAAGTAAAAAATTTATGAAAAAATATTTAAAAAATTAATAAATACATAAAAATATTAAAAAATATACTGAATTTTTTTTCTTTTTTTTTTTATATTTTTGGTATTTAGTGAATTTTTAAAAGGTTTTTTTCATAAATTTTTTATTTTTTAAGTATATTTATGTTAGGTATGTCTAAAAAGTAAAAAAAAAAATTTGTTTAAAATATTAAAAAAATTCAGTAAAAATAAAAAAAATACGAAAAATAAAAAAGTAGAATTTTTCTGAAAAGTGTTTTTGAAAAAATCATGATGTTAGGTTGTCCCTTATTTTGTCTTACAATTATTTAATGTAATGTCCATATTATTTTGGAATTATAGTATATTCATATAGAATTTTTTATTAGTTTTATGAATAGATTTCCTTTTTATGGCACAATGTTTTAATTTATTTTTTCTGTTAAAAAAAAAAATCATATTTATACATAATTTTTTTACAAAAATAATGTGGTAGACATATCACTACTATTTAAAATAATAATATTTAATACAATCACATTATTCTTTATACATCTTCTAGTGTTATAATTTTTTCTTATATACAAAATGGTGTAGGTAAGTTGTGATCCTATCAAACCCGTATTGTAATTCAAATGATCATAAGCGACAATTACTTAGGTGTCACTAAGATGAGATTTTTGTTTCGAGTCAATGCAGTGAAAAACTTCAATATAACTTTCAATTATAAAGATTGACGAAGATATTTGTATAAAAATTATGGAGAAATGTCATTTGCCTATTTTTCTTGATTTGATTCAGGAATAAGTCATTGAGTTGATTTATTCATTTTTGCCTAGGACTGATTTTTGTTTTTGAACAGTGTGTGATGGCAACAAGTCTTCTCAAGGCAAATAGTGATATGGGGCTGAAAGCAATATAAGATTGGAGTTATTGTTCGACTTTGCTTTCTCTGATGGGAAAAGTATATACCTTTCAGGAGTCAGGACCACATGCGCTTTCGATTCAAGTTTTTTCTTTTGACAAAGCGATGGGAACACACTACTAAGGCATTGATTTCATGCAATGGATTGACATCAGAGATGGCAACATCATGGATCCCACTGCGATATTCTATTGCCTAAGACAGGCGTTGTAGGTTATTAGTCAATTTCTGCAACTACGAGCCTACTATGATGGTGTGTATACCAGAAAGGAATGAATAGGCGGTGCCGTGGAGTATATGCGAAGAACAGTGCATCTGAATTGGAGGAAATGGGCTTGGACAGTTTGAAGAGAAGGCAAGGGCTGAATGAAAGAAAGGACCAAGACAGTGGCAACTGTTTTACTACCACACGCCTCGACTGCTCTGGAGGATATATTGGCTTACGAGAAATGTTTGGGAGCACTAATTTGGCACCATCAATTTATCTCTAATGACATGAAATAGACTATGTGAAGCACACTTCTCTCTGTCACTCTCTATTCTCTCTTCCACCTTATTAAGGGTAGATTAGGAGTGTTATATTGGTGAAATGTCGTATGATTGATTGGCTTACCGGGTGTGAATTTGGATTTGAGTCTGATCTGTTAGGTGATATTGTATTTATTTATTTATTTTTTAAGGATTGTAAATAAATAAATTAATTAAGAGTCTTAAGAATACACAAGGACTGACACTATTACATTTATTGTATGTATATAATGTAGGTGTTTGGGAAGTTGTTATTTTAATAAATTATTTAATTTTTGATTATTTTAGAAGGTTAAAATTTTTGTATTTGGGAAGATCGTTGGATTTTTTTATAGTTGAATATGATATTTGTGAGAAAAAAAAAAGTACAATGATTATGGTTTTGATGTGATATTTTGTCTTATTGACTATTTTAGTCTATGTTGCCTTTTAGTGCTATTTTAACTAAAAAAATCAAAAAAAAATCTTCCCAAAAACCCCCCATATGTATGGTGAAATAAAATGTAGTGTTTATTGATGGCCTGGGTCTATCTGATAAAAATAGCTCATATATAACATGTCTATTTCAAATTTAACGTGGGTTCACATCGGGCCTATTTCATGGGCAAAATCAAAAGAATAAAGTGAATTACTCAAAATTTATAGGATAATCTATCAGTCAGTCCTGCTTTATTAAGTTATTATCTGATGATACAGTTCGTCTTGATGAATGGGCTAGACCGATCCAAGCTCCTCAAGCCCACTAGATTACCTGCAAGTAAGTTCAACGGGGAACGGGGTAGTCTCCCGGCGAACCCTCCGGTGTATGAATTAGAAAAGGTGATAGATGGAAATGTAGGGAGAGAGAGAGAGATAGGAAAACTTAACCTTCTTCTTGTCTTCAAGTCTTGCTTATATCCTTTGGTAATCATTTCACTGTCTCAGCCGTTCTGACCTTCCCGCCGAAAGCTTACGCCGTGGTTCGTCTTGTTCAGGGTGAGGGGATGCTATTCCGGCTGGGAGGTGTTGTCGCAATAAATGCTGTGATGGGTTGCATTAATGGTGATGTGCCGTGGCAATAACTTTGCAGATCTTTGTCAGCTGACGTGGCCTGTCCTGCATCTGCCGTGTGTCCGAACATTATTGGCCTTCCCTGCCCAGTTGGCTTCCAGTGATGCTGGGTTTTACTAACCGAGTTATGCAATGGGGTTTAGATGGTGGGCCTGGGTTTACTCATGGTGGGCTGTGGCCCTTGTGGGCCTATCCATGTCATTATCTATTAGGTATTGTTTTATATTTTTATGTACCATTAAGTCTAATTATAATTTTCTTTCTCATTTTTATCTCTGTTTTGTTTTGTTTTGTTTTGTTTTATTTATTTATTTATTTTTAGTTTCTCGTTTTGTTTTTGAACTCTAAATTGTGAACCATGATTTGGCCACCAATCATTACTTCCGACAACCAGCGATCACCTTTGACCTTCCACGACCATTACTGACCTCCAGCAACTACCTTTGACTTTCGACAATAATTTTTTTGGTCATTTTTCATCTCCAACACGTCACTACCACAACCACCTACGCAGATCTGGTGGCGATGAGAGAAAAAGAGGGGGAAAAAAAATAAAGAGAATGAAGGAGAGAGATGAGAAGCCATTATCAGAGAATAATTCTCATCATTTTACGCTGTTACAAATCAAGACAAAGAATCAAAAGTCAGATTCAGTGATAAATTTATCATGCAACAAATCTTAGCCAGAATTGCAGTAATAAATTTATCACTGTTGAATTTGTTAAAAAATTTACAAATAACAAACTTGATTTGGGAGAAAAAAAGGCATCACAACATTCTATTATGAAGCATTGATAAATTTATTTATTTTGTATGTGCTCTGTCATTCCATTGATAAAATACCCACAATTACACCAACAAATCTATAATCTGATAAATTTATCATTGAATTAAGTAACAAATTTATCAGATCAATTACACGTCTGTAGAAGATCAACAACACCTTTCAATGCATTGATTGGATACTTTGCATCCCAAATCGATGATGGAGGAAGATGGTGGCAACAACGATGTCGAAGATATGGTAGATCGATGATGGAGGATTGCGGTGTTGAAGCCAGCAGATGAATAATGGAGGACGAGCAATGGTGATGGCAACGAGAGAGAAGGACGGTGGTGTTAGGCGACGAAGGAGAAGAACAACGGCATTGGTTAAGCCGAGTGTTGTTGACAATGATAGATGAAGATGGTGGTTGAGTTGAGCAACATATATGGTAATGGAGGAGGAGGAAATGGTGTGCCAATGACAGAATAGAAAGGAGAGAGAAAGAGAGAGAGGGATGCATTTGGTTTAGGGTAAAATTACTCAACTGATTGTAAGGGAGAAAAGTGAAAAATAGACTAAATTATTTTGGGTCAAGACTTCCTGTAAATTAAAAGTCTAGTCCAAAGGACCGACCCATAACTCTCCCAAATTAACATATGAAAATTTATCTCACAAAATAATATTCAATTTAAATTCCACTTTTATACGATGGAGATTCACATTTAGAATAAATATGATTTATAAATTACTTTTTTCTTTTAAAAATATTTTTTTATACACAAATTTTGGGTCCAAATCCGTTGTCTTCAAGAGAACTCAACTCAATTGGTTTGTCCATTTCAATTGAAAAGTCATGAGGTTAATTTTCATTAAATAAGACCCGTCAATTTTAACTAATTGATAATTAGGTAGTGTTTGGTTTATTAAAATAAAGTGGAATAAAATGATCATTCTATTAAAATATTTATTCTCGTCTTTGATTAAACTAAAAATAATAATAACAAATGCATTACAAATGAAATTATTTTTTACTATTTTAGGGTGTGAGAAAATAATAGTTTTCGGCAACTTTAATTCGAAATTAAAGTGAGACCCAACCGCCGGTGGAGTTGGGTCTGAGTGGTTTTGTATTATCTTAAGTGAGAAGATTGCAATACAAAAATAATGAGAATAAATCATTAAGTTGTGAGTGAGAATTGTCTCATAAAATGGGCATCAATAAAGTTGGGTTTAAATTTGGACTTAGTCTTGGACTTAGATTTGGACTTAATCTTAAATTTGGGCTAAACTATGTTGTGTTGGGCTTAGCTTGTACATGTGTTTGAGAATTGAGTTTGGATTGGGTTGTGACCCAACATTAATATCCATTTTGTGATCCATCTAGTTGGTTTATTCAAATATCATTATATATATATATATATATTTATTTGTATATATTAAGCAAATGAGAGATTTAGACCTTTGTAAGTCTCATCTTTTGATGATAGAGTTGATGACTATATTAGTGGTCATAAGTTTTTAACCTTTGTAGTTCTAGTCATAATGGCTAGAGTTGATGGCCTTGGTTAATGGTATTTGATGGCCTTATTGATGTATAGCTTTCATGGCTGGGATTATTCTACTTGTATAAATAGAGGTCTTTTCCACTGCAACTTGGAAGAAGAATTTTAGAGAGATTTTTGATGAAAAATGAAAATGGTCTTTTAAGATAAAAAGTTGGAGATGTTTATTTTACACCAAATTTTTTTTTCTTTTCTTCTTTTGTTAACCCCTTTTTTGGTTCTTACTAGAGAGATTACAGCCATTGTCAAGTTCGCCGAAGCTATTCAGAAGATGCTTCTGCATTAGCTGGTTTTGACCGTCGTATCTTGAGAGGCAGACGCCGACACACCTCCAGCACCCATCGAGAAGAGGTGAATCTGTTTTAAGGACGTTGTGGTATTACACAGACTTCGGTTTGCTTCTTTTTTTAGTATTTGTTCTTTAATTTTTTAGAATTAGTTTACCTTGACGAGTTCTAATTTTTAGTTATCCATGTTAATAATTTGTTCTTTTAATAATGTAATCTAATTTATTTTTGTATTTAGTTGTATTATTTATTCTGTATTTCATCCTTTAATCCATCCTTTAACCCAAGAAAAAAAAATTTTGTTTTGTCATTTCTATTTAATTTACTTTACATATTTTTCTTGTATTATTATGAAAAAAATACCAACATAGGAGACTAATCATTCCATAAGAAAACCTAATGAATCACCATTTCATTCCATTCAGCACATATGAACAATCTACAACACCTCATTGGTTGATTCCACCATAAAATAAAAATAAACCAATTAAGTGTTATTTGACATGTTTGGTAATCATTCTATTTTCAGTTTATATTTACAAAAATTTTAAAAATTATCATAAAAACTTATTTGATAATTTTTTTAGTTTATAAATGGTTGTTTCAGTTTATAAATTTGATGAAAAAATGTAAATTCAAAAAATGAGTTTACGTTTTCAGTTTTCAATTTTTTTTTCAATTAATTTTTTTTAAATAATTTTTTTTTCAAATAATTTTTTTTTTTTTTTCAATTAATTTTTTTTCAAATAATTTTTTTAATTAATTTTTTTTTCATTTATAATGTGTGTAATCCCATTGTCATAAATAATAAAAATAAATATAAATATTTTAGGCCTGAACAAACATATTTTTTAGTTTATGTTTTTAAATATTTTGTTCAAACTAAACACGTTTGTAATTTATGTTTTTCTAAAAATAAACAAAAACTAATTTATAAAATTTTTATAAATATAAATCAAAAATGTAAATATTACCAAACACTACCTTATTGTTCACAATATCTAAACAAATTTAGACTCTAGACTTCATCCGTAGTTCTCCAAATTAAGATTTCTATGTGATTCAATAGGGGATATGGTTCAAGTTAGGGGTGAGTAGCGGATATTTTGATTCGTCGAAATGGATCGAATCAAAATCTTTCGAAAGGTAATTTTGTAAATGCGAGCGTGCCAGCAAGGATCAATCAGTCCTTACAGAAATTATAATTGCCAACCAATTATCAGACGATTGTGTTTTAGTTCTTTCGGCCTCAATGAAGAGGACTTTTATTGGTGGCTTGACTTAGGAGAATTTAAGAGAAATAACAGTTAATATGAAGAAAAATCGAAGTATTTCATTAAAATGAACACTTACAATAGTTCAAACTCAGCCTCGAAGAGGTTTACAGCAACAGTCTACTTGAATCTACTTGGAACTACTCCTATGAATCGAAGTGCAGTGCTGGTATTAAAGTGCAGGTATTTAAAGTACAGGAAATGTAAGACTAGAAAGGAAAATATGAAATAAAGACTGGTTTGTATGATCTGAGTCTGGGCTTTTTCTGAGGGCTTCCCTGCTATTTATACTTGTCAAAGATGACCTTCGAACTGCACTTCGAACCGTCGAACTGCTCCTCCATGATCGATGATCATGCTGCCTTAGAAGTAGCCCCACTACGCCATCTCTTGCAGTTGAGCTTCCCTCCTGTATTTGAATTTGAATATTGAGTAACTGTTGAAGCCACGTCACCTTGTATCTCTTTACTGATCTAGTGCTACTCAGATCATGTAAGTACCAATGTTCATTGCCACGTGTTCGATCAGGATCGAAGACTTGAATTATCTTCCCATAATACCCTTATTCTGCCACGTGTTAAACTATGATTTGGCTTTACAAAATATGTAGCCAACATTACCCCCCGCACTAATATACCCAATACTTGGAAATATTAGTGGATCAAAAGCTTTTCCCGCGCTTTTTGGAAGGTGCATGGGATCTATCTTCAGGAAACACAACCGTCACCTATTTGATGATCATTCGCATTAACTCTCAAATTAACGAATATCCCAATACCTTCAGCATTCGAACGGACTATGGCTCAACCAACTTCGCATTCTACTGATCAAGCATACGAAGAGCCATTGAGTAATGTTATTTCCCCTCGAAAGAATCTCCACGCATTCATTAGCCACCTTTACCCACCCTTCTATATTCAGGTCATGGAGGCTTTTGCAGATTATCAACCTTTGGACTACGACCACATTGTCCTTAACCCTTCGATTTACAAATTTACAGATACAAGAAGTTCTTCCTCTAAATTCCCTTTGTACTTTGAACGAACTACACTCAAGCCTTTGCTTCAACAAGTTGCAAATATGGACTTAGGAAGTTCTTCTTCACAAACCTTTACTTGGGATGAAGCTACAACTTCCTCATCTTCTGGGGTTTCCGGATGGACAAACTGGTCAGCACCTGAGTCCTGGGACTTGAGGGAACGAATTAATCACCATTTTGTTGAGTTCACTGATCCATTAGATTTTCCTTCTTATGTTCGAAGCTCTATGGTCTATCCTTATGTGCCTATTGACCTTCGTCGTAGTTTGGAGGAGAATCTGCTTGTGGCCTGGTACACATCCTCTATACCCACAAGGACAATGCACACTGCCCGGCATCTGGAAGAATCACAAGGGTATACTCCTTCATTTTTGGCCAAGAAGGCAAAAATTTGCTCTTCTGACTGGCTCGACTATATTAATGCCTTTGTTCCTTCCGCTCCAGTGCCAAATCCTCTTTCTTCACCTTCTGGAATAGAAGCATCCACACCTTCTCCATCTTTTGAAGCAGAACCATCTACTCCTTCTCCATCTTCTGAAGCAGAACCATCTACTCCTTCTTCTCCTCCCACTCTTTCCTGGACAGAGAAGTTAAGGCTTGCCCTTCCCATGGATAAAATTTTTCCACCTTACAAACCTCCATCATCTCCCACTCCAGCTGAGCGGAAACAAGCTCAACTTCTGCTTGCGGCTTTTTCTCACTTGCCCTTCAATGTTCTTGAGGATGACATCTCTCTCAAGAACTTTCAATGGGCCTGTGATATTCTGACTAGGGGCCATGTCCTCAATCCTATTGCCCAAGCAGAACTTCACATGTTCTTGGACCAACTTCCGCTACTCCTCCACTGGCATCAGAATTCCAAGGCTACCATCCAATCTTTGGATCAACTTTCATCTCTCCGAATTCATGCTCAGTACGAAGCAGAAAACTTCATCGAAGACTTCGATGACTTCAAAAATAAAGATTCTGCGTATTGGGATGATTTGGTCATAGATGAATTGGAACAAAATTTGAGGGAAGAGGCTTTCGAGACAAAGGTTGAGGAGCTCTACTATGAAGTGAGAGCACATCAACTTATGCAGCCAACATTAGAGGAGATAGAAGATATAATAAAGAAAGAACAAATATTCATTGATCATTGTTGGACAAAGTTCCATGATCTTGTTATTTATTCTATTCCTTATTTTTATGAGCTTGAATTTGTACCCAAATGAGGATACTCAATGTAATTGTCTTGGCTTTAAACACAAACAGAGTCTTTTTGCATTTGACATTGTTTGCCTCTATTTCCTTTTTGTCTTCAAAAGCCAGCTTATAGCTTCGA
This sequence comes from Camellia japonica, assembly GCA_030407325.1. NCBI lineage: Eukaryota > Viridiplantae > Streptophyta > Magnoliopsida > Ericales > Theaceae > Camellia > Camellia japonica. The sequence continues at coordinate 157,420,918 of JAPPVO010000017.1, forward strand.
ATTGAACAATCTCACCTTTCGAATCTGGACTCAATTGTTCAATGAAACGCTGAAAAAACCAACATGTCTTTTTCCAACTTTATGGAGTATAATTGACAATTCTGGCTGATATCATCTGGAATTAACGCTTTGAATTTTAACAACATTACTCCTCAAAAATAACTATAACCAATATATATGGTCATGGTTAATATAGCCAATAAATTTCAAATTGACTATTTTGCTTCGAAGAGTAATCCACACTGTTTTAGGTTCAAAAAGCAATTCCTTCTTGTATATATGGAAACCAACAATTGGTTTTAATGCTTCGAACAGTGCTCATCTTTAAAGGATCCAATAACCCTCAAACAGGTCTTTAAACCCTTTGAAGTGGACCAATATTCGAGCATTCTAGCAATTATGTAGTACGCTTCGAAGCCGACTTATGTATTTCGAAGCCGTGGTTATTTGATTTTTTGGCGCCAAAATCTTATTGCGAAGCCAAATATCTTGCTTCGAAGCTGGCGTCAATATTCGGAGTGTGCTTTTTCCCTCCAAAACTATCAATATTGGAAGAGGCTCCTCGTATTCGTACTTTTAGTACTTAAGGACTTATGCAATATATCTTCGGACACAAAAGCTTTTCTTTAAAACCCTTTTGCTTCGTGTTTCTGAATACACTTGCTCTTTTAACATTCAAACCCTCATATCTTTCACTTCTCTTTACTTCCTCCTTTCCTTTTCGAACGTCGTACCATCCATGGCTTCTTCTTCACCAGAAGTTCCAATCATAGAACGCGTGAGCTCATCCGTAGCTTTGAAAAGGCTCATTGATGTGGAGTGCGAGAAGTATAGGGCTGGGGGAAAAAGCGCCATTGATGGGCGTGTCTTTATCCCTCGTCGTCATGAGCGACAAGACTATGTGCTCGGGCCAATCTTCAAGGAGATCCCTATTGAACTCCCAGCTCTGTACCCTCGCCTGGAAAACCAATGTCTCCTATATAAAGGTGGTCTTGATTGGAGGAGCTGGCGGATCAATCGCCCCCACCGATGTTGGCCCACGATGAGACCAGAGTGGCAAGAGTGGTATGATCGGGTCATCCCTGCGAGGACACTAGACCTTCAAGAGCTCTGCCTTCTCGACGCTCTTCGACTATCAAGGGTAACTATCACAGAGGACCCTTTTTTAATCCCTGCTGCTTTATGCTTTTGGAACCCTATCTTTAATTTCTTTCAATTTAAATGTGGGATGATGGCTCCTACTGTTCTTAATATTTGCCATTTACTAGGAGTATCCCCCATTGGTACCATTATTACACCTGATTTCCCCGATTCAACAATCTCTTTCTCCTTCCCCTCTCTTAACTTATCTTACAGCGATTTTGTTAAAGCTGAAAATAAAAGAAAGGGCCCAGTAACCGATAGGGAGTTCTTTTCCTTCTTGTTATACTGGCTTTGCAAATTCCTCTTCTGCACTTCTTCACAAAGAATTATGCCTGAATTTGCTCCACTTGCCAAAGCCTTTGTTTTGCAAAAAAGAGTAGCCTTAGCCCCATACATTCTTGGTCATGTATACAGAGTTTGTTCCCTTTTTTGACTTTTGATCTGCTTCAGATTACCTCTTCTTCGAACCTTGCTCTTCCTCCTCCCGTCTCAGAAATTCCAACTGCTGCTTCATTCCCAATGGCAGTTGACTCTTCCATAGAGGGTGCTGGTAGTTCCCCAATTCATGGTTCATCACCTGTGCCTACTTCCAGCCCCTCTTCTCTTGATTCCTTGGTGGCAAAGACCATAGAGGTTGCTAAAGATGCTCCACCTATTTCTCCTATCCCCATGCAGTCTCCTGTGTTTTCCACCACAGCACTCTCCATGCCCTTTATGTCTAGGGATGAGGTGGACATCTTCGAGGGAAGACTAGCTAGTCTATTTGACACATCCTCTACCTCCCCAACTTTCAGTGCTGAAGCTGAACCATTAACCTTGGCTGACTCCTTGCTGAAAATCTTTGAGAGCTCTTCTTCCACCAGTAGCAAGCCTTTTGCCCCTTCTATAGACTTAGACACTTGCTTGGAACTGCTGATCTCCTTTTCGAGGATCCCCTTCGAGGCTCTACAAAGGCCTATTATCAGAAATGGGTTTCTTCAGTGCTGTAAAATCGCGGAGCAGTTCGGCATGGATGTCTCAAGTCATCTATCCCAGGCTGCAGCTACTATTGATTTCTACATTAGCATTTGTCATGCTGCCAATGCTGCGAATGAGAAATTGGCTAGGGATCAGAGTTTTGTCTCTCAAGTGCATACTGAAGTATCAGATCTCAAGGAACAACACTCCTCTGCCTCCCAGTTTCGAATTCAGTTGCTGGAGAAGAAAGCTCAACTTGAGGAGGAGCTAGCTGCAGTAAACCGAGCCTTGGTTCGAACTGACACTAAACTGCACATCACCAACCAAGAACTGGCTGATCGAAAAGAGGACATGGCTGCAGCTATCCAATTGTTTCCAGCACTTAGCAGTAGGAAATCTATTGTACAAAAACAATTAAGACATTGTAATGATTTCTGGGCCAATTTGTGGCGCAATGTACTTGATTCTTTATAAAAGAACAAATTTTGTCTTATCATTCGAGCAGTCTTGTGTTTTTGTATGTTTATGTTATCCCTTGTGTTTCCCAAATGGTTGGAAAATAAGGCTTCAAATATCTGCCATTGATCTTTTTGGGATGTACATACCCATTCAAATTTCTTAAATGGTAGGCCCCAAAAGGCAGAACTCTATGAATTTGATATGGTCCTTCCCAGTTAGGTGACCATTTGCCAAACTTATGGCTTTTAATTCCTATTGGGAGTATTGTCTTCCATACCAAATCACCTTCATCGAAGCCAATGTGTTTGACTCTCTTGTTGTAATTCTTAGCTGCTTTCTTCTTTTGGAAGAGGATGCTATTTAATGCCAATATTCTGGCTTCATCTATGCCCTCTAACTCCAAGCACATACTTTGATGGTATTGCTCAGGATCTAACTGATCTTGACATCTTACCCTCAAGGATTTAACATTAATTTCTACAGGTAGAACTGCATCATGCCCATATACTAAGGCATAAGGAGTAACTCCTGTGCTTGACCTTGGGGAAGTTCTGTAAGCCCACAAAACATCCAACAGAAGGTTATGCCAATCCCTAGGATTATCCTCCACAACCTTTTGTATACCCTTTTTCAAGGATTTATTGGATGACTCAGCTTGACCATTGGCTTGTGCATAATAGGGTGTGGAATTAACAAGGCTAATTCCAAATTCTGCTACAAAGGACTTCACCATTTTCCCATCGAACACAGTCCCATTATCTACAGTAATGGTTTGTGGGATGCCAAATCTATGGATCAAGTCTTTAATGAACCCAATGACCTCTGTTTGGTCAACAGCCTTATATGGTTTGGCTTCGACCCACTTAGTAAAGTAGTCAGTGGCCACTAGAATGAAACAATGATGTTTCGAAGAAGGTGGGTGTATTTTTCCCATCATATCCATGGCCCACCCTCTGAATGGCCAAGGTTTCACTACTGCATGTAGGTCGGTTATGGGCACATGCCTTATTGTACCATGCTTTTGACATGCCTGGCAACCCTTTGCATATTCTATGCAGTCTTTAAGGATAGTTGGCCAATAATAGGAATGTCTTCGAAGCAACCACCTCATCTTTACACCAGGCTGATGAGCACCACAGATGCCTTCATGAACCTCAGCCATAGCTGTTAATGCTTCTTTTGGGCCTAAACATTCCAACAATAAGCCATCTCCTCCCCTTTTGTAGAGAGCGTTGCCATATATCATATATTGCATAGACTGCAATTTGATTTTCCTGCTGGCCTTCGAAGATGGACCAGCCAAGTACTGCATTATTGGATGCCTCCAATCTTGTTCTTGTAAGTCATTATGATTAACTTCCAAGACCATATTCCTTTTATTCAAAGGTTGTATTAATCTTTGATATGTTGTCTGACTGATGTCCCTTTGGGTATTATCCCTTCTCTTGAAGTTCGAAGCTTTCTGAGCCACATCATTAGCTCTATTATTCAAGAATCTTGGAACATGGGTTACATTTGCTATTTGAAATTGAGAAAGCAGATGTAATGCAACAACATAATATGGTAGGATGCTTATGCTTTGACACTTGAAAATCCCTTTTACTTGGTTAACCACCAATTGAGAGTCCCCAAATATGTCAACTGCATGTACTTGTAACCCAATGAGGATTTCTAGCCCTACTATTAAGGCTTCATACTCAGCCTGATTATTGGAACAAGTGGCTTCATCCACTCTGAAACCATGTGTGGTTTCTACCCCTTGTGGAGACTTAATCACAATACCAATTCCAGTTAAACCATTGGCTTTCGATCCATCGAACCACATCTGCCATGGCTCAACACTAGCCATACCAAGCTCCATTATCTCTTGGCTCTCTGTTTGAGATGGATGGTCTGCCAGAAAATTGGCTAAGACTTGCCCTTTTACTGCCCTTTGAGGGACATATTCTAGATGAAATTCTGATAAGGCTAGTATCCACTTGCCAATTCTTCCCCTCAACATAGGTCTGGATAACATGTACTTAACCAAATCTGTGGTTGCAATTACCAAGACAGTTGTAGGTAAAAGATAATATCTTAATTTCATTGCAGCAAAATACAAAGCAAGACACAGCTTTTCAACAGCTGAATATTTACATTCACAAGAATTTAAAAACCTACTAAGGTAATAAATAGCTTGCTCCTTGCCTTCTTCATTGTCTTGGGCCAAAAAAGCTCCCAATGAATCTTCTGCTGCAGCTATATACAACTTCAAGGGCTTGTTTCCCTTTGGTGGCATCAGCACTGGAGGGTTGGCCAAGTAGGCTTTAATACCTTCGAAAGCATTTGATGCTCTGCTGTCCACACAAATTCTTCTTCATCTTTCAGCCTTAACAAGGAAGAAAATACTTTAGTTTTCCCTGCAGTGTTAGAAATAAACCTTCGAAGAAAGTTAACCTGCCCCAGGAACCTTTGTAATTCTTTCTTACTTGATGGAGGCCTAGCTTCAATGATGGCTTTAGCTTTATTCTGATCAATCTGTATTCCTTTCTTGTGCACTACATAACCCAAGAAGTTTCCAGATGATACACCAAAAGCACACTTAAGAGGATTAAGTTTCAATTTGAACTTCCTCATTCTTTCGAAAGCTGCTTCTAAATGAAACAAATGCTCCTCCATGGACTGGGATTTCACTACAATGTCATCAATGTAGCATTCTAAATACCCTCCAATGAGATCATGAAAGATAGTGTTCATAGCCCTCTGATATGTAGCCCCAGCATTCTTCAGACCAAATGGCATTTTAACCCATTCGAAGGTGCCAATATTCCCAGGACATCTGAATGCTGTCTTGTGGATATCTTCCTCTGCAATGCATATTTGGTTATAACCAGAGTGGCCATCCATCATCGATAAAACTTGATGTCCTGCTGAACTGTCTACCAGCAGATCCACTATAGGCATAGGGTACTCATCTTTAGGAGTTGCTAGGTTTAAGTTTCTGAAATCGATGCATACCCTCATTTTGCCATTCTTCTTAACTACAGGCACAATATTAGATAGCCATTCAACATACCTGGCTGTCCTAATAAAGTCTGCCTTGAGTAGTCTAAGAATTTCTTCCTTGACCTTCTGAATTACTTCTGGACTCATCCTTCTTGGTTTCTGCTTGTATGGCTTGAAATTGGGCTTCATAGGGAGCCTATGTTCCACCAAAGATCTATCCAATCCTGGTAGTTCATTATAAGACCATGCAAAGCAATCTTTGTATTTCTTTAAAACAACCAATAACTGGTTCTGTCCAACATTCAAGCAAGTACTTATATAAGTGGGCTGCTGCACAGAACCCTCCCCTAAATTCACCTCTTCTAAGGGGTCTTGCGTCTGAGGACTTATCGAAGCTTCTTCTCTGGTTTCTTCAACCTTCGAAGCAAGCTGTTCGCCTTGTTTTGCTCCTAGGTTCTTTAATTCGACATCTCTGCCCTCCTCCTCATAGACAAAATCTGTCCATAAGGCGTCTTCTTCCTGTATCTCCTGGACTTTTGTTTCAATGTCCAATGCACAGTATTTATCAAGGGCCAAACTTCTGACCTGTTGCTGTTCTTGTTTACAACCAATTATCATGGCCTCTCTCTCTTGCCTCTGTACTTTCTGGACTATTGCTTTTACGTCCAATGATGAGAATTTAATCAAAGCCAAGGACTTGGCTTCTCGCTCTTCACTTTTTTGCCTATAACCAGGCATCATTGTCATCTTTCACGACAACCTCTTCATCAGCACTTTCTTGGACTAAGTGCTTCAGGTGTGTCACTTCCTCATCAGCCGTCACTTCGGCTGAGCCATCAGCTTTCCTCAGTATACTGAGTGGTGTTACTCCCTCAATATACAATTTGGCCTCTGCAAAGTCTGCACAGGCTATGAAAGGTTGAGGATCTGCATCAATCTCCTCTGTCTCTCCATTGCCCAGGGCCATCATGATCTTCTGATGCAAAGAGGAAGGCACACATTTGTTGGTGTGGATCCAATCTCTCCCAAGTAAGGCATTATATTTGGCATTGCTGTCGATGACGAAGAAAGCTGTCATACAATCCCTGGTCCCCACACTCAAATTAATAGGCAGAATCCCTTGAGCCATCTGCTTATCTCCAGCAAAGCCAGCAATGGTTGTGCTGGTTGGGATCAACCTTGGATTCTTCTTCCCTAGTTTCTTCAAAGAAGATTTCGGTAATAAGTTTACCGCTGCCCCATTGTCTATTAGGACTCGGTTTAGCTGTATCCCATCAAAGAAAGCCTTGATGTACAAAGGCTTGACATGTTGGGTCATGGAATTTGAGGGGTATTCAAAAGGATATGAGAGGTTGATGCTCACCTCTTCCTCGCTTTCACACTCAGTTTCCATTGGAGTAGCCATTTCAGGAGCATCCTGTACCATACTCACTTGTGACTCCTCGCTAGAGACAGGAATTGGATCCATGTCTTGGTCACTTTGATCCTCATTTTCAGCTTGGAATTCATGGGGTAGTATGTGTACCATGTTGACTGATACATGGGGAAATGAGCCAAACTGGATAGCTGGCTGTACCTTCTTCCCCTCTTGGCTACCTTGCTCAGTGTCTTCAGCAGCATCCTCCATGCTGCATTCTGGTATTTCATTGACAACTGATCCCTTCGAAGGATCCTTCTCAACTGGATCTTCAGTCAAGAATGCTTGTTCAGCCATGAAGGCTTCGAACATTCCTTCTACGATTTCCTTCTCTTGGCTTATGCCAATCTCTTCTTCCGTTTCACTGTCACTTTCCATCAGAGCCTTCTCCAGCCCTGCCAAACTAGACTTCTCCCTGGCCCTTAATTCGGAATGAACTTGGGCCAATTGTTCTCTGCTACAAACCACTTTACTTTGTAAAGTCGGTTTTGGAGCATGGTCTGACTTCGAAGTTTTCTTCTCTTCTGTCTTGTCCTGTGAAGAACTCTCTCCACCTTCTTTCAGATCTTGCTGGTACTGGGTGTACCTACGCTGAATCTTCCTCCTCTGTGATCTGGAGATAACTGGAACCATATTTGGTTCCTTTGTCTTCGGGTGTTTCAGCAATACCCAGTTGTTCGGAGCCACCAAAGGAGGTTTGACCATTCTTCCTGTGATTCCAACTTCTCTCCTGGCAAACAATTCCCTAGGTTTGTTTTGCATTACAAACCAATCTGGAACTCCAGGCACCCAAGAGCTTACTGATTCAGATGTCGAATCACCCTTTTCCACCTTCGAAGCCATCTTCGAAACTGGCCGTGGAGGTAAGTGCTTGGTTTTGATCGCATGCCTTGAGCTTGATTCTGGCCTTTGATGGAGGTGGCCATTTTCTGTTCTGTGTGAGGTTGGTCTGGGGGGCCAATCTCTGGCTTTAGTCCCATAACCTGAACTCCTCTCCAATCTTCTTTCGGAATGGCTACTCTCCATTCTGTAGTAGTTAGATGGCCTGGATTCATGCAAGGGCCTCTTGCCTTTATCACGCATTCTGTCTACTGCAGGCTCAACTACTAAAGGTCGCTGCCTATCACTAGCCGGATACGGCCTTTTGTTGTAAGCATTGGTTGACTTAGGGCGTCTCTGAACATCCCTATAGTATTGCTTCCCATCAATTGGAAGCCCCTTCAACCATTTGTAGCTTAGTCTGCATCTGGGACACATCCTCTGCATTACAGCTGCTTCCAAGGAATCGTCATCCAGTACTTCTTCATCAGAGTTTTCCTTCTGATGTGAGAAACCTTGTCCAACAACTGGCGGGTTTCTAGTCTCCTTCTTGGCAGCTGTCTGGTTGGCAATATGCATTTGCACATTGACCTCTTCCAATTCCTGCAGAGATAGATTCTGAAAGTTTGGTACAACCACATTAGCCGCGCTTTCTCCAACTTCTGGAAACGGGTTACTGTCAATTCCCATGGCTTTCTCTGTTTTGGCTGGGAACTTCAGACTTCCTTTCCGGATTTGCTCTTGGATCCTGTCTCGAAAAACAATGCAGTTTTTAGTCGAGTGAGACCAAGAATTATGCCATTTACAGTATGCTTTTCCTTTAAGTTCATCAAGAGATGGCAGTTTTACCCCTTTTGGTAACTTAAGGAAATTAGCTGCAAGCAAATGATCAAAAATGTCATCTGCTTTTGTTAAGTCGAAAGAGTACTTTCTGTGAAAGTCTTTCTTTTTAAACTGTTGGTCGATGGTTGTATCCTTATGAATTAATGCTTCGCAGATTACGGGTTCTTTGCCCACAATCTCTGCTGCATCGATCTCATAATTGGGATCTCTATAATATGTTTTATACGAAGCATTGTTTCGATCTTGTTCTTCTTCTAGTAATGCTTCATATCGAAACACCTTATAGGTTAGTTCGACCAAATCCCTGAATTCAGTTGAATCAAACTTCTTTCGAAGCCTGAACTCTAAACCGTTTTGAGCCAATCTTACAAATTCTGGCTCTGGAAGGATGACTCTACATTTATTTCGAGCCCTTTTAAATCTGGCAATGAACTGAGTAGCCTTTTCTTCAGGCCTTTGACTCAATCTTGCCAAGTCTGCCATGGACACTTCTGGCTCTGATTGGAAGAATTGGGCATGAAATGCCTCTTCCATTTGTTGCCAATTTTGAATGGAGCCAGGTGTAAGGTTGATATACCATACAAATGCTCCCCCAGTTAAAGAGTTTGGAAACAATCTCAGTTTTATGTAATCATGATTAGTGAATTCACCACATTGAGCAGCGAATCTGGCAATATGCTCTACTGTCGATTGATTTCCAGTTCCATAGAATAGGGTAAAGTCTGGTATTCTGAATCCTCTTGGGTATTCCTGTACCCTATCTACCCACTCTGGGTATGGTTTTCTGTATACAGGAGTCTGGACCCCCCGAGCCATCGGTCCACACATCTTCCTAACAATATCAGCAATTTGGTCCCTAGGGACCATATTTTGGGCTTGCTGAGCCACTACTGGAGGGACAAACACAGGGTTTGGTGGACAAACTTGTGCCTGTGGTCCTCTTGGTCCAAAAAGTGGTATATTTGGGACTGGTTGCCCCTGTGGTGCAGGTTGCTATTGAGGGTATGGGTAACCCCTTTGAGCCTGTCCTGCGAAAGGACCTGTGAAAGGTGCTGGAACAGGTATTGTGTCCCTTCCATTTGTGGGAAAACCTTCCAACCCCCCGGGTATGAATTCGAATAAGGGGTTATTGTACCCCCTAGTGCCAGGTATGGCTTCGAACATGGGATTTGCCACCATTCTTATGTCATTTTCTTGTACTTGGCCAGATCCACCACCTTGTGTGGCTTCACTGTTGAGTACTGAGGCATTTTGGCCTACTACAGGCCTTGAAATGGGTTCATACCAAGACTGAGGCGATGGTCTTTCATAGTTCTGAGTACTAGTCTGACCATTAAATTGTCCATTAACTTGCATAGGCTGTTTTTCTCTAGCCAATCTTTGCTGAGGGACATTTAAAATTTCATCCGTGTGTCTTGTATTTGTTGGTTGGTGATTATTCATTCGATCCAAAAAGGATGTTGCCCACCTTTCCATTGTGTTCATTAATTGTTGTCCCATAGCATCTACCAAGCCATCCCATGGGTTTGTTGGCTGGGTAGATGGAACGGTGGATGGTCCAATTCCTTGGTTTCGTCCAATATTATGAACATGTGGTTCTTGTCCAGAAGTACTGGTCTGTTCGACCAAAGGTTCTGATAGCATAGGAGTCTCCACAGGATGTGTAACCACATTCTCCTCTGGATTAGGTATCTCTACCTCTCCTTCTACGCCTTCTTCCAGGCGTTCATTTTCTCCTTGTCGTCTTCGTCTAGCCATTTTAACAAGTCCCACCGGGCGTGCCAAAAATATATGTTGACTTTTTGGCTTTTCGAAGGGTAATTTTGTAAATGCGAGCGTGCCAGCAAGGATCAATCAGTCCTTACAGAAATTATAATTGCCAACAAATTATCAGACGATTGTGTTTTAGTTCTTTCGGCCTCAATGAAGAGGACTTTTACTGGTGGCTTGACTTAGGAGAATTTAAGAGAAATAACAGTTAATATGAAGAACAATCGAAGTATTTCATTAAAATGAACACTTACAATAGTTCAAACTCAGCCTCGAAGAGGTTTACAGCAACAGTCTACTTGAATCTACTTGGAACTGCTCCTATGAATCGAAGTGCAGTGCTGGTATTAAAGTGCAGGTATTTAAAGTACAGGAAATGTAAGACTGGAAAGGAAAATATGAAATAAAGACTGGTTTGTATGATCTGAGTCTGGGCTTTTTCTGAGGGCTTCCCTGCTATTTATACTTGTCAAAGATGACCTTCGAACTGCACTTCGAACCGTCGAACTGCTCCTCCATGATCGATGATCATGCTGCCTTAGAAGTAGCCCCACTACGCCATCTCTTGCAGTTGAGCTTCCCTCCTGTATTTGAATTTGAATATTGAGTAACTGTTGAAGCCACGTCACCTTATATCTCTTTACTGATCTAGTGCTACTCAGATCATGTAAGTACCAATGTTCATTGCCACGTGTTCGATCAGGATCGAAGACTTGAATTATCTTCCCATAATACCCTTATTCTGCCACGTGTTAAACTATGATTTGGCTTTACAAAATATGTAGCCAACAATCCGTCAATACATAATGACGAGCAGACGGTTGCAGATTGATTTTTTTCCAATCCTTCTGATTTTGGACCGATGACAGATTTGAGATTTCTTTGGCTGCAATCGAACCGTCAAACCACGAGTACCCCAAATAATTTGTAAGAGTTTGTGTTTTCAATTTGTTTAAATATTCTGTTTGTGTTTTCACTTTATTTTCAATTTGAAAATCCTTTTATTAAATAACAATGGTTGATATTTGGTATTTTTGTTTAGAAAATATAAGGCTTAATTCATTTTTTAAAAAAATTAAATTAAATAGTTTTAAAATAAAAATAATAATGAAATAATTTTGATAACGCGTGATTTTCTTATATTTATTTATTATTAATATTTGACAATTTACTTAATAATTTTTGTCATATTGACTTAGATTGTTATTCAAAAAAAGTATTGAAAAGTTGTATTATCTTCAAAATTTATAAAAATTTAAACTGCAAAATCGATTTACATCCATTCACTAATCACTTTAATCTACATCCGTCAATTCGACAAATGAATACGAATTGATATTTATACACTCACCCGACGACTGAATGATAGATTAAAAAAAACTCGACAATAACCGAGCCACCAACACCGTCCAAATTACAAATTTGAATTGAATAAGCAAGTGGAAATTAGATGACAAAATGCCCGACGGGTTTTAAATGATTTAAATATTCAACGAGGATAAAAAGCCAGGTCAAAAGTTTGAATTAAGTAAATAACAAAGATATACTAATAAATAAACATTAGTACAAGTCCAAATGAATTTAATACAGGGACGGCTCTCATCCGATGAGGTCACATTGCATAAAATTCATAGGATTAGATGATGAGACCATGCCGATCATTACAAAAAAACAAAAACAATATTAAAAGAAAGGAAAATAAAAAATAAAAAGAAGTAATTGACCATTGTTATCTTTGTAGATAACAGAGAAGTTTTATTTTTTTCAATTATTTTTTTGGGTAAAGAATGGCATAATACTTGTTGTAGGGACATATTTTGTAAATGACAGCACGTGGTTAAGGTAATGCCGAAGTGTCAGTCGAGGTATCACGTGGCCTGGTTCTGATGCCGAGGTAATCTCTGCTAGGCCGAGGTTATCTGCGGAGATATCGGAATCTGGGATGAACGGATAAGGGACAAGAGTCGTAGAACAGGGGAGGATTTTAGTCTGGATAAAGATAAAACTCTGAGAGAGTTTATCTCTATCTAGCTGGGAGTCCAAGTTGAGTATTGAGCCAAAGTTCATTGAAGCTAGGCTTTTACAGGGATCAGGTTAGTACTGGCTATAAAAGTAAGGCACCTTCGTAAGTCTAAGGTAGGCTTTTTATTAGAGCATCCACATCAGTATTGCCAAAATAACAAAAAGGTAAAATATAGCTAGTAAATCACAAAATTGTTCCTCCATCAATCTCAACAATTTTTTCTAAATTAACTTTTTGTTAATTTTGCTACACTGCCTCAACAAATTTGTTGAGGCACTGTTCGTTAGTTACATGATTTTTTATTATATTTTCTGGACCAAAACTGGGCCAAATTCTTTAAATCAGTCGTCCACCCGGATGTCCTGTGAATGCCTGTAAAAGAAGAAGAAAAATGCCCAAAATTAGCTTAACCGGTCGACCAATCAACGACAATTTTTTTTTTTTTTTTTTGCATTTTTTAAGAATTGTTTGGGTGGCATCTCACCAATTTAATAAAAAAAGAAATAACAACAAATACAATAAGAAATTAATATTTTAATAAGATTGAGTTAGAATAAAGAGTTTGATGCAGTGAATACTAAAAATGTGACTAGTTAAAATAGCAAAAATGAATTTTGGGTTATAATTTGACTAAAAATTTGAAGAGGCTGATACGGATGCTCTTATTCTGGCTAGTGAGTTAAACAATATTTGTTATCTTTGAGAGATATACTGACTTGATTGTCGGAGTACCCCCGGGTGGACGAACCACCGCCGGATTCTTATCTTTCTGCAACAGGTTGTTCGGGCTAATCTATTCTGCCAGTGCTCTCCAGCTGAGTTCCCCATTTGATTGTGTGGTCGGAAATCAATACTCACACTTGTCTTTATGGTATGCTAGAGGTTCTCCATTATATATATATTTTGGATAAATGTTATTGTTGCCGTACCATCAATAAATATCCCTTTTCCAACTTGAGCCATTAAAAACTTAGGGCTTGGGGTATGCTCCCTCCCGGTCTTAAGTTGAATATCTACTAGTAGTAATAAGTTTCTTGGAGTCATGTTTATACAAAGCGTTTGGTTTGACTTTAAATAGGACCCTCGCAAATAAATGGTGGGATTGATTTCTCGAAATTAGTCGAAGTGCGGATAAACTGATCTGAACATTCGATTATCAAAAACAAAAAAAAAAAACTTGAGCAATTCCACCATCGTAAGTGGATTGCACCAATGGATAAAGAGAAGGTGGTAGCAAAGGGCTTTTTTTGTGGCCAACTAAAGTGAAAAAGACATAGTGGACTAATGGTCGAGATTTGAAGTAAGGGGATTTGACGAAGACGATGGTGATGGCTTTGTTAGTGACGACAATAGCAGTAGAGGTGAAAGTGGAAGGAGATAAAAGAGGAAATGTGTTTGGTATGTATATGGTGGGTGGATAAGACAAAAAGTTGTGTATCGCTTAATGCGACAATAAAGAGAAAGATGAATGACAATAAGTGGTATTTGGTTTTAAAGATATGAATAATTTAAGAAAGAATAATAGCATTTTATTGGAGGTGAAATTTTAATTTTGTGAAAGGGTAATTGCATAAATTTACATGATCAATTAACTACAATATCGAAAAATTCTATTTGTATATCACTATTCTTCTTAGTACACACTATCATTCTAACTTTTAATTACGTTTTTTCTTCCTTAAACAAATTACATTTTTGTGCATTAACCAAATCACTCCATTTCTCAATAACCACTAACCATTCTTACTAACACTACCAGTTACCCCACCATTACCTCTAATCTTCGCCGGCTGTCCTTAGTTACCACCATTACTATCCACCTTATCAACCACCATCGCAACCCCTCAAACCCTATTATTCCACCATCCTTTGCCCCCGTGACTTACTATCCCTTGCGACTGCCACTCACGAGAGAGAGAGAGAGAGTCTTGGTTTCTAAATCTAGGGTTTGAACAATCGGAAGAAGAAGGAAGAGGAGATGAGCATGGCCAACTCTAGGCTAAGCCTAGTAAGGCCTATGCCTAAGATCTAAAAAATTAGGCCCAAACAAAACTCCCAAATTCATTAGTTTTTTACTATATTAAAAATTCAAATTGGCCCAATTTTGTTTTATTAATTTAGGCCAGTTTAAATAGCTCAAAAAATTTAGTTTGGCTCAATTGATAAAAGGCCCAATTTAAAAATATTCATAAGTGTTAGTTGTTAAAAATAAAAAATAAAATATATGCATATGTATTAGTCGTTAGCCCAATTCTATTTGGCCATTTTTTTTTTTCTTATAACTCTGTTTATGGCCCAATTATGTGTCCTTTTCAGTGAAATTTTTAATATTTTACACAATTTTTATAAATATTTTGTAGATACACATAATATAGATACAATTAAAAAGTATAATATTTGTGATTTTTTTTTTTTTAAAACAAATTACCAAATACAAAAAATATTTAAAAAAATACGAATTGCAAACTCAAAAAATTATTTTTGAAAACTCTAAACTAAACATGGTGATTTTTATTTATTTATTTTTTGTATGAATATCTAAAAGGCTCTCGGAAAATTATTTTGCTTATTCAGGGCCGATCCTAGAGATGAGGCTTATCATGAGAGTGAGATTGGTTGGTGAAGGTGTTGGAGTGAGTAGTGACGGAGCCAAGAAATTAAATCAGATGGGGCACTTATTAATAACAATATTAAAATTTTTTATAAAAATATTTGACATAAATTTTTACCATTAACTTTAAGAAAGATAAAAAAAAAAAATAATAATCAGTGTGTTTGGTTTTATTTTTCTGAATTCAGTTTCTGAAAATTAAGTTTTTTATTTTTCGTATTTTTTTGGTTTTAGTGAATATTTTTTGAATTTTAAATAATTTTTTTACTTTTTTAAATGCACATTACTTAGATATGTATCCAAATAGTAAAATATTTGTGAAAAAATATTTAAAAAATTTAATAAATATTATTTTTATATTTTTTGGTATTTAGTGTATTTTTTAAAGATTTTTTTCACAAATATTATACTTTTTAGGTATATTTATGTTAGGTGTGTCTAAAAATTTAAAAAAATTGCTTAAAATATTAAAAAAAATTATTAAAAACATTAAAATACGGAAAATAAAAATGTATAATTTTTTGAAAAATGTTTTCTAAAAACTAGAACCAAATAAGCTAAATATTATTTGTAATTAGTTTATCATGGACAATATTAAAAAAAGTCATTGATATAAAGTTTTAAAATAAATTATATAATGATAAAATAATTTTTTATACAAAATATGCATAAAAATTTAATATAATAGTTATATCACGTCATCATTAATATGTGATATTACCAACCAATAACAAAGAAACAGATGGAAAATGAATGCTACATGTCAAATGTAACTAACAATTCAATAAATTTTATATTTTCATTGAGATTAATTATGTTTGCATGTCAATAGTGATAGACATCACCATTATATTGAAATTTTTATAGATAATAATATCGTAATCACCTTATTTTCAATCAAAATAACCATTATTATTCTTATTATTTTAAAAATGTCATTGACATTTAAAATAATATTTTTATAAATTTTTTTATTTAAAATATTTTCTTTATGTTTGCTTAAAAAAAAATTTAAAAAAAAATTACAAAACTCAGGGGGCACGTGACCCCCCTGACCCCTTGTTAGCCCTGCCCTTAGGAGTGAGGGACGATGGGGCTAGGAAGGTGGTGGTAGTGGTTGTTGCGGCGGTAGATGACAATGAGGACTATTAAATTAGGATTAAGGTTGAAATTTTGAGAAGATGAAATTATTTTAGGCTTATTTGAGAATGGAGGACTTGAATTGAGGTAAAAAAAAAAAAAAAAGATGTTATGTGCAATTAGATTCATCCGTAATTATTATACAATTTTAACAAAAAGAACAATGACTTTTAAAAAGTAATGTTAGGTATAATAAATTTTTTTTAAATATTTATATGGATGTAGGACTCTCATCGATATAAGTGATTTGATAGAAATTTTGTGAGTGGTTTGATAAAATTTTTAGAATCCCTACTATTTTTGCTTCTAAATCTTTGAGGAAGTCTCTATAATTATGAGTAATTATAATGGAGGACCTTATAAGATAACGTTAACAATTTATAGTCAAAATAAGAAAAAATTATTTTTTGATCTAAAGTACTACATGGTTATTCTCTTATCCAATTACAAATTATCATAATGTAAAATTATAAATCTGACACCAACCAGAACCGTCCGGGGCACCTACCAAAATAACTTCTCAAAATTAAGAGAGGGGGAAAAATGATAATGTAACCAGAATTATGATGATGGGGTTCAGTTATGTACGTGGCCGGCTATAACGGGTCAAAAGCAACAACTGCCAAAGCCAACAATGGATGATTCCGAAGCTTATTTCACCCAAAATCCGCAATTGAGAGAACGCCCCTCGTCCCCCACAATCGTCCGATCGCGATCTCCGTTTGAACCCTCAGCTCTGGACACCGGAACCGAGGTCGCCGACCGGCGACGTCGTAATCCGGCGACGGCGCGGCGTTGCTTTCTCAGCAATTGCACCAATCGTATCCGAAGATGTCGACCGTGATTGAATCGGAGGAGGGGCACAACTTTTGCGAAGAGGAATTTGAGAGAGTTGATCTTGAGGACGATGAGAATGAAGACGTGAGGAGAAGAGTCGTTAGGGTTTTGGAAGAGGGATCGACGACTAGAGGAATCAAGAGAGTTGAGCTTTCCTGGTGTAAATTGAGGATTCTTCCTGAAGAATTTGGGAGGATTCATGGCTTAATCACTCTTGACCTATCTCATAATCACTTAGAGGTTAGTAAGTACCAATTCCATTAAAAGTAATAATAATAATACTCATGTTGTTCTGAATTTAGGATTTTCTTTATGCAAATCTAGTTAGTGCAATCAATGTTTCTTGATTCTGGTATGAATTTGAATTTCACATATTATAGATGGAAAAAAATAAAAAAATAAAATAAAAATTATACCTTTGGAACAAGTGGTGAAACACAAAAATTCCCACTGCAATTTGAGCTTAGAAGATTCATGTGGTGCAATTCTAGTTAGTGCAATCAATGTTTCTTTATTCTGGTATGAATTTGAATTTCACATGTTATAGAACGAAAAAAAATAAAATAAAAATTATACCTTTGGAGTGAAGCACAAAAATTCCCACGTCAATTTGAGCTTAGAAGATTTTATGTAGTTATGGGGTGGGGCGGAGAGGTGGCGGGAACTATAAATAAGAGAGGTGATATGGTATATATATTATTACGGATAATGAATTTATAGAGATGAGAGTTAAAAGATGTGAGATGAGAAATAAAGAAATAAAAATAAATTTTAGTGTTTTAGTCCTATTATATTTAATAAATATAATTGGGCCGAGGGAAGTGTAGAACAGGGCAGGGGAGGAAAAACCTTGCAGGGTGGGGCAGGGAGAAATTGCCATCCCTATTTATGTTGGCTGGCTTTTTTGGTGTACTTGTGCCGGCACTACCATGGCTGCTATTGGATGGATCCTTTGATGATGGCATTTCACAATTTGCCCAAATTCTTTGATAATGCTTTTGTACTGGACAAGTTCTTTGATGGACTTAATGCTGCATTGTGTATGTATCTGTATGGTGACTATCAGACAACTTGCAAGGTTATCAGGAGCTGATGTTTGTAATGATATTTAGCTTATTTGTGAGGTTTAGAGGGCATTTTATTGTATATTTTTGGTTAGGTTTAAGTAGTCAATCTATATATATATATATATGTGCAAATAAAATTGGACGATTAACACAGAAACATAGTCAACTGCATATGCTGAATTGCTGATACAGTTAGGCATTTGGTGATGTGTATATCTGTTCATTATGTATTCAAATGAAATCATAAATTGCTTTGAAGCTTCACTTTTTTGGTTACAACTGCATTTGTTGGTGTGGGGTTTTGTTTTGGTAAAACTGAGTGAAAATTAGTGAACAAAGGTCTTGTTTGATTATCAAAGATTAATAGTGAAAGGATAAATAATCTCATGAATTAATGTATGATTAGTTATTCAATTAAATTAGTGAGATAATCATTTCTTATATATATATATTTTCTTTCATACTTGAAATTATGATCACCAACTCCTCTTAATATTAAAAATTCGTTAATTTCATTGGATTGAATGTCCAACGTACATGTAATCCAGTTAAGAAAATTTGCAATCAAACATAGGATTGTGAGTCCATGGACTAATAAACCCAATCATATGCTATAATCCTACTAATCAAACATGTTTAAAGTGCTGGGCTATTTATTGTTGCTCCACTTGCTGTTTTTGGAATTCCGAGGGCATGTCGATCACGCGTCTTGCTGGAACTGCATTTTGAGCATTTTGGTTCAAGTTTCTAACTGCATTGAGTATTTTATTTATTTATTATTTTTCATAAAATATACCAGCCAAATAGTAGTTAAATTTTCTGTTATGGATGCATAAAAATATCTTATGGTCTAGTAATCTACAGCAAAATTTTGTAGTAGTAGTTATTTTTCAGGGAACTGACAGAAATTTTTTAAAACATGGTTTTTACTGGTCAGAAACTTCTAATTCAGGGCTGATATGTAACCATGATCTCGTTTAATCGATTATCCATTGTTTGGATTTTGATCCTGACATTGTTCCTAACATGCAAGTTTTGTATGGGAAGCAGAGCATCCCCGATTCAATTGCAGGACTAAAGAAATTACAGGAGCTTAATGTTTCATCCAACCTTTTGAAGTCCTTGCCAGACTCTATTGGATTGTTGATTAATCTGAAGGTCTTGAATGTGTCGGGGAATAAGCTCACCTCTCTTCCTCAAAGCATTGGTCGCTGCCGGTAAATCTATTATTTACTTTTTTTGTATATTTGTTAATTATATATGTATACGTTTCAGTTTGATTTCTCATCAATTTGATATTGGTTTCTACTTGATTCCAGTTCACTGGTGGAGTTGGATACAAGCTTTAACAATATAACGTATTTGCCATCAAATGTTTGGTATGGACTGGTGAATCTTAGAAAGCTCTCAATTCACCTGAATAAGATCCAGACCTTACCACCATCGATTTGTGAAATGTGGTCTTTGACATATTTGGATGCTCATTTCAACAAGCTCTCTGGCGTGCCATATGCGATTGGGAGATTGGCAAATCTTGAGGTCTTGAACCTAAGTAAAAATTTTAGCTCTTTCGCAGTGCTTCCAGAAAGTTTTGGTGAACTGCTTAACCTCAGGGATCTTGATCTCAGCAACAACCAAATCCGAGCTCTTCCTGACACGTTTGGCTGGCTTGAAAATCTAAACAAGCTCAACTTGGATCAAAACCCAATTGTAATTCCTTCAAAGGAGATTGTGAGCAAGGGGGTTGAAGCTGTGAGGGATTTCATGTTAAAGAGGTGGATTAACATCATAGAAGCAGAAGATCCGAACAGCATGCTTCAAGCAAATAAACATTCGAAGACTGTGTGGTGGGCATTGAGAACATGTGTGTTAAAAGGGAGCACAATTCCACGGACCCGTCTTTGAATCAAGAGATGTGATTTCAAAATCTTTCCTCGTCTGTAAAGTTATTAGTTTGTAATGAAGCATGTGTTGTTGACGTGTTTTGCGGCTTAATGGTGAATTGCCATTATCCCAACTCCGCATGTTGTGTGATGTTTTGCCATATCTTGCTTTAATCTGTATAAATTTCAACTCACCTTGTACTCATGGTTTGTAACCAGTGAATTGATATATGACTTATAATTACATAATTGATGGCTAAGAGCCTAACTTGTTATCCCCTGATTCATTTGAGATGTGAGCAGGTTGGTTACACCTACAACCGAAATGGAAATCGAGTTTTTAAAATGCCGAATTTTGTCTTAGCTTGGGGTCTGGACATGTGCTCTTTTCAGATCTTATGGAGGGAGCATTTTGTATGAGTGTAGGGATTAGTCAAAGTATGTGTAAGATGATGCAGATACCTCATCATTAAAAAAAAAAATTAAAATAAAATAAAAAAACCACCGCCACATCCCAATTTGATGGGCATAAGGTTATAATATTGGTTTGTGAATTATTTTTTTATTGATTTTTTTTCTTCAATACACTTGGCAAATACTATGGGGTTATGATTTTTTTATTTTTAGTGATTTTTTGTTTTTTTTAATTTTTGTAGTGAAATTTTTTTTTCTGTCCCATTTATGTTACTTATTTCCCATTTTGAACCTTAAAGTTTATTTTTCCTTACTTTGGCTTTTTATGTTTCAAATTTTTTTTTCAATTTATTCTTAAAGCTAATTTTTATTAAAAATTAGACAAATTTTTTTTATTATACGTGATATACTTTAACACATTTGACGCAAACTAAAATTCTAATATAATAATATCTACCATGATATATATATATATATATGACATAAAGTTAATTTTAAGAATAAATGGGAAAAAATTAAAACATAAAGTGCCAAAATAGAAAAAATAAAAAAATAAAAAAAATGTTAAGAACTAAAATGAGAAAATGACCAAACATAAAAGGGACAAAGTGTAATTTACCCAAACAGTAATGATCAATTTTTTTTAAAAATATGACATTTGACAGCCGCCATATTCAATTATTAGAATACTACTTTTCACACACAAATACTATATTATAACTTTAGTAACTCCAATGACAAACCATTAAAAATGATCTCAACATGTTGAGTCATGTTAACATATACTTATTCACTCGAAGGCTATTTTTGGTGTGGGATTGAAACGAAGCTTTGCTTGAGATCTTGTTCTGGGCTCAAGTCAGTAAAGCAAAAATTGTGCCTTTTTATATATAAATGTCACAATATTAATTAAAATATGAAAAATCAATATTAAAATAATAACACACTTCCTATTCAGTTTAAAAAAGTTGTTAGTGATTTTAGAAATTTCATGAATACATCACCTAATTCCCGTCACTTATTATTCAATTCTTGTGTTCCGAAAGACTGAAATATTAGGAAGTGAAGTGAGAATTTTGCGTCCTTACTTGACTTTTAGAACCCACAACGTCACATTGATTTTGAGTTTGCATGAATGTATAAAGAAAAGGAAAATTTTATTATACACACTTCTAAGAAAAAGTGAATGTTAGATTCCTTTTTGTAATGGCATCAAAATTTTTTTATTTATTTTGTTGACTACAAAAATTCATAATTTTTTGATATTCAGGGTTCGTTTGGTAATAATCTTTTTAATTGGTTTTTAATTTTTTTTGATTTTTTTAACCTGAGACTTTTTTTATTGTTTGACTTTTTACCTTGTGAATGACAAACTTTTTTTTTGACTTTTTGACCTCTTTTTTTTTTTTTTTTGTCCATATATAATTATTTAGCCCAATGAAAAAATCAAACCGGGGCTCATAAATAACACAGTTCAATATATCATCATATATTTTTGTAATTCATAATTATACTAAAATTGATCATATTTGTTAACAAGCATGTAATTATCTTTGTGATTTGAAAACTATCCAATCATATATCAATAATATTATAAATTCAGAAGAAAAATATGTATAGAGACAATTATTTTAAATGGGGGCAGTGAGACCCATGCCACATATAATATATTTGATCACATATCTACCAAACCAAGTGTTTTAAATTTGATAGGGGTGTGTGCTTGCTTCCTTTCACAAATCTCTGGCTAACCATTTGTTCCATCAATAGCCCAAACCTTTCTTCAATCTTCTCATCATCATCATCATCATTTTATTATGGACACTGCAACTTTCAAGTTAGCAAATGGCTACACTTCTTTGTCTCTCTCCTCCCCAAATTTCATACTCCCAGAGGACAAAAGGCCTTTCCTATCACAAGTACCATCTTTGGATTCGATTCCCATCATCAACATGAACGAAGATCCAGAGTCTTTGATCAAGAAAGTATCGCAGGCTTGCGAAGAATACGGGTTCTTTCAAGTCATCAACCATGGAGTTTCAGAGGAATTGTGCACAAGAATGATGAATGCTGTTTCTGATTTCTTTGATTTGCCACCCCAAGAAAGAGGAACTCTATTCACAGATGATAAAACAAAACCAGTGAGGGTCTCTAACTACCATATTAAGGGGAAAGGAGAAGAGAAGGTGACTATGTGGAGTGAAACCTTTGCTCACCCTTGGCATCCTGTTGATGAGTTTACCCATCTCTTACCTCAAAATCCTCCTCAATATAGGTACTTCTCTCCTGTTTCTATCATTTTTTTTAGGGCAAATTACATTTTATTCTCGGTTGTCGCTTCATCTCTATCAACTAAAATTTGCAATTTTTTTTTCCTCAAAATTCGCTATTTTTTCCCTCTCCAATAAGATGACGGAAAAGTGGCGTGTGAGCGAGATGAGTATACATATTTTTTACCGTATGTAAATAAGTCAACTCTTAAATGAATATTTTAGATTTCATTTTTTTGTTGTTGTATTTTTTAATAACAAAATCTTAACAAAAGATTGACATTAAAATAAATTAAAAAGATTCTGGTTCAAAAAAAAAAAAAAAAAATTAAAAGATTAGAATACAAAATGAATTAATATTTAATTGATAAGACAAAATAACAACTAGAACTGGGCTTTCTCTAGTTTTTAATCGGATTGGGGAGGTGATATCTAAGTCCAATGAGCTCATTTCATGGAAAGAAAGAAAGAAAAAATGGATGAAATATAAATAAAACATATCTATATTTTACCTAATTTAACATGTCTTTTCTCTTTCTGTTTTCAAATCTCTCTTCAAATCTTCTAACCAAATATAACGTAAGTAAATTAATTTTTATTTATTATAAAAAGATGTATAAAAAATAAAGAGGTGATATGATTTAAATAAGTCAAAAGTCAATAAAGCTATTTCCTAAACGGAATTTTTAATTTTTAATTTATTTTAAGTCACACCATCTCTCATATTTTTTATATTTTTAAAAAAAATTAAAAAAAAAAAATCAGATTTTAACTACCTTTTCAAAGCAATCCATAAATATATTTAATTTTAATTTTTTATCTATGAAACTTAAAGCTTGCTTTGGTTTGAAGTTTATCTATGATTTGAATGATTGGGAGGGAGCGAGGGTGGGTGCTGGGACAAGAAGTTGACAGAGCCCACCAGCAGGTTTATCTTCAATATATTTTTAATAATCTAAATTATTTATACTGTAGGTTTCGTTAAATATATTATTTACATAAAAATTTGAGATTAATTAAACATGTGTAGCCCTATGATCAGTTCTAATTATTTTTTAAAAAATTATTAAAATTATGCTACTGCTTTTTTTTTTATTATAAAAAATAAATGTGATTTTATTATGGGTTATAGATGCCCAAATAATCTAATTTTTTCAATAGATGATCTATTTGACAAAATTTATAATATAAATAATTCGAATCATCAAAATAAATTTAAGACACATGTTATCAATGTCACATCACTAACCCCACTCGATTTAGGGACAATTTGAGAAGTTAGATAAAAATTAATTTTTAACTTTTAACTATTTAAAGATTACATCACTTTTTACATTTTTTTATATACAAAACAAAAAAAATAAAAAATAAAAAATCAACTTTTAACAAACTTTCTAAAAACACCTTTTAATAAGTTGTTGGTGAATATGCAAAAGGAGATTGGTGGATAATTAATGAGTCTCATCCTTATCTTGTGGACTTTTATTTATTTATTTATTTGGGATCTCTTGAATCAATTACACTTAATATTTTTATATTTTTTACTCTAATCTCATTTTGATCTTTTTATTTTTATTTTTATTTTTATTTTTATTTGTGATAATGAATTTTTTATATTTTAAGTCAAATTACAATGTCACTTCTTTACCACCTATAACTAATGAGATTGACAAAAATTAAAAGTGAAAAAATTAAAATGAGATTTTAGTATAAGCATAAGAATTAAAATGAGATGATGAAAGTATAAAAGCACTAGTAAGATGAAAATAATATCACATTTAACTGATATGATAAATTCTGTCAGCCTTATTAATTGTAGATAGATGGAAGAATAATATTACAACTTGATTTAAAGTGTATAAATTGACTATTACAATTTAAAAAAAAAATAGACCAAAGTTAAATTAGAGTGAAAATACAGGAATACCCAGTGTAATTAACCACATCTTTTTTCTACTTTATAACATATGAGCATATGCTTAATTTTAATTTTTTTTTTTTTTTATCTATGGAATGATTTAGAGGGGTCGTTGCTGAATATGCAAAGGAGATTGGTGTATTAATGAGTAGGCTCTTGAGCTTGATATCAAATGGCCTTGGACTAGATAAGGATTGCTTAGAGACAAGGATAGGTGAGAATCCAAGGCTAGTCACACAAGCAAATTACTATCCACCATGTCCCGACCCTGAACTCACCTTGGGCCTGCCTGTTCACACTGATCTCAATGCGCTCACAATCCTCATGCAATCACAAGGGGTGATTGGCCTCCACGTCATCAAAGATGGGAAATGGGTAGCCGTTGATCCTGTCCCAAATGCATTTGTCATCAATCTTGGGGATCAGATCCAGGTATTTCGTTATCTTGATGATGATGATAGAATCAATAAATTATAAATACACCACCTATATTTTGGTTTGTTTTATTTATTTATAATTACAGTAATATTTTTATCATTAATTTTACTTTTTACTAATATTAAAAAAATGTAACTTCCCCACTTACAAATCAGTTATAACAACTCTTTCTTTCTTTTTTTCATTTTTTATATAATTTATTGTCATTTTTGTATATATATATATATATATATTTATTGATTTGGCAAACAATATGTGTGTTTTTTCTACTAGTATATGGCAAGTGGTGTTTTAGCTTTTTTTGGGATTAAAATTTACAAAAAAAAAAACAAAATAAGTTAAAATAGTTAATAAAATTAACGACAATGCTACGTAGCTCAAATTTTGTGGCTCAAAAGTGGCTCAAATGGCCAAAACGACGTCGTTTTGAGTACAGAACAACATAAAAATGGCCAAAACGACGTCGTTTTGGCCTTTTGAGCCACAAAATTTGAGGTTACGAGACATTTTCCTAAAATTAAATATCACATCAAACTCATAATCATTTCACTTTTTTTCTTACAAAATTATATCCAACTACAAAAAAAATTTCAATCATCTTTCGAAACATAAAAATTTTAGTCTACTAAAATAGTTAAAAATTGAAATAACTTACTAAAATAGTTAACTTTTCAAAGGAGACCTATATATATATATATGAAGTATAGGCTGAACATGGTGTATTGAAACCTAAATTATCCCTCATTTTGTAACTACCCTTTCGTTTATAACTGTCTTCAATTAAACTGGATTTTGGGGCAATTTAGAAATCTAGCTATAAGTTAATTTTTGACTTTTAATTTATTTTAGGTCACATCACGTCTCATATTTTTTACATACAAAAAGACAAAAAAATTTAAAAAAAAGTCAAAAAATCAATTTTTAACCAATTTCTTAAATCACTCCTCTAATTACATATCTATAAATTTTAATTAAATATTTGAGGGACACTCATATTAATTGTGTAGACTTTCATATATATATATATAGAGAGAGAGAGAGAGAACGGGAGTCGAGGGGAACGAAGGGGTGTGGACTGAGTTACTTATCTGCTTTTTATTTTTTTAGGGAAAATTTCAAAGAAGTGGAGTAAATTGTTTGTTTTTTTCAATTAATAAAGGTATAAAATTTATTTACATAATTAAATATATAAATCACTTGTACCTTTATCATTTTGTAATTACTTTTTTACCTTGTACTTTTTAAATATTTTTTATTTTTTTTATATACACATAATACACATTTTAATTATATTATTAAAGTAGCCATTCGCACTCCAAATTAGCAAACACTTCTCAAAGAATGAGCTAGACTCATATTAATACGTTTTTTTTTTTTTTAAATTAATACTATATATATACTTCTAATGTACCAAATGGTTTACGGTTTAGTGCATATATTATTGTTGCAGGTTCTGAGTAATGGAAGGTATAAGAGTGTACATCACAGGGCTGTGACCAATAAGGAATTGCCACGCATATCGATAGCAATGTTTTATGGACCAAATAAGGACACTATGATTGGTCCAATTGATGATTTAGTTGATGAGAAAGAACACCCTCCATTGTATCGTAGCTATCTTTTTGCAGACTTTCTTGCAGAGTTCCACAAGCAAGAAGGGACTAGGAGGATGGTCAAGGAAGTTTTCCAGTTGCAGCATTGAGAAATCTTATTAGAGGATTTATAAATTAATCAAATTTAACACTCGTGAGTCGTGCATTTTTTATTAAAATTTTATTTTAATCATTTCAGTTTCAATTAAGACAATTGACTTTTGTAGTTTAAGGCTTTATCTGGTTGTTTGGGTTTTTTGTGGCTTTTTAATTTTTTTATGAAATAAAAAAATTAATGTATTAAGAAATTATTTTTTTTAGCTATATGAAAAATCATGAATGATTAGTTTTTATTTTTGAATTTTTTAATAGTTTTTTTACTTTAAATTTTTTTTTTATCTTAGCCTTCATTTGGAATGTGAGTTGACTTTTTAATTTTTTGATTATTTTAGCCTGAGGTTAAAAAGTCTCACTTGTGATGGATTTTTTCAATTTTTTTTTGACTTTTGTAAGAAAAAAAATGAAATGATTATGATTTAGATATGATATTTTATCTTATTAACTTTTTAATCTATCTTATCTTTTTGTGACTATTTTAATCTAAAACTAACGTGCCAAACATAATCTTAAAAGCAAAGTTTATACCAAGAAGGCCTAAGTTGTAATGTCACATTCTGTCTATCTCTTGTTAATTAGGTTAATGAAAATAAAAATGAAATTTTAATAAAAATATAATAATCAAAGTAAAATTTTTATAAAAGTATAGAAGTGCTAATGAAGTAGTAAAAATGTCAATATGATCTAAGTGACAAGTTTTATCAACCTTATTAATGTTAAATAGGCGAAAGCGTAATAATATAATTTGACTCAAAATATGATGAGTAAGGTTAGATATTCACAATTTAAATATTTAAATTTATCTATAGTAATGTAATAAGAAAGATAAATTTTATATAATTAAATATATAATAAATCAAAAGTTGATATGGATCTTATCGCATATATTATTGTGGGTGTTCAGGAAGTTGTTATTTTAGTTTTTAGTTATTTGAGTAGGTTAAAATTTTTGTGTTTGAGAAATTGATTGAATTTTTTTGTAATTGGATGTGAAGTTTGTGAGAAAAAGTAAAATAATTATAAATTTAATATGACATTTTATCTTATTAATTATTTTAACTTATTTTATCTTTTTATGAATTTTAACTTAAAAAAGATTAAGGGCTGGCTTGTAATAAAACAAACAAAAAATCAAAAAGTTACTAAAAAAACATAAAAGTTATCACTATTCACAAATTAAAAATATAAAAAAATTTAATTTACACAAAAAAAAGTATAATCCACCTTTACACAGGTGATGGTATTGAAGTGACGGGGAAAATTACATAGGTGCACTATGATGATACAAATTACAAATTAGATATATATATATTCATTAAGTTAGAGGGTACTGTTGGGCCTGTGGGGGCCCACCAAGGGTTCCATTTCGATAATCCGAATCATTCAATGTGTAGAACTCGTTGAGTACTATTCCTGTAAAAAATCACGTTGATCGGATATCGATAGCTATGTGATCAAATCAGATTTTTGTCAGCCGTTTATTTTTCACCATCATTTTTTCATACAAAACTGTTTTGATCAGATAACTATCGATATCCGATCAACATGATTTTTTACAGGCATATAATACTCGACAAGTTCTACACATTGTACGGTTCCGATTATCAAAATGGGAGCCGTGGTGGGCCCCCATGGGCCGAATAGTACCATCTAGTCCGATCTCGGACTGTAGGCAATCTGCTCCTATACTTGTTTCCTGCCCACCGTCTGGCTTCTTGGACAATCCAAGTCAGTAGGCAATTCATTATAGTAGGGTTAAAATGGTAATTTTGCTATTTTATACAATATTTTAATACACTTTTTTTCTCATAAAAAGTCAAAAAGTTATTCCAAACAACTATATTTTTTTCTCTACTTTTTAATTCAAAAAATTAAAAAATACACTTATTTAGGACATCTCAAACGACTCTAAAATTTTTCTTGCCAAACACCCAAGTATAATATAAGTAGTTTGATGTCGTAATCATAAAGCTTTGATAAAAAAGTACGAAAGTATTAATGAGCACATGTGTCACTTTTGTTTTGTTTTGCTGTGCTATTGGAAGTCTAGATCGTCGGCCGCACTACCCTGCTTCTCTTGAGCTTCCACTATCAACCCTCTGTGTGTGTGTGTGTGTGTGTGTGTGTGTGTGTGTGTGTTGGTAATAGCAGATGAGAGAGATGAAGCTCAAGACAAATGTCACAAAGTCTTCTTAATCAACTCTTAGCTCTAATTTCTGGAATTTCAAGCATTGAGGACGAACCCAGAAGAGAAGGAAAAAGCTTTTCAATAGAAAATCCTTGTAAGTAGGAAGGAAATGAATCCTTTATATCATTTACATGTAAGACAATTTGTAAATATAAAATATCGTATTACTGTGGGAGCCGGATATTATGGGGGCAATAAAGCCGAATAAAGGTATGAGGACATTCACAGACGGGATTTGTACTCGGCTTCATCCTGGATGAAGCCAAAGCCAAATATATTAATCGGCCGAGGAACAAGACAAACTGAGGCCGAATACATAAACTTGCAACGGACTAAGAGTGGGCCATCCTGAGGCCCAAAAGAAAAATATAAATAGAGGATCATCAGCCAAAGAATGGTATGTGAGAACTAGTGAGATTAACTTAAGATATAAGCAACCAAGAGAGTATACACTGACTGGTCCGTCGGAGTGCTAATTCCAGCACCCCCAACCGGAGTGTTCATTCTTTTTCAGGTGACTAGCTGAGGATCACGAGCGTCCTATTGGATCCAACAAGTATTTCCAAACCACTTCTCCACAATTGGCGTCGTTTGTGGGAATACTCCAGCACATCCATGGCGGGCGTGACGGAAGATCCTCCGGTAGTCGCTGACGATCCTACGCCACGAGATGAAACCACTCCAAGCAACATACATGGGCCAGAGAATATTATCGGAAGAAGGGCTTTGAACTTCGACTCACCCTCGACATCAGCACATGAGACAATGCAAGCGATTATGGATCAAGCGAAGCAAAACGAACAGAGGTTGAAAAACATGATGGCTGAGAACGAGCGCCTTCGACAGGATTTGGCCTTGGAGGTGGCAAAATCCCAACAAGCCGCGCGCTACGACCCGAGACGATCTTTGAGAAAGGATGGTCGATGACCTCGAATTCGGAGACATGATAGTGGCAGTGATTCTGATTCATCATCCCTAGAATCTACAAAGAAAGGACGAGTCAAAATCTCCAGCTCTTCTAAAGGAAGTCCACATGCACGGAATAAGCGAAGAAGAAATGATTCAGGTGAAGAGGATCAACATGACCCCTTTGTGCGACGGATTGCAAAGGCAGTGCTACCCAAAAAGTTCAAAGCGCCATCATTCACCCTGTCTGATGGAAAATTAGACCCCACTGATCACATTCGTCATTATAAGCAAGCCATGACGCTGCATGCAGACGACGAGGCTCTCATGTGCCGAATATTTCCGAGCAGTTTAGGACCATTGGCCGTCAGATGGTATTATAAACTGGAACCGGCATCGATTAAGAGCTTCCATCAACTCCAAAAAATCCTTCAGGGCAAGGTTCATCACCAACGAGGTCCAGCCAAAGCAAGCCGATTCTCTATGGGAAATGCAAATCCAATAAGGAAAAACCCTACGTATATATTCGGCGCGCTATTGGGAATGCTTTAATCTCGTAGATGATGCCTGCAATGACTCCATGGCCGTCACCACCTTTAAAATGGGGTTGCATCCTGATTATGCCCTCCGCAGTTCCTTGACCAGAAGGCCCCCCAAAACAGTCTGGTCGTTAATGAAGCAAGTCGAGGAATACTGCAAAATAGAAGATGACGCCCTGTGAGTCAAAGCCGAGCACAAGGCCAACAAAACGGCCCCATCTAAAATCGTTCAGTCGATAAGTTCTGTACCATCACGGAGCCATAAACCACAGAATCAAGCTAAACGAGACAAAAGATGAGATTCGCGCCGATCAAATGACCAATGTTCCCACCGAGCTAATGAACAACTTCAAGTGGATAGCAAGCGCACAAGGCGCACGGACAAGAAATATACGAAGTTGTCGGAGCCGATCAGCACGGTTATGTCTAAAGTTTAACACATTCCGTTCTTCAAATGGCCACCCAAAATGGTAGGACCTCCCGACACGAGGAGACGGGATAGGTGGTGCGAATATCACAAGGTCCACGGTCATGATACCGACAGTTGCTATACGTTGAAGGATCACTTTGAGGAGTTGGTACAAGATGGTCGGCTTAAGCAACACGTCCAAAAGAGTAACTCAGCCAAAACAGTTGCTTTATGGCGGGATTCACCTCTACTCGGCGTAATTCATATGATATACAGCTTACCGACGGCATCCGTGATACATACAATTCAGTCGTATCCTCACCTCCAAAAGCAAATCACACCGGCGAAACGGCCCCATGAGGCTGCGAGTATTACTTTCGATAATTCTGATTTGGTCGGCGTAACGCTCTCCCACATAGATCCCTTGGCCATCGACCTACACGTAAACCGATTCACCGTTCAACGTGTTCTTATTGACCAGGGGAGTACTTCGGAAGTTATGTACTACAAGACCTTTATCAAACTTGGCTTCACTGAGTCGGACCTGTCTCCAGCCCATTATCCGTTATTCGACTTCAACGCTAATTCGGAATATCCATTGGGCAAAATCACGTTACCAGTTTTGAGCGGGCTCCCGATCAGTGGATGTGAAATTTTTGGTTGTCAAGCTTCCTTCGCCGTATAATCTCATCATGGGACGAACTTGGCTGCATACCATGCAGGCCGTGCCAAGCACTTATCATCAACTACTTCGCTTCCCGACTGAACGCGGCATTGAACAAATTTGTGGTTCCCAGAAGTCGGCACAAGCATGTTATCTTCTTGCCGCAAAGACACCAAGAGAGCTGGAAGTGAATTCTATCGAGGTGCCGGAACAAGAGAGCCTCGATGATGTTGGGCAGCTCCCAAGTGAAAAGGCAACCGAAGCCCTGGATCGAGTTGAAATTGACGGGAATCCTGACAGGATCTTCATGGTCGGCGCTTCCCTGAATAAAGTTGATAGACAGCAGCTAATTTCCTTCTTACTCGGCAACCTTGATGTATTTGCGTGGTCATCATATGAGATGCCGGGGGTGGATTGTCACGACCCAAACCCGGCCCTAAGGGTTTAGCACCGTAACCGGCCAGTAATCCGTGATTACCGAAGGCCTGCTTAACAGTAATACAGTATAACAGAGTTCAGGGCCTGGCGGAAGCCAATACAGTAAATAACTAGTGTCCATTGAGCTGTGAAAATCTGTATGCCAAAAACATTTTTCATGCATTCATACAGTTCAAACAGTACGGTCTATATACAGTCAGATACAATATTCAGTACGGGGACTTAACCCCTCGATGACAGTACAGTAAACAGTAAACAGTCTATACAATCCGTTAGGTCAATACAAAACAGTGAGGAGACCGATGGGAAAAACTTAAAACAAAATCCCAAGGCCATCACACGGCAACACGGAACCTCACGGTGAGGCACATAGGCTGGCTTGACACAATTGGGGACCAACCCACGCTCCTAGCTCTGGTCTGGCTGCTGAGAACCTACATATATATATAAACAGTGAGCTAAAGCCCAGTGAATAACATAAAGAGTAAAGAGGTTTAGAATGAATGTCCTTACAGTAATGAAAACAGTTCATTTCAATCAGTATTACAGTTGTTCAGTACAATAAACAATCATATGTGGTACATCCATTAGCATAACAGTAACAGTAGGTCCAAAAAGACCGAGCAGTAATGATGGCCAGTCATTCAGTAAACAGTATGGTTCCACAAGGGAACCGACAGAGATCTCTGTAACAGTAACAGTCAGTAACAGTAGTGCTAAGGATGCCACAATACAGTTCAGAAATAAAGGACATACATTCATTCAGTAAATAATTCCAGTTCAGTAAACAGTTCAGTTCAGTATTCAAAAGATAGTCATTTTAAACATATCTTTACACAATTGTTACTCACAGAGATTGGGCTAGTAGCAGCTAGAGCGCGTCCCCGAGAGCCAACCCTAAACAGTTAACAAATAGAACCCACACTAAGTTTCACAGTCGGAAAGGGTGATAATTAAATCCCTAAATTTCCTCGGTGTGGTTCTACGTCTAAATCCTCATTAAGATGTCTTAAACTAGGCCTAAGAATGCCTAGGATGAGATGAGGATGCAAAAATACAGTTGGAAGGCATTTTTCAAAAGTTGCTGAAAATAGGCTCTTCGCTCGAGCGAGCCTTCCTTCGCTCGAGCGAGATTCAAAAATCAAAGGCTTCGCTCGAGCGAACAATCCTTCGCTCGAGCGATCTGATGAACAGTAAAAGTACTGGATGCTCGAATTTTACGCGCGATACCACGCTCGATGCTCGCTCGAGCGAGCTTGCAAAACCAAAGGGCTCGCTCGAGCGAGGAATCCTTCGCTCGAGCGAGGAAGCCAAATCTGGAATTTCCAGATTTGTCTCCCAAGTTCGAACCAAGCATTCAACAATCCAAAACTCAACCTCTTGGGCCCAAATTCTGGAAAAACATTTCAAACTCATAGTACAACAAGTTTTAAAGCTCAATTTACACATGCAAGGGCCAAAGGTGAGTCAATTCAAGCCATTTTCAAACCCATTTTCAAGAACACTTTCAAAACATGAAATGCATGGGTTTTAATCCAAATTCTAGCTTCAATACTTGTCCAAATGGACTCATTTCTTCAAGAATATGCTGAAAACATGGACTTATACAAAAATGTGAACATGCATGCACCATTTTGCCATGAAATCAATTCAAACTCATCAATTCTTACATGCATGCAACAATGGAGTTCTAACTCAACACATTTGAGCAAAATCATGGTTTAACCCTACAATGGAGCATGAATCATGCAAGAACAAGTCAAACACAAGAATGTAGGGAGAAATTCCTACCTTAAGACTTCAATAGAGAGCCTAGGAGATCAACAATGCAATCAATCTTCTAAATCAACAAGCCTCCAAGCAAAAAGAGATGAAAATCAACTCTCTCCCTCTTCTCTCTCTCTAATTTCGGTGGGAATGCAAGAATAGGGGCTGAGCAATTGTTTGTTAAGTGTATAAGGCTCTACAATGACAAGAATAAACAAAGCCACTCGATGGCAAAGTTGTAATTAAGTCCAACTCTTTAATTAACTCATTTTAATCCAGTTTAACCATTCCTAATAAATTTTCAGATAAATATACCATTAAATCAGAAATATTCTACTGATCATGGAACACTAAACGGTTTCTAATTCGGCCGCCGATAAGGCCTTCAATTAGCAATTAAACACACGAATTCAAACAGATAATCAATCAATCAAACAGATGCAATATGCAATTCAATAAACAAACTTATTCAATTTCAGTTTCGATTTCAATCGGTTTATTCAGTAACTCAGTTAATCCAATTACCAGTCATTATCAGTTCAGTTTAGCAATGATCAGTACATAATTCAGTGGTTTAGCGGTAATCAGTACGAGGGTTGTTACATGGATCCATCTGTCTCTCAGCACCGTTTAAACGTTGACCCCAAATGTAAGCCAATTATTCAGAAAAGTCGGCGGTTAGCCGCAGAACACACTGTTGCCGTTGTTGAAGAAGTTGACCGGTTGCTTGATGCCGGGAAAATCCGGGAAGTGACCTATCTTACATGGCTGTCGAATACTGTGGTTGTAAAGAAGAAAAATGGGACTTGGCGTGTTTGTATGGATTTCACGGACTTAAACAAAGCTTGCCCCAAGGATTGCTTTCCCCTCCCCAGAATAGACCAACTCGTGGATGCCACGGTACATCATCAACGTATGAGCTTTCTGGATGCCTACAGAGGCTACCATCAAATTGTCATGCATCCGGAGGACCAAGACAAAACTGCATTCCTCACCCCAAGAGGAACCTATTGCTATAAGGTTATACCTTTCGGGCTAAAGAATACGGGGGCAACTTATCAAAGACTAGTCACTGCCATGTTCAAAGAGCAACTTGGCCGTACTATGGAAGTGTACATTGACGATATGGTGGTCAAGTCCAAAGAAGAGCAGACTCATCTAGCCGATCTGGAAGAGACATTCGGCATTCTACGCAAGTATAAAATGAAGTTGAACGCTTCCAAATATGCATTTGGGATCGGGTCCGGCAAATTCCTTGGCTACATTGTCAACCACTGCGGAATCGAAGCCAACCCGAGGCAAATCACATCAATTCTAGAACTCGGCTCTCCTCGATCGGTCAAGGAGGTTCAAAAGCTGATGGGGATGGCCGTCGCACTCAACAGGTTCATCAGTCATTCCACAGATCGCTGCTGACAATTCTTTCATACCCTTCGACAGGGTAAAACTTTTGAATGGACCTTCGAGTGCGAAGCCGCTTTGAACGGTTTAAAGACTTACCTCTGATCAATTCCACTATTGACAACACCTTCGGTAGATGATCCACTCATTTTATATCTAGTTGTTTCCGATCGGGCCGTCAGCGTCGTACTGTTAACGGAAGAACTTGGGGAGCAGCGGCCAGTTTATTATGTAAGCAAAGCAATGGTTGACGCCGAAACACACTACCTTTCGTTAGAAAAACTCGTCCTGGCTCTTGTCATGGCAGCAAGAAAACTGATGCATTACTTCCAGGGGCATACCATTGGGGTACTAACGGACTACCCCCTCCAGTCAGTACTTCGTAATGCGGAAGCATCAGGGCGCATTTAAAAGTGGGCTCTTGAACTTGGCCAGTATGATATTCAATTTCTGCCTAGGACCTCAATTAAGGGGCAAGTGCTCGCCGTCTTTGTGGCCGAATTCACTGGAGGCCTTGCCGACTTTAAGTCTGATCAAATTCAACCTAAGTCGAACTGGAGAATTTATGTTAGGGACATTTGGCAGTTGTATTGTGACGGATCGTCCAACCAACGTGGCAGTGGGGCAGGCGTAGTGATCATGGCTCCTGACGGGGCAATAATCGAGCAGGCTGTCAAACTAGGCTTCGAAGCATCAAACAATGAGGCCGAATACGAAGCATTGTTAACCGGCTTACGGAATGCACATCTCCTTGGCGCTCGGCGACTGCTTATCTTTTACGACTCAAAGTTAGTCATCAACCAATTGAAAGGGGAATACGCAGCCAAAAATGACCGTATGGTAGCTTACATGAAAACGGCGAATTCTTTGCTGGCAAAATTCGACCATCATGAACTAAATCAAATAACCCAAGATCAAAACACACACGCCGACGCCCTGGCTTGCCTAGCCTCCACCATAAACTCAGAAATTAAACGGACAATTGAAGTAGGATTCATCCCTGAGCCGAGCATTTCCTCCTTAGAGTTAAGTCAGATCAATATCATAGAATCAGGTCCAAGTTGGATGGACCCTATCACTGCATTTCTATCTTCTGAACAGCTCCCGACAGATAAGAAAGAAGCACACAAACTACGAAACAAAGCCCTGCGATATTACTTAGATCCGCAAGGAAAGCTCTACAAAAAATCCTTTTCTAGTCCATACCTAGAATGCGTTCATCCGGATAAAGTCGAGGAACTCCTGACTGAAATACATGAAGGTAGTTGTGGTGCCCATTTTGGCGGGCGCTCCTTAACTCATCGAGCCGTGACACAGGGGTATTATTGGTCGACAATGAGAGCTGATGCCGAGTGTTACGTCAAGAAATGTGAACAGTGCCAGAAGTTTTCCCCTTTAACTCATTTGTCTGCTGAAAAGTTAAGCTCTATCACCAATCCTTAGCCGTTCGCCCAATGGGGACTTGACTTCGTCGGACTATTACCTCGTACCCCGGGCAACAAGCGATTTTTGATTGTCGCGACAGATTACTTCACAAAATGGGTCGAAGCGAAGACACTAACGCACATTCGAGATATTGATGTTAAGCGTTTTGTATGGAGAAATATCAGAACGCGATTCGGCATTCCAAGGGCACTTATTTCAGACAACGGCACCCAGTTTGATTGTGGCGTCTACCGAAAGTTGTGCAACACGTATGGTATTCGGCTCTATTTCTCCACCTCGGCTTACCCACAGAGCAATGGCCAAGCTGAAGCCTCCAACAAAGCCATTTTGGACAGCATCAAGAAACGGTTGGAGAAAGCTAAAGGCAGATGGGTTGAAGAGCTTCCCAGTGTGTTGTGGGCTCATCACACTACACCAAGGCGGTCCACTGGGGAAATGCCATTCGCCCTTTGTTTTGGAACTCAGGTAATTATCCCCCTGGAGATTGGCTTACCCACTCTGAAAACAAAGGTCTTCGACTTGGGCCGTAATGACATGATGTTAGCTCTGGACCTAACTCTGATTGAAGAACGCCGAGACTGAGCCTGAGCCTGAGCCCTCGTGTCTATGGTGCGGTATCAGTAGCAGCTCGCTAAATCGTATAATCAGCATGTGC
This sequence comes from Camellia japonica, assembly GCA_030407325.1. Taxonomy (NCBI): domain Eukaryota; kingdom Viridiplantae; phylum Streptophyta; class Magnoliopsida; order Ericales; family Theaceae; genus Camellia; species Camellia japonica. The sequence continues at coordinate 157,458,034 of JAPPVO010000017.1, forward strand.
AGCTGCAACGTTATGTTCCCGGAGAATTGATCCTGAAAAAAGTTCTGCCCGCTACTAGGAGCCCTGCCGACGGAAAGCTAGGTCCCAACTGGGACGACTCCTATCAGATTGAGTCGATCGCCGGCACTGGGGCATATCGACTCAAAGACATGTCTAGGAGAAGTCTGCCACGTCTTTGGAATTCCACGCATTTGCGTAAATTCTATCATTAACCCGACTTGTGGGGCATGATACTTATTTTGAATGTTCAACATGTACAAATTTCACTTTTACAATGCAAGGTTTCTTATTTCCTTACTATACGAAATTTGGTTCATTAAACTAAAAGCCTTCGAATTCGGAGCCCCATCCGTACATGACACGTTTGGGCCGACTAAGCCTCCGGATTCGGAGCGCCCTTCGTGGATATCACGATTGGCCAAGATAAGAAGCCTCCGAATTCGGAGCCCCATCAGTGCATGACATGTTTGGGCCGAATGAGTCTCCGGATTCGGAGCGCCCTTCGTGGATATCACGATTGGCCAAGATAAGAAGCCTTCGAATTCGGAGCCCCATTCGTGCATGACACGTTTGGGTCGAATGAGCCTCCGGATCCGGAGTGCCTTCGTGGATATCACGATTGGCCAAGATAAGAAGCCTTCAAATTCGAAGCCCCATCCGTGCATGACACGTTTGGACCGACTAAGCCTCCGAATTCGGAGCGCCCTTCGTGGATATCACAATTGGCCAAGAAGCCTCCGAATTCGGAGCCCCATCTGTGCATGACACGTTTGGGCCAAATGAGCCTTTCGATTCAGAGCACCCTTCGTGGATTTCACAATTGGCCAAGATAAGAAACCTTCGAATTCAGAGCCCCATCCGTGCATGCCATGTTTAGGCCAAATAAGCCTCCGGATTCGGAGCGCCCTTCGTGGATATCACGATTGGCCAAGATAAGAAGCCTTTGAATTCGAAGCCCCATCTGTGTATGCCACGTTTGGGCTAAATAAGCCTCCGGATTCGGAGCGCCCTGCGTAGATATCACGATTGGCCAAGAAGCCTTCGAATTCGAAGCCCCATCCGTGCCTGACACATTTTGGCCAATTGAGCCCCCGAATTCAGAGCGTCCTTTGTGGAAAGCGCGGTTGGTGCGAAAGGGCATCCGAATTCGGAGTCCTCTTCATGGATATTGTGATTAACATGCTTAAACACAGTTGATATACAATGGGAGATGATTATTGCTGAATCTATAAACATAGACTAAAATAACATGCAAACATTTAAAATAATATGTTTCATTAATTTAATCGAGAGTACATTGTTCGCTTCCAATTTATTTTAAAGCAGTACAATACGTTCAGTTTTGTTCGGCATCACCCTCATCGTCGCTCTACTCGACTTGGAAAGCCGCGAAGGGAAAATGATGACCCTGATATAACGGGGACGCCGAGTCAACGCCTGCTGCCCGGAGAGCCTCCGCGGCATAGAGAGCCTTGACCCATCCATTCTTGAATCCATGATTCTCGCATCGACAAACCTCATCGGCAAGATTTTCCTTCGTCTTCGCTATCCCAACTTTTCGGCCTTTATGGAAGCTTGTTCATAAGCACTTGTCTTTGCAGCCTCTATTGCAAACATGTTTGCCGTATCACGATCGGCAATCGCGTGACTTATGAGCCATTGGGTCCCCCTTTCCTTCATAATCGGGTTAGCTCGGCTGGCCAACTGAGTCTCAGCGGTTTTGATTTTTCTTAACTCCCACTCGGCTTTCTCCGCGCGAGCTTCTAAATTACGAATGCGTTCATCTTTCTGTTCGATCTCCTGCCACGCGGCGCGAAGGCGCATGTCGATCTCATAGAGGGTGTATAGTTCTTTCACCGTTCCGTAAACGCCCTCTCGAAACACTTCGAAATCTGGTCGACCAATCATCGACTGCTGGACTTCTGGAGGAAAAATCTGTCGTGCAAATTCAACTGCCATGCTTGGATCTCGGATGATCAAATCTACTTCCATCATCGGTTTGTTCCTGATAAAGACTGAAAAACTCAACGGGCGCAGTGGCCCACTGGCCTCACTTCGCGGATGAGGGGAGCTCCCCCGCTGTCGTTTCTTCCTCCTAGGTGACTTACTTCGACGATGTGGAGAGTGACGCCTCTCCCGCTCCCCAGGCGTTTTATTTCCCGTTCGTGATAGTTCATCACCTCGATTCATCGCTGCGTCTAGCTCAGCCAATGTCCTACCTTCTCCTCTGCTGTTGAAGAATAGTTTACTTGACATTCACACTTATCTAACCTTCTTCAACAAACTGGTCTGAGTTGAGTTTGAACACACTAATAGGACCTACGCGCACGAAGCAACCACCCTTTTATTACCTGCGGGTACATCACCTCCAAAGCGATCTCTTCAATGCTGCCCCAACCAATTCATAAATGGCTGCTAATCGGTGGCCACATTCACTAATCCGTTGGGGCAAGGGCAGATTAACTAATCTATTCAGCCTAACATCAATCCTTTGTGCCAAAAAGATAAGCTGCCCCAGCCAATCCATGAATGACCGATTATCGTTAGCCACATTCACTAATCTGCTGGGGCAAGGGCAAATTAACTAATCTATTCGGCCTAACATCAATCCTTTGTGCAGAAAAGATAAGCTGCCCCAGCCAATCCATGAATGGTTGATTATTGTTGGCCACATTCACTAATCTGCTAGGGCGATGGCAGATTAACTAATCTATTCGGCCTAACATCAATCCTTTGTGCCGAAAAGATAGGCTGCCTCAGCCAATCCATGAATGGCCAATAATCATGGGCCACGTTCACTAATCCGCTGGGGCCAAGGCAGATTAACTAATCTATTCGGCCTAACATCAATCCTTTGTGCCGAAAAGATAGGTTGCCCCAGCCAATCCATGAATGGCCGATTATCGTTGGCCACATTCACTAATCCGCTGGGGCAAGGGCAGATTAACTAATCTATTCGGCCTAACATCAATCCTTTGTGCCAAAAAGATAGGCTGCCCCAGCCAATCCACGAATGGTCGATAATCATGGGCCATGTTCACCAATCCGCTGGAGCAAGAGCAGATTAATTAATATATTCGACCTAACATCAATCCTTTCTGCCAAAAAGATAGGCTAGAAGCTAAGCAGTTAATTTATCACCGAATTAATTTAATAGTTTCGTTAAAACTTATTTCATGATTTTACATTTTACTTGGCTGTTAACACGCACATTCAATAAGCTGAAAGCAAAGGAAATTTTCATTCATAAATTGAGTACAAATAGAAGTCAATTTACACATGAAAGCTACCCTAAAACTTCTAACCAAAATACAGTCAAAATCTAACAAAACCCATATACATTCGGATACCAAAACAAAACGAAAATCACTGGGCCTAGGTTAGTTTTCAGGGTTAGACTCTAGTGGCTCAACGTCTACCTGCTCGTACGGAATCGGTTGTTCCGATATCACGTTAGCGGCAGCTAAGGCTTTAAGCCAGCTGTGTTTGAAGCCCCTATTGTCGAATTTAGGCACTTCTTCGACATAGCTCTCTAAGGCTGCGTCCTTGCCGGCTTGGAAGGCCTTGGATGTCTCGGATTCGGCTTCTTCCTTCACCTTCTTCAAATCTTCCAAGTCGGCCTCCAGCTTGGATATCCTCTCGTTGGCCAAGTTGAGCGCTTCTTCGCTCGCGTTCGCTCTTCCTTCAGCGACCAATCTTAATTGATCAAAGTTCTTGGCCTTGTTAGCTTCGGCATTGACCCTCGCTTTTTCTTCCGCCACTCGGCGAGAGGCCTCTGCTACATTGTTCTTTTCAACTTCCACTTCGGCTGTCAGACGGCCGATCTGCTCGATTGCGTCGTGTTGGCGACGACCAATCTTTGCTATCCTCCCCGTCGCCTACAAACCAATGAACCAATAAGATAGGTGATATACAAAATTCTTTAGTTTTTGATGCAGAACCAAGGATTAAGACACATACCAATATTGCCGATTGAGCGGCTAGTGCTATGGACAATAGATTAGGCTCTACCCGAAAGGTCGCCTTGTCAACCGGTAACGAAACTGAGGAGGCTAAGCTCAAGGCCACCACAACATCTTTCACGGCCGATGCATCAGAAGCAATCGGCATGTTCCTTACCTTGGGTTGTATTGTAAATGGCACAACCAGGTCCGATTATTCTATGTTTGGCCGTTTATCAACCAGGTTTTTCGAATAATCTTCGGTCTCGGCTGGACGCTTTTCCCCTCGTTGCTCCGACACCTGGCCCTCTAGTTGACCGACAAGAAGCTCAGTTTCGGCTGTATCAGCAAAAGCCGTCTCCTCAACAGGAGCAGGTGGTGTAGACTTAGTCCTAACTTCAGGTGGAGGGGGTGGAGGTTGAGATCGTTCGGCTTCGGCTTTCTTGCGTGCAGCTATCCTCTCAGCATTTTTCGTCCTGGCCAACTGAGTAAGCAACTCACCAGCCATGTTATCAAGATATGAGCCGGGTAGGTCCCCTAAGTCGGTGAAAATATCTTTGGAGGAGACGTTTGGTCGGCTCGAAGTTGGAGGGTTGAGGCCGGCTTCTTCGAAAGCCGAATTCAGTGCCGCATCAAACTCTAGTCTTTCGGAACTATCCAAGGGTTGATCCGGCTGCTCAGCAACTTCGGCTACTTGCTCAGCCGCTGGCTCTGAATTTGAAGCTTCAAGACCGATTTGCCTCAGATTCTTGAAGTTCAGAAAAATAAGTGCCGTAAGCTGCTGCTCACTCCTCGGAATCAGAATGTTATCCGCAGTCGAAAATGTGGAGTAGGTCGGCTCGTATCTTAAAAGTATGTGAGCCGCCTTGCCTTGCTTCTGAAGATTTGAACGGCCAAAGAATTGTAGCGCGGTTTTAATTTTCAGAAGTATGGCGTCGTCGGTTGAAACCAAAACTTTCTTCAAATTGTTTCCTGCATAAACAAAACGTTCAATATATAGAAGGAAAGCCGAATAAATATATAACAATAAAAAAAAAAAGAGCTATACGGCCACCTGGTTCGCCTTTTTGCCTTGGCATGGGATCTAGGCGATCCTCACCCTCGCGAATTCCTAGTTGCCTCGGACAATGACCATGACATCGTCAACACGCTTGCTAGAGCTGGCAAGCATGGTCACTAAGTGATGATCAGTATCCTTGGCCTTGAGAAAATAGCATCCCAGCCGGCCAGTAGATTTGGCTAAGGCATAACAATGCCGAATTGTAGGTATACCAAGATTAATCCTAAGGCGTCGGTTCAACTCTATAATCCCCATTATGATTTGGAAGAAATTTACATTGTGCTGGGAATGGATTAGACCCCAGTATCGAAGGACGACCCTTAAAAATGGGTGAAGGGGAAAACGGACTCCGCCCTCAGCAATTGATAAGAGAGGAAAGATGATTTCACTTTCATCAGTCCTCTGCATATCAGTGGTGCTGTCTGCCACGAATGACAGATGGACGTCGTCAGGGATGGAATAATGGCGTCGGGAACCAAAAATTCGTTTCGGCGAAAGAAGTTCTTTCAAGTGTTTTGCCATCGTAATCAATCTAAGGATTATGCGAAATCAAAAATAAACAAGGAAATGGGATTCGAAATAAAGAAGAAGAGAACTTACAAAAAGCAGAAGAGACAGTGAGAAACAGGAGGAAGTTGTAGAGGTTGCGGAATGGAAGTATATCGAGAGGCAAACCAGAAGCTTAGAGTATTCAAAAAACTTACACTCGAAGGGACAACATAGTTTCAAATCGCATTAAATGAAGGAAGCGTACGAAGAGGCGGGAAGATGTAATGATGCCTGAGAAGCGTGTTTTGACATGCGTTGGAATGAGGTTAACCGCCTTTCCTTCCTTGACTTTTCAAGTTCAAAACCAAACATGCCGACTAACTGGCGTTAATAGGATGCTTGGGGGGGCAATTGTGGGAGCCGGATATTATGGGGGTAATAAAGCCGAATAAAGGTATGTGGATAGTCACGGACGAGATTTGTACTCGGCTTCATCTTGGATGAAGCCAAAGTCGAATATATTAATCGGCCGAGGAACAAGACAAACTGAGGCCAAATACAAAAACTTACAATGGACTAAGGGTGAGCCCGATCCTGAGGCCCAAAAGAAAAATATAAATAGAGGTTCATCAGCCAAAGAAAGGTATGTGAGAACTAGTGAGATTAACTTAAGATATAAGCAATCAAGAGAGTATACACTGACTGGTCCGTCGGAGTGCTAATTCCGGCACCCCCGACCGAAGTGTTCATTCTTTTTCAAGTGACTAGCTGAGGATCACGAGCGTCCTACTGGATCTAACAAGTATTTCCAAACCACTTCTCCACAATTACAAATAAAAATTAAACAAACTCTAGGTGAAAAAAAAAAAAAAAACAGAACAACTTTTCTAAAACAGATATTTGTACAAGTGCTAGATTAGTTTGAATACCCAACTCACAATAACTTCCTCACTAAATTCAATTACAACAAAGAAATGCTAAGTATAACTCTATAACTCCATAGAACACTAATAGTGGGTAGTCAATGGTGGACAAATCTTGAGTACTTATTAGTCTCATTTAAAGAATCAGTGCCTTCACAGAAAACCCTTTTCTTCGTTCCCTCGCCTCGCCTTGCCTTGCCTTTGTCGCCGTCCACTCGCCTCGCCTTGCCTTGCCTTCGTCACCTCTCCGTTCGTCCCCTCTCTCTCTCTCATCCAGTTCGTCGCCTCTCAGTTCGTTTCTGTTTCTGTCTTTGCAGATCGTCTCTCCGTTCGTAGATCGTCTTTCACCTCTCTCTCTCTCTCTCTCTCTCTCTCTCTCTCTTTGTCCAGCTGCGCCTCTCGTCTCTGTTAGGGCTAAACAGAGATGAAGATAAAAGTGAAAAGAAAAGGCAGGGAAACTCAATTTTTGGAAAAAAAAAAAAAAACACTAAACAAAATGACGTCGTTTTTGCTAAAACGACGTCGTTTTGGCGAGGGTGACAGAGAGGGCCGCAGGGAAGTGCAGCCGAGGATCTGGACTCTGCTATTGGTGGCATTTTGTCATAGATTTATGATTGATTTGGCAAAATATTTTGCAATTTCAGGTTTAGGATCTGGGTTAATTTTGTTGGTTTTTTGATGTTTTAGTTATTTTACTCTAGGATTAAAAAGTTTTGTTTAAGATAGATTTTTTGGCTTTTTTAAAACTTTTTATAAGTTGGATGTGATATTTTGAGGTGATTTGAGAAAGTAGTTAAAAACTGATTTTTTGACTTTTTAAATTTTTTTTTGTCCTTTTGTGTGTAAAAAATGTGAGAGGTGATGTGACATAAAATGGGTTAAAAGCTAAAAACTAGCTTTTTTTTTGGCTTTCCAAATGGCGTTATTGTCCTATTTGGCTAAAATTGCCAATTTCATCATATATGACTATTTTAGCCCAAACTAATATGCCAAACATAGTCATTACCATAAAAAAATTGATTACTAAGGTCTCGTTTGGGAATCCTAATTTTTAGCCAAAAAGTCAAAAAATTACTAAATTAGCCAAAAAGTCAAAAAGTTACTAAATTAGCCAAAAAGCCAACAACCCATACCAAAAAGTCAAAGATTCTCTTTTCTCTCTATTTTTTGCACATCTTTTCGTAAAAAGCCAAATAATCATCCCAAACATACTAGTTTTTTTTAGCTCATATTTTAGCCAAGTAGCCAAAAAGTTACTAAATTAGCCTGTTCCCAAATGAGGCCTAAATGCTAAAAAAATTATTTTTTGTTATTGGGAAATTCAAGTGCGGTTCAGAATTTTTTTAATTTTTTTTTTTTGAATTTAAACTTTTTAAATCTTTCTAAACCAGATGAAGAACTGAAAACGAAAAAAAATCATTAAAAAAAATCAGAAAATGACTTTTTTAACCCTTGCCAAAATGGTGAATTTTCTTTAAAAAATAAAATTTCTCCACCTAAATCAGTTGAAACCGAACAAGTAAATATATATTCCAAAAACAAAAAAAAAAAAACAAAAGTAAATACGTGAGGATTAAATTTTGGGTTGAGGAGTATGGCCAGTGGGTTGGGCCATAAGCCCTAATTGATGGCTTTTTCGAAACCCGACTGAAAACTTGGCACATTGGCCCATCCCAAAGCCCATATATACACTAAATAATAGATACTATTTTTTCTATCACTTTTTTATTATTATTTTTTTTTATATGTATGCATTTTTAGTAAAACACGAGATTGAGACTGAAAAGCCGAGTGAGTACTAGTAGCATGCCAACTATAAAATTAGTAACTATTTTCACAAGATTAAATACATATACAGTTTAATAAGATAATAAAAATAGATGTAATTTCGTACTCTGATAAAAATACATTTTATTTATTTATTTATTTATACAGTTCAATATGCAATTCTCATTGTTTCGATAGACTTTAAAATTTTCTATTATAATTCTTCTTTTTTCTAATAAATGTTAAATTTTAAAAAAAAGCCCTAGTTAAAATCTTAATTAAAACCGATTGAAGCCCGTTTTAAAGTCCATAAACTCATAGGTAATGATGATACAGTTCGTTCTCAGTGGATGGGTCGGACTGATCCAAGTTCTTCGAGCTTCAGTCCAAATGGTCGAGCCCGCCAAGCGACCTGCAAACAAGTTCAACGGGGAACAGGGTAGTCCCCCAGTGAACCCTCCGACGAGCAAGTTAGTAGTGGAAGTAGGGAGTATAGAGAGAGAGAGATGGGAATAGAAAGCTTAACCTTTTTCTTGTCTTCGATGCTTGCTTATATCCTTTGGTAATCATTTTGGTGTCCCTTCCGACGTGCCCACATCGCCGAAAGCCTGTGTTGTAGCTTACCTTGTTCAGGGTAAGGGGGCGCTGTTCCGACGGGGAGGTGTTGTCGTAATAAATGCTGTGATGGGCTACATTAATGGTGATGTGTTGTGGCAATAACTTTGCAGATCTTTGTCTGCTGATGTGGCCTGTCTTACACCTGCCATGTGTCCGAATGTCATTGGCCCTTCACGCCCAGTTGGCCTCCAGCTGTCCTGGATTTTACCAACCGGGTTATGCAATGGGCTCCAGATAGTGGGCTTGGGGTTGTTCACTGTGGGCTGTGGCCTTTATGGGCCTATCCATGTCAGTAGTCCCCCATTCCCAAGTGCAGCTTCAGTCCAACGAAGGAATAGTAATGAGGAAGATGTGCTCGACCGTCAAGGGGGGGTCGAGTTAGGGGACCGAGCGTGAAAGGGTCCGACCGTGGAGGGTGACCGAACGCGAGGGGAGCTGAGTGGAGGGCCGACCGTGAGGAGTGCCGACCGCGAGGGGAGCCGAGTGGGAGGGCCGACCGTGAGGAGTGCCGACCGCGAGGGGAGCCGAGTGGGAGGGCCGACCGTCAGGAGTGCCGACCGTGAGGGGAGCCGAGTGGGAGGGGCGACCGTGAGGAGTGCCGACCGTGAGGGGAGCCGAGCGAGTGGGGGCGGGGCTCGAGAGACGGCGTGTCACGTGATGATTTGAAGTGGAAAAGACAGGGTAAGGGGAGGAGACAGTGCATCGTGGTCGAACACGTGGCAACATCTTGGGGGGGAAGTTGGGCGTTGGAGCAGAAATGAAACGATAGGTCATTATGGGTGTTGAAAAGGCAGTTTTGGCGGATGATTTGAAAAGTTTTCAAACTGGCGGAAATTAATTGGGATCCTTGGAATACGGGCAAACCGTGGGCTTTTGGCATCATTAGATTCACCTACTTGTTTACAAAGAATCAAAACATTCCAAGTCTTACTTCATTTGTTGCTCACGACACACCTTTGCGACACTTCTTCAATTTTCTTGCACCTGCAGCAGAAGCGATTCGAAAACATACCCTAGAAATGGCACAAGAAGGAGCTGTGAATGTGAGGGTGGACCCACTGGGTGAGGATGACGCAGAGGAGTTAGCGGCACAATATAGGACGGAGACGCGAATGGTGGCGGTGGGGGAATCGGTGGTACGATCTCAGGTGTCCACCATGATAGCGGCTCCAAGGCCAATAAGCCAAGTAGAGCCGGATCATTGGCATACTAAGGCTGACAAATCCACAATTACTGCGGCGGAGTTAGAGGCTATCCGGGAAAAATACCAGATTCCGGCTGAAGTAGAGTTATTGCTACCCACATCGACGGAGAGGCCATCGGACGCCAGGCCAGGGCAATTTTCCCTTTATGAGGAAGCTCTGAAGGGGGGCTTGAGGTTGCCATTGCCGCAAGTGGTGGTAGAGGTGCTTAACCGTCTGGAGGTAGCACCAGGCCAATTGATGCCCAATGCGTGGAAGATCCTGCTGGCTTGTGCGAGTGCCTGGCCAAAAGCGAATGACGGGGAGGCCATGACAGTGGACGAGTTCTTTGCGTGCTACAAGGCCTCGGGGCAGCAAGAGACTTGGGTGACTCTTCAGGCAGCAGTTGGGAAAGGGCTGGTGGCGGGACTGCCTTCGTCGATCAAGGGGTGGAGACCACGATGGTTCTACGTGGGTGCTAGTGGAGGAGTTGGAGTGCGCACCATTTGGAAGGTGCCCACGAGGTCGATGGAGCCAAAGTTGGGGGCAGAAGCAGAGGAGAAGGTGAAAAAAGTAAAGGAGTGGAGGGAGAGGGAAAAAGCCAAGTGGGACGAGCTTGTTCAGCCGTCCGCACTGTTTGAGGCAGGGTTGGGTCCACAGCCGATCGGTGGGGACCTCGACCGAGCGGAGTTGGAAGCAAGGAGAAAAGCTCAAGAGGCAGAGGATCAGGCCATCCTTGCCAAAGCCCAAAAATTCAAAGAGTCCCAGGCCAACTGACCACCGCAACCAGTGGCAAGGGAGAGGATTCGCCCTCGCCCCAAACCCTTGGGAGAGAAAAACTTAGGCGAGTTTGTGCCATGACCGCTCCCAAAAGACCCTTTGAAGAAGAGGTCTTTGAAGGAGATGGAGGCATTGGGGGTGGGAAAGAAGAAGAAGAGGGTGGGGCGAAGTGAAGAAGAACGCGCCCAGAAGAGGAGGAATGGAGTGAGGGCAGAAGAGGCCAGTCTGGGCAAGCAGGTAGAGGGTGGGGAAGTGGAGAAGGCCCCAGGAAGGGTGATCGCCCCTGAGGTGGTGGACATCGCCTCAGAGGTTAGGGAAGTCGTGCCAATGGTGGCGGCGATCGGGGTAGGGGGGGAGAGGAGCGCCTCTGAACCAAGGAGAGAGGAACAACCCCAGGGGGGACTTGCCCCCCAAGGAGGAGGAGTTAGCCTGACCACAGCGATCTATCATGCGCGTGAGGTGGCTGGGCGGCTAGATGACGAAGAAGGCCCAGCCAGAGCTGGGGCAGACCGCTTGGTGGGCATTATGGAAGAGGCAGCCCTGCGCTCGGCATCAAGATTTAACGAAGCTGACCTGTTGAGGGGGTTATGCTCCGCCCAAATGGAGGTAACCACCCTAGCAGGGGCTCTGTTGAGGAAAGCGGGGGCTGCCAAACTCAAGGCTGATGAGGCCAAGGCTCAGCTGGCCAAGTTGAAGAAGGAAAGTGCGAGCTGGGAAACTGCTCACATTGATCTGCAAGCTGCCAAGGTGGAGTTGGAGAATACACGCCGTCAGGTTGTGTCGCTCAAGTTCCAACTTGCTGGCGAGCAAAAGAAGTTGGAAGAGGCCCAAGCAGCCTGTGTGGTCGCCGTCGAACGGCACGAAGAGGCGATGACCAATAATGAGGAGTTGGTGAGGCAGAAGGATGAGGCAGACGCTAAGGTTGGTGTTCTGCAGAAGGAGTTGGAGGCCGAGCGGGGCAAGGCAGCGGAGGAGAGGGAGAAACTTCAGAAGGAGGTGGAAGCAGAGAGGGCGAAGGCGATGGCGGAGAAGGAGGGCCTGAAGAAGGAGGTAGAGGAGGAGAAAACAAATGCTGCATCTGAAAGGGGACCCTTCAGAAAGAGCTGGACCAAGAGAGGGCGAAAGCAGCTTCTGAGAGGGCGGCTTACCCCGATCTGTGTGTCGCAGCGGTTGAGCAATTCAAAGGGTCTGCCGAATTTCAGATAGCAGTTGACGCCGCTGTCGCCAGCAATCTGGCTAGGCAAGAAGCTGGGGGGGCGGGCCCATCAAGGACGACTGTTGGGGGCAGAACCGAAGCAGAAGTTATTGAGAGCTTCCAGCAGTCAGACTTCTATAAGCACGAAATGGCTGAGTATTGGGACAGTGGCTGGAAGATGTTCAAACGCAGAGCTGAAGAGCTGTTCCCAAACTTGGACCTGAGTAGTGTGACAATTGGCGAGGATGATGTGGCCCAAACCCCCCTTGATGAGGGCATTGAAGAGGAAGATCTTGCGTCCAGTGAAGAGGAGTGACTGGGGAAGATCTTGTTTTTTTTTTTTTTTTTTTTTTTTTTTTTTTTTTTTTTTTTTGAATTGATGTAATGAACCTGTGTATACATTTGTGAATGAATAAAATGTCAGCTGCGTTTTCAGTCGATTGCTTTTACTTGTGTATGAATCAGTGTGGACTAAGTTCAGGAACTCCTTGACACAAAGTGGAAATGGAGTTGTAAAAAATTCAATATGGGGTAAAGTTGAACTCGTATAACAGCTCAATGCAAAGTAAAATTGGACTTGTATAAAACTCAATGTAGAGTAAAATTGGACTTGTATAAAACTCAATGTAGAGTAAAATTGGACTTGTATAAAACTCAATGTAGGGTAAAATTGGATGTGCATAAAACTCAATGCAGAGTGGTTTGTTGAAGTCATGCCTGGTGGTTTATTAAACATGGGAGAACATCTGTGGAATTTGACTAAGTAAAGAGCCGTGTAAAAACTGAGACCTGGAATTACGACTAAGTATGTTACTTTGGACTTTAACTGAGTTTCATTGGTGCTTCAAGCAGCTGAATCTGGACTTGGAGTGGTGGCAGTCAGTCTGGTTGAGACCTGTTATGCTCCGTCTAGCTGAGGATTGGTTTGGCCGAGTGCATGGAGCCCATCCTGGTAGAAGTGTTTGCAGTGCTCGGTCTGGCTGGGGCTTTGAGTGCTCAGTCTGGCTGAGGCTTTGAGTGCTCGGTCTGGATGAGGTTTTTAGTGCTCAGTCTGGCTGAGGCTTTGAGTTCTCAGTCTGGCCGAGGCTTTGAGTGCTCAGTCTGGCTGAGGCTTTAAGTGCTCAGTCTGGCTGAGGCTTTGAGTGCTCAGTCTGGCTGAGGCTTTGAGTGCTCGGTCTGGACGAGGCTTTTAGTGCTCAGTCTGGCTGAGGCTTTGAGTGCTCAGTCTGGCTGAGGCTTTTGGATGCTCGGTCTGGACGAGGTTTTTAGTGCTCAGTCTAGCTGAGGCTGTTAGTGACTGGAACCAAAACGTCATTGAGACACCATATAGATGACTGAGATATATATAAACGTCAAAAAGTTACATTGCACAAAAAGGATGACAAGAATGTTCAAGTGTGTGACTTTCCGAAAAGAAAATACAACAACACAAAAGTAGTAGTTTATTGAAAGTAACGTTTCAAGTGTTCGGCGTTCCAGGGGTGCGGGAGGTCTCGACCTTCCAGATCCTGAAGTCGGTAAGTGCCTGGACGTGGTCTGGCTTTCACAATATAAGGTCCCTCCCATTTGGCTGCCAATTTACCCTCAGTCGGATTCTTGGTGGCAAGGGTTGCTTCTCTCAAGACTAGGTCCCAAACAGCAAACTCCCTTGGTCGGACTTTGCGGTTGTAATGTGTTCTCATTTTCTGTTGGTATGAGGCCAATCTGACAGCAGTGGTCTCCCTGAGTTCTTCAATTAGGTCTAGGTCTGCCCGACGGAGTTCTTCGGTGAGTGCTGGGTTTGGATGTAAAACCCTGGGGGTAGGTAGACCGATTTCCACCGGAATAACCGCCTCGGCGCCATATGTTAGACGAAAAGGGGTTTCCCCAGTGGGAGTCCGAGCGGTGGTGCGGTAAGCCCATAGCACATTCGGTAGTTCCTCAGCCCAAAGTCCCTTAGCAGCTTCAAGCTTAGTCTTGATGATCTTCAGGAGAGAACGGTTGGTGACCTCAACTTGGCCGTTGGCTTGGGGATGACCGGGGGAAGAGAAACATGGTTGAATTTGGAGGTCGGCGCAGAACTTCCTGTACTTGGCGTTGTCAAATTGTTTGCCGTTGTCGGAGACAATGGCCTGAGGGACGCCGAATCTGCAAACAATCGATTGCCAGATGAATTTGGTTGTGTTTTGCTCGGTGATGGTCGCGAGGGGTTCTGCCTCTACCCACTTGGTGAAGTAATCAATGGCGACAATCGCGAACTTGGTCTGGCCTCGGACAGTGGGAAGTGGACCGACCAGGTCGATCCCCCATTTGGAGAACGGGTAGGGGCTGGTGAGTGTGATCAGCTCAGTGGGAGGAGCATGGGGGATGTTGGCAAAGCGCTGACACTTGTCGCATTTGAGCACAAAATCAGTGGCATCTTGATTGAGAGTCGGCCAGAAATAACCAGTACGGAGTATTTTGTGGGCCAAAGACTTGCCGCCCGAATGATTGCCACAAATTCCCTCATGGATTTCTTGCATTACATAGGTTGCTTGGGCCGAGTTGAGGCATCGCAAATATGGTCGTGAAAAGCCACGTTTGTACAAGACGCCACTGACCAGAACGTAGTTGGACAACCGAGACCTGACCTTGGCGGCTTACTGTTGGTCATCTGGGAGTTCTCCTGTTGTCAAAAATAGGATGATGTCGGATGCCCAGGGGATGGGTTCATTTTGGAGGAACTGCACTTCTTGAAGGTCGGGTGAGATGGCCGGGTGGGCTAGGTATTCAAGGCGGACTCTGTGGCTGAGGTCGGACTGGTCTGCAGAGGCCAACTGAGCCATCTCATCTGCCTTGGAGTTTTCCGCCCGAGGTATGTGCTTGATGTGGAAGGTATTGAAGAGGCGAACAAGAGGGAGTGCCAGATCCCTGTAAGCCCGCATTGTGTCCTCCTTGGCGTCGAATTCCCCCGTGATCTGGCCGACGATGAGCTGGGAGTCACTGAACACCCGACTGTGGCTGACACCGATGTCCTTGGCAAGGCGGAGTCCTGCTATCAAGGCCTCATATTCGGCCTCATTGTTGCTGGCATCAAACAAGAGGCGGAGAGCACATTTGAAATAGCCACCTTCAGGGGAGGTGAGGATGAGGCCAGCCCCACTACCTTCCCTGCGGGATGACCCGTCGACGTTGAGAGTCCAAGAATGGGGGTCTTCTGGCTCGGCAGGAGTTGGTGGGGGTGGAGAGGCTGTGGTTGGGGTAGGGTTGGTGAATTCCAGGATGAAATCGGCTATGGCCTGTCCCTTGATTGCTGTGCGAGGGCGGTAGGAGATATCAAATTGGCTGAGTTCTACTGACCACTGCATAAGTCGGCCAGAAAGTTCTGGTTGCTGCATGACCTTCTTCAGGGGTTAGTCGGTAAGGACCACTATGGAATGGGCTTGGAAGTAAGGACGAAGTCGTCTAGAGGCGGTGACCAAGGCCAGGGACAACTTTTCTAGCAATGGGTAATTCTGCTCCGCTCCCCTGAGAGCTCGACTGATGTAGTAGACCGGCCGTTGGACTGAGCCGTCTTCCCGGATAAGAGCTGCGCTGACTGCGGTGCTCGACACTGCTAGATAGAGGAAGAGGGGCTCGCCCGTAACTGCCTGTGAAAGGAGGGGAGGGTTGGCCATACATTGTTTTAACTGCTGAAAAGCCTCTTCGGATTCGGTTGTCCATTCAAAAGTCTGCCGAAGGACTTTGAAGAATGGTAAGCACTTATCTGCTGCGCGGGAAATGAAGCGGTTGAAGGCCGCCACTCGGCCGGTGAGTCTTTGAA
This sequence comes from Camellia japonica, assembly GCA_030407325.1. Taxonomy (NCBI): domain Eukaryota; kingdom Viridiplantae; phylum Streptophyta; class Magnoliopsida; order Ericales; family Theaceae; genus Camellia; species Camellia japonica. Next base: position 157,473,769 of record JAPPVO010000017.1, read on the forward strand.
CCTCTTTGACCGTTCTGGGTGACTGCATTTCAACCAAGGCCTTAATCTTCTCGGGGTTAGCTTTAATGCCGCGCTGGCTGACCATAAAACCCAAAAACTTTCCAGATCCTACGCCGAAGGCGCACTTTTCTGGGTTGAGCTTCATTTGGTGCTTGCGGAGGGTGACGAAGGTTTCTCGGAGGTCAGTCAGATGATCAATGGAGAGTTTGCTCTTGACCAGCATGTCGTCGACGTATACTTCCATGTTCTGACCTATCTGGTGTTGGAAAACGACATTGACTAGCCGTTGGTAGGTGGCCCCTGCATTCTTTAGTCCGAACGGCATCACGCGGTAGTGGTAAGTACCTCGATCGGTAATGAAGGAGGTATGTTCTTGGTCGGACGGGTGCATCAAGATTTGGTTGTATCCAGAAAAAGCATCCATGAAGCTGAGCATCTGATGACCGGCTGTGGCGTCGACCAGCAGATCGATGCGGGGAAGAGGGTAGCTGTCCTTGGGGCAAGCTCGGTTCAGGTCGGAGTAATCGACACAGAGTCGCCATTTGCCGTTGTTTTTGCGGACTAGGACCACGTTTGACAACCATTTAGGGTAGTCTACGTTTGTGATGAATTGGGCCTCAAGGAGCTTGTCGACCTCTGCTGCAATAAGAGTATTGCGCTCCGGATGGAAGATGCGTTGTTTCTAGCGGTAGGGTCGGAAATGAGGTTCGATGCTGAGGCGATGGGTTATAAAGGATGGGTCAATACCCGGCATGTCTGAATGGGTCCAGGCGAATACATCTTTGTGTTCGGTCAGGAGGCAGTAAGGTCGGCCTTGGCTTGGGGGGATAGCTGACTGCCGATCTTGGCAGTTTTCATTGGGTTGGTGGGGCCGATGGGAACCTCAACGAGCTCCTCAACAGGTTCTCCTCTGACCAGCTCATCTTCATCTCGGACGTCGAGTCCTTCAATAGTCATGGCCTCCTTCAGCTTAGCTTCCTTGAGTGAGGCGACATAGCATTCTCTGGCCACAGTTTGTTCTCCCCTTACTATGCCGACCCCGAGATCAGTGGAAAACTTGATGGCCAGGTGGTAAGTGGAGGTGATCACTTGGAAAGCGTTGAGGGCAGTGCGACCAAGGATGATGTTGTAGGCAGAGGGGCAATCGACAACAAGGAAGGTAAGCAACTTCGTGGTCTGCCGTGGATATTCGCCGATGGTGATGGGGAGACCAATGGAGCCGATGGAGATCACCCGGTCGCCAGTGAAGCCAACCAAAGGGGTTTGGAGGGGAGACAGACTTTCCTCCCCGATCTTGAGCTGGCGGAAGCAGTTGAGGAATATGATGTCTGAAGACCTTCCATTGTCGATGAGAACTCGTCTGGCCTTATAGTTGGAGAGGATGGCAGAAATGACGAGAGGATCATCATGAGGATAACGGATGCCTGTACAGTCGGCGTCCGTGAATGTGATGGGCTCTGTCCACTACTTGGGCTGTTTGGAGGGTCGGTCTACCGTGGTGACTGCCTTGTCTGAGCCCTGCCTTATTTTTCTGAGTTCTGCCCTCTGAGCCGAGCGAGATGGTCCCTCGCAAGCAAGTCCACCTGAAATGACTCTAACTTCACCAACGGGTGGGGGTGGATTACCTTGTGGCCGAGGTTGTTGCGGAAGTCGATCATGGGCTTGATTCGGTTAAGCTGGCTACCGGGGTGGGGTGCGCCGGCGATTGTCTCTGTGGGGTTGAGTTCTTTGCCTCTGCTGAGGGCGGGTGTCCGTGAACCGGCTTAGACGCCCCTGACGTATTAGGGTCTCCACCTGATCCTTGAGGTTGATGCAGTCATCAGTGTTATGGCCATGGTCTTGGTGGAAACGGCAATATTTGGATTGGTCTTTTCGGTTGGAAGGGTTCCGTGGAGGTGGAGGCCATTTGAGGGGGTAGTCGCGCTGGATCTGGTGGAGGACTTGTTCCATGGGAGAATTAAGGGGTGTGTACCGCTCGAACTGACTGGGCGGTCGGGTAGGTGCCGACCAGTTAGTGCGGGGAGGGCGGTCGTTATAGTGGGGTGTTGGGCTAGTATACTAGGTGTTTCTGGGGTCGGGGTCTTTTCTCTTTTCTCTGGGAGTCGGGTTTTTGGCTGTTGGATCCTGCCGAGCGGCTAGTGAATCTTTGGCATTCATGTATTTTTGGGCTTTGGAGAGTAGGGCTGCCATTGAGGTCGGGGGGTTTTTAGAGATGGAGAAAAGGAAATCGGACGACCGCAGACCGGCCATGAAAGCCGTGAGGATGACCTTGTCATCGTTTTCTGCCACTTGCAAGGCTTCGGTATTGAAGCGAGTGACAAAGCTGCGCAGTGACTCCCCCTCGGTCTGACGAATGTTGAGGAGTTAGGTGGCCGGGCGTCGTTGGCGTTGGGATCCAATAAAATGGCTCAAGAAAGAATCACTGAGATGCTGAAAAGTGGAGACAGAGTCTGGTGGCAACTAGCTGAACCATAGTCGAGCTGACCCCTTCAGTGTCACGGGAAAAGCTCGGCACATGATCTCGTCAGGGAAGGCATGGAGGATCATGAGGGTGCGGTAGGTCTCCAGATGGTCGACCGGGTCCGTCGTTCCGTCGAAGGAGTCGATGGTGGGTATTTTGAACTTGGCGGGCAGAGGTTTGTCTCGGATGGAGGCAACAAATGGTGAGTTTGCCGTAGTGGAAGGTTTATGCTGGATGTTTTACATAACCCCTTGGAGCTAGAGTTTCATGGCGCGGAGTTCAGCGTCCCAAAGGGGAATGTTGTCACCACCAGAGGGAGACAGGCGTTGGACGCTGCTGGCTTCTCCCTCGGGGGCTGGTGCTATGACCGATGGGTGTGGGGGTGGAGGTGGTGGATTTATATGTGGGTGAGGAGGTTGCAAACCTCCCAAGTTAGGTGGATTGGGTTGTGGAACAGTATGGCTCGGAGTTCGTTCTGGATTGAGTGGAATATCTGGAGGTGGTGGAGGAATCGGGAGGTTTCCTTGGAGTAAAGCATTTATCAGGGCCTGATTTTGCTCGGCCATACGATTAATGCTGTTGGTAAGCTCGATGAAATACTGTGGTGGGTTGTTTGGATTGGGAGGGTCGGTTTGTTGATCGGCAGCATTATGGTGGGAAGCCATAGATCTAGTCGTGACCATACACCTTGATGGATGAGATGAAAAGGTTGCTAGAAAAGGGTCTCTGGCGGCAATGAACACAACTGGCGCACGGACAAACCAATTCCCACAGACGGCGCCAACTGATGATACAGTTCGTTCTCAGTGGATGGGTCGGACTGATCCAAGTTCTTCGAGCTTCAGTCCAAATGGTCGAGCCCGCCAAGTGACCTGCAAACAAGTTCAACGGGGAACAGAGTAGTCCCCCAGTGAACCCTCCGACGAGCAAGTTAGTAGTGGAAGTAGGGAGTATAGAGAGAGAGATGGGAATAGAAAGCTTAACATTCTTCTTGTCTTCGATGCTTGCTTATATCCTTTGGTAATCATTTCAGTGTCCCTTCCGACGTGCCCACATCGCCGAAAGCCTGTGCTGTAGCTTACCTTGTTCAGGGTAAGGGGGCGCTGTTCCGACGGGGATGTGTTGTCGTAATAAATGCTGTGATGAGTTGCATTAATGGTGATGTGTTGTGGCAATAACTTTGCAGATCTTTGTCTGCTGATGTGGCTTGTCTTACACCTGCCATGTGTCCGAATGTCATTGGCCCTTCACGCCCAGTTGGCCTCTAGCTGTCCTGGATTTTACCAACCGGGTTATGCAATGGGCTCCAGATGGTGGGCTTGGGATTGTTCACTGTGGGCTGTGGCCTTTATGGGCCTATCCATGTCAGGTAAGATGTGGAGTTTAGAAATGTAAATGGGTCAATTCGTTGACCAATCAAAATCCATTAATTTGGGTCTGGGCCTAAATCTTAAAAAACTTAAGGCCAGAATAATTCCCAAACAAATTATTTTCACTCCACAATCGAAGGGTTACAAATAATCCTTCAAATCTCATTATCTTTTTATAGACTTTGATATATAATCATATTCAATAATTTGATAGTAGTAATATATATATGACACACAATATTGTTTCTCCCTTATTATTTTTTATTCTATCCTCCAAACAAAAACCTTGATACTCCCTCCGTCCCAAAATAATGGTCCCTTTTGGGAATCCAACTTTTTTTGGTAGTACAATTATTGTACTTTTAAAAAGTTGATTTTCCAAAATTATCCCTTGATAGTACATTTTTTTGAGAATATCAATGTCATAATTGTACTTTTTATATTATTTATGAATTTAAAAGAAGGGCAAAATAGGAAATTTATATTATTTTTATACTTGATTTTTAAAGAGGGACTAATATTTTGGGACAATGAAAAATAGAATAAGGGACTAATATTATGGGACGGAGGGAGTATTACATTAAATATTTTGTCATTTCCTTGGTGCAACCATTATTTATTATTTTGTTTTTTTATTTAGGGTATGGCTTCTGTCCAGTCCGGGATGGACTGGACCGTGCTGTTGGGCCCGTGGAGGCTCACCATGGGTCTCGTTTTGATAATCTGAACCGTTTAATGTGTAGAACTCGTCGAGTACTATATGCCTATAAAAAATCACGTTGATCGGATATCGATAGCTATGTGATCAAATCAGTTTCGTATTAAAAAAATTGGACGGTGAACAAATTAACGGTTGACAAAAAACTGATTTGATCATATAGCTATCGATATCCGATCAACGTGATTTTTTACAGGCATATAGTACTCGACGAGTTCTACACATTGAACGGTTCAGATTATCAAAACGGGACCCGTGGTGGGCCCCCACGGGTCCAACAGCACGGTCCAGTTCGATCCCGAACTGGACAGAAGCCATACCCTTTTATTTAATACCACCGAACAGTTCTTCATGATTTTTCATCCCCTTACCCGTTCTACCTTACCTTCATTCCAATTATTTTTGTTAAATACATTTGTATGCATAATAAGAAAAAATACAGTAAAATTAGATCTCGTTTGGGAACAGACTATTTTAATAATTTTTTGACTTTTTGGTTAAAATATGAAGTAAAAAAATTAGTATGTTTGAAACGACTTTTTGATTTTTTACGAAAAGATGTGCAAAAAGTAGAGATAAAAGAGAATCTTTGACTTTTTGATATAAGCTGTAGGCTTTTTGATTTTTTTAATAATTTTTTATTTTTTAAGTTAAAACTATAATATGCCAAACGAGGCCTAAGGCTCAAAAATATATATATATATATATAGTGGGCTAGACAAAGATAAGGGCCTAGCTAATAAATTTGGCAGCCCAACCAATTAGATTGTAAGTTAGAGAAGATCCTCAGACTAGGTGTTGTTTGGGAAGTGGATTGATTTTTTAATTTTTTGATTTTTTTTTAGTTATTTTAGTATGAGGCTAAAAAGCCTGATTTGGGAAAGGCTTTAGGCTTTTTTGGGTTTTTTAACTTTTTTGTGAGAGAAAGAATATAATGATTATGGGTTGGATGTGATGTTTTGTCTTATTGGACTAAAAAATTTATTTTATTTTTTGTGGTTATTTTAGCCAAAAAAAACCTCAAAACTATCTTCCCAAACGGAGCTTTGTTGGGAGAAGATAAATAAAAATTATGAATAGCAACAAGCGGTGCAGTGCAAAGGTTAGTTAGACTGTATGACTTTGGGGTGTTTTGGAACTTGGTTTTTAGACATTTTTTTAGATTTGTAGCAAAAGTTAAAAGTTGTCTTTTTTTTTTTTTTGTTTGTAGTATATTTTTTTATTTGGAAAGTTGGTTTTTAGCTATTGGTGAAATTACAATTCTACCTCTTATGGGTCAAAATGTGCTACATGGGTGAAGTTGTAAATATTTTAAATTGAATGGGGATAGTTTGGTTATTTTATTGTGATTTGATATCATAAACAAATATCAATCAAAAAAGTCAAAAGTAACTTTTTATTAATTTTCCAAATCATTTATCTAAAAAAACTAAAAAATTACTTTGTTGGTTGATTATATATTTTAATTTAAAAATTAAAAAATTATTATAAGATATCATATTATTTTTTTTTATATGAAATTAAAAAATTATTAAAATAATTTTTTTTTCAAACGAGACTTAACTGAATTATTTTCAATAAAATATTTTATAAGAGATGACACTCAAATAATGACATGCGAATCCTTAATATTATTCACCTTGCATGTTTCTACTTTTCAAAAAATACTTTTCAAAAAATTATACTTTCTTATTTTTCATATTTTTTTGTTTTTACTGAATTTTTTTAATATTTTAAGTAATTTTTTTATTTTTTAGATATACTTAACATAAATACACCTAAAAAGTAAAAAAATTGTAAAAAAAATCTTTTAAAAATTCACTAAATATCAAAAATATAAAAAAAAATACAAAAATTCAGTACGTTTTTTTATATTTTTATGTATTTATTAATTTTTTAAAATATTTTTTTATAATTTTTTTACTTTTTAAATATATGTAAGTAAGGTGCATCTAAAAAAGTAAAAAAAATGTTTAAAATTTAAAAAATATCCACTAAAAACAAAAAAAAAACACAAAAACCAAACAAATTAATTTTCAAAAAACTTAATCCAAAAAAACTCAAACCAAATTCTTCTTTTCTTCATTTTAGTTAGTACTCATATCTCGCCATTTCTCTAATTTGTGTTGCCCACAATATGATACGAGACAAGAACAGAGATTAGTACTACAAACTAGCCTCGCCCCAGCCCGGCCATTGCCATCCCTACCCAGCATAGGAGAATCTCATTCTACATTCACGCTATTCTATGTAATTTTCTGTGTAAAGACTCGAGAGAGTATCTTTCTCTCAAATTTTATTATTTTCTTCAATAATTCAACAAGTTTTCCTCACCAACCAAACAACCAACCGTCCAAAAACGAGGTGGAGAAAAAGTGGATGACTCAGGAAGATATTCCCATCGTTTTCTGAAAGAGACGCAATCCCACAAAGAACAGAGCATCCAATCAAAGTGAACCCAAATGGGTCTCCCTTTCTTTTCCTTTCTGTTAACCGTTAACTCTTTCTCCTTCCCAACCACTCTCTCTCTCTACCAACCCACTTTATATATATCTTTGTACTCTTTTGGGGAATACTTTGCTCGTCAGACTCGAAATCGAGTACCATAAAGAACAGAAAAAGAAGAAGCAAAGGTACCGTCTTTATCTCTCAATCTAATCATCCACCGCCCCTTTTTCGTTTCTTTAAGAACATTGGGTTTGTTCCTATTATTTGTTAAGTTGTTCTGAGACTGATTTGGATCTGTAATTTTGAAATTCCATGCTTGATCACTTGTGGGTTTTTGTGGGTTTTGTAAATGATCTCTAATTTTCATTTATGTTATTGTTGTTGTAGCTGGAGTGGACTAAAGGAGGTAAAGTGAACAGAGCAAGGTGGAGGTGGCTGCGTTCTATAAAACAGATGCCCCTCGACATCCTTAACTTCTCTGATGGCTTGCCCCGCATTTTATTGTCGGAGCCCGGTGGTTCTTCTGCCGAGGTAGTATTTGATTCACAAGAATGAAAGTAGATTGGAACGACAAGTCATTTTTTAATCTCCTTACAAAAGGAATGATGATTCTATTTATAATATATTTGTCATAATTTTTTTAGCCAAACATTGTTATGGTTCCGTCCCAATTAATTTTGATGAATCAAATATAGCATGAGTGTCCTTTTTTTTTTTTTGGTAGTAAGTTATAATAATTGGAAGTTTACCTAGATTTTTGTTCATCTCGAGGATAATTTGTTCCCACCTATGGATTAGTGACATTTTTCACAAGTTTATGAACAAAAGCTCTTATTTTCATATTTCCATTCTTTACCCTAGTTTTGAATCTATTTCGTTGAAGAAAATTTGTTTCTTGAAATTTTGAATGTCGATAAATTATATACCCTCTGGTTCAATATTAATTTAACAAGGGGAATAATTGTTGAGTCTTCTACAAATTGTGAGGAAAGTTTGTTTTTCTTTTTGTTTTGTTTTTTGATGTTTGATTATTATAGCTTCTTGCATGTTTATATATGTTTTATGGAAAACCAACTCAATAAACAAGTGGATCATTATTTGTTTTGAAGATATACCTCTAGGCCATACTGGAGCCATTAAATGCTAAAAGCACAATAGTGTTTTTTTTTTTTTTTGAACTCAATGGTATGCCAATAATATTTGTGTTTGTAATGGTATAAATCAAGAAAAGTCTGTGTGAATGTCTCATGGAAAGGTTGAATTGTTCGATTTCATTTCACTTTAGAGCCATAGCATATCATCACGAATGGTAGCAAATTTAAGCAGTGGCATTTCACGAAATCCTTAAATTGATCTACAATATCAATTGTAGAAGGTTGAATTTGTTCCTTATATCTGCTCGATCTATAACCTGAATGGGTGAGAATAATATCTTATTAGTAGAGATCAATACATGTTTTATGTGCTCAATAATCTGAATTGGCGACACAACCATATCTTATAGGTTCTTCTTCATGGTGGGCAAGTTGTCTCTTGGAAGAATCAGCACAGAGAAGAGCTGCTTTTTATGAGCAGCAAGGTAAGCATTTAATGTGCAACATGCGACTATTTTGTTTTATTTAAGTTTAATCGATTGACATTCCGCTAATATATGGGTGCTATTGATTGCTTTGATATGCTTGAACCTATGTCATTACCTCCACAAAATCCTTGACTAAGTTTATGAGATATGCCTTTTTTTGGAAAGTATCCTCATATCGAAAGTACAGATCAGTTTGCTTAGTTAAACCTAAACGATTATCAGCTTTCAACAGTTTCTCAAATGTGAGGAATGAGAATAAGCAGGCTTAACTGCAATCTTCAAATAAGCAAATTTATTTGTTTGTAGAACCTAGGCCTTTGATTGCCGCTTCTTAGAGCTAGAGGCTCTAGTCTTTGTATGTTGTAGCCCCTCTATTGTATATATTCCCTCTCTCTCTCTCTCTTTTTATATTATATATTATATATTAAAAAAATAAATAAAAAATTTGTTTGATTAATGTTCACAACACTGTTCACAACCAACAACAAAAAAAATATTATATATTCAATTTCTACATCCATTGCATCTTTAACCTGATGGATTGTCTGTTTGATTAATTTTCACAACAATGTCTTCTTCTGTTCCACTCAGCAGGCAATTTGGAACTGTTCTAAAGCAATAAGAGGAGGAATATCTATTTGCTTTCCGCAGGTTGGCTTTGAAAAATCTTTCTTAAATATTTATTTTCATTTACGTCACACATAAGTTGAAGGTATATTTACTTTCTTTTTTGTTTTTTTGTTTTTTGTTAAATTCTTCGCAGTTTGGCAATTTGGGGTCACTATTCCATCGATCTCCAAGGAACAGATTATGGTCAATAGATAACTCTCCTTTGCACCCATCTCCAACTAGCAACCAATCATCCGTAGATCTCATCTTCAAGCCCACAAAAGAAGACATGAAAATGTGGCCACATAGGTATGCTCAGCTTGGTGTTTGGAGTAAAGACAATGGCAAGTATGTCAAAGGGTGAAAAAACTTGTGGAGACCTCAGACTGAGACCATTTATTGATATGGTTTTATGCAGCTTTGAAATGCGACTTCATATTTCTTTGGGCTCAGGCAAGCTAACTTTGATCCCCCGCTTGAGGAATATTGATAACAAGTCATTCTCATTCACGTTTTCTATCTGCAACTACTTATCAGTATCGGACATCAGGTTTGCTAAGCGACCCTTGGTTGATTGATATTTGCATTGGGAATGCTGGTGATGGAAACTGTTTGCATTGATGTTTTTGGATTCGTCTAGCCTAAATATGGTTTTTTGTTTTCAAAATTATCATTACCATTTACATGAAGGATAATCTCTTTTAAGACCTGTTTGAAAGATATTTGCATTTTTCCAAGGATTCCATGATAAAGTTTGATTTGCAGTGAAGTACGTGTCGAAGGCTTGGAGACACTTGATTACCTAGATAATTTGTTGAATAGAAAGAGATTAACAGAGCAAGCAGATGCAATTACCTTTGACGGGGAGGTCTCTTCCTCTCCCTTTCCCTCTCTTTACGTGTTGTGAATAAGAATACCAAGAACAACCTCCACTCGCCCTTTTTTTCTTTTTTTCATTTTGCTTGAACATTTCAATTCTTACACCTGAATATACAATACTGTATGTTAATAGGTTGACAGGGTTTATTTGAGTACTCCAACAAACATTGCTGCCATAGACCACGAGAAGAAGAGAACATTTGTACTGTACAAGGAAGGCCTGCCAGATGCAGGTCCGTTTTACTTTTCAAAATTTTTAGTAATTTGATGCTTTCGCTTTATTAAAGTACAATCACATTGTGTGCAGTTGTTTGGAATCCATGGGACAAAATGGCAAAGGCAATCCCAGATTTAGGGGACCAAGATTACAAGACTATGTTGTATCTTTGCTCGGCTGCAGTTGAAAGTCCGATTGTCCTGAAACCCATGGAAGAGTGGAATGGCCATCAAGAGCTCTCTGTCGTCTCGTCAAGTTATTGTAGTGGGCAGTTGGATCCTCGAAAGGTTCTTCATGAAATTAGCTTACCTCAGAAATAAACTAAAAAACAAAGCCTCCTTGCATTATTGGAAGCCTATTCTCTTGTTAATATTGATCTTTTACGCATCTTCTTCTTTATGTATTGTATTTATCATAGCCACTTGTTTACTGATATGGGTTTGGTTGCTGGAGCGTTAAACTTTTGACATATTTTCATGAGTTGAGAACAATCTTTGCAACCTGTTTGATGGCGAGGAAGGTCAATATTTGAGTGTGAAACTCTTACTACTCACATGTAAAGTTTGTCAATGGCAGTGACAGACAAACGATTATAATATGTAAATCATATCCTTACCCAGAAAAAAGCATCTTAATGTTCATTTTTTTTTTTTACTATGTGGATTATAGCTTCTCTCCTATCAGAAATAGACCTCGTGTGAAGATCATATCGCACTTACATTCTAGTCATTCATTATGTTCTCCAGAAAGAAAAAAAATGTGTTTTCCGGGCTCTTGTGCTTGTGTCTCTGCTAGAGCACTAGGTTTGATACCATTTGGCATTTCAGTACCTTTTTTTCTTTTTTTTCTTTTTTTTTTTGGCATTGTTATGGCACAAGGAAGAGTAGAATTTGCAATGAAGGATGCTTAGTTGGTACCTTGGCGTGTTTGTTGTTCTTGATGCAGTGCAGTAGTAACTTCAAACTTTGGCCATTGATGAATTATTTTGGACCGTTGATTTCAATTAAAGCTATTTATGGTTGTATAATATGATGATCATGTAGTCAATCCCATTTGATGGAACTTAAAGCTAAGCTTGGTTTGGTTTGGTTTGGTTATTTTATTATATGATGATCATTTAGATTACGTCAAAGCCCTTTGTAATGATCTGTCCCTGGAAATCACATTTAATTGAATAACTCTCCCATTTTTCTTTTCTTCTGAATTATCTGAATTTTTCAAGATCATTATAAAAACCATATTTTGAAGTGTGTCAATACAAAATTTATATCTAATATAAAAATTTTCTTAAATAATTTCCAAATTTTTAGTGATATGTTCCCAATTGTCAGTGTGCTGGCAAATTTAAATTGTGATTCAATGAAAGCTTAGATTTAGACCTTTTCTGTAACCAAACCGAATAAAAATTGGGCAAATTGCCAACAAATCCTCTTTGAATGAGATGTGGCCTATTTAGTCCCATAACCTTTTGTTTATACTAAAAAGTCATGTATTTTTCTTCTTCACTGCCTTCGTTCTTCTCTCTCTCTTCTTGATTTTCGGTGACCGGCAATAACGTCTTACTTCTTCTCTTTCTTTTTCTTATATTTAGTTACCTGCAACTGACGAACATTATCGATTGAGGTTCACCTGTAATCACCGACCACTGACTCCTTATTTCACCCTCACTAACACCAAAGGAGGTGAGTTTCCAGCGAAGAAGATGAGTAGATCTACTCAAATCTGATGTAGATCTACATCAGATTTGGCTAGATCTAAGCCAAAAATAGTTGCTAGAGTACAATCTTCTCTTCATTTCTGTTTCTCCCTTTTGATCTCTCAATTTTTCTATTGTTACTCTGCTACACACTTCTATTTTCTTATTTTAATGGAGAAAATTTTCAAGTTCTGAACGAGTTGTTTTCGAGTTTTAATTACATGCAGTAAAATTATAAAATTTTACAGCTTCAATTTTTTTGGTGTTGAAATGAATCATGCTTTAAAATTATAAAATTTTGCAGTTTCATAATATTATTTAGAACTGTAAAATTTTGTAGTTTCATAAAATATTTTTCAGTTTGATTAATAAGGATAAATACTTAATAGATTTTTACTTTGAAACTATTACATTTTACAATTTCAAAGCTTGCTTTTCAGTTTGATCAATATTGGAGATTATTTGCTTAAAACCTATAAAAATTGAAAAATAACATTTTTTTTTTCAATTATTGTTGTTTGTTGTTAATACTTTTTTTTAAAAAATATTTTTTATTTATTTTTAAATTTTTTTTTCAGTCTATCAATATTTAGCACATTTTGCTATTTTTTTTGCTCTAATTTCTCCATTTATTATTTTTTTGGGCAATATTCTGGATATTCTGATGAGTTTCCGACGATATTCTTAATATCCAGCGAGCATTCTGGACATTTTGCCAACTTCTGGTGATGTTCAGAACACTCCGACGATACTCCGACGATTTTTCGGTGATGTTGAACATTTCGACAAGTCTCCGACGTCTGTCTAACAGAAGTCTGACAGTAGGGGATGTAGCATCGTCTATAAAAAAATTTTAAAAAAAAGATTTTTTTGTAATAATTAAAAATATGTAAGACTAATTAGTGAAAGTATTTTGTTTTGGGACTAGATGGATTTTGATTTTTGTGTATGAGACTTATCAATAAATTCTCCTTAAAAATTCCTGTTGGGTATACATTTGCATTCAATCTTCATAGGTAACCTTATTGGGTTGGGCTTTAGAACTTGAGGGGCTTGTGGGTCAACATGGATTCTATTTCGATGATTCAGGTCATGTATGCATGTCATTCATTAAAAAACTTTTAAGTTTTTCATTTTATCATATTCATCTCTAAAAAATAATAGACATTTTTTTTATTAAAAAATACACTTGATTATATTTTATAAAATAAATGATTTGGATCATTACTCTTCAAGTTCTCTCCAATTTGAGAGAAAACCCAACTTGATTATTCAGTTAATTTTTTTTTTTTTTTTTGGATGTGTTACATCTATCAATAGTTATGAACATTGACTCGTGAAGGTCAGCTCAAATGGCACGTTCTCTAAATTTAATAAAGGAGATTTTAGGTTTGGGTTTGATCCTTACTAAATATAAGAATTGCTAATTTTTTCTTGTTATATTATTTGTTTCTTCTTCATTATAAAACTTTTTGTTGGACTTAAATATTCCTATGTAAATCATTTTAATACTATAAATAATCTTTGATAAAATTAAATTAAATTAATCTTTTATGACATCATGCTTGCATTTTAGAGATTTCAGTCCATAAATCTATTTAATTTATCGGAACATTTAAGTTTGCGACCCCTAAAATGCAAGCTTGATGCCATAAAAGAGTTAATTTAATTTAATTTTATAAGATATTATTTATAGTATTAAAATGATTTACATGAGAACATTTAAATCTAACAAAAAGTTTTAGAATGAAGAAGAAACAAAAAATATAATGAAAAGTTTAATAATGAGAAAAAATTAGCAATTCTTATAAGGACAAGCACATAATTTGTTTAGGTCCATAAGGACAGGCGCATAAAGGCAGGATAACGTTGTTTATTTGTACAAATTGTGGCATGTTTACACATTGTGCCCATCAACCTCTCTCTCTCTCTAGACCCTTGTTTCCACCATGGCCGGAGCAGTGGAGAACTTCATTTTAGCACCCAAAAATCTGTTGATCTAACAAACCCTCCATCTCCAACTTCTCTGGGTTGGATTTCAAATTCTCTGGATCTAATCTTTTTAATGTCCATATAAGTGCAGAAGACATCGTCCTCGGATTTGATCTCGTCGAAACTCTTTGACAGTCCATCAAAAGGGTCAGAAACGAGATCTCGGTCGTTCGGTAGCCGGAAGTTCATCTCCGAGTGGGCCCACCGATAGTGAGCCAGCTTGAAGGAGGCGGGGGGGCTTCCATACAATGTTGTTGATGAGTTCTGAAGATTTTGGAACCCAAAATTAGGTTTGAATTCAATAGATCTTGCATTTTGATGACCCGCTTTGTCTCTCTCTAGCTTGCTCTCTCTCTCTCTCTAAATGTATGTGAATTTTGGCTGTGTGTGTGTTCTTCGTTTTGAGTATCTTTTTTTCACGCTGATCATCATCATCTATCCATCCAAATTATGATAAATAATTTGAACAGATAGATTCAATTTCTATAGATAAGCAAAAAATAGGCCTCGTTTGGGAATAAGTTTTTTTTAGTAACTTTTTGACTTTTTGACTAAAATATGATGTAAAAGAAACTAGTATGTTTGGGATGATTTTTTGGTTTTTACGAAAAGATGTGCAAAAAATAGAGAGAAAAGAGAATCTTTGACTTTTTGGTATAGATTATTGGCTTTTTGATTTTTTTAGTAACTTTTTAACTAAAAAAGTCACTTGCCAAACGAGGCCTCAAATAACCAAAAATACTAGGATATATAGATTCAATTTGGACAAATAAACAAAAATAATAGGACAGATACATTCAATTCAGACAGATAAGAAGAAACTAGGACATATACATTAAAAGAATTTCAACATATAGATTAAAATTATTAAAATAATTTAGACAGATAGATGAAAAATATTAAAAAAATTTTGACAGAAAGATTAAAAGTATGTTAAAAATTGAAGATTAAATTTCTTTTCGTACAGATAGATTAATTTGGATAGATAGTTATAAAAATAATTTGAATAGATAGGTAAAAAGTTAAACAAATATATTAAAAATATTGTGAAAGATAGAGTAAAATAATTTAGATAGATAGGTTTAAAAAATTGAAGAGATAGATAAAATTTGTGCAAATATACGGTATTTATAGAATTAAATTTCTTAAATCCTTAGCATGTGAACTTTTCTCCAATGTCTCCAATAGAACCACCTTTATTCTTAATGACTTATGGGGGCGGTGATAATATGAATTTATCAAGTATTTTTTTTTTGCGTCTTATGCTTTCCATAAAAGTAGTGAAGGGTTAGCAAGTGTGATGTAATGATTTTAAGATAAGGGATTGATTATTAATTGAATTCGTTATCAAGAATCATTTCATAGATTTTGAAATTGATGGGGGGCTTTAACAAGGACCCTATGTTCTATGGGACTCAGATGGACCCTACAGTATTTCCACTCAGTAGTGATCATTCATTTGATTTATTACAATTGGCAATCACTATGCACTTTACTAACAAGAGATAGATATAACTAAGTAGAGCTTTTTTTAATAAATTCTCTTTTTAAGATTTTTATTCTATTTAATTTATATTTTTTTTAATTATTTCATTAGCTCTCGTTTGTTTTCAGATGTAAAATGAAAGAGATTCATAGCGAGAGAATTAATAGTGAGGGGATTGTTAGTAAGAGAATTGATAGTGAAGAGATTAAGTAAAATTGTGTTTGTTTTGATGATAATTGTTAGTATAGTAATTGTTAAATTATTTTTATATAAAATAAATATAAAATAATAAAACAAATACAAAAATACAAAAACATTAAACATTGATGTTCAAAAAAAAATGCCCAATATGTAAAAAATAAAAAATAAAAAATTTCCAAAAAAAATAAAATAATGATTTTTACTTAACAAAAAATACAATAAATTAAACATTAATTTTCAAAAAAAAAAAAAACAAAATGCCTAACATGTAAAAAATAAAAAAATAAATAAAAAATTTCTAGTCCTTGGGACTATTTTTCTAACACCATCTCCACCTCTTCCATCCTAATCCCCCTTCCAAGGCCTATCCTAATACCAAGGGATTAAGAGTCCCCTCTCCATCTCTCAAAACAAACATCCCATATAATGGGTCCCACTTCACTATCAATCCCAATTCTCTTCCTATAACCCCAAACAAACGGGGTCTTAGGTCCTATTTGAAGTAAGAAGAACAAAACACCCTCTATCTCTCTTGCCTTTATTATATTCTGAAATCAAAACCGATCATATTCCATCGTCGTTCCATATTTCACTCCCCAAATCATTCCTTTCCAAAATTGTCACTGCTGCAACAAAAACTCTTAAACCCTGACCCTAGGTTTCACATTGCTTCACCACCATTGCCCATAGTTTCTTGCGGCTGGTATTTCATTTCGATCCATCACTGCGAATGTTTACATTGATTTTTACCAACTGTGGTTCGTTTGTGACCAACCACAATGAGAAGCAAATGTAAGCACCCATCCTTCCACCTTTTGTTTTTCTTTCAATTGTATCTAAATAATTGATGTAAGCATTTACATTACCTAGTTATTATTGTTGTTTTTTGTTGTCATATGCTATTGTCTTGTAATAAACTCCCTATTTTTCTCCCTTCTGTGAATGTTGGTGTTGGTGTTGTTGATTGTTGATGGTGATCAAATTAGAACTTCCAATTTCTGATGTTTTCTCTTCCATCTTTTAGTTCAATGTGAATTCCCACACAGATGATGTAAATATTACCATTGTTGCTAAGTAACGACTGACGTCAACATTCACATTACCTACCTAACTGATGCAAACATTTACATGATCTGTTATTATTATTGGTTTTTTGTTGTCATATGCTATAGTTTTGTAATAAGCTCCATATTCCCCCCCTTCTGTCAATATTGGACTTGTTGATCTTATTGATTGTTGATGATGATCAAATAATTAGAACTCCCAAATTTCTTATATTTTTTCCCATCTTTTGGTTTAATGTGAATTCTTTGTATATCATCTGGTTATATTTTTTATTGAGTAACCCCTAATATGAACATTCACATCAAGTACTTAATTGATATAAACATTTACATGATCTAGTTTTTTATTTTTTTATTTTTTTGTCATTTGCTATTGTTTTGTAATAAGCTCCCTATTTTTCCCATTCGTTGGATTTGTTAGTCTTGTTAATTGTTGATAGTGGTCAAATAATCAGAACCTCTCAATTTCTGATTATTTTCCTCCCTCTTTTGGTTTAATGTGAATTTCTACACAGACGATGTAAATATTTACATCATAGGGTTATCATTGTTGTTGAGTACCAATCCATGTGAACATTCACACCATGTATCTAACTTTGTCTATTGTTGTTTTATCATGTGCAATAACGTGTTTATGTGAACAATCATATTACCCACTATCTTTTTGGTTCAATGTGCATTTGGAAAGAAATAATTAGAACCCTCAATTATTGTCCCCCCTCTATTTGGTTTAATGTGAATCAAATTATAATTTGTTGCTATGAACATTCACATTGGACATATATTATGTGAATTTTCACACCATGTACTTAACTTCTTGTTTATCCATGATTTGTAATGTCTTCATGTGAATATTTACATTGATTATTCACATTTACATGTTGGACAATCTTCACTGTATTTAAATAAATTAAATTCTATTGTGTACTAAATAACAACTAGAATAAAAAGAAATAAAGGAAATGAGAGAATTTGTTTGATTACAAAAATCAAACTTGAAATAAAAATAAAAATAAACAAATAAAAACAGATTTTATTTTGTTACAAAAATAAAATTAAAATCTGATTTAAATAAATAATAAAACAGAATAATAAATTAAACAACTTACTTGATTAATTTCTTTAAATAATTATCTGATCAAGTCCAGTGTTTGACATTGTGTCCTTAAGACAGATTCGTCTTCTCCACGGTGCTTTCAGAATTTGGACGTCTATCTCCTAGGATGAAATGATCTTCTACAAACAATAGCAGCACTACAAATTGTTTGCCTTACGAACACACTAAATGTTTACACTATTTCTTTCAGAAATTAAATACAGCAAAATGCAGAGATTTATAGCAGAGGATGGAGTACGAAAATTTGGAGTTAAATCCAAATGGGAGGCTAGTCTATTTATAGATGTAAAGGTGGCTGCTGGTTTTGAATTGAACAGGTATGAAACCTGTTGGTTTTGAATTCAAACAGATTTGAATCTGTTGGGTTATATTTCAAACAGATAACAAAAACGGGAAGGGCCCTGTTTGGATGTACAGTAAAACCCAGACTAGTTTATTTCGGGAAGGACCCTATTTGGATGTACAGTAAAACCAAACCAGTTAGATTAGTATTGGGCCGAACAAGCCCAACCTAACCTCACACCACGCACCCGCGCCGAAGCCCAGGTCCAGCCCGCCTGGACGGACGGCGGCGGCGTGCGCGCTCGTGTGTGGTGATTTTTGGGTCCAATGGGTCTAGCCCATTTTGCCCATAACCTCTCCCTCTAAAACACTTGGGTACCCCTTGGGGCACACCCCAAATACTAAACCCATGCCTTATAAACCCATTCAAAACTTCCCACCAAATCAATGTGGGACAAGCCTTATTCAAACCTTTAAGGGTTTTCCACAAAAACTCCATTTCCATGGAGCACACTTTGGCTTCAATTTCCCATTCACTCGGTAATGGTTTTGAGCAACCAAATATACCACGTGAATCACAACGGGGCATAGAACGCGTTCCCACTTTGACCCGTGAAAATCGACGCACGGGGCCCACCTAAAAAATAGACCAAACTTAGGATAAAATTCCGGTTTTACCCAGAATTTTATAACCATTTCCAACACTACATTCACCATAATCATTTCACTATTCACATGACATATAGTTTTTACTTGTTATCATTTATCATTTGTGACAATTAATAGTAAATTTGTTTCCAATTGAAAAACAAATGTTACTTATAGATTTCATGGCAAAAGAAAAAGAGAACAATTCCACGACAAAAACAAACTTGAACAAATAGCCAACCCTCCAAAAGATGAACATGAAAAACGTTAACTGCTGATCTAACATCATTGGGTTAGTAAAACTAATGACGAGCACCAAGTTCTCAAATTCTTAGCTGGATTGTTTGAATGAAACGTCATTTTGGCAGTTGTTTGATGTGTTGTGGACCAGTAAAGTTGACCTCTACAAATGTATAAAGTTTAATGTTGTCGTCGTATACCTGCTAGGGACGTACAAGGCATCTAAAGACACATCTTACATCGGCGAGAAAAAGATGAATATGAATCTCACATTCTTTGTGATTTTGTAAACATTAGAATACATTGGACCAAAGAACCATAATTAATGATTTTGATTGTGCTTAATAAGATACAATGGTATGTTGTCATAATGTTTGCTACTACAAAGTCATTGATATTATTCATATTGGTTTATGTTGCTTTATAATTATGTACACATAACTATTGGCTTAATGTGACTAAATTAATTTATTTGATATTTTATTCGTGATATTAATATTCACATTAATAATCTATATTCCAGAATTCATGTGAACATTCACATTCGTATGTTTTAGTATGAACATTCGTTTGTATTCAAAATGAAAGTTGAGGCTTGTGGTTGTGTAATTTGATGCAATGTCAATGTGAACCTTAACATTACCTTTATCACAATGGTAATGAATACAGTGAAAACATATTCACCATTCAATATTATATGGGTGTGTGAATAATATCCAGTGGTGCTACATACACCAATTAATGTACTAACTAGTGTACCAATACTAGTTATGACATTATTATTGACCTCACTCATTAATTACATTATAAATACCAAAAACTTCTTAAATTGTGCCATATCATCAATTGGTACATTAGTTAGTACACTAATTAGTACATATAATATTATTCAATAATATTAATACTAATTGACAACACAATGACACAATTTCATTTCAAATTAATGTGTATATAATGACAATCAACATCCTAATGTATGAGAATTACCAAAACATAATGACAGTCAATATAGAACCATTGTTTATTTTTTGAGTAATGCTAGGGACCTCAAATAATCTACCAAATGTTTTACCAAATCTCTCACATTGGTAATGCTACACACAAATCCACATGTGTGTAGGTCTCATACCCATGTGAAAGATTTGGTAAAACATTTGGTAGATTATTTGGGGCCTGTAACATTACTCTTATTTTTTGTGTGTGTAATGAATAGCAGCATTAAATATAAGGGTATAAGAGTCTAATAAAATAGTATAAATCAAGAAAAAAAATCTTATGGAATAAAAGTATAAATACATGAAACAAAATTTTCTTCATGGGCTTTTTGGATTAGAACACTCCTAAATGGAATTTATCAATAAAAATCCCAATTAAATAGTTTAATATATTATTATGAAAAATATTTTATTTTATTTTTCTGTTTTCTTTTAATTTTGGAGGGGAATTAAAGTACTTCAATTGTTTGTAATCTCTCCTCCCTTAAAAGTTATAACCCCTCCATGCATTACCCTTTTCTTCATTAAAACAAATCTAAACGTAATTTTAACTAATTTTATTCCTCTAAATCCTTTACATTTTCTCCTAAACCATCACAAAAAGGGAGAAAGCAAACACTTTTTTGTTTTTGATCAGTAAATGTTAAATGTTAGATTAGCACCTATAGGAGAAAATCTTCCACCATTGGCAAAGCACCTAAGTACTTGTACTCCCTTAATTCAATCTCCATAAGGAAAATTGAACCCATGACCTCCTTGAGACTAAGCCTTAAGGAAGACATGATGGCCAACTAGGCTAAGTCTAGTTGGTTGGAAGAAAGCAAACACATAATGGCCCACTTTATCCAATTTCTTAGATTATTTTAAGATTGGATCTTCTATCCAAAATCTTTCATATTTTTGGCCCTAAATTACGTCTTTCATATCTTTGGGTGCTAATTCACATCTCTATATTACGATTCGTCCCTTTGACTTGAATAGTGTGCTAGAAAAAATAAAATAAAATAAAATAGGGCAAATTATATATAGTTCTTGTAGTTTATTTTTTTATTAATTTAATTTTTATAATTTTAATTAGACTAAATTGATACAATATTAAAAAAATTAAAAGACAAAATTATCATAATTAAAATTATAGAGATTAAACTGACCCAAGAAATAAATAACAACAACTTCAGATATAATTTGTTTTTTTAAAGTGAAGAGAAGGGATCCTATGTTCTTGACATACATCCATAATCTTATTTTTTTATTTTTTATTTTTTTTTGTTTGAGTGGACAACAAGGGAGGGTGTTGTCCTAAAAACCTATGAGCTCAATAACTTAGCTATATATAAAAGTTTTATATTTTTTTATTTTTTACATCAAATTCATTTATATTCAATTTGTAAATAGATTCAATGCACTTAAAGTGGCTTTAATATAAAAAAAAAACACAGTATATATATATATGTGTGTGTGTGGGGCCGCGCAAGCTTAGCACTGTATATAAAGCCTAGTGCATGAATTTAATCCCAAGAAATAAATATGATTTCATGATAGTATTTGATTTATTAAAATAAAATGATTATTCTATTAAAATATGCATTCTTATATTTAATTTATTAAAAAACATATTACAAATAAAATGCCATTCATCATTAATATAAAAAGAAAAAAATAAACACTATCATTCTCACATAGAGGCAATTGATGACACTTGAATGGGGGAAATTGAAACAGTTTCACATCCTTGATTTATTTAGTGATGAAATTGGTGTCCCACAGGGTGGGTGTAGTTGCATGAGTGCACTAAGATCACGTCGGCCGATTAGGTTAGATACAATTGTTAGTGAGAGGATGATTAGTAAAGAAATTGTTAATATGTGAATTATTAGTGAGAGAGATTTAGTAAAAGTGTGTTTATTTTGATGATAGTGTCAGAGATGGTTAGTGATGGGATTGTTAAATTATTTTTATATAAAATAAATAAAAAAAATTATTTCTATATTAAAAAACCTTTAAAAAAATATTAAAATAAATGGATATACTTGAATTTTTTATTTATTTATATAAAATAGACTTAATCCATTCACTATTTTTCTAATCTTATCCAAAATCTAGCCAATTTAATCTCCCTCTTAAGAAGAATTACTAAGCCCCTCACACTGTTAATCCCTCTTCCCCACTCATCACCAAACAAAATGTGAATGAGATCCACATCAATACTAATCTAACCCACTCCTACCCGCTAAACAAACATGGCCTAAGTGATAAGCTCATTGACACCCCACAAGATTGTCTGCCATGATACTAAGGGAGACCCTTTAAAAGTGGTCTGATGTCATGGCCATGTTCTCTCCCTCTCTCTCACATTCAATATTTCAACAACACATAAATTAAGAGCATGCATGCATGTGATAAAGTAAAGTAAAAGCCAATGGGATTTCTGTTTATGTTAGGTTTTGAGAGTGGTTGAAGCATTACCAAAAAGTGATACAAATTGTAGGTGGTGGGACGTTAATGGAGTTTATTATCACACCCGTGAAAACTGTTAGAAAAAATAACTGTCTAAAGCCATTGCATGGCCTTCTTCAATTAATAAAGGTAGTGGATATGCACTATGTTACTAATATAAGATTATTAATGTTAAGATGATTAAATTTTTTGTACTCTCAATTGAGAATGAGGCTTTTCTCTAATCTAGTAATTAGATTGAAGGGTCTAATTAAGATGATTTAAATTGTTCAATTTTTAGTATTATTTTTGTAAAAAATTAAATTAATCAAAAATCATTAACTACATGTTTGGATCACATTTTGTTTTATTAAAATAGGTGGTCTATTTTTTAAATTATGTTGTTTTATTTTTAAAGAAAAATGTTACATACTAATGTAGTTATAGATATTAGATCAATTTGATTTTTTGTATAAATTATCTACATAGCAAACATTATAAGCTGATTAATTTAGATTATCAAAGTGAACCTATTGTGCCGACAAAAACCTCAACTTGACCGTCCAATCCAATTATTGAACTGAAGGGATGTCTGTTACTTTTGTTTATTGTTGGTTAAATGCCATTCATGTATTGCATGGTCGAGTCTATTACACCAATATAATGATAACACTCATAAAATAAATAGTAAATAAATTTAGTACAAAAAATTGGGATCAATATAGAATGCAATGCCTTCAGACCAAATTAAGTATGCACTGTGTTACTAATTCAAGATTAGAACTAAATTTTTGTATTAAAATTTTGAGTTATGCTACACAAACAAACTTAGTTTAGAAATTGATTGTTTCCATCCTTTTTGTGGGTTCATTTAAATGCCAATATTTTGTTATTGCATCTCAAGTCTATTTATTTACCAAAAAAAAAATGCATGAAAATTTTTTGGTTGTATAATATTTTTGTAAATTTGCTTATCTCATTATAATATATTAGGCTTCATTGAATTATGGCTAAAAAATTAATTTATTAACTAAAAAAGTTTATTTTTACTAAAAAAAATCTTAACTCATTTACTAAACTAATTTTTGGCAAAAGACAAATTTTCTTATGCTTGAAATTTATTAGAAAAATCCAAAAAGTTAGAAATGTACTAAACAAATTAACTTTTTTTAAAATTAATTTTTTTAAGCTTATATTTAGAAAAATTATTTTTATCTTGAAAATTTGTCAAAAAAAATAACCACAAATGAAAAAGTATAGTTGAGATTTAAGTGGTGTATCGTATGATCCACATATAGAATAAATTTAAGCCACACATTAATTTTTGATAAAAAAATATGATGATGGGATATTACTGTAATTTTAGTCCATAAATTAATTTCTTTTAACTAACTCCCCAAAAAGCCTGGGAGATGAGCCTAATAAACTAATATACTGATAATATCATAAAGAAATTTGATACAGATATTTGGTGTCAATGTGCTGGTTTCGTGCAGTTTATTATAAATTAAAAATTGATAATTAGAAAGTAAAAATTGAAATAAAGTACCCATCTCTTAGATTTTGAAAATTTTTAAACTTATTTAAACTATTTATACCCAATAAACTATAAGTATTACTGCGCCAAACCGTCTATAAAAAAAATAAAAATAAATAAATAAATAACTTATAATTCTTCTAGAATCCTCCCTCCTCTATTTTTCTCTTGTGTATTTAATATTTTATTTATTAAAATTTATAAATTTTATCACTAATTCTAATTTTTATTTTATTTTTTCAAATTTACAATTATTTCCCCTTATTTAAAAGCAAGTGTAGCCTCTTCGGGCCAAGTGTTGGTAGAGTCGCAGGTCATTCCTCATCCTGTCAGAGGTAACAAAACAGACAGATCTACCTTGTTATTTTTAGAAAAACCTTTCATCACATCACAAACTCTATCTATTTACACACACACACAGACATATAAATCACTACTACTAGATAAACCTTCACTCTTCATCTCTTTTGCTTTTGTTTAGGTGTTTCTGAAATTGTTTGCACCAAAATTGTGGAAGCAATATTGTGTGATTGCAGGAGAGAATAAAGAGAAGAAAAAAAAACAAGATGGAGAATGAAGAGATAATCAGCAACAACAACAAGAAGCATATGATGATGATGAAAGTGGAGATTACATCAGAGAGTGAAAAGTCTGAAATGATCTCACCCACCACCACATCCACACCACCACCACCACCACCATCAGGAGGAGGAGGGCTCTCTAGACAGGGAAGTATAGCAAAGAACTGCTGCTGCCTCTGCTCTCCGACAACCCATGCCGGTTCATTCCGGTGTCGGCTCCACCGGACTCCAACCCTTCAAAGGACCAAGAGCATGGACTCTTCTGCATCCCTCAAGGACTCACACTCACACTCCCAAGCCTAGTACATACATACTATGGAAGAAATACAGTGGAGGAGGCTCTTAGTTTGTCCTCCGTATAATCAAATTGTTTGTTGTTGTTGTCGTGGCTTAATTATGTGTACTTATTTTGTAATTGCTTTGCTTGTTCAATATTTTGTTGGAAAATTTGAATTTGAATTTAAATTTACTTCAATGGTTGTGTCTCTTGAGATGGAATGGTGTGTCCTTTTGAAGGATCACAACCTTTCTAAAGAGTCATGGAGGAATCTATAAGTTCCATCCCCCTCACTTCAATTTGGATAGAGAATTGTCTTTTCTTCTTCACTTTACATTTATTCTTCATATTTTTTTGAGTCTAATTTTCTTATAAAAAGAGTATTTGCACAGCGAAGTTCGCTAGGCTTGCAATAGTAGTGCTGTTAGTGCAAGATATTGATCATTGTATCTTGGGAGATAAACATCTATTGAATCCTAAACACCGGTGGGAGGACGAATCTGTTTTAAAGAAAGAGTGTCAAACACTCGACTCGATCAGATTTTATCTATTTATGTATTGTAAGTTTTGTTACGTTATTTTGTTAATTTATTTCAATTTTGATTTTGCCCAAAAACTGTTTACATATTTTTAATTTATATTTTTCATATAGTTTAGTACTATTTTTCTAACAATCTTAAGACAGACTTTGTGCCTATTTATGGTTTTTGGGAAAATATAATTGATTTATTGATTTTTCGCTGTGTGGCCTTATGAAGAACAGATGTCAATTTATGACATTCCTAGTCAAATGATGCATTGGTTAGTTTTTCCATGATTAGTTTGATATGACTTGTAGATATATAGATATTTACATATAGGTCTGTATATATAGTTATGTCAGTTATTTAACCAACTTAGGTGTTTCATTTGTTTGGTTATTGGTTTTCTTTTTGATCTAATTATTATTATTATTGGTTCCATCCATTCCAGATTCCCTATGGTATGTGATCATGATAATTTTTTGCAACGGTTCCCCTGTTCAAAAACTTCTTGATGTTGTATAATTTTGGTAAAACATACATAAACCTCCTGGAGGTAAGGGTCGCCGTCCTCCCCATTGCATACGTATTGAAGGTCTCAAACCAATGCTTCTTCACAACCGTACTGTCCGGTGAAATGTTGTCATCCTGGCACAACTTCGTGTCTACAGAACCGGAGGGTACAGTCTCATTGCCTGCGAAATCGCTGCATGGAGTTACTCCATTTCGTATAACTTGTCGAAACTGTATGTTTCGTCATTTCGCATTTCGGATTCGTACCATTTCAAGTTCTTGGAGAAACTGTTTGTCCTCGTCTTCCATTTTCGAGTTTTTGACGTGATCTGTCAAATTAGTTAGTGGATCCATATTAATTTCTAGTGTACTGTGTTTGGGATCGTGATATTGAAGGGAACTAACATATATAATATATATAATCGGTTACTAGAATAACTCATAATTTGCATAAATCTCGTGAAGAATTTAATGAGCACACTTGTTCGGTAATTTTGCAGGCGTGTGAGTCACCGGACAAAAGGATTTGTGGTGAACAGATTCATGGTTTTGCCATAAAAAGCGGGTTTTGTGATGATGTTTTTGCTGGAACTTCTTTAGTTTCTATGTATTCAAGAAGTGGCCACTTGGATGATGCAGAGAAATTATTCAATGAGTTGACTTACAAAGATGTTTGCTGTCTGAATTTTTATGTTTAAAATTTAATTGAAAATAATAGTGGATCCACAAACTACTCAATGATATATAACTGAGATGGTCAAACGGAAAAATAGCGGCCGTTAAACAAAAAGTTTGACCAGAGAGCAAATGAGGGAAAGTTCATTGAGGGGAATGTGATTAAAGCCTATTGCATTAGAGTCATCATAATAGTAACTCTATTTAGATGACTGGAGATCCCAAGAACTATGCTTAAAGAGACAACTAAGTTATGTGTGGCTCGCCAGAAATCACTAAAAGAGTCTAACTTTTATCCATTCATATGATGAGAGTGATATCTGCAACATGTGTTGTATGTAGGAACTTAGGATAAGCTATGCTTTTAATGATCACTTATATCTTGCAAACCCTAGACGAATATCTTTCAAGAAGAGTATTTAAGAGACTCAAAATAAGAATCACCTATATGAGTATGAAGGGGCCGTTTCTATGAGAATTGATAAGGCAAAATTCTCTAAAGCACTCATGAAATACCAGGAGATGCCCAAGGCCAAAACGGGCACAACCGTGAGAACTAAATTGTGTTTGGAGATATTCTATGTGAATTCTATTGTCTTGACTTACACAAACGGCTGAACAGTTCAAGGCATTACGTCCACTGATTAGCTAGTAAGTCCGATAGGCTTTTACTAAGGAAGGTTCAAAGCCAAAAACTACCTATCCCGATGCAGGGTATTTCCTTAATGTACTCTCTCTTTGTCTGCATGTTGTTGCATGTCCTTTCCGTAAATTTCATTCATGTGGGGGATTGTTAGAAAATTTGAATTTGAATTTAAATTTACTCCAATGGTTGTGTCTCTTGAGATGAAAGGGTGTGTCCTTTTTGAAGGGTCACAACCTTTCTAAAAAGTCATAAATTCCATCCCCTCCCTTCAATTTGGATAGAGAATTGCCTTTTCTTCTTCACTTTGCATTTATTCTTCATATTTTTTTGAGTCAAATTTTCCTATAAAGAGCGTACTTGCACAGCGAAATTCGTTAGGCTTGCAATTGTAGTGCTGCTAGTGTAAGACATTGATCGTTGTATCTTGGGAGATCGACGTCCATTGAATCCTAAGCACCGGTGGGAGGACGAATCCGTCTTAAAAAAAGAGTGTCAAACACTCGACTCGATTAGATTTTATTTATTTATGTACTGTAAGTTTTATTACGTTATTTTGTCAATTTATTTTAGTTTTAGTTTAGCTCAAAAACCGTTTACATATTTTTAATTTATATTTTCCATATAGTTTGGTATTATTTTTCTAACATATTTGAACAACATTGATCACTCTTTCTATCTTTTTGAGTTGTATTTATAATTTTGCATCCCCATTCCTAATATAAAATGAGTTGAGTCGGTCAAAAATATTGTGAATTACTTAATACTGTGTTTGATTAGGAGATTTGAAAAGAGAAATGAAAAAGGTAGGTAAAATGTGAATAAAATATACTTACATTTTATCTAATTTTACACACTTTTTCACCTTTTTTTTTTCTCCAAATCTCTCTCAAAATTATCAACCAAACACAGTGTAAGTCAAATTATTTAATATTAAATTAGTACTGGCTTATATCTCCAAAATCATTTATGTAAACTTGCGATGTAGTACAAGGTTGGCACAAATTCTCTCCTTTGTACTACTTGTGTCATCGAGAGAGGTTCATAATCAATCGGAAATATCCCAATAAGTTTTTGGTCAATGTTGTGTATGAGTCGACTTTGTTACACCAACAGTCAACTAGCCTAAATTGCTTGAAGCAATGGGTTGTGGGAAGGACGCTGGGATTTATCAATTTGGCTCTTATCTTGATGAGGTTGTTTATCCAAAAACATCAAAATAAAATAAATAATATTAAAAAATAATAATTGAGTTGTGTATGACGCCTAACCTAGCCAACCCAAATTAGTTCAAAATACTTGTTTAGTTTTTTATTTTTTATTTATTTTTTAGATGGGTAAAGCAATTACAAAAGAACAGAAGCCTCAACAATAAAAGGAAATTTACTTTTACCAGTTGGATGAGGAGGAAAAGAAATTAAAATTCGATAATTCAGGGTAGTGCTAGCTAGTATTGAATTCAAATCATCTCTCTCTCTCTCTCTCTCTCTCTCTCTCTCTCTCTCTCTCTTTTTTTCTTCTTCTCTGTGAATTTAATTGGTTGTAAAATTATTTGTGTTAACATTGATAATCCTATGAATAAGACTGAATTAGTTTCTTCCAATCAAACAATGGATTAGGGATATAGGGAGACATGTCTTCACAACATGTTTTTTTAGTCCCAATCCAATCTCTTTCCTTGATCCAGCAAACAATCAGTCCTAATTATTTGCTAATGTGATACCTAATTGAATCTCATGATTCAGGCCCAAAAAATAAAAAAATAAAAAAATTCCCATGATTAAATTTCATGCCTACACTATATGCATGCACTTAATCCAATATCAGATAAATTAAGCCCTTTGGACTAATTAAATAATTTGATTATGGAGATTTGACTGCAATTACTGCATGAACTTAATCCAATATAAAATAAATAAGGCACTTTGGGCTAATTAAATATCCCATTGTGATTGAAGAGATTAATGATATAAAGTGAAATTTCTCTTAAATTACAGGTATAACCTATCTTTTTTTTCCTTCTATTTTTTTTTCTTTTTTTCTTTTTTAGGCAAGTATAACAACTCCTTGTATGCTCAATGACACATGATTTTCTTGCTTCTTGAGACTCTATAATTCGAAATTGTTAATCTTAGTTTTCCATCATTGATTAATTTTTAAAAAAACATGGGGCATGGTCTTGGTATATATGCTGACTCATTCAATTGTAGGGGTTTTTAATACCAAAATGGCAAAATTTTAAACTTGAATAAAAGACAAATACTGAGAGTATAAATAGGAGTGATAAATTATAAGAGTAGCTTGGACTGTTCATGTGCTCACCAGACAGTATTATGAGAGCATCACTAAGAATTTATGTTTTATACGACTGGAAAAGCTTTGATAGGACACATGGAACACCTAAGAAACATTTTATCAAAAAAAATTTATTAATGAATTTTATTTATTTAGAATAATTATTAGTTGATCCTATTGATTGAATAAATTTATTTGTTTTCTATGTATTTGTCCCTCGTTTTGGTAATGAAATTTTTTTTGAGACTTTTTAAATGTGTTTGTAAAATGATCATTTGGTATTGGTAATGATACTAATAAATTTATTAAAATAATAAATGATTAGAATATTTTAGTTTTTGTTTGTGAGTTTTGATTTATTTGTAGTTTATTTGTGTTAATTTATATTGAAATATGATGTTTGAAGTATAAATAATTGAATTATGTTTTTAAAAAAAACATTTTTATAGTGATAAATTTAACATTGAAAATTGAATAGAATTTCTTGATAAATAAATTTAGTGGCCTATCTATTTTAAATTTACACTATACATCTTACTTTTAATATAAATTTTGAACTACAAATAAATATTTGTCAAATAAGATTTATGCAATCCACTGATAAAAATATGGAAAAATGATGACAATGATTATGATAAGGGTGATGATATGAGTGTATATAATTTGTACATTGCACAACTTTTGTTGAAAGATACACCTTTAATTTAATCCAACCCCACTGCAAAGATAGGGATATGTTATTTCATCATGTAAGATCAATGGTATAAAGTCTGCCTATAAAGTTGATGGGGGTATAATTATGAAGTAGCATCAATATTATAATAGTGTATAGTGTAAAGTTCATAGGGGTACATTGAAGTAACATCAATATTATAATAGTCTATAGTGTAAAGTTCATTGGGATATAATGAAGTAGCATCAATATTATGCTAGTGTAGATGTGATGTATGCTTGAATAAATTTATTATTATTATTTTTCCTTAACATAATATATATCAGTAGGGTTAGTTGTTAGGTAGAGAAAGGACCTCATGTCACACGATTATTAGGGGTGTAAAAATGGCTCGAGATTCGTGGATGGCTCGAAACTCACCTGAGGTGGACCCGATATGTTTCGGCCTGATTAGGTGCGAACCCAAGCCCAGCCCAGTACCTTGGGCCTAGGCCTTCTATTTGAAGCCCGGCTCGACCCACCCTACTCGGTCTTCTCTCTATCAATCGTCAAATTTTAAAAAATAAAAATAAAAAACAACTTGCAACGGTTAAATAATTAAAAAATATTTAAAATATATATAAGCAAACAAAATAAATAAAAGATTGATCTTGCAAAAATGAAAAAATAAAAAAATAAAATAACAATTAATGTCATTTCATTACAATGAATGAATATATATATATATATATATAATAATCTAGACCCACTCTATGTCCCGTCTAACCTACCCATGCATTATCACATAATCACCTAACACCCCCCTTTCACTTTGTTTGCAAATTTGAAATTACAATTGAATGAAAAAAAAAATAATAATAATAGCCTGCCCCACCCCTACTAGCCTACTTTGTTACATTTCAATCACTCAACTCACTCTTCATTCATTGAATGAAAATATAATAATAATAATAATTCAAACAGTTATTAGTAGAGACGGTCATAAAAATATTCAAGCGGTCATAATTCAAACGGTAATATATATATATATTTATAAATTTATTTCACTCTTTCAAACTACTATAAATATTCTTTATTTTTCAAAATAAATCTCACAAATAATTCTCTCTCTCTCTCTCTCTCTCTCTCTCTCTCTCTCTTAAACTCTCTTAATCTCTCTTCAACTCTCAGGTGGTGTTTGGGAACCAAGTTCCTAAATTTTTTTCTCATTTTTTTCACTAAAAGACAAAAGTTTTGCAAAACCAAAAAAAACACATCCAAACAAAATATCACATCCAACCCCATAATCATTTCACTTTTTCTCTCACAAACATCACATCCAACCACATAAAAACCCAACTATCTTCCCAAACACCAAAATTTTTTTATTTAATAAAAACCTACATCTCATAAAATCTACATAAAAACTCACTTCCCAAACACCATCTCAATCTCTCTTAATTCTCAATTAATTTTGAAGTGTTATCCCTAAGTGACAATTGCAATTGTGCAACAAAAAACTTTTATCAGAAAAAGCCAATTTCTATATCACATTCGCCAGTCGGTAACATTAATAAATTATTAGCTACTCATTTTTTTCATTAATTATTTGTGCACATATATTAATTATTATTATTTACTTATTGTATTTACACATTATTTAAATTAATTGTTAATTCTATATATTGTTTTACTTACATTATTATGGATCCTAATATTTCTAATGTTTATGTCAATGTTGATACATATACTACACAACATGAATCTATTGATTCTCCTTTTAATATCCCTCTTCCAACAGTTGGATCATTATCTAAGAGCAGAACTAGTAGTGTTTGGGAACATTTTGAAAAAATATCTATAAATAATCCTGATGGTACAATTACATTTAAAGCAAAATGTAAATATTGTGCACAAGTGCTGCATCTGCAGGGGTACTAGTCATCTAAAAATGTATGTTAAAAAAAAATTACAAAGTCAACAATTTGATATTCAAAATCAAATGTAATTAGGGGCTTCATCAACTGATAATTTGCAAACATTTTCATATGATCTATACATGCACAGAATTATATAGTTGATTATATTATTAAAATAAAAAACAACATTTTACTACTAGTGAATGTCCTGATTTTACCAACAAGGGTTGGTTCAGTTGGTAAGGCTCGTTCCCTTCGCCCATTTAGTTTAGGTTCGAGTCCTGCTGTCGACAATCCCTTGTTAGGGGGCGATAATGCGTAATGCTTTCCCTGACCCTAGAGTGGGGGTAACCTCCCCTCCTCCTAAATTTTTTCTTGAATCAAAAAAAAAAAAAAAAAAAGAATGTCTCGATTTTACCAAAGCGATTCACGAAAGTTTTGTATTGCAATATCAAAGTTTTTCAAAAAATACTACTAGAAATAGGATTTTAAAGAAATTTGAAGATGTTAAAAGTGAATTATTTGACATCTTTAAAAATTTGAGTATAAGAGTTTGCTTAACATCTGATCTGTGGTCAAATAATGGTTTTGAATATCAATATATCACTGCATATTTTATTGATAATGATTAAAAATTAAATAAAAGAATTATTTCATTTAAATTGGTTGAACTTCCATACACTGGTCATTCACTTGGTGTAAAAATAAGAAATATATTATATGAGTAGGTTTTACAAAATAAAATATTTACGAATAGTTTTGATAATGCAAAATATTATAATCAAACTGTAATCCATTTAAAATCAACTTTATAATTACTTGTTGATGGTGATTTATTTTATGTTCGTTGTTATGTCTATATTTTAAATTTGATTGTTAAAGAAACTATGCATGTATACAAGATTTCTATACTTGTAATAAAAAATGCAGTTGTTACTATTATATCTTCTGCTAATCAAATTTCGGAATATAGAAAAATTTGACAACGAGAAAATATGCCATTTAAAAAATTAATTTTAGATGTAAATAGTAGGTAGAATTCAACATATAATATGTTAAAAATAGCTTGTAAACAAAGAAGAACAATAAATTTATTTTTTACAATAACATCAATAGGAGGACTACTGACTCCTATAGAATTTAATTGGCGCCAAATAGCCTTGTATAAATTTTTTTAAAAGTTTTTGACACTTTAACAAAATTATTTACTTATATATATATATATATCCTACTTCACCATTTGTTTTACATATGCTAGTAAAAATAATTAAAATTTACGTAAAATATATGGGTAATGAATATTATGTAACAATTATTACTTCAATGAAAGAAAAATTTGATAAATATTTTGATCTTTTGCCTCGTCTTTTAGGTTTACCCATAATAATTGATCCTAGGTGTAAGGAAATTGGTTTACAAGAATTTTTAGAACGTATTTTTGTTGATCAAATACAATTTGCCCCTATTTTACAAGCACACAACAGATTATTTGAAGAATACAAGGCAGCTGTATCTGTAAATATATCTACACACACTACACTAGCAGTCTTATCTCGAGGAGGAAGTGTTTTTTCGGCAATAAAAAGTAGAAGAATATTTCAACATACAAGCGTAAGTAGTTCTGAATTACAACGTTATTTGGAAAGCCCGTTAACGGATGATTCCGATAATTTTGACATTTTGGAATGGTGGAAACAAAATGAAACTATGTAGCCTATGGTTTCACAGATAGCCTATGATATACTAACCGTTCCTATTTCTACAATTGCTTCCGAAACAGTTTTTAGTATAGGTAGACGGGTGCTGAGCGATTACCGGAACAAGTTTTCACCCTAAATGATTAAGGCACTGATGATATTCAGAAATCATATGCATGCGCTTACAAGAAGATAGAATTATAGTGAAAAGAAGTGAATTCAAAATGATGTGGATGACAAATTCTCGGGCAACGTGACTGAAATGTTTGTTGATTGATCAACAATTTATTTTTTACTAGTTTATTTCATTTCGGTTTTTTTTTTTTTTTTTTTTTTTTTTTTTTTTTGTGTGTATATTATGAGGTGGAATATAATGCAAATAATTGGTAGGCTAGTAGGTATCAACCTAGTTGCGATGTACTTAACCTACAGTGATGCAATTGCTCTACCATCATCAATAATTTACACCTATTTTATTTAATAATATAAATTTTTGTAATATTTTATTTCATTTTGAAATAAAAATTATTCATTCAATAAATATTATATAATTAATTTAATATTGTAATATTGAAAGTTTTATTTTCATATATATATAAAAAAATTACATAATTGCATACTTTTTTAATTATAAGTTCGTAATTAAAAAAAAATAAGTCATAGATAATTAAATTTAAATACCACAATGAAACATAATAATAATAATAAAAAAATCTCATTAATCTTAACTAAAATATTCTAGTACAAATTTTTTTTTAAATTTTATTTTTAATAAATAATCTACATAGATAATGTATTTATCGTTTATTTAAAAAAAAAAAAAAAGACCTGCCTAGGCCTAACCCACGGCCCGCGGCCTCGGCCCTATTATGAGTGGGCTTGGGCCTGAGCCCTACTTTTTGGCCCATGGTTTGGCCCGCTAAAAAAGCAGGAGCCCATAAGGCCTGGATAGACTAGCCTGAGCCCAAGTCTGGA
This sequence comes from Camellia japonica, assembly GCA_030407325.1. Classification (NCBI taxonomy): domain Eukaryota; kingdom Viridiplantae; phylum Streptophyta; class Magnoliopsida; order Ericales; family Theaceae; genus Camellia; species Camellia japonica. The sequence continues at coordinate 157,508,495 of JAPPVO010000017.1, forward strand.
TGGGCCGGGCCAGGCCATTATTAAATCCCTAACAACCATCATCAGGTGAAAAAGTTTGGCTGTGTTTGGAGCAGCTTTCTAAAACTAATTATACCCTTACATTCTAATGTTATGTTTGGTTGAAATTTTCAAATCATGATTCTAAATCAATTTCAAAACATATTTTCAAAACATGTTTGATAAACTAGACATTTTTTGAATTTTTTGCCTAACCGGTTGTCCACCCAGACATCCTCCTGGATGTCCAGCTGGTTGACCGGAAAAATACTTCTTTTTTTTTTTTTGGCAATTGCCAATCGCCAATCGCCTCCTTTTATTTTGAAAAGAAAATAAAAATTTATATTTGTTTTTGATACTTTTTAAATATAGAAATTATTTTTTTAGATCAAAATGACAAATTATTTTTTTGAATTGAATTTTAAAAAGAGTTTGGTTATGAGTTTTGAGTAGAATTCTTAAGTTTTGAGTTGTGTGTTTCGTTGTGAGTTATAAGTTTTTGAATTAAGTTTTGAATTTTTTTTGAAAATTTATAACCAAACAACTTTTCTCATTTCATATGTCACATCAAAAATTCAAAATTCAATTCAAAACTTATAACCAAACAAAATTTTCTCTTTTCATATTGTAATTCTAAAATCCACAAACTCAAAATACAACTCTATTATCAAATCATAATTCTAAAATTCTACAAAACACTACCTTTGATTCGGAATATATTTAAATTATTTATTTAATTTTTTAGAAGAATTTTGGGAAATTTTTTTTTTTGGGTGGTAGTATTATTGTATTACCAACAATCAAGTTTTGCCAATGTCTTAAAACATTGAGTATATCACAATTAGCTTGTCCAAAATACTTGATGTGGTTTTCATTATTTCAAGAGGAAAATGAGCCGTAGCTCGAATATATTGGCTCAAATTGGCTCAAAAGTCCTCGCCTCCCTCGCCTTTTTTCTTTCTTCTTTTTTTCTCTTTTCCTTTTCTTGTTTTTCAATACAGACAGAGGAGAAAGAGGGAGAGAAGAGAGTAAGAAGAGAGGAGAAGAGAAAGATGAGGGGAAGAGGGAATGGAGAGAAGAGAGGGCCCCTTCGCTTCCGCCGTCGGCCGATCGTCGCAGCTCACAGCTCGTCGCTCATCCCTCGTTGCAGCTCGTCCGCCGTCGCCTCCACCTCCTCCGCCTTTGCCTCTTTCTTCTTCTTCTTCTGGTTGATGTTGGCCCCTCCGCTTCTGGTTCTGCTTCACTTTCATCTTCAAAAAAACGAAAATAAATCTCCAAAACGGCGTGGTTTTGGATTCGAGCTCGACAATTTCGAGCAACGTAGCAGTTCCGATTTCAAGAAGAGATAAATTGCTATCGATTATGGTAAATAATAATGGGAGTGTCAGAATGATAAGTGTTCAAATTCGAGTGATGTGATCATGAATTTTTATAAAATCATTAGTCGCGAAAAATGTTTTATAAGAGTTGAATCAGTTATGAATGAGGTTGTAAATCAATTATGAATCTATATATATTACAAATATGACGATACGTATATGTTTTTTCTATTTTCATTGACAAGCCGAGATGTATCGATATAGGACGGCCAAAAAACTGATACATTTTATTTGCAGAATATCGAAATTTTAGATAGTATTTGGTAGAGTTTTAAAATTATCATTTGAGAATAGAGTTGTGTTTTGAGTTTGTGAGTTTTGGAAATTATGATTTGAAAAGAGAAAATTTGTTTAGTTATGAGTTTTGAAAAAAGTTTTAAATTTTTGATGTGGCATATAAAATAAGAAAAATTGTTTGGTTATGAGTTTTGAAAACAGTTTTCAAAATTTAATTGAAAAACTTAAAACTCATAACCAAACACACATCTTAAAACTCTATTGAAAATTTTATTCAAAACTCAAAACCAAACTCTTTTTAAAATTCAATTCAAAAAAATAATGTCATTTTGGTCTAAAAAAATATAAAAAACAAATATAAATTTTTTCCCCCCCCCAAATAACAGGTGGCGATTGGCAAAAAAAAAAGAAAGAGTGAGAGTATTGTTCCAGTTAACCTGTCGGATGATCGGGTAGACCAAAAATTCAAAAATTGTCTGCTTTACCAAACATGTATTTAAAATGTATTTTGAAATTGATTTGAAATCATGATTTGAAAACTTAAACCAAACATAACATTCGAATGTAAAGGTGAATTAATTTTAAAAGACTCTACCAAACACAGAATGTTTCTATTAAAACACACTGCAACACCAGAAGTGTAAAAATGGCTCGCGGCTCGTGAGCGATCCGAAGCTTGGGGTGGGCCCGACCCACTCAAGGCCTGGCCCGCCAAGGTCCAGTGTTTTTTTTTAGTAAAAAGTAATAAAATTTTGATAGAAAAAATAAAAATAAAAAATAAAAAAATTTATTCAAGCCTGCCTTAAGCCCGAGCCCAGGCCTAAGCCGACCGGATCGCCCAAGGCCCGAATAACCCCTGGGCCTAATTTTTTGACTCGTGGCCCAGCTCAAATTTTAACAGGAGCCTACGAGACTCGACATGGGCCGAACCAGGCTAAATTTACACCCTCCCAATTTTTGGTAACTTCATGATCTACAACTCGTCTTTGTTCTCAGAAATTAAGAAAAGAAAGCTGTTAATTTCATCCTTAAATACTGCCAAACCATGAGAATTTGGATTACTATCCCCCCCCCCCCCCCCCCCCCCAAAAAAAAAAAACCATTGTCTCAACAATAGAATGTAAAAACAAAGGATCTTGATTCAGTGCTCACCAGTTCAAAATGATCTGTAGTATACATACAACATTTTGTATACAACTCAATGGTGTACTTAAAATATAACAGTATGATAGAGGAATCAACAGAAGATTAAACAGCAGAACACAACAAAATTTGAAAATGAATTTGAACTGTCATGTGACAATTCAACGAACTGTCACCAAGCAATTAAGACTCATGCTGACAAATCTAAAGACAAATCGCTAGAATTTTTGGCCCCGCGTTAAGACAATTCCATCAAAAGATCCTAATCAATTTCCACAAAAGTAAAGTTTCTCGAGAGATTTTCCTCTCATTTCTCCAAAAAAAAAAAAAAAAAAAAAAAAAAAAAAAAAAAAACATGTTTCTTATTAACATAGACTACAACAATTCACAGTGACTTTTCCCCTAAAAATACAAGGCATTTTGCAACAACAAATACAAAAAGAGAAAGTAAGATTGGAATTACACTTCATACTAATTAGCATCCCAACTGGAAAATAAATAAATTTCTGTCAATTCCTTTCGCTCGCACTTCTATTGATGGACCACAACTTACTGAACATTCTTTTAGGCCGACCAGGAATCGAACAAAGCGCTTTAACTTTCGATTGTTTCCCAATTCCATCAGAGTAATTCTCCTCCAAATCATCATCCTCAGCCAGCTTCATCCTCAAAGTTGAAAGCTTCGATTTTGGTGATTTGAGACCAGAGATGCTCCACTGATCCTCTGCTTGAGCTGTCGCATTGGTGCTTAGCGATGCTGTAGGCCTCCTCGAGTCATCATTTGCAGCGAGAAGTGCTTTAATGTTGCTAGGAAGCTCGGTCATCTGGCCACCAGCCATGGCAACCCTAGCTTGCTCGAAGAAGAGGACTTGCACCACCACCCTCAGTGGCAGCATCTCGTTTTGAGCTGCGTGCATGCACGCTTCCATTGACAGCTTCTTGCAGTCTAAAATTCGACACAAACGCTTTCTTTCACTTTTGTTGAGATCCGGGTGTGCCTGGAATACGGGTAGTAGTGTCATTTTATACGGGTAAATTTTACATCTCTAAATAAGTTCTTCTAGAGGCGAATATATTCCAAGAAAATTGCGACACAAGCACAAGATTTGGAGACCATTCAATGTGTGACATTCCAAAAAAGAAAAAAAAGGAACATAATTGCATGTTCGTTCAGACATAAATGTTAAACTGCTAGTATATATTGACTTTATTCTTTGACTTTTTTTAAAAATGCGAATATTTATATTGCCAAATTTCTGATTATTGGAAGTGTAGAACTAAGTGAAAGTCAAGTAATAAAAAATCTTGAATCTAGTTAGTTGCCAATTAAATTACCAAACCCTAATAACTACCAAACATTGAGTATGACTAATAGGATCCAAAGGTCAAGGGAGTTGGTTATCTACTAAAATGATGGTGACCCACATTCTAATTTCAAACCATTGAAATGTGTCTTGGGGATATTTTTTGCTTTTAATTTTAGAGTTACGGTGATTATGAAAGGAAGGATATCAAAATCAAACCAGAAAAACAAAAACAATGACATTTTAAAAAATTATAAAAAAAAAAGATCAGAAAAGATCATATGGTATTATACTCCAAATATCAGTATTATTACCTTGAGATAAATATCAATTGCTCTGTATAGATCATCATGATCAAGCCTTGCAAAGTCCGGTAAGGCCTCGGCTAGTCCAATGAATTTTGACAGCGGCAAATTCGCATCTCGAGCTATCTCTTGAAGATACCCGTCCACGAGCTTCGCCACCTTGAGTTTCGAGCTATGGGACGCGGAAGAGGACCTTCTACTCTCTTGAAACTCATAATCGACGTGCTCAGCTGAGCGAGATCGCCTCCTCCTCTCAAAACCGTCCTTGGTTCGCGGGGGACTAGTTGGAGGGCTCTGCCCCTGTAACATGAATTGTTCCAAAATAGTCATGACTATGTCCACATCATAAACTGTGTCAATTGTGCGCGACAAAGAGGGAATCAACAAGTCCCCGACTTTCGCTTCCTCTAATTGAATTCCAACTCTCCGAGCCAATTCCATTTTCGAAGACGATGAGGCGTTAAGTATATTGGCTGCTTTCAAGAGTTTAAGCAAGAAACTGCACGAAACAGCGCCTCTCTCCGGTGGGAGTAGGCTTATAATGGATTCCAAAAGCAGCCTATGCTTTGAAGTCATATCCCCAAACCCAACTGTGTCTGAGTCTGGGTCTGAGTCTACTACTTGCTTGTAGTCTTTTGAAATGTTGGGTAGCCATCGCGACGCGTAAATTCGCAATGCGTCTCCCACGAGGTTCGAGGGTATTTTCCCACCAGATTTGATCGCTATAATAGTCCTCCAATATAGGTCTATCCCCAATTCTGCCACATCTTCAGCCCACCACCCTTTTGTCATAAGTTTGCTATGCCTCTGGCTCTCTCCCCCGTTGCATGATGCATCGTCCCTACCCCTACGCGAATGACTATGCGACAAGTTCACTTTCGAGGGATGGGCTAAAACTTTTGAAGCAATCGCTTCAATGCACCGGCTCGTGATTCCAAGCTCCTCGGACCACGAAGGGAACGCTTTCGTGCTTTGTAGCGTTGCGATTGAGTCCTTCCAACCGTGAAGTATGCAAGAATTGAAGAAGACTTCAAGCTTGTAAACTAGGTTCCCCTTTTCGACATCCTCGGTCATTTGGAGGTACTCAGCAGCACACCTGGCAGATACAATGTTGTAGGCACTAAGTGTGATTGTGATGCCATAGCAAAACTTAGCACACAATTCGAATGCCTCGATGCCGCCAGGGAAATCAGGGAGTTGGACTATTTGGTGGTGTTGGGAGTCTGGGCTTTCGGAGCACAGCCTCTGGAGCCGCAAGCACTTGGAAAGCAGGGGAAACTGCATAACAAAAACACGAGAAAAAAAAAAAAAAACACAAAAACACAAAAACACAAAGACAAAACTTGTCAAAAATTAAGCAACACCAGAGACATCATTCAAACGAATTGCAAGGTTTATCAAGATTGATTTAACCTTGTGAAGCAAATATCTGCTTCCCTTGACTTGGACTATGAGATCGCTAGAGACTTCTGAGGACACTGACCTACATTAGCACAAGTAAAACCATGTTACCCTTTACATCATGTGATGCTTAAATTATGTCCAAAAAACAAAAACAAAAACAAAAACAAAAACAAAAAAAATCATGTTTTCAGTGAATTTCTTACCTTACAGCTTCAGTAGTGTAGAAAGTATCAGGCCGAGAACCGAGTTTCATAAACTTCATGTTTGAGTCTTTTCTTTTTCGTCTTCTGAACTTTCTCGGATTACCAGATTTTCATCCTATTAAGAACACTTCAGTTCCTGTATTTAATTTTCTTGACTCAGAAACCCAATAGGAAAGAAAATCAACCCAACAAACTAGAAAGAGGGGGGAGAGAGAATTTTCATGGAGGAGAGAGAAAACCCAAGAAACACTCCCAATTACTTACCTGTGTGATATATAAAATTTATATAGAATGATAGATACCCAGAAGATCAAAAACTCCAAAATTCAATGTCATCTCAGTCAAATTCTAGACCCCATTTTGATCAAGACATGAAATGAAGAATCAAAGCCACACCAATCCCATCAAGATCATCAATATTATACCCAAAAACAAGTCAATCAAACAAAACATTCCCCCCCAAAAAAAAAAGAAAAAAGAAAACACTAGACCACACTAAAACAACCATATGGGTGTGTGATGAAATTAAAAATTACTCAAATTAGAAAGAGATAGAGAGAGAGAGTATAATATATAAGGAAACATTTTAAAGATTAAAAAGCAACCTTAAAAAACTCAAAATCATTCGCCGGAAAAACAGAGATGAAGAACCCAAACTTTGACGTTTTGTGAGGTTGTGAGGTTTGGGTTCAGTTCGGTGTGCCAGCGTGAAGGCAATGAGAGAAAGGCGACGCCCACGTGCTTATCCTGCGCCCACTTCTGTCTTCCTCCCTCTCATGATCATTGCCATTTCTCCATTCTTATTCCCTTTGAAAATTTTTATTCTCTCTCTCAAATTTTCTGTAATGTTCACCCCGGATTATTTTAGTCAAACCCTATTTTATACCTAACATCGTACGCCGCTCTGCTCTTGATGCTTATTAATATAAGTGGAAATTATCTTGAAAAAATTATTACAAAAATTTTATAATTAAAGTTATTAATATTAATAAAATTTATCATTAATTTATAATTATTTTAAAATTTTACACTGATATGCAACTTTCCTTTAATATAACCCATTATGGATATAGGGAAATATATAAAAGGAAATTTAGTTAAAAATAAATTATATGAGTTTAATATATACTGTGCAGCTCATTGGGCTCTTGTTCTGAGAATATTTTAATAATTTAAATTATTTATTATAAGTTTCGCCAAACTCATTATTTATATAAAGAATTAAATTAATCAGATATGTATAATTCGATGATCAAATCCTAATTGTTTTAAAAATTATACTAATAAATTATTATTAAAAAGATAAATGTGGTATTATTTTACGGTCATAGATGGGGCATTTTGGAAAGAAGTTAAAAAAGTTAATTTTTTGACTTTTTAATTTTTTTTAATAAATAAAGTCAATGTTTTTAGCCAAAGAAGTCATCTTTTTTGCCAAAAAAATCACCCAAAAAGTCAAAAATTTAAAAAATCAACTTTTTACCAACTTCCAAAATAATATAACTATTTGTACCAAAAAATCATTTAGTACGCTTAATTTTTCAGTACTCTATATTAATTGTTTAGAGTTATAATTTACTCTCAATACACCGTTATTTATATATTTTTTTTACAAATTATCTTTTAAGGGTACACACAAATAATAAACAAATTAAAAATCACAAATTACAATACTTTAAAAAACCCTTTGAAGGGATCAAGAGTACTTTTCCAGATTTTCGATCTTCTTGCTCACATACTAAACAAACGGCACGGAAATAAGGCAACTTACTTGTTTGCTCCCATGGCTATCCAAGCGGAGCAACGAAGTGTTTGGATGCAAGAGGTCTCAGCCTCTCTTCTTTCTTATGTTTTGACTGATAGAATGATAGTTGTTTAAACTGTTTGGCTCATACTTCTCATGAAATAAAAATAAAATAAAAAATCTTTTCTATTATTATTTTTATTTATTGTTTGATTTTAACAACACAATAAAAAAAACAATAATATTGATGATAATAGTGAGTCTGGGTGTGGTGGATTGGAGTTTTGAAATGAGGAAGAAGATGAAAAAAAATAATTAAAAATTGGGAAAAAAGATGAAAATACTTGAATATGAACAAAATATATAAGTGATTAGAGCGTATAATGAGATAAAAAATATATTTTATGTTAGGGTTTCATGTGTATTGTCCTTATTAATAAATTTATATTAGGGTATAATAAGAACTAAAATTTCAAAATTTTAATTGAGCGGACTAAGTTATTATTTAGGTAATAGAATGACTTTCAATTAATTTAATTTTTCTCATAAATAATTTACTTAACTAGGGGTGGACACAGGTCGATTGCGGCCACGAAACCTTCAATCCATCATCTGTCCGTCAGTTGGCAGATTGAAGAAAATCAATCTGTATCTGTCCGCCAATCCGGCGGATGTGGATTAAGCGAATTGACAAATTGGCGGATGGATGCGAATCGGTTTGGCGGTTTAAAATTTTATAAATTTTCAACATAATTCAACTTGTGCACTTCTTCAAAAAAAATAAAAATAAATAAATATTACAGTCAAAGACTTAAAAAAGTATTACAATCACTGCATGCCTCATCCAAAGTAAGAAAGTTTGAAACTTTAGAATATTACAATTACTGCATGCTCTATCCATATATTACAATCACAGGATACCCCATCCACATAATGTATTATAATCTGTGATTCTTAAAATATAAAAACAATTCAAACTACCAAAACCATGAGCATAGCAATAGTAGAGTTTGTATGCCTCTATATTGTTATATCTATATTTGTTTTTGAAAACAAAAACCAACCAGCATATATCATCTTTTTTATTTATTATTTTTAGAGTTAGATTTAAAATCAAAAAAATATAGATAAATAACAAATTTATTTTTTTCAATTCAAAAAATATATTGAAGTTGAAAATTCTTTTTCAACATAATATATTCAACAAAATATTTAAACTATTTTTCAATTGAAAACACAAACAGAATATCTAAATAAATTGAAAATACAAAATCTTACAAATTGCTAGGGGTGTTCGCGATTTGGTGGTTTGGTTGCAGTCAAAGAAATTTCAAATCCACCATCCGGCCAAAACTAGGCGGATTAGAAAAATCAATTCGCAACCGTCTATTTGTCATCATACATCTGTCCAAAATGTGATGAATCTGTTCAATTCGATCGATTTGGACAAATCGATATACCTACAGCATATCCGTATACTTAACGAACTTTATAATATAAATAATTCCAATCAATGACATGAGCTTAGAACAAGCGTCCAATAGATCGCACGGCATCGTGATGTGCTCTCCAATCCTGTTTAAACCTACGTATGTCAAGTTGTATATACATAGGATCGGGATTTGAGTTAAGAAAAAAAAAAAAAATTTAAATAAGTGAAAAAGTAAAAGATATTTTGTATTTAATGAAAATTTATTTGATTTCAATAAAAATTATATCATTTTTATTTTTTTTATTTTTTCTTGTGTTCAATAGTGGTTAACAAGATTCTATATATATACATTAGAAATGGGAATAGTTACATATGAAGGGTTGATTTTGAATGTAGAATTTTTACAATTTTAATTGAAGTACGTGTAAATTTATTCAAACGCTCGTTTATATATATAAAAAAAATGTTGGCCTTGTTAAGTATTGTTTATTGAGTTGCCTATAGTTTTTTTTTTTTTTTTTTTTTTTTTTTTTTTAAATTTTGTATCAAAATATTTTGTGCTACTTTTGTTTATAATTTATAATACAGAAATGAGTTGAATAAATTGAAAAAAAAAATAATTATGCAGAAATTGGAGAAAAATGCTTTTACTTTCTACCTTTTAATTATCGATTTTCAATTTGAGAAAAGCTTAATTACATTGCTGCTAAAACAAACAAAAAAATTCCAACAAAATATAATTTTTGTTGGATAAATTTTAGAAATTAAAAAAAAAATTTGTTACATAATTTTAAAAACAACAATGCTTATATAGAAAAACCATTATATGGTGGAGATACATTTCATATGTGGCTCATAATATTTAAAAAATAAAAATAAATTTGAATATGAAGTACACATTCTAGTCAGGATAAATTTCTTGGCATATGTTTTGAGTTTCTATTTTTTTTTTCAGAAAAAGTATCAATGCCAAAAAAGAATCAATAGAAATTGACTTCACTTTATAAAATAGTATAAATATATTTATCAAAAGAATATAAAAAGTTGTATAGTTGGGAATAAAAGAAGAGATGCTTAAAAAGAGGAGCAGGATGTATATATCACTATCAACGATGGGCTTTTAACCATTCTCGCCAATGGCCTATACGGAAAACTATACACAGTCCACATAATATATAAATGGCCCAAATGAATTTGCCCTTGTTTTTCACTATAATTACAAGATTACTTTGATGTTGCATTATTTATGGCATGAGGACCATGGCTAGTGAAGAGGGTCCATTGCTTGTGTGAAAGAAAGAAAAAACCATACTTTTGATCTTTATTTTTTAAGTTCAGATCCAATTTTTTTTTTTTTTAAAGCATAGAATGATGTTAGTCTGACGTATCGGCCGAAAAGCTTTGTTTAATAGATTTGTTTTCTAAAAAAAAAAATTAAATTATTAATTTAGCAGTTGAAGGTCTTTTTCAATTGGTTTTTCTTGCTTTGGATTCTCTTATTAATAATCTTTTGATTATTAAGTGTATTATTATGATGATGGCAATGGTACAAATGAAAGGATGGTTATTTAGAGCGGGCCAGGTACATGGGCTGATATTTGATCAACAAAGCTAGGAGTGATGAACACATTGATGTTAAAGTTTGAGGCTTTTTAACATTTATCTTCTTATATATGCAAATATCTTTAGTATTTCGGATAATTATCACCAAAATAGTTACTGTTTTTTTTTTAAAGACATCTGGTTTGATTATCAATTTACGAATGTCTGATTAATCTAATTTTATTAGATGAATAATTTTTAAGATAAATTTTATAAATTGAACGACTCTCATCACCAAAATAAGCTTACAGGTGGCTTACAATTAGCTCTTCGTAGCTACTGCCTCCATTGAGTTTTCTGAATACTTGTAGCCTACATTGAGTGAAAAGTCGATTGAGTCAGAATTCAATATTGATTGGTGAAAATTTAAAATTGCGAATATTATATGAAAGTAAATGAAGAATTTAACAAAAAAAATTTGTGTTACATAATAGTAAGACTCGAATTTAAACATTACAACATATAACTTTTTTTTTTATTTTTTCACTAGTGAGCGAAGTCAAACTTGGTTAATTACCTCAAATTTGGTATTCATATCATATGATAATGAAGCGTGCTTTTGGAGAAGAAGAAAATTTAATCTTTTCCTACAAACAAAAGTGGTAGCTTCAATCATTAATGTCCTCTTCACATACATTCTATACCACTGTTAAATTTGAATGGCTGCAATAATTAGATTGGGATGATCTCTAATCATCACACTGCAAACTCCTTAAAAAAATCAAAAAAAAAAAAAAAAAGGAAAGAAAGAAAGAAAGAAAGAAAGAAAAGAAAGAATAGACTTTTGGGGATAATGTTGTCAATTTGAAAGAACCCCATTGATGTTCACAAACTAGTTAATAGCCCCTAAAAGGCAAGGGCAGTTGGGAAAAAATAGTGAATTGATTTATGTTAGAAGAGGGGTTAGTCTTGCATTATTTGCTAGACAGTCATAAGGAGTGCCCCACTTGGAAAACCTACTGTTAATATAGTTAGACACAATTGATTGAAATGTGCAACAAACAGTTACGCTACGTGCACAGATAAAAATTAAGACTAAGTATATCTGTTATTTTTATAATTTATATTTTATGTCAATTTAGTTTTTGTAAGTTTAGTTATATTAAATTTATTTTTGAATTCATCGTATTACATCAATTTAATTCAATTGATAATACCTAATTAAAAATTGGAATAAAATCAGGATTAAATTAGTGCATTCACTTCGAAGTAATTGAGAAGTTGGAATCAAAATTGAAAATGGTCCATTCCCTTTAGAAAAGACCATTTTGCTATTGATCGTAATAGATGTTATTAATTAGATTAAATTGATATAATGTAAAAAAATTAAAAGATTAAATTGATCCAGTTCAAACAACATGGATGAAATTAACACAAGATAAATTGCGGGAACCACATATATAATTTTCCCTAAAAATTAAAAAGATTTACACAAAAATAATGTGCAATCAAGATTTGTTATGGGTTTGACAACAACTTTTATAAAATGAATTTAAATTACACATTCTTTTTTTATTTATAAACTTAGGATGAATTATTACTACTGTTATTACTACTATTATTATTATTATTACGACAAATAATTTCATGGCAAGGCCACATTCAACTCACCATAACAAAGTAAGTTTTAAATATCTGTAATCATTTATCAATTACAAGTAGTTAAGCCTAAGAGACATTAACAAAAATTGAATTCAGAATATCTAGGTTATTCTAAAGTTGGCTATAGCATGAATTACTTTTACAAATGCAATGGGTGTACCCAACATCTAGAAAAGCTGCAATATAAACCATATAAGTACAAACATCTTCTTCCAGGTGGGGAATTCTAGACTTATGTTATGAGTCTGGTGGTGGTGGTGGATAGAGAGGGGGTGTGGACCTGAATGTTGCAGGGAATTGGGAAATGACCTCTGGTATTGGCTCAATCAATGTCCACAAAGGACTAACAAAACAAAAGGGGGGTCTCTGAGAGGCAGACGTGAGCTTTGTTTTTGGTTGGACATGGACCATTGTCCTAACCCAACCCAACCCAACCCAAACCAAATATGGGGAGGAAAATTCTCTGATATTTTGGGAGAAAACAAAGGGTAAAGTGGTAAATGAAGAGAATGGATGGTGGTGGTGGAGGAGGTGGATAGAGTGGGTCAAATGGTCCGCTTTCTCCGGTGGGCAATGGGATTGCTGGTGACGGTCCTCTCTACATACGGGTCCCTCTCCTTGTTACCCAACGGGCCGGCCACCCGACACCTGGGACCCGCTACTTATTCTCCTCTTTTTTTTTTTTGCTGGGACCCAATCCATCTCTCTCTCATTGCACACACACACTATTCAACGCCCGCAGAAGACTGGAATGGGATGGAATGGGCGAGAAGTTATTGAGTGATTCTGGGACATGATGGAATTGTCTTAAGAGTGTTGCCATTAATAAAATATAAAAATAATTCATTTATATAATTTTTTTTTTCTTTACAATCGTCTTACTAATGGCGTGATAAGTAAAATTTAAAAAATTCTTTCATATTCAAATTTTTTCAAAATTGTCTGTATATACATTTTGTCTTGTCACCTTATTAAGAGAAAAAAAATTATATAAATATAACATTACTGTGATATAAAAAAAAGGAAGATGAAATTTATGATTTTATATTGATATATAAAAAAATAGTAGAGTATAATGTTAAGTGATTCATGAATGGTATAACTACATAATTTATTTATTTATTTTTTCCAAAATGAGAACGACTTTCACAATTATGGTGGAGTCACCAGCCAAGCTTGACCTGAACCCTCAAGTCTAAACAGGGCCAATTTAACCCTAGTATGAGTTTTCGAAGTTGGAATGAGAAATGAAAATCGGAGAGTCTTGGTTTTATAGAGGAGATCATGGGTTCGAGACTCGTATTTATTAATCTCGATTACTGACTTCTTATCATTTGTGTCTTTAGTGAAATTAAGATCAAATTATGACTCAAACTGTTTTAAAGAATTGCTTGTGACTTCCGTCCAAACATGAGCAAACCATGGATTTACGAGTCCATCAAAGCTCCTCTCTTCCAACTCCCTAGCAATACTGGTTATGCTCATTTTAAAGGGGAAAAAAAGAATGGCAAATTACGTTGGTGGTCTTTAGATTATCTTCTTTCTATCATTTTGGTCTATATAATTTCAATTGACTCAATTTTAACTATTAATCTTAGATTTATCAATTGATAATGTCTTTAGTGTTTTTGATAGAAAAAGATTACTAAATTAGTTAAGATTAACTCATTGAGTTGAGTAGATTTCTAATTTTGCTCTTAAAAATATGACACATACCATTTATGGGTGTATTTTTTATAATTAAAAAAAATATTAAATGTTGTAATCAATTGAACCAAATTGAGGCAAAGTCATAATTTTAATATTAAAATTAAGTCAATTAAAATTATAAAGACTAAAATAATATAAAAATAAAAATACGAAAACTACTGTCGTAATTTGTCCAAAAAAACACACACAATAGTCACCATCAAACTATCAATTGGTCTCACCAATTTTGATTTAATTTTTAATGTGACTATCAGACATTTAATTTTTGTGTTTAAGCCTTTTAACTTTTGTCTAGATTCAATGGTGACCCTTAACATTTTTTCTATCAAAGCCATCTAACTTTAATAATTAAGTCAATTAGTCTAGTCTATTAATAGAAATGGAAAAACCTATAGTGTACTTCTTTATTTATTTAATTAAATTTAATGTTAATTAAGATTTAAACTAAGAAAGTGATAGTTTAAATGTGAGAAGAAAAAAAATGCAGAGTGAAAACTACTAAAATTTTAGATGAAATTATATACCTTTTAGGACAAAATAATAATTTATCCAAAACGAGTCAGTAAGTTTACATGAAACTGTTTGCAATTTTCTCTGTCTCTCCAAAAACTCTAAAATTAGGTCAATTAAAAAATACATGATACAAAATGATAATCTTTTCGCCATAAAAAAAGGATTATTTAAATAGAAAAATTAAATTTGAGGGTTACATTAAAAACTAGATTGAAATTGAAGTAACTAATTGATAGTTTATTCTCTTTTTTATTTTTTTAGAATACTTACTTGCGGAACATATGGTGGCATTACTGACGAGGTGTTTTAAACTAATCACATAACGAAAAATTTTACAAACGAGACATTCTAACTCCCTTTTATTAGATAATTATAGATAAAAAATGATCTACTTATGTATTGTAGTTTTTCATTTTTCGATAATACTACATAAATAATACCACATTATATTTCGGAGTATCTAATAATTTTCCATTTACATATTTAGTTAAAAAAATGCCAATGACAACAACAATCAACGAGGTAAGCAAAGGAAAAAAAAACAGAAACAAAAAAAAAGACATAAGCTGGACGACAAGCCTGTTTTAGTGAGAATCCAGTTGGTGCTTGCTTCATGTGGCATAGCTCAATGCATAGCTGTTCAATTTCAGAATTTAGCTCATTGGCTACAAAAAATAAAAATAAAATAAAAACTTATATATAGGCATATTACTATCAGTAAATCCTTATCCAAACAAAATAATGTACCCAAAAAGATGCATTGAAATTGTAGGGCCATTAATAACAGCTAATGGCAAGAAATTTCAGATATATAGCTGAGCAGTCCTACATATGCTATGTGAAAATGGTCCATACCTTCTTAAATTTCATCTTGGACCCTAAAAAGTTGTTAGCTCTAGGGTTGCTTTTAGATTATGGATTTTTGGAGATTTATCAAAAAAAATTTTCCTTCTGCTTTTTGATAAATCCCTAGCTAGTAAGTGGTTCTTTCAGGATTAAAGTAGGCTAGGCGCTACGGGCGGGCATCTCCCTCACTGTGGGAAAAGCAAGCAGCAATGTTCGCCACCACCCGAGTTTCTCTCGTTGGCCCTTGTCATTAGATCACTATCTAGCTTCTTCACTTCATTATCTTCTTATCTTTTCATTTAAATTTTCCTCCACAATTTTACAATCCAAACACTCTCTAGGGGAGCTGAAAATTGAAATCACACACTGACGCCAAATACTAGTTGAAGACTAGGTTTTATTTTACTTTATTTTTTAATAAAAACACCCTATTGTGATTTGCTTTGTCATTTAAAAATAAACACACAAGCGGAGTTGTTTGGAATGATCTAAATAAGTGTACTTTTTGACTTTTTACGGAAAAAAATATGTAAAAAAATAAAGAGATGATGTGACCCCCCAAAAAAAAAAAAAAAAAAAAAAAAGATAAAAAGTGTGCTATTGTAGTTTACCCCAAACAAGCTTTGCATTATCAGAAATCCCATCTAAGTTAATAGAGCATGTGCGAAACATGTGCCTAAATATGAAGGGGTAAAAACATGAAGGGCTAAAGTATATTTTGTTTCTCAAAAAAATGGGAAAAATGTTGATGGTGATTTACACAATGAGGTTACTTATATATAAAGATATTTTAGTCTTTGTGCTGATGCATTTAATGGTGAGTTTTAGTTTACAAATCTAAAGAGATTACATGTATTTATTTCTAAATGTCAGTGCATTAAAGTAAATCATAGGAAAGTATAATAAAATTGGAAATGGCTTATCTCCCGTTGAAATTTTAATTGGATTAGACAGTTGAGATTTTTTACCGATAAGAGATTCTTACCAGTCAGATTCTTTGAAAAAATTCAACCGGACCATGTTTTTATAAATTTTTATCGGTAAGAGTCTTCCGTTTAATGATTCTTATCGGTCAAAGATCTCAACTATCTGATCTAATTTAATTTTCAACCGAATACGAGCCAAATCCAATAAAATTTGCCCAAAAGATTTTATTTTTTTTAAAATATAATTTAATTTAATTTAATTTTTTTTTGGGGGGTAGTGAGTTGAAAAAGGGTAGACCAAAAGATGTGAATGAAGATAGTCCCACAACATAAAAGCATAGAGTCTTGTTTGGTAGTAGCAGCAAATGTTAAATGGCTTTTGTTTGTGTGATCACTGTCTGTCCCTCCCTCCCCTGTTTTGTAACTTTGTTCTAGGGCTTTATTTTTTGTATGTATTAGACTACACACACCTCCCCACAACTATTACTGCCAAGTATATATAGAGATCTTGTATTCTTAGGTGTTTTTTTCCAGACTACTTTTTTTGTGACTTGTATCATTCAACATTCACCCTCACATTCACAAAGAGACATTGACCAACCAATGAACTGGCAATTGATCAATATATGTACAAATATATATATATATATATATATATCTGTCCCTCTCATCTTTTTCACAAAGATGGACCTAACTCATTAACCTCCTCACTTTGGCAATCAAGATAGATCTCTCCATTCATTCAGCTTCTGGGGCCCTCTGCATACCAAATTGTATCAGCCGTACACCTGGCTATTGTATATTCAAGATAGTTTTTTTATATAAGGTGCTTGGTTGATTAGTAAGGATTAATAGCAAGAGAATTAACCATTTATAAGGTTAGTATATGGTTGGTTATTAGCTATAATTTTCTCTTATCCAAGTTTATTTTGCAATAGATATAAAAATTTATAATCCCAATTATATATATATGGTTTGTGTTATTAGTTATAAGATTAAAAAATTCATCAATTTTATTAGATATAATGACTATTAGAATCTAATCCGAATAATAAATTTTGTAACCAAACAATGGAATGTGATTCTTATAAATTAATAATCTCAATCCTATGCTATAATCCGTCTAATCAAACAAGCCCTAAGTGTAATTACACAGAAGAACAAATACTGATACATAAATATCTCACAAAAGATGAGTTCCATATCATGAGCGCCCCACTCTTATAAGACATTGTGTTCTATTCTGTACTTTGTTTGTATTTCTAGCATTGTTGATTTTTATTTGAAGATATTTTGTACAATTTATTTCTGCTGCTTATAATTTTTCCCTTTTTCTTTTTTTATTATAAGATTATATTTGTCAAACTATTTGGTACAACGTCTACTTATTTTTTGATTAAAAAAATCATTTACATAAATTTTTTAAAAAAATGATTATCTTGAAACTGAAAAATAGTGCTTTCGACTTTTATTTTTAATTATTTATAATAAACTATACTAAACTTTCCGAATATAAAGAATAAAAATGATTTAAGATAAGAGAACAAGGGAAATCCCAGAACATCCATAGATATTTGATATAGCAATGATGCCCTCTTTTCTAGAAAATGGCATTACATATATATGCATGAGTACCCATTTCCCAATTACTACACAGGAACTACCTTTCTATCATCCTGATGAAGTCGAAATCTGAATAATATGTGTTATTTATTTATTTATTTATTTATATACGAGTAATAATAATTGGCTTCTGGTACAGAAATGGTATGGTAACACATACATGATACATGCCCCTTAAATTACTGCATATCCAGGCTCCATATACAAGTTGATTTTGTTGGGGACCCATTTGGGTGCCACTGCCACTATTGGTATGTCAACTACTAAAATATAAATTTTCTACCGATCAAGATTTTTTTTAAAATGAATTAATAAAAATAGAGATAGTATTTTGTAGTTCAGCTTACTGTAGTCTCATTTACGACCTACCTCAACCATCAAATCATTCATCTTGTGAGACCTACATCATTCATATAAAAAATTATATTGATTAGACATTAATAATCACTTGATTGGATCATGTTTGTCTTGTTTATTTTTTTTAAACAAATGTGATCTGATCAATTCACTACCGAGTTTTTGTATGAATAATATACTCATGGGTCTGACAAAATAAACAGTTTAGATAATCTAGATGAGTCCAAAATAAGTGTACAGTAATTAGATTGGATCAGGGATTGGAAACAAGCTAATTCCTATTTTGTATAACGGCTAAATGAATGTGATATACCTCACTATCTTATATAGGAATGAATACATATGCTATATAGCACGTCGATGTATCATTAAACAAGATAGTTTTTCAATTAAGCAAGCATTATTAATCTCCTTTATAGTAGTTTTTTTTTGTTGTTGTGTTTTTCAATTAAGCAAGCATTATTGATCTCCTTTATAGTAGTTTTTTTTTTTTTTGTTTTTCAATTAAGCAAGCATTATTAATCTCCTTTATAGTAGTTTTTTTTTTTTTTTTCAATTAAGCAAGCATTATTAACCTCCTTTATAGTAGTTTTTTTTTTTTTTGGGTAATCAATCACAGTTGAAATGAAAGGTAGGAACTATTGCAAAACACAAATTAGCCTTGTAATTTTCCAATTACAACATGTAAACACACTTATTATGTTTTAGAGTATGAGATTGAGAGGGAGGGACATGAAGTGAGAGCAGTGGGGTCAGAAAACAGGGGCAAGACAAGAGAAGAGAAGAGGTCAATGAAAAGCAAACAAAACTTGAATATTACAGTTGTTTTTTAAAAAAAAATTTAATTGAAGTAGGTAAATCATGAAAATGAAGAAAGAAAACAACTCTCGTTTTCCTAAGTTACCCACCTCATGAGTTTTGTCAAAGATTCGCGTGCAACGCATGGGGATAAGCACTATGATGATGATGAGTGTGACTCGACCAATTTGCCATTCTGCTTTTTTACTTTGTTCTTGACTCTCTCAATGACTCCACACTCTCATTAACACATGTAATTTTTAATCCAAAAAAAAAGGGGGTACATTTTATTTTAGTTTTCTCTAATTTACTTCAAGTGTTATTTATCTTCAAATAAGCACATAATTCTATGTGTTTTTTTATTTATTTATTTTTTATTTATTTATTATTATTATTTTTTATCATTAATGGCTTCAGCGAAAAGATTCTTTTTCGTTATTTTCTTAGAACTTAAAAAACTCTATTTTTTTGTGTTTTACTCAATATGTTATGTTTATGTATTTCACACTTGTTATTAATTCGTATGGAATGTCTTATAGTGCAAAAGTTATTACATGGTTCCGAAATACCCACGTAATTGTCTGTCTATCTAATGATATTTTATAATTTATCCACCATTTTCTTATTTTTAATATCTTGTTAATTGGTTAGTTCCTTACTATTGGTTTGGTAAACAGTTAATATGAAATTCTCCCATCACTATAATTATTTCTTACAGGAACTTTAGTTTACAAACTTATTTTCAAATAACAAGGAGACTTACACTATAACAAATTAAGGTTTTAGAGATAAAAATTTAGGGATAAAATTAATTTTTAAGAATGAAATATTTTAATTACTAAAAGTGTCATTATTATATTTTTAGCGATAAAATTAGACATTTAGCCTTGGTTTGGCAAACCATTTTGGCTATATAATCACAAAAGACAAAAAAAAAAGGTATAAAATCACAAAAAGACAAAAAAAAACTTACAAAATTACTAAATTGACCCATATACAAACAAAAAGTCAAAAAAGAATCATTTCTAAGTAGAGGGCAATTTTGTCATTCCAAAGCCAAAAAGTCAAAAAAGTCAAAAAGCCAACTAAAAAAGCCAAAACCAAAAGTGATACATTACTATATCTTTTGTGGCCAATTTTATTTTTTTGTCTCAAAAGCCACTAAATTGTTTTGTTCCTAAAAGTGCATTTTTAGCAATATTTATTAAATTTTGTTGCTAAAAATCTTTTTTTTTTTTTTTATACTCTTTAAGATGACTTTTTAGCGACGACTCCGAATAAAAATTAAATATTTTTCGTAACAAAATTTCACTTTTGAACACAAAAAATTTGCTCTTAAAACTCTTTATATATGGTGTAGTGACATCGCATGAAGTAAATTACAAAAGGATAAAGTAAAATTTACCCCAAACAATTAGCATAAAATTTTAAATATCGATTTGTGCCAACACAAATGTTAGTGTATATATGGCATATATTACTAGGGCTACAGCTTCTCTCCAGTCCAAATCTGAACTGGACGGTGCTGTCCGGCCCTTTGGGGCCCACTACGGGTCGTGTTTCGATAATCTAAACCGTTCAATGTGTAGAACTCGTCGAGTACTATATGCCTGTAAAAAATCACGTTGATCGGATATCGATAGCTATATGATCAAATCAGTTTTTTATGAAAAAAAATGGACGGCGAAAAATAAACGGCTTACAAAAAACTGATTTGATCATATAGCTATTGATATCCGATCAACGTGATTTTTTACAGGCATATAGTACTCGACGAGTTCTACACATTGAACGGTTTAGATTATCGAAACACGACCGGTAGTGGGCCCCAAAGGGCCGGACAGCACCGTCCAGTCCAGATTTGGACTGGAGAGAAGCTGGGCCCTATTACTAGATATATTAGGTATTGATTTCCTAGATATGTTTGTATTGTCATAGTTAGATTTCTTGTAAGATACTCTTTTTTATAGTTAGGTTTTTTTGTAAGATACTTTTATTAGCCTATATATACAGGCCTTCTATTGTGTAGATTCATTTATTGAATACAATACATATTATTTCCTCTCTCTACTATTGTAACATGGTATCAGAGCTTTGGTTTTAAATCCAAACTCTTTTTCTCCTTTGCTCATTGCCCGCACACAGTTGCACTATAGCATCACTATTCAATCAAACCAAACAACCATTCTCTGTCCCATACATGCGCCATCGCCCATACACGCGCTATCATGCCCGCACAAGCTATCTCCGTGTTGCTGACCTCAGCCGTAGTCGCACCAACCATCTACTCAGCCGCTCTCTCCATGTTGATAACGTCACACTCTTGTCAGCCCTACACGCGTTGCTGCGTCACACGTGACGTTAGCACTCCACGCCTTTGCCACATGCCTATTGACATTAGCAGCCTCCTGTGTGACGACAACCTTACTGGTTTTTTGGCCTGTTTGGTCAGATTTTGATAATTTTTTTTTTGCCGATTTAGCTTGGTTCCCACCTATTTTGGACATTCTAAATCCACTGGTACATACTGTTTTCACTAGTTTTCTTTCGAAAGTGCTCTTACTATTTATTTGCCTCTCCCATACTATTATTATGGATCATCATGATACCTCTCAACCGATATCTGTTATCCTTGACGGCTCTAATTATGTGTTATGGGCCCAAGCCATGTCTGGTTTTCTAAAAGGCAAGAAACTCTAGCACAGTATCACTGGGGATGTGACCAAATTAGTAAAAGAGGTTGATGAAACTACAACCAAATATGAAGATCGTTTAGAGGATTGAGACAGTAAGAATTACCATATCGTTACTTGGCTTCGAAATACATCCGCTGCCTCTATTAGTCTCCAGTTTGGTCGTTTTCAGTTTGACTCTATTACTACTCCTACTAAAGACATTTGGGGTTTTTTGAAAGACCGATACCAAACTACTGATCTTACTCATCAATATTAACTTTAGAGTCAATTGCACCACATGCGTCAAGAATATGGTTAGTCCATTAATGATTTTTTTTATCACATATATTTTGTTTCAGACCAACTTGCTCTCTCTGAGCCTGAATGGTCGCCTATTGAAGATGCTACTTTATTCACCAAGTATTGCAACCAACAGTTGTTAGTTCAGTTTCTCATGGCTCTCACTACCTAGTTCGAGCCCATGCATACATCTCTGCTTCATCGTACGCCTCTGCTCACTCTTGAGCAAGCTATTTCGAAGTTGTTATCTAAGGAGACATGTCTTGGTACTCTCCATACTCATTACGTGGACTCTGTTCTTGCCACTCCTCAGTCATGGGGTTCTTCTTCGACCACCTAACGGTCCAATACTTGCATTTACTATCAAAATCGAGGCCTTTCTTCTACTCATCTTCTCATTCATTGCCCAGTCAGATCCTGCTGGTACTGCAACAAGATTGGTCTTGGTTATCTGCAACAAGATTGCTTTCGTAATCCATCCCGATAATCTCCTCCTAGTCAGTCCTCTCGTGGTGGCTCTTCACGGGGACCGAGGGGAGGGGGGGAGGTCCACATCATTCTGGGAATTAGTCTCGATCTCTGCTAATTTATTGTACCGCTGTTACTGCTTTTAGATTCGTCTACTCCTGTCTTTTCCCAGACTGATGTTAAGGCCATGTTTAAACAATTTCTTTTCACTTTGGTAAACCTTCTTCTACTGCTTTTTCTGTGACTTCAGGTATATCTTCTTGGTATTTTGACTCAGCCTGTTGTAATCATATGACTTCCAATTCTATTACGTTTTCTTCTATCTCTTCCTCTTCTCATATTCTTTCCATTCATACTGCTGGTGGTTCTCTTATGTCTGCAAGCCATGTTGGTTCTATTTTCACATCTCATTTGTCTTTATCAAATGTTTATCTTATGCCTGCTCTCACCTTAAACCTTATTTCCACTAATCAATTATGTGAGCTTGGTCTAGCTGTCACATTTTTTACTAATAGTTGTTTGGTACAGGATCCTCAGAAAGGACAAACTCTTGGGATCAGCCATAAACATGGATGTCTCTATGAGCTCATCTACCTCCATGTTCCGAACTCCGCATAGTTCACTGCTCCTACATCCGCTTCCACCTTGACCCTTTTTCATCTTTAGCATTATCGTTTAGGGCATATTTCTGTTAGTCGATTGAAGTCTTTAGTTTCTACTGGTCAATTAGGTCATATTA
Organism: Camellia japonica; assembly: GCA_030407325.1. Classification (NCBI taxonomy): domain Eukaryota; kingdom Viridiplantae; phylum Streptophyta; class Magnoliopsida; order Ericales; family Theaceae; genus Camellia; species Camellia japonica. The sequence goes on from JAPPVO010000017.1 coordinate 157,531,802, forward strand.
TCCCAGATACTTTAGATTGTGTGCATAGTCAACTTGCAAACCAGCCTATTTTATCATTTAATAAAAGTATTTATGTTTCTCATGCATTGTTTGGTCTTATACATGCTGACATTTGGGGCCCATCACCTACTGCTACCATAGGGGGATCACGTTATTTTGTTGTTTTTGTGGATGTTTTTTCTCGGTTTACTTGATTGTCTTTCATGAAAAATCGATCTGAACTTAAACAACTTTATTATAATTTTGCAAAAATGGTCCGCACTCAATTTTCTAAAACTATTAAAATTTTCCGCTCTTATAATGCTATGGAGTATAGGGATCTTGATTTTCTCTCTTTTCGCCAAAGTCATGGTACTCAGCCTCATTGTTCCTGTTTCGGCACGTCCCAACAAAATGGACGTGTTGAACGGAAACATAGGCATATTCTCGAGATTACTCGAGTTTTCCTAATCTCTTCTTCTTGTCTTGAAACTTGTTAGGGAGAAGCTACACTTACTGCTGTCTACACCATCAATTGTATACCTACTCCTATCATTAATAACCAAACTCTCTATGAACGTTTGTATGGCACTAGTCCTCCATACACAAATCTTAGGGTTTTCGGGTTTGCATGTTTTGTTCTCCTTTAGCCTCATGAACACACCAAACTTGAACCTTGTTCTCGTTTGTTTTATTTTCTAGGGTACGAAATTGAACACAAAGGCTATCACTGTTAGGATCTTATCTCTAAGCGTCTTCGTATCTCTCGTCATGTGATTTTTTGGGAACACTTTTCCTTTCTATCATCATTTCATTTGTCTTCACGCTCCATCTCCATCATGTTTACTAATCCTTCCATAAATCTCTTTTCTAATGAGTTTGATGCAAGTTCCATTTCTACATCTCTCGAGACGGCTTACACTCGATCCCGCTAAGCCTACTTTTCCTGATGGTCCTGCAGCTACTTCCTCGAGTCCTATTGAGTCTTCTTTTTCTAATGAACCTGTTGAGTTTTCTCATGAGGTTGGTCCTACCAATCGTCCAAAACAAGTTACTCAACCCTCTGTGCATCTTCATGGTTATATTGTTGGCTTCACTGCTTTTAGCACTTATGAACCTACCTTCTATCATGAGGCTCGCTCTAATCCTCTTTGGCTACAAGCTATGAACAATGAATTGCAAGCTTTAGACAAAACTCATACTTGGGACATTGTTGATCTACCCCCTAGAAAGATTGCGATTGGCTGCAATGGGTCTACAAAATCAAAACACATTCGGATGGATCTAATGAGTGCTACAAAGTTCGCCTTATTGCAAAAGGCTTCACCCAAGAATATAACATTGATTATGAAGAGACTTTTGCTCTTATTGCTCGGCTTACCTTAGTTCGTAGCTTAATTATTTTTGCTGTTGCTGGGCAATAGAATTTTTTCAGATGGATGTGAAAAATGTCTTTTTTAACGGCGATCTTCTTGAGGAAGTCTACATCTAACCTCCTTCTAGGTCTACTTATCCAGCAAATAAGGTTTACAAACTTCAGCGTGCTTTATATGGTCTTAAGCAGATCCCCCGTGCTTGGTTCGCTAAGTTCAGTACCACCATTCATGATTTTGGCTTCACCTCTAGCTCATATGACTTTGCCCTATTTGTTCGCAAAACAGCTCAAGGCACCACTCTTCTTCTTCTCTATGTAGATGATATGATTATCACCGGCAATGATATGGATGGCATTCTTAGCCTCAAGCAATTCCTTCGTCAGTACTTTGAGATGAAAGACCTCGGTACTCCTAGTTATTTCTTGGGTCTTGAAGTTTCTCATGATTCTACTGGTTATTATCTGTCACAGGCCAAATATATATAAGATCTTTTGACATGTGTTACCCTTATAGATTGCAAGACTACTTCTACTTCGCTTGATCCTCAAACTCGTCTTACTCCTCTTGATGGAACTCTCATTTCTGATCATACTCTCTATCGCCAATTGGTAGGCAATCTTGTCTATCTCACTGTTACTCGCCCTAATATTGCATATGCTGTTCATCTTGTTAGTCAGTACTTGTCGGCTCCTCGCACAGTTCATCATGATGCTTTGCTTGACATCCTACATTATCCCAAAGGCACTCTCTTTCGTGGACTTCATTATTCAGCTCACTTATCTCCTCAGTTTCGTGTCTTTTCTGATACTGATTAGGCTGGGGATCCTACTGATCATCGTTCCACTACCGGTTTCTGTTTCTTCTTGGGAGATTCTCTTATTACTTGGTGTAGCAAGAAACAAACTCTCACAGCTCGTTCTAGTACTAAAGCTGAGTATCGTGCTCTTGCTAACACTACTTAAGAATTTATATGGCTTCGATGGCTTCTTGCAGACATGGGCATTGCTTCTTGTGGTGCAACCTCTCTCTATTGTGACAATTAGAGTGCTATTCAGATTGCTCACAATAATGTCTTTCATGATTGCACTAAACATATTGAGATCGACTGTCATTTTACTCAACAGCATGTTACTTGTGGCACCGTTCGTCTTCTTCATGTTGCCTCTACTGATCAATCGGCTGATATTTTTACCAAGGCTCATCCTCCTGGCCGCTTCAGTGACCTTGATTCCAAACTCAAGTTGGTTGATGTTTATCCTCCATAAGTTTGAGGGAAGATATTAATGTAAATATGATATATATTCCTAGATATATTAGGTATTATTTCCTAGATATGTTTGTATTACTATAGTTAGATTTCTTATATGATACTCTTTCTTATAGTTAAGTTTCTTATAGGATATTCTTTCTTAACCTATATATACAGACCTATTGTATAGATTTATTCATTGAATACAATATATATTATTTTCTCTCTCTACTATTATAACAACAAAAATGAATAATATTACTATCGAATCGACAACTTTTTGGTAAACACTGTGAATAAAGAGGTACGTTGATTTGTTTGAGAAAGGAGCAATCGGTGGGGACAAAGAGACAAGGATTAAGAATGATTAGTAGTAATCTGATCCCAAATCCCAATCATTATGGGCTGGCATTTACTACTTAATGTTCCCCCACCCCTTTCTCCTTTGACTTGAATGGTTTTTGTGTCATGCATTTTTGCTGTTATTCCCAGCCTTCCTCTCTACTTACACTTTTCACTGTTTTTGCTGACGGTGGAAAGTTCATATTACAGCCAAAAATTTAGAATTATTTTACAAAAGTGTGTATTTCTTTATGCTATGTCAACATATACATATGTCCTGTACTCAAAAAAACAAAATCATATGTGTGTCATGTGTTTGTTGTTTCGGTGAAAAATGTTTCAAAATTGCTGTCACTAGCAATAGCTATTACTGCAATTTCTATAGGATAAATCACCGATAAGTTATAATAGGTAGATTTAATTTTCATAAAATCCTATTAAAAATAAGTTTTAATAAAATTATCGCTAAAAAAAATATTTGTAACGATTTTTTGCATATATTACTAAAAATTGACAATTAGTGACTTTTTTTTGTCACGATTTTTATAAATTGTCGCTAAAACTTATAATTAGTGAGTTTTTTCTATGATGAATTTTTCAAACGGTCGCTGAAAATTAAAAATTAGTAGCGTTTTTTTGTTACGATTTTTTAAAAATGCCGTTATAACTTATAATTAGTGACATTTTTGTGACAATTTTAAACTGTCGTTGAAAATTAATAATTAGTGACGTTTTTTAATAATGTTTGATGAAAAATGACATTAATTATCAGAAGACCTATTGAATAATAAGTTCACTTATTAAGACTTACACATAAGTCTCCTATTTCTCTACTACTACTCTACTCTGCAATTATATTGTCGGTGTCACCACTATGACACACTAGTGGCGGCGATTCTAAATTTATTTTGTTTCTGGTATCAATTAGAAACTTTTTAAAAATCTCATCAAATATTCAAATTTAGGAACTAGTTAGATTATGATTTTGATTTTGATACGGTGGAGTTACCCTTGATCATGTCAGCACCATGTCACTATTATTATAGTCACCGCCACAACATAGTACCAACACCTCTAAACATCATTACACGAGTGATCACCAATACTACTACCATTGTTGCCGCCGCCACCTCTATCACATCATCACCAGTTGTACATCACAACTATTAACATATCCTTTTTAAAGTTGCAATCAAACATATAAAAACTTTTTTGTCATTTTTTTTTTTTTTTTGTGGAGGAATTTTAATTCAGCTGAAGTTTTTGAAAAAAAAAAATTCAAATCAAATGGAAAACATTATAAATTTTAAAAATTAAAGTTTTAAATTTTTTCATGAATTTGTAATTGTTTTGTGAAATCTCCACTGATTTGTAAAGTTTCCTCTTTTTTTTGTTTTGTTTTAAATAAATGTCATCCGCAAAAAACAATCTTTTCAAGAAAAAAAAAATTTTTCCGTCAAAACAAATGGAGCTTGTACAATTTTTTTTTTTCTTTCTTTGTAAGCCCCATCTTAATTAGAGAGGTTGTAAGGGTGGTATTTAAGAAGTAAATTTTAAATTTACTTTTTTAATTGAAGAAATTTAACAAAATAATTAGGGCAGCCTAGTGCGGACATATTTGGTGTTAGTCCTATCTAAATTAAAGACTACTTTCATCATTTACCAAACAAGATCATATGAAACAAATTGACATTCCTATAGTGCCTGTTATTTCAACCCTGATCACTATAGGATGAATGACCCTACTAACAAAAAAATAAAATTAAAAAAATTGGTACAGTGTTGTGCTAATCTTGACCAATCTCTTAATTATTGGTGAAAGATCATATCATCTTTATTAAAGTTGGGAGGATCAATTTTGAAGCTAAAAAATAAAGTTATAGCACTCAACAGGTTTGTGATAAACTCAACCTTGATGACAAGATCATCTTGAATGATACGTGTTATCGAGTTGCTTTGCTTTTTTCAGTTGGAAGGTTATTTTTAATCATGACATTGTTGATTTTGTGAAAATTCTTGTTCAATTGAAGTCGGTAAAGGATATAGAGACTTCAACTTAAAAATAAATAAAATAATTAAAAATAAAAAAATCACAATTCTAGGTCAAAAAGAATAAGGGGTTGGCTGGCTGACTGTCCAAATACATCTTTTTTTCATTTCGAGAAATTTTGATGGTAAAAGGTATTTTTATCATTTGACAGTGCCATTGAACCAATCTTAAAGTTGTATATTCATGGCGAAGATTCTATATGACATATCTATATGCCTAGTTTTTGTTCATGCAAAAGACCTATGGTCCAACCTCTTCACTACTTGCAGTTTGAAAATCATAACAATATTATTTAATATAAAACAACCTCGTTATTTATTTATTATTTTAAAAGCTGTAGTAATATGTAGGCTGCAACCAGTGAAAAGGGCAATTGTGGTGGAAGAGAGGATTGTCTTAATTTTAATACGTTAACTAGCTATATAACAATTTGCAAACAAATAAACAAACAAACAAAACGAAAAAGAAAAGAAGAGAAATGAAGTACAAACAAAAAAAATTTATCTTTATTTGTAGTAAATTACACCCGCAATCTATATAATTTGCCTTTTTGTCAATTTTGTTTTGGTAGTTCTGATTCTAACAATTTTACTCTTAAAATTTTTCAAATCATTTTAGAAATTAAACTGCAATCAAGGGGGCAAAATAATCAATTCACTCTCCCCAAAGTGAGGGATTGTCCTCCAATTCAAAATGGCCAATTCATTTTTTTAATGAACAATTTTGCCATTTAACAAATGTTCTCAAATTGGATTTAATTGACATAATTTCAAAAATTAAAGAAAAAATTGATGCAATTTTAATTATTTTGACTAAATTGACACATGAAATGAATTATAATATTTTTTACAAATTTAAAATCTGAAAACAGTTGAAAGTTCATCACAAAAGGAGAGAAAGCATTGATGGGATTTGGAAATGTTGATTGAAGTCCATGTTCTGTGGCTCTTTGTCGTTCCAATATTATGGAATTGTGAGTGTAGTTAGGATTATTATAGTTATGTGCTCTCATGGTTGACATTGGCTTTGTGGCTGAAATTACACAATGAATTAATACACTCACTAGGACATCCAAGAAAAATAGAAGTGATCAATCTTGTTGGACCACTCCCCACCAGCTAGGCTTGTTTAATATAGTACTATATCAACCGTTTACTCTCTCCCTTTCTCTCTATCTATCTATCTCGCACATACACAAATGGCTAAACTTGATTGTTGGAGGATTTTGTTGTTGTGAGGTCTTGTTTCCTTTGTCTAGCTTTTATTCCATGAAAGTTGTGGTCCTCATGATTGTGCATTTCATGTAACCCATTGTCATATAATTTTAGTATAATTTCAGCTTTAAGTGGTAGATAGCTTGATACTTATTGTTTTTATCATTTTCTAACAATTTAAATATTTTAAATAAGTAGTCATCTAAAATAATATTAGAGTCTATCTTGTGGAAGTCTTGGATTTAAGTCACTCTATTTGCATTATTTCTTCTCTTTATGTATAGATGTTTAGATTTTCTAGTGCAAAATGAGATTGAATGTGATGGAGAGTGTTAGATAGCTTAACCTATTTTCTAACCATTTAAGCTATTGGCACTACCAGTGATCTAACATGAAGAACCCTGTAGGTTAAGATCAAGTTCCTCTTCTATGAATCTTTCTAGTAGTTGTGTTATGATAATCTAACAATCTTTAATTAAAACAAAACGACTTTGTTTTAGGGTTTGTGGTTTAAAAAAGAAATATATGATATTTTGATTTCATTTTACTTCATTTTAAACCCGAAACGTTAGATTATTTTATTTACATGTTATGCGCTATGATATAAAATACAATAAAATCATTACACAAAAGATTATGTCAAAAGGGGTCATAGTCTATATCAAAAAGAAAATTGTTTGAAAAATGAGGAGAAAAAAAAAAGGTACTATAGATGAAATGAGCGACGAATCTAAATAAGATAAGCATTGCATAAGACTGCTATCATGATCGAGTCTAAATAAGATAAGCATTGAATAAGACTTCTATCATTATCGAGTCTAAAGATGATTACATCTATGCAATTTTGTCGTACGTGCAGAGAGGTTGTTTCTAATTTCTAAAACAAAATTCTCCATTTGTTCTCAAATATTTTGAAAAATCTAAAAACCCTTGAGATATTGATTTGTGATTATTTTTCAATTTTAAATCATGAAATATCAATCATAATCAAACAATCAACAACAAATCAACATGAAAAAAACTACAATTGGAGCACATCCAATTGTAATAAAAAATCACAGGCCAAAGTCAAAAAATAATCCACTAAGAAGACAAAAAGAATTACACACGAGTACCCTCAATTACTTAGCGAATCTACACCCGAATTGAACTAACTCCGATGTGCCTCTTCCACCACCGTCTTCACTTCAGAATTTCCTTGGCCAACGTTGAATCTACAACGCCAATGTCGAATCCACAACAATAAGCCACTCCAGAATCCACCAAAGCTTCAGGCCCAAGTTCCCCAGAATCCACTGATGAATACCTCTCTTGTCATGTGAATAAAAGAACGAAAACAACTCTTGATGTTTGACACTATATAGTTCATTGATCAATCAATCACTTTCTATACATCAAGGAAACTCATGTAAACCATCCTCCAATATAACACACTTTGTATTTTACACCTCTCTGAGAATTTAGATGGATTAAACCGTAAAAGTAGCAAACAACGCACTTTAAACTAAATAGAGTCGTGATGACCTCTTGAGCACACACTTCACCGCCCAAGTCGTGTGAGTAAAGGCGGTGCAAATCATATAGGCCAACCGCTCCAGCACAACATCCACTGCTCAAGCGGTGAAACATATTTACCAGAAGTTCAGTTTGCAGGCAAAGATACTAGATAATTCACTTCAGTGCTCGAGCGGTATAACAAAAAATGCTCAAGACACAGAATATCAATACAAACTCCTCTACACTGATGCAATTTGGGTTGGATTAGCATCTAACCACTCACACCCTCATTGAAACAAAAGAAAGAATAAAATTATAATTAAAAAGACTTTTGTCAAAGGAGATTGTCAATTATAGAAACCTAACATATTTCTAGCAACTCCTCATCCTTTAGTTGTTGAGGCATGCCTTTGACATATGTTGTTTGTTTGAGGAGCAAATCTTCCATGATGATCCCTATAAAAAATAATGGAAAACATTAAACTGATCATATATGTTTACAAAACATATGCTTTTTTTTCACATTAGCAAACAAACATGTAAAAACCAACATGTAATTTTTTTTATTGTCTCGAGCCGACATTAGATCAATCAGAATTGGAGCTCCATGTGACAACGAACTCAGGAAGTTTTGTGTCCAGTAAAGGTGGCAACATAGTTAGCCCTACAAAAGATGCACTTGTTGCATTAGTGGCTATATACATAGACAAGACTAGGATAGCTAGCTAGCATACCTAACTAAAGTGACTACAGTTCTGCTACTAATATAGAAATTGATTGCAGAATCAAATACAAAATATATATAAATAGACAAAATTTATTATTAATGGGATTCATTTTAAAAAAATACTTATTTGCTCGTATATATTTTGTATCTGATTCTACTATTGGTTAATGATTTTGTAAATAAAGACCATTAAGACATTAGAGGTTGATCTCTTGTAATTTACTTTGTTTAGCTTTGTTTAGTATTAGAATCCAAGCAAAGAGTTAGACGGCTAGTTGGTGAGGGAACATTGATAAAACAATCCTCCACCACCACCACCACCACCAAAGGTGGTTGCTGAGATGCACACGTGTGTGTGCAAAGCAAGATATGATTTGTCACGTGCAATCATTTGAGCATGCCATGGGTAATGGAAGCCCTGGGCCATATGGATGGGATTCATGACAGTACTAGAGCTTCCACTGATTGAGCTGAACTGGTCATGGGGGGGTTGTTTGATATAAACTCCAAAACAAAGGGGGAAATGTGGGCTCTCCTCATTTGAGTCTCAAAGCTCTTAATTGGCCTCTTTTTTTTTTTTATGCTGTGTTTGGTTGGGGGATTTGAGGAGGGATTTGGAAAGGAAAAAGGAAAAGATAGGTGAAATGTGAATAAAACATACCTATATTTCACCTAGTTTCACACACCTTTTCCCTTTCCCTTTCCAAATCCCTCCAACCAAACACAGCATTATTCTTTCTTTTTTGTGGGTAAATTGTAGATTGTAACATGGAGATGGGAAGTCTAGGCACAAACAAGACTTGACGTCCTAATAAAATACAGTGAATTTGGCCAATTAAACTAGTCTCAGTTAATTTCTTATTTTTTGCTTCAATTGCTAAAATATTCTTGTTATTGTTGCCTTCTCTATATGTGTGATTAATTAATTATTATTATGAAGAATAAGGTTGTTAAGCTAATGAGTGAGTGATTTCGGACTTGTCTGGTATAAGTTGAAAATTGACAATAAAAAAAAAAAATCTAATTCTCAGTTTTTTCATAATCAACATTTTTTATTTTTACACAATATAGAATGTTAGGAAATTAGTAGTTAGATTACAACGTGAGTTAATGTCTCTTCATATATTTAAATCTAAAGCCTCATACGGGCACCTGCGTATTCTCTCAAAACAACTTGGGGTGTAGCCGAGTCAAATAGTCGACTTATTTATGCTATATTTGTCCAAACATAAGATATACTTAACGCGTGATATATATTTTAAAATAAAATAAATTATAAACTATACTAAGGAGGACCTTTGCCCTCTGTATCCAAAGTTCTACAATAAAATACTTGACATTAGATGAGACTAATATTTATGTTGTAACGCTCAATCCATTTGTCAATACTACTAAGTAGATTTTGACATGCTTAATTTTTCTCATTCTGAGTCTACACAAACACACACACATATATATTTACTAGTGGTGAATGCAAACACATATGCAATAGCACATTTACACTTTTGGGAGATTGATGAAGGAAGAAGTGGGATGAATTTGAAAACTGTTTTGACACTTTTTTATTATTATAACTGTTTAGTAGTAATTTTGAAGGGTATTTTTGAATGGAAAAAAAATGAAATAACAATCGCACCAAATAAAATGAACACTATATATAATAGAATAAAGGAAAAGATATATTATAATCTAGGCGTTTGTCTCTTATAAATCCTTCTTTTTGGCTCTCCAGATAGAGATTAGGACACAAAATAAGATCCATAATGGCCAGTTGGTAAGGGAACATTGATTAAACTAATCCACCAAAGGGGTTGTTAAGGAGCACACACTTTCATGAACAGAGCAGCCTGTGATTATCATACCCAATTCAATTCTAGACTGAATACCTTCAAGAATGGTACCTTGGCCATATTCATAGATTTCAATATTCTTTTATTGCTACATTTGGAATAATATTTTGCTTCTGTGGGGATATATTTTCTGAGTACCAACACGTGGCAAGGTGACGCCGACGTGTTAGCCGAGGTGCCACGTGTCCTGGTCGTGACGTCGAGGTGATCTCGGCAAGGCCGAGGTTATCTCCGAAGATATCGGAATCCGAGATAAGTGGATAAGGGACAAGAGTCCTAGAATGAAAAGGGAATTCAACCTGGATGAGGGACAAGAGTCCTAGAATGAGAGAAGACTTCAGTTTGTATTAAGATAAGACTCTTAGAGAGTTTATCCTAATCTTACTGAGAGTCCAAGATTAGCAGTAATCTTGAGTCCATAGAAATTAGGCTTCTATTGGGACGAGGTTTATGTTGGCTATAAAAGAGAGGCACCCCCATGGGTCTAAGGTATGTTTTTTATGCTCAAACTAGTGAGTTTAGCACTATTGATTATCTTTGAGAGATATTGAGTACTGACTTGATCGTCAGAGTACCCCCGGGTGGCGAACCACCACCGGAGTCTTCTCTTTTTGTTGGAGGTTAGTTAAAAGCCATCTATTCTGCCGGTACTCTCCAGTTGATTACTAAGCGGGCAGTGTGATCAAAAAATCACTCACACAATTTGGCGCCGTCTGTGGGAAAGAAAGAAGAATAGATGGCCAATGACGGACAGAAGGATCAGACTGGAGACAATGCTCTTACTGAGAATGGGAGACCTATCAACCTCGACGTTGAAGGGGACAACCGTAACACAGAAACTCGTGACCAGAGTCACGGAGTGAAAGACGCCGGCCAGGAAGGTGACGCACCAAAGACAACAGATTAAAGCGGATACTACAACGAAGATGACCTCCGGGTATGGAAGGACAGATACCTGCGGAAGAACAAAAACCCTTCCAGAAGGGATGCAAAGACAGGGGGCATGAGCGCTCCCAAGGAGATAACATTCAAGTATAGAAGAACTCATCCTGAGTGAGCAGATCCCGGATTCCAGATCCTGGATCCCGGATCCGAGAAGGCATGATCTCAGCCTAGACAAGTAGGCCCGAGAAGACGAGAGCTCAGCCTAAGTGAGCAGATCCCGGATCCTAGAAGACATGATCTCGGCCTAGATGAGTAGGTCCGAGAAGAGAAGAGCTCAACCTGAGTGAGCAAATCCAAGATTCTAGCAGACAAGATCTCGGCACTTAAGTCCGAAAAGAGAAGAGCTCAGTGAGCAAATCTTAGATCCCAAAAGATAAAAAAGAAAACACATAAGGTTGGACTGCAGTTAGCCAGGTTGAAGACCTTTTATAAGGTTCGCAAATGAGTATGTGGAAGCCATGCAGGGGGCAGAGAGAAGAAGAATATGTTTACCACTTGTTGAAATTTGTAACAATTTACAAGTTGGTTAAACCGATATGATGTTTACCACTTGTTGAAATTTGTAGCAATTTACAAGTTGGTTAAACCGATATGATGTTTACCACTTGTTGAAATTTGTAGCAATTTACAAGTTGTTTAAACCGATATGATGTTTAAACACTTGTTGAAATTCTGTGTGAATTTACAAGTTAAAGTTAAACTGAGATAATGTTTAACACTTGTTGAAATTCTGTGTGAATTTACAAGTTGAAGTTAAACCGAAGTCATGTTTAACACTTGTTGAAATTCTGTGTGAATTTACAAGTTGAAGTTAAACCGATGTGATATTTAAACACTTGTTGAAATTCTGTGTGAATTTACAAGTTGAAGTTAAACCGAGATAATGTTTAACACTTGTTGAAATTCTGTGTGAATTTACAAGTTAAAATTAAACCGATGTGATATTTAAGCACTTGTTGAAATTCTATGTGAATTTACAAGTTGAAGTTAAACCGAGATAATATTTAACACTTGTTGAAATTCTGTGTGAATTTACAAGTTGAAGTTAAACCGATGTGATATTTAACACTTGTTGAAATTCTGTGTGAATTTACAAGTTAAAGTTAAACCGAGCTCATATCAAAAGAAGATTGGTTTAAACACTTGTTGAAATTCTGTGTGAATTTACAAGTTATAGTTAAACCGAGGTTATGATAAACACTTGTTGAAATTTTGAGAAAAATTTAAAAGCTGAAGTTAAGCCGAGGTTATGATAAAAGATGATGGTTAAACACTTGTTGAAATTTTTGAGAAAAATTTACAAGTTAAAGTCAAGCTCAAGCAATATCTGCGTACTTGCCGAGACTACCAGGTTGTCAAAACTTGAAATATGGAAAACTGAAGTCTTGATAGAAGACATTGAGAAAGTAACAAGTCCTAAGCAACACTTGTGAAAATATTTGTTACAATATTTTCAAGTGTTAGGACAAGGCCGAGATGAGCAAGATTAGAAGTTGTGACAGAGGTATTTTACTCGAAGAGATTGCACAATCAAGGTGTACTTTGAAGACATGCAAATTATTCTAAGTATAGAATCATACAAGAGCAGAAAAAATAAGACATACATTCAAAGAAGAAATCAGAGAAATGCATTTAAAGAAGAAAGAAGGCACTTCGGCCTGAATATTGAAAAATAAATTATTCAGACTACAAAAATGGCACGTCAGCCGGATTAAAAGCATACAAAGACGGACAAAGTACAAGGTACAAGGTACAAGGAGTAAAAGAAGGAAACAAAACTACTCGGCATCAATGGTAGGATATAGAAGACAGTTGGGAAGACTTCTCAGCAGCCTTCTCGGCCTCGAGCTCAGCATTGATCTCCCGAAGAGTTTGATCAAGGCTCTTCTCGGCGATTGGCACCTCGGAGTTTGAAGGCAAGGATTGAAAGTAAGAATCTGGAAAAGACAAAGAAAACAGAAACAAGAATGTAATTCGTAATCAAGAATGGTAATGAAACTATCAGGAAATCAAGACAAAAAGATTGCACAGGTGTGTCAAGCCAAGAACAGTAGCAGAAATCAACAGAAGATGATTTGGAAACAACAGGTAAAACAACAATGGTGATTAACAATGAAGCAGAGCTTCTTGGAAAGCAACAAGAAATAAAACCAGGAGGAAACAGTGGCTTACTAGAAAGAGGGAAGCCGGAATGAGAATTGTCGAAATCTGACGACAATGACAGAATGACATAAACTTCACCGGAGGAGAGGAATGAAGACAGTTGCAGAAGCTTGAAAGCTTGGAACAATGACGGATTTAAGCAAAAGAGCTAGAAGGAGAAAAAGCCAGAGGATTGAATGAAAAAAGAGAAAAATAGTCAAGAAGACGACAAAGTTCAAAGATAAAGCCAAGTGCACAGGCACTAAGTAAGTATGTGAAGAACAAGAAAGTAATGACCCAGACACGATACTAGCAACAGAAAGAAGATATGACAAGAACAGTGCCAGGCATTCAAACAATTCAAAACTTGAAGACAGACGAAAATAGAAGGCAACAGATGGCAAGTAAACAGATTCAGAGGAGTTATGAAAGATTGAGCTTAATAGCAAGTAAAGAGTTTGTGAACCTACTAAGTGAAATGAACGCCGATATGAAAATCGCCGGAGTCAAATAGATGACTGGAAATCGGGAACTCACCAGAGAGTGTGAGTGGAGCAGTTGCAAAGCTCTTGGAGTTTACGAATTAATGAAACCAGAACCTCGGCTAGGAGGTGCGATTTTAAGAAGCTTGGAAAGCATGAAACTTGATTCTTGACACCAGTGGAGAGTAAAGTCTAGGGAACTTTGAGGTCGGCGAGTTTGATCTCGGACAGAGGGGCACAGATGAACGAACAGTGTAGGTTCCATCACGTCAGAATGCCGAGGTAATAGAACCTAGGGGGCAATTGTGGGGATATATTTTCTGAGTACCAACACGTGGCAAGGTGACGCCGACGTGTCAGCCGAGGTGCCACGTGTCCTGGTCGTGACGCCGAGGTGATCTCGGCAAGGCCGAGGTTATCTCCGAAGATATCGGAATCAGAGATAAGTGGATAAGGGACAAGAGTCCTAGAATGAAAAGGGAACTCAACCTGGATGAGGGACAAGAGTCCTAGAATGAGAGAAGACTTCAGTTTGTATTAAGATAAGATTCTTAGAGAGTTTATCTTAATCTTACTGGGAGTCTAAGATTAGCAGTAATCTTGAGTCCATAGAAGTTAGGCTTCTATTGGGACGAGGTTTATGTTGGCTATAAAAGAGAGGTACCCCCATGGGTCTAAGGTATGCTTTTTATGCTCAAGCTAGTGAGTTTAGCACTATTGATTATCTTTGAGAGATATTGAGTACTGACTTGATCGTCGGAGTACCCCCGGGTGGCAAACCACCACCGGAGTCTTCTCTTTTTGTTGCAGGTTAGCTAAAAGCCATCTATTCTGCCGGTGCTTTCCAGTTGATTACTAAGCGGGCAGTGTGATCAGAAAATCACTCACACAGCTTCTTTTATTTGGCACCTTTGTATTGTTATTATTATTGTTGTTTTTATTTTTAATTTAGATTTATTAAGGTATAGTCTTATAACAAGAGCTTTAAATTTATATCTCACTACAACAAATTAAGAACTTCAGACAAAAATTTAGGGACGAAATATTTTAGTTGTTAAAAATGTCATATTTTTAGGAGAATGGCTCTTCTCCATATCACTATCTTTTGTACTTGACTATACTCTATTTTGGGGTCTCATTCCGGATCCACAACACTGTTCATCTTGTAAATCTCATGCTAAAAATCATTTGTGCAAAAAATAAATTTCATCAGATATCGATAAATAGATGAAAAAAATCATATTTGTTTTTAATAAAATGAGTGGTTTAAATTTAAACACATAGTTGTTGTCCATTTAAATATATATATATATAATTTGTTCACGTATCTAATGATATTCGATGAAGCTAATTTTTTGTACATACATTTTTACTATGAGATTTATAAGATGAACGGTTTGAATTATCATTGTGGACCCGAAATGAAGCCAATAAAATAGAGTATGATGAAATATGGAGGATAGTAGTGACATGGAAAAGAGTCATCCCCTATTTTTAAGTGAGAAAATTGCACAATACTATTCTTTTGGGACTAAAATTTTCATTTACAAAAGTAAACTTTTTTTACAAGAAATTATTTTGTTCCTAAAAGTGTATTTATTAGCGGCATTTTAAAAAAAAAAATTCATTAAGTCTTTTTTTAACATTTTGGGACGGTCTTTTTGTGTTGACTCATATGATAATTAGTGGTCTCCTAATATTTTTTGCTACAATTTTTTTTCCTTTTAGAAACGAAAAAAAGTTAGCCTCTAAGACACTTATTTATTGTAATACCTTAAATTTGAAATTCTACGTAATTTTCAATTGCAAGCTGGACTACATTAATTGTTGAAAGGAAAAGACTCACAATATGTTTGACCCAGATTATACATAGTTGAAGAGGTTGTGATCCACAGAACACCCATTATCTAAAATGACTCATATTTCTAAGTTCTCACCGATCCAAATTAGATGTTTATTTAGGCCTCTGATTATTTGGGCTGGATTTGAAAATTAAACACAAAAAAAAAAACATAATTGGTGTCTTGAGCCTTGCATTGGGTTTGGTCTAAAGTCCAGAACTACATAAATGTGGGCTTTCATTTTCATTCTGGCTCTTGGTCAAAGTTAGATTTGCATCCACAAAAATGAATTGACATTTCGCCAAAGCTGTGAATATCAACCAGCCCTCATTGGTAACTGGCAATTTGGTTTCAATTGGGCAGTTTCAGTGCTTTTAACATTATTGGTACTATTACTTACTAGTTAGGATATTCAACTGGACCATGCTCTGATAATAGTTGCAAACAAAAATTTCAATATCAGAGTGAATTTATTTTTGAAATTCGTGTCCTTGAATCTTAGAGGTTGAATGTTTTACATTAGAGTCAATGGGGCTAATGGGGCTATAGCACTCTTAATTAGGGATGGACATAGGTTGGGTTGGGTTTGGCGTGGATTTGTAGTAACTTAACCGGCTCCCTATCATAAAGGTGACAAAAGATTGTGTTGATTTGAACTAAAATGACATAAAATAAAGAGTGCTATAGCCCGGTTACTGAGAAATTATCAACACAATGCTAATGGGGCTATAGCATTCTAAAACAACACAATTGTCCTTTATTTAGTTCAATTATTGCCCTTTATGTCATTTTAATTTTAAAATTTTTATGAATTTAGTTCAATTAATAACGCAAATTAATTTTTTTTAAAAAAATTAGTCACTGAGTTAATTGATGTTAACTCACGAACAAATTTATAATTTTACTTATAAAAACATAATGCATGCTAATTATGTACACAGTTTCATTAAAAACCACTAACAATTATAATTAATTATACTAAATTAAAACAAAATCATAAATTTAACAAAGATCAAATGATATAAAGGCGAAAATATGAAGACTATGAAGTAATCCTTTTTTCCCACATTCATTCATTTCAGTGCACACAATCAATACACACATTAAAAAAATTAAAATTCTTAAATCGTTTTGTTTCAATAACACATTCATCTTCCATTTCAAAATCTATGTTTTTTTTTTTTCATCCACACCAACCCTTCCTTCGCCAGCGTTGTCACCACTCTCAGCCTCCCATCACCATCACCACCACCACCACCACCACCGCCCCCACCGTTACTCCTAACTCATTCCCTTTGGTCCTAAACCTCCACAATCAACCTCCAAAGTGGGTTGTTTGTGGTATGGGACTTGTGGGTGTGTATGATTTATGGCGGAAGATTGTTGTAGGTGGAGGAGAAAAATGGCAATGGAAGGAGCTGCGGAGGAGAGAGGAAGTATCGGCGATGGAGGACAATTGTGTTGTTTTAGAATTAAGGTTTAGATGACAAAAGATGAAGACATTATGGTGTTTTAAAATTAGGATTTGGGCAAAACAAAATAAAGGTATTATAGTATTTTTATTGGGACAAATACAAAATATATATATCAGAGTTTGATCATTGTCTCAAAATAAATATTGAATTTTTTATTTTGTTAATTTAAATCTTAATTTTTTAATTTATTTTTAATCTAAATAATTTGTCTATTTTTATTAGCTAAAATAGAAGAAAAAAATAGTATTTTAGTCATTAAATTAGAATATAAAATGTCAAAAATACTCATTTTTATTGAATTTAATGAATAAAATATTTTTTTTTTTTGTCAATTTTACTTAATGAAAATAGATAAATGATTTACATTAAAAATAAATAAAAAGTTTAGGGTTTAAATTTAAAAAAATTAAAAAAATATTTTGTTATAAAAATCAAATTTTATAATTTTTTTTAAAATTTTCATTTTAATTTACGACAAAATTATATTAAAAAATTCATTAAATGTGTAAATCAAATAATTGGTGGGTGAAAATTGAACACAGTGGAACAGAAAAAGAAAAATACTCCATAAATATGGATTGCCCCCATCAGAATTTGAGTTGCACCCCCATGATGGCACCCAAAAAAAAAAGGGTCAATTATTTTTTAGATTTTTTTTTGCTTTTGTAATTTTTTTACAAAATTATATCAAAATTTTTTATTTTTGTCAATCTATGTTGTCAAGACAAATTTAAAAAGTATATTTTTTTTTTGAAAAATTCTAAAAAACACTAAAACAAAAATAAGTAAAAAATATTACTTATTTTTTTGTCTTTTTGATTTTTTATAAAAAAATTAAAAATTTTCGGTTCGTCTTGTCGAACTAAATTTAAAAACTTAAAAAATTTTAATTTTTTTTTTAAAAAAAACTCATTAAAAACGAAAAAAAGTTTAAAAAAAAAATTAAAAAAATTAAAAATGCACTTCCCAAAACACCCATCATATTTGTGTAATTTTTTAATTTTTTTGTCTGTGTCATAATTCTCCAAAATTGAATTACCTACGTGGGTCCATAAGTAGCGATTTTGTCGATGCCGCCGCAGCAACTCACCGGGAGGTTTTCATATATTCGATGAATTACCATCTGTTGTGCCTGCAAACTTAGAGGATTTCATTTGGAAGAATGTGGCTCCACCGAAGGTGCAATTTTTTGGGTGGTTAGTATAGAAAGGGAGGATTAAGACATCCTGTTATCTGCAAAGAATTAGAGTCCTTAGTGATGCTTCAAATGTTAACTGTATCTTCTGCAGGAATGAATTGGAAACTGTCACTCATGTGCTGCTGCGCTGCCCTTTTAGTTGGAGAATTTGGTCCAATGTTATTAAGTGGTGGGGAGTATCTTGGATGCAGCCGAGGTCAGTGTCTGGTCTTCTGCAGCGGTGGGCTGGTTATAGATGCAACAAAAGGGAGAAGGTAATCTGGAAGATCATTCCATTGGTGATGCTATGGTCTATATGGAGGTAGAGGAATGAAAGTCTTTTTAATGGCACACAAGTGGATTTGGAAAAGTTGTGTGAATTTATTAAAATAAGGATTGTACTAAGGTTCAGAGTCTCTAACCCTTCTTTTTGTTAATCAGTCAATGATATTGTGTTCAATTTGCAATATGTGAAGTTCTGCATTATGAACTAATGGGGTTAGTCTGAGATCTGTCTGTTGTTGTGCTCTGTTGTGGATCTGATGTTTCTCTGATGCATTGGTGGGAGGGAGGTAAGTTTAAGAAGAAAGATAAGGTATTAATGATATGGTTTCGTGCTACTAATCTGCTGTTGATGCTGCTGCATTAATTGGTTGCCTAGTTGCTTTTGATTGGTGCTGCTGCATTGGATGCTGCTACTGCATTGGTTCTTTGTTGTTCTATTTTTTTTCTTGCTTTGGTTGCTTTTGATTGGTTTCTCACCAATCTTGGGTCTAGTGCTAGCATATGATTGTGCTTTCTTTGTAGTGCTAATCTAGTTGGGATTGTTGAGGTTAGCTATGATACTTAGTGCACTTTCCCGCTTTGTTGATGTAAAATTTTGCATGTATTATACTTTTCATCAATAAAGTTTTTTTGCTAATCAAAAAAATATATATTTGAAACCCTAATTTTCCAGACAAACTATGAAAGGACAGCCTACGAAGTAGTCTTCCAGGGTCATTCTTGATCTATTTCTCAATCAAAGCTCTACACCTTTTTATTTTTATTTTTATTTTTATTATATTTATTATTGCATTTTGCATTGTAATTTACGAGTTCATATGTTTTGTATTTTGTACTTTGTTTTCTTCCATTAATATTCATTCAAAGAATAAAAATGTAAAAAAAAAAAAATCGATCATTTTGTTGTTTTGTCTAATGTTGTTTCTGCTAATGAGATAAGAAAACGCAAAAGCCCCAACTTGATTTTGCCCTAATCTTTTTCTTTGTTTAGGACTTCAAAGATGAAGAAATCGCAAATTTTTTATATTGAGTAAATTATATTGGTAGTCTTTGTTTTTTAATTAGATTGATTTTCACCTTTAATTGTAGATTTTGGTTCAATTAATAGTATTGATTAGGATTTTTGAAAAAAAATATTCACTCGGTTGAGGTTAATTAATTAAGTTGAACGCATTCATTTTTTTTGTAAATAAAAACATGACACATGCCATTTATGTATTTATTTTTTATAATTAAAAAAAAACGAAAAACACTAACAATTGTTATCAATTAACAAAATTATAAATTCAGGTGAAAATTGAACCAATTGAAATTATAAGAACCAAAATGACATAGAGGCAAGATATAAAGACTACCGGTGTAATTTGTGGTTGGTTGTGTCTTTCTTTGTTTGCATTGTAATTTAGGAGTTTATATGCTTTGTATTATGCTTTGTATTGTAGTTTCTTCCATTAATATTCATTCAAAGAATGAAAAAGGTTCAATCTTCCACTAATAAGATAAGAAAGTGTGAAGCCCCAACTTGATTTTGCTCTGCTTTATTTTATTTTTATTTGTTTGTGACTGCTAGATGAAGAAATCGCTATCCCCAATTTATTTTTTATTTTTTTATTTTTGTCCTAATTTGTGGTTGGTTGTATCTTTCTTAATTCGCAATAGATATTCCTCTGATTCATGGCTGTGGGAAGGGACAATAACAGTTGCAGCAGCAAAATGTGGGTTTGATAGGACAACTGTTGAGAATGAAGCAGCAGCAACAACAACAGTTGGACAACAGGAAATAAAAGAATTTGCATTATCATCGATCTCTTGTTGTTTTTCCGGTAGGCAAGCAGGCCCGGCCCTAAGGGCAGGCCAAAGAGACTTACGCCTTGGGCCTCCAGATTTGGGCTGAAAATAGAGCCCCAAAATATGATTTTGTGTTTTAGATATTAAAAAAAAAAAAAAAAATCTAAATACTATAAGCCCAATTGAATATGGGGCTTGAAAAAAAAAAAAGCATATCATGATAGAGGCCCAATTGAACATAGGCCCAAAAATAAGAAACACATAATACCCACCCTGAGACTGAGAAGAATAAATTCACATGGGTCACTGAAAGAAACATTGAAAGAAACACATCTCTCTCTCTCTCTCGTATTGGACTGATCTCTCTCTTGCATTGGACTAGTGAAACCATGTGAGTCCACCTTCAATCCTCTCCTCTCCTCCATATTTGACTGATGAAATGATTTTGGGCATCAAAACCATGAGTCTCTCTCTCTCTCTCTCTCTCTCTCTCTATATATATATATATATATATATCACATTTAAATGGAGGAAGTTTTTGCCCTAATTTTTTCCCTAATTTCTTGCCGTAGTTTTTCCCCTAATTTTTCTCCTAATTTCTTGCCCTATATAATTTATTCTTTAAATTAGAAAATTACCTAATTTATGTGCTTTAGTGGAAGTCTATAATTTTTGTTATGCTCTAATACTGAAAGTATATTATTTGCAAAGATCAATGATTGTGAATTTGTGTGGATTTGTGATTATATACACTACTAGAAAATGGGGCATTTGCCACGGAACTATTTGTGACGGTTAAAGTGCCGTCGCAAAAAACGTGTTTTTGTGACGGTATTTAATGACGTCGCGAAATTATTTTTGTTGCGACGGAAAAACTATTTTTGTTGCGACGGAAAAACTAAGCCCGTGGCAAAAAGTAAGGTTATATGCAACGGTAAAAAAATCCGTCGCGAAATCATTTTTTTGCGACGGTAAGTGACTGTCGCCAAAAAAGATACAGGATAAATACTATTATTAGAGACGAATAACCTGAAACCGTTGCAAAAGATTTATTTTTTTGCCTTTTTGTTAATTTGCGACGGCCTTTCAAACCGTCGCAAAAACTTAATCCCATAAAAGTTTCCACTTTCGCGCCTCTCTCTCTCTCTCTCGCCCGTCCTTAATATTTCAGTTCTCTCTCGATCTTAGCCCTAATTTCACTGTGTCTCTCTCACGCCCAGCCTCTCTGTCTCTCTCGCAACGACAACCGCACCTACATGGGCAAATCTCCGGCATCCAGGTAACCCTCATCTCCTCTCCCTAAGCGCTTGTCCCTAATATTTCAGTTCTCTCTCGAGCCCAGCCCTAATTTTACTGTGTCTATCTCACGCCCAACCTTCACTCTCTCTCTCTCGCAAGGACAACAGCACTGGCATAGGCAAATCTCCAGCATCCAGGTAACCCTCCTCTTATCTCCTCTCTTCTTCTCTCCTCCTGCGAATATATCAGTCTTCTCTCTCGCGTCTAGGGTTTAGGATTGTGTTTGAGCCTCTCTGTTTTGGACCTTAGGGTTATGGCAAAATCATTGTACCGTCTAAATGATGAAGATGATTTTCCACCTTGGTCAAATTGATTGTGGTGGGAAGGGAAGGGAAGGGAAGGGATGCTCTATTTACATCGGCATAGTAAGTACGGATAGAACAGGATCTGCTAACAAACCAACTTAATCCTGAGCTTTTTGCCATTGCGGCTCATCTTAAATTGTTTTACATTGAGTGATTGTCTATACACTCTCTCTCTCTCTCTCTCTCTCTCTCTCTCTCTCTCTCTACATATATTGGGAAGTAGGTCTCCGATCTTCCCTATCTCTCTACATTTATTGCAGATTTTTTTCACATAGTCTATTCAACTTCCTTCTTTGTCTTCATCGTCTCAAAAGTTAATTAAACAAATTCATGCATTTCTTTCGTTTTCTCTTCAGATCCTGTTCTCCTTGAGTATCTAAAATGTTATGATTTCTCATTGATTCCGAGATGCCATTCATTTGAAGGTAATTGCAAGCATCAAATGACTGAGATGGCATCAGCTCATACTCAGGTCCTCCTGGCATCAAACTCATTTGCTGCTGTGCTCTCTCATTCTCAGCTATCTACTCACAAACAAATTGTATATTTTTTAATAGATCTTTTGATTTCTATCCAATTTCTTAAAATATATTTTCAATTAGACTAAATTAACATAATTTAAAAAGTTAAATGAAAAAATAGAAATAATTAAAATTATAAGGACTAAATTATAAGAGACAAATTTTAAAAACCACGTATACATAATTCGTTCTTTTTTCAATCTTACACATTGTATTCCATTTGAATTATTATTGAAGTAAGTCTTATTATATTTTGTTTGAGTGAAAAGATACGTTAACCACATTATTTTGTTTGATAACTAATATAACGATGACATATTACGTGATAAGTAAAATATGATTTTATTGCCTCAATATTGTCTTGATTGAATTTGTTATTGGTTACCCACTGTTATGCTTGTCATATCTTAAACATTTTTGTCAATATATTTATTTATTTATAGGTATTTCGAATCTGAATTCTTTTCCCTTCATATGGCAGACGATTGTACCTAGTATTCTGCAGCTATCAGCAATGGCAACTCAGATGCTGGTTATAAGCCCTGTTCTCTCATTGATTTCTGCCTTGGTGAGGAATGAATTAAGTAAATTCTTCTCCTCTATTCTTTAGTTATTGGTTCATGTAGTTACTCAAGGATGTCAAATTTCTCTTGTGCACTTGAAGGTGATCCCATTGATGGCTTTTGTCACTGCATATCTTGGTGACAAGCTTCCTAAGATATCAAAGAAGGCTAATCTTAGCATTGCTGCTCTGTCAGCCTACCTAAATGAGGTATATTTTGATTTATTACTCAAGAGATGAATAGCCGGTATTATTTCTTGCAAAATTAGCCTATGGATGCTACTATTTATTTTAAGCTCTTTGGTTGCCTCCCTACCTTTTGTTTTCGGTCCATCCCTAATTCATTCATCATCTCACATTATACGCTTTGACTGGGGTGATATGCTTAATTGTTGAAAGTGCAAGACCTTTATGCACTTTTTACCATCAGTTGAAGAGTTTGATCTTGCCATGCACCCCCCAGGTCCCAGATGGATATGCCCAAGCTTGTGGTGGACCAAGAAAAGGTGGCCCTTGGTTTGTTAAAGCTGTCTGTCATGATTTCCCTGTATTTGCTTTATTTCCCAATCCTTCACTTTGTTTTACAAAGCAATAACACTGTTTACTTTTCTTCTGATAATTTTTAAGTTTTATGACATTTGCGATCTTCACTATCTTCGTTTGCAAACATTCCTTCTTGTTACTGTAAGGTTCATCAGAGTTGGAATGTACTTCAACAGTTAAGCTTAATCTTCTACACTTTCCTAGCTCACCAAACATTCTCTATTTCAATCTATTGAATGGAGAAGATTATTCTATTTACCAAGCATATGCGGATCCAATCTGAGGCCTATTTATATTCTAGCCTCCAAGGCAGTTTTTCCCTAGTGCATGGTACACATCAGTACTCTAGTGCATTTCTTCCTCTGAGTTGGAGTGAGTATGTTTTGAAAAGGAAGCTCATGTTAGGCTCAAAAGGGTTTGCAAGGGTTATTGATAATTAGAAGAAATGATAGCCTCCCTTCATTCCTGGAGAGACTGATAAGATATCCCGACACAGGGCTACTGGCCATCTGCCGGGAATTTCGGGTTTAATCATATTTTGCCTTCAATTTGAAGTTCTTAGTTACTTCGACTGGATGAATTTTAGCGAGGGAGTATGGTTTGACCCCGATCATATTATCTTTTCTGATTCTTCCCTCCATCAGTGAGGTTGCAGATCTGTTTCCCTTCATTTTTCTGCTTTTCTTGCAAGATTTTCCCTGCCTTAATTCTTTCACATGCTATTTGTTACCCCTTTCAAAAACCTCCTTTTCATTTTTTATCATATGCTTGTCTTGATTTTGTACTAGTTCCAGTCAGTGTCTTTTCTGTCGCCTTTTAAAGTGTGATGAAGTTATCGAACTCTCTCACATAAGATTTATTTAATTTTGCTGATTAGCTTTTACATTTTATATAATAGGTCGTCCCATCGATTCTTTTTGTGAAGGCTAACAATGCAGAACGCTCTGAGGGTGCTAGGTTTCGATGGCTAGCTGATGCCAACCTGTCTGAACATTTGAAAAAGAGGAAAATGAAGGCATTAATTCCTCAGATTGTGCAAATAATATATTTTGGGGCATTATTGATATTTTGTGTTGGTTCACTGGTGGTTTTCGGTGGTTCTTTCGATTGTTGTGGCATGGTTTCGTTTATAACATCATTGGTTTTCTTGATTGAGCCAATTCAGGTAATCATATCTATCTACAATAACATCATTGGTGTTGTGTCCTAGCAAATTTCTATTATGAGAAATATTTATCAAAAATATATATATATATATTCTATTATGAGAAATATTTATCTAAAAAAATATATATATTTCTATTATGAGAAATGCTTGTTGTGGCTCCTGACTATGCCAATAAGCTTTCTTGTGGTATCGATGTGATAAAACTTTCCCTTTTATTAGTTTGTTAGATTGAGAAGTCTGAATTACCGCTGACATCAATGCATACAATGTTAAGCAATCTTTTCAGCCTCTTAAAGTGACTAGTTCATGGAAGGGTGGAAGAGATGCAAGGTTATGACATATGACCTTGAGGAGGTGATTTCAGAAACTTCTTATTGAGGTTTCTTTATGTTTTCTTTATATCTTTTTTACATTGGGAAAAAAGGACCCATTTGTGCGATGCAATTGCCAATGTGAGGGATATAATGAAACATATGGTGAAAAGGATTTTCAAACATTTTCTACATTGAAACTTGGGATGGGTTTTGGAATCTTGTGAAGTTTAGGCAAGTTAGTAAAGTCAATCAAATAGGCACCATATTCTCTATTAGTAGTCTTATTTTTGTGGTGGATCTATTTTTCTAGCATCCTATGTCTTGTTTTTTTTATTTTTGTTGCAATGGAACGAGAATACCCTTTCATATGATGTGATTTCCAATTTGAGTCAGAGATTTATGAAAAAAAGATGCATAAACTAAATGCTTATTTGGGTTAAATTTGTTTATTTTGTTTTATTGACAAGATGGAAATAGTTCTGGAATTTATTGTCATCTAATATTTTGTTGATAACCTATGCATATACCTTTTTCTAATTGTTCTTTTCTGTTTCTCACTATGGTTCAGCCTTTGAGGAGCTGTCTTGTTTTTCAATCTGAATTTGAAGAATCATGCAGGAGGTGGGAAAAGCATACAATGAATTGAAACAAGGAGAGCCAGCAATTGAACGCTTGTTTGATTTGACCAGGTTCCAATCTAAGGTAAATTTTTGGTTTAATCAACTTTGGTTATTTTCAGTTTCTAAGAAATATGGTTAGGCATTCTTTTGAATATAGACAGTTGAAAAATGAAAAATAAAAACAGAGCAATGAACTGTAAACCTACGTATTTGGGACATCAGAGTTATTCCTCATATGACTTTGGTTATTTTCAATTTTCATGAAATATGGTTAGGCTAAGCATTCTCTTGAATATAGACAGTTGATAAATGAAAAATAAAAACAGAGCAATGAAGTGTAAACCTTAGGTATTAGAGACATCAATTCATTCCTCAGATGAGTTCAGGGTGTGCTGCACTTTACTTGGGTTGTGGAATTCCGGTCCATTCTTTTATGCCTTCAGTAGATTCCTTGATCGTGCAAAATTCTCTTTTATGTCACCATATAAATTTTATTCATAAAGATAGCTATTCATTCTTTTTTTAATTTTATTTTATTATCAGCAACAAGAAAATTATTTTAACAAAAGAAACGTTGAAGTACAACTAAGGGAGGAGAAGAAGTCCACCAAGAAGATAAAACGAAAAAAGATGAAAACAAGCCACCAATCCTCACTCGTTACAGATAGTTATCCAATCCCTAGAAATAAGAACAAGAAGGAATTCTTTTAAATGAGGGAGCCACCGCCAAAGCCTAATAGGAAGCCATATAAACCACTTTCTCTCAAATACTTTCCAAGTCAGCATAATGTTCTTAAAAAATTCTAGCATTCCTTTCAAGCCATAACACCCAAAAAACCATAAGAACCACGCAACTCCAAAGAACCTGCACCCTTCCCTTCGATCCAAAAACTCGCAAGAAGGTGGAATAATCCACTTTGAAGAGGTAGATAAGTTAGCGATTAATTTGAGTAGTGTTGTACAAACAAAAAAATCTATACAGAATTTTGACCCAGAATGATGTGGCAACCCTTGGGTCCTATCATTTAAAAAACAAAGGCTCATTAATCAATGGCGGACGCAGAAATTTTGTAAAGAGGGGCCAAATGTATAATAAAAATTGACTATAAAATTTATTTTTATCACATTCTTACAAGTGTTTTGCACGTATATGGTATTTTATAAGTATACAACTTAAACATCATTCTTAAATTTGCAAATAATATTTTCATTCAATGGACATTTACAAAACAAAAAAGTATCAAAATAGGATTATAAATTTCTTTTACACTTTATACAAAATATAAGATCATAATAACATATAAGTACATTTAACATTGATTATAATCACGTTGAGTTGTAACTAACACTAATTAAAGCCATACTTGAAGGTCATTTTGGTCATAACCAAAACCACCCCAACGAGTCATATTGAATACCACTTTGAAACATAATTAAAATATTAGAATGAGATGTAACTAATTTTGATTTTATAATTTGTTAGCCCCATCACCATAATGGCCTATAACCAAATACCACAATAATTTGTAACTAACATTAATTTAAAACCAAAAATTATATATGATATATATTATGTATTATAGCATGACTGTAACTCAATGCTTCAAACAAATTGACAAAGTTGAGACTTGGGTGGAGGGGCCAAGTCTTTACAACTTATAAATCTAATAACAAATCTATATATACTAGTTGAGCTTATACAGTCTTAACAACATACTTGGCACACATGACTTGTAGGAGAAGACGGAATTCGATGAAAACTTCTTTACAAACTCTTTTTGTGTTTATTCGATTATTGTTATAAATTATAGTTCAATGTGTACAATCATTGTCTATTTTTAATAGTATTATCATCATTGTAGAATGTAATTAAAGTTTCTTTGGAGAGTTCTGTAATACCAAGAGTCCAATTGGCGGAGGGACTTCTTATTAGTGTCGATCTGTTGTGTGAAATTGATGGAGTTCCAATTGGCCCTGAATTTTGCAAAGTTTTTGTTTTAAAAGCGAACAAGCCGAACGCTGTTTTGGAAACAACATCCCGATGTCTAAGAACAATTGGAGAAGCTGTGGGAAGATACATTGTGTGGTGCTCGATTCATGTATATGTTACAATCTTATTTATTTATTTATTAAAATAAATATCAAATGTTTTACATTTTCTGTAAGTTTGAAATTAATTATATTGTAAATGATTTTTTTTTTTTTTGGTTTTTTTTTGCAGGTGCAATCCTTTTGAGTACGTGATGATATCTTCACATATCGATATTAGAGTTTACAATCTTATTTATTTATTTATTTTTTTAAAAAATATTAAATGTTTTACATTTTCTGTAAGCTTGAAATTAATTATATTGTAAATGACTTTTTTTTTTTTTTGGTTTTTTTTTTTGCAGGTGCAACCCTTTTGAGTACGTGATGATATCTTCGCATATCGATATTAGAGTTTACAGTCTTATTTATTTATTTATTTTTTTGAAAAAAATATCAAATGTTTTACATTTTCTGTAAGCTTGAAAATAATTATGTTGTAAATGATGATTTTTTTTCTTTTTTATTTCTTTTTACAGATGCAAAGCTTTTGAGTACGTGATATCTTCGCATATCGATATGGGAGCTTACTATTGATATCAAAACAAGCTACATTATATCTGTTTTTATTTTTTTATTTCTATTGTCGATACTAAAAATTTGAGTTCTTGAATTTCAAAAATTATTAGTATTGTTAGAGGTTATTTTATATATTTTTGTAAATAATATTTGATTGACAATTGTTACAAGGTACCTATATTATTCTTGGTATATGATTTTTTGAATGTAATTTGGATGTGGATGTGGATGTAGATGTATTTTTAAAAACATTAATAATTTGTATAGGAAATATTTAATAAAATAAGATTTTATAAAAAATAAATTTATTGCGACAATAATAAATCATCGCTAATGTAATTCTCATTTCCTTATATTTTATTAGCGACAGGTTAACCTGTCGCATATACATATTAGTTCCAATCTTTTGCGACGATTTCAACTGTCGCAAATAAATCTTTTGCGACGGTTTAAACTGTTGCCAATACGGTATTAACTTAATGCTACTTTTTTGGCGACGTTTTAAACCGTCGCTAATAATACCTTTTGCGACGGCAAATTCCGTCGCTAAAAAAGGTTTTTTGCGACGACAATCAACATCGTCACTAAAAATGTAATTTTTTTCCCCTTTTTTTGTGTCAGGCGAAACCGTCGCAAAAACTATTGATTAGCCGTCGCTACAAGAATGCGACGGTTTGTAACCGTCGCAAATACTTTTTGTCACGCCCCTTTCCGCCACCCCCCATTTTCCGTCGCTGCTCCGTCGCAAAAAGTCTTTTGCGACGATATATAGACCTTTTGCAACGTTTGAGATCGTCGCAAAAAGTTCGTTTTTTAGTAGTGATAGAGTAGTCATGCCTCCTAGGAAGTATATTTCTGGATGTGAAAAAAGGAAAAAGAAGCAAAAATTAGAAAATTTTATTCAATCTCAATCGGGAGCGCTTGATAAATTTTTTGATAGCAAGAAACAAATAGAAAGTTCATGTTTGGTTGATGAAGATTTGGTAATTGAAGAACTTAATCAATGTAATGAGAATGATAATGAAGATTTGGGTGTTGAAGAGCTTATTGAATGTTTGAATGAGAATGAAAATGAAGATTTGGTGAATGAGGAACCCATTGAAAGTGAAGATTTTAATATTGAATATGGACCTGTAAATATTAATGACCCAAGTAATTGGGACAAGATTGATCAGAATTTCAGAGATTTATTAGTTGAAAGAGGTCCTATAAGAAGTAATGTTGTCAATTTTCCTAGAGATGACAAGGATAGACATTTCTCCTCTACATATTACATTCGAAATTTATCAAATGGAGAGAAACAAGATAGGAAATGGGTAGTATATTCAGATGCTTCAAACAAAGTATTTTGCTTTTGGTGTAAGTTGTTTAAGGAAGATAGGAACAAGGCTCAGTTGGCTACTAATGGATTTAAAGATTGGAAGAATCTAGGTCACAGGCTTAGAAGTCATGAAACTAGCAACGAACACATTACTTATATGAGCAAATGGATTAAATTGGAAAAAATATTGCAAAAGAATGAAACAATTGATAAAGGTGTTCAAGAACAAATCAATAGGGAGAGAGAACATCGGAAAAATGTGTTACTAAGGATAATTGTTGTTATGAGAACTCTTGCTAAAAATAATTTAGCATTTCGTGGAGACAATGAGAAGATTTATCAAGAAAGAAATGGAAACTTTTTAAGTTTAATTGAAATGATTGCTCAATTTGATTCAGTAATGCAAGACCACCTTCATCGCATTGAAAGGAAAGAAATTCATTACCATTATCTTGGTCACAAAATCCAAAATGAATTGATACAGATGTTAGCGGGTGAGATAAAAAGTACAATTGTGAAAAGAATCAAAGTAGCGAAATATTTTTCAGTTATTCTTGATTGTACTCCAGATGTTAGTCATGAAGAACAAATGTCTCTTGTAATAAGATGTGTGGATGTTTCAACTAATCAAGTAAAGGTGGAAGAGTTCTTTTTAGAATTTTTAAAGGTGGATGATACATCGGGATTGGGTCTTTTTAATGTACTTAAAGAGGTATTGTGCACACTCCAACTTGATATTGGTGATATAAGAAGGCAAGGATATGATAATGGCTCTAACATGAAAAGGAAACACAAAGGTGTACAGAAAAGGCTACTTGAAATAAATCCTAGAATATTTTACACACCATGTGGTTGTCATAGTCTTAACCTTGCACTTTGTGATATGACTAACTCTTGTTCCAAAGCTATCTCTTTTTTTGGAGTGTTACAACGTATATATTTATTGTTTTCATATTCTACAAAGTGGTGGAAAGTTTTCAAAGATCATGTGGAAGGTCTCACATTGAAGCCATTGTCACAAACAAGGTGGGAAAGTTGCGTTGAAAGTGTTAAAGCAATAAGATATTAAGCTCCACAAATAAGAGATGCTTTAAATCATTTGGCAAATCTTGGTGAACCCCACAATACAAAGAGTCAAGATGAGTCTTTAGCAACATATGAAATTGAGAACTTTGAATTTTTGCTTGGCATGATTATTTGGCACAATTTATTGTTTGCAGCTAACTCAGTTAGCAAAATATTTCAAAGAGAAAACATGCATATTGATGTTGCTATAATTCAGTTAAAAGGACTCATTACCTTTCTTGAAAAGTATAGAGAAACTGGATTTTTGGATGCCGTGATTGAGGCTACAAAAGTTGCTACTCTAATGGAAATTGATCCAATATTTCGTGAAAAGCGTGTCATTCGCAAAAAGAAGCAATTTGATGAGAATGTTAGTGAAGAGATGACATAGACTGCTGAAGAATCTTTTAGAGTTAATTACTTTATGTATATAATTGATCAAGCTCTTTCTTCACTTAAGAGTAGGTTTGAACAATTTCAAGTATATGAGGAAAATTTTGGATTTTTGTTTGATTTGAAAAAGTTGAGTTCTATCAACAAGGAATGTTTGAAGACTTATTGTGTTAATTTTGAAGATTTTCTGAAACATGATAAACTTTCTAATATTGATGGGAGAAATCTATTTTCAGAATTGAATGTCTTGAAAGAAGTTTTACAGGAAGGAATCAAAAGGCCAATTGAAGTATTAAATTATTTGAAAACAATGGATGATTGTTTCCTAAATGCATGGATTGTGTTCTGGAGAAAGAAGTTTTTCAAAGTTGAAGTTAGTCAAATCTTACCTTTGGTCAACTATGTCACAAGAAAGATTGAATGGATTAACTTTGTTATCCATTGAAAATGATATGGTGGATAAATTTGATTATGCAAGCTTCATTAGTGATTTTGCAACTAAAAATGTGAGAAGAGTAATGTTTATGTGATAGTTGGTTTAACTATAAACTGGATATTGCTAAACTATAAAGCAACAAAACCAGATATTTATTTTTTTAAGTATTTGTAATAATTGTTTCCTATCTTAATATATGAAAGTAAATTTTTGTTTATAATTTTAATGATAATATGTGCAAGTAAATTTTTTTGTGGCTACAAATAAATAAATAAATTGTTGTAACTTATTGTTTTATCCATCAATTTTTTTTTTTTTAATGTAAGAAAGGCCCTATTTCCGAAGGTCGCCTTGGACCCCTTAAATCTCAGAGCCGGCCCTATGGGCAAGGCAGGAAGTGTCTCTATGTTATTGGGATTGCTAGGCGAAAGAAGGATGATGCCATCTTGGATATGGAAAATGGATACCAAGGTGCACTTGAGTTATTCAATGGGATTTTGTTGGAATTCTACTTGGTTAAGGGTTATGGGTGTAAAGCAGCAAATGCAGTCCCTTGTCAGCGTGAATGCGATCAAACTAGCATCTGGACAATGCTCAATCCATTTATGAAGATAAAAGTAGACAGTAATCATTTTAGCTTTATTGCCCCCAGTGGGGGCTCTTTTATATATTGTTAGGTGGTATGAGTGCACTTGGACCAGGACTTAGTTGTCTCTTAAGGGATGTCTACGTGCTTCATGTTAATAACAACATGTGGACTTCCGGTCCTGATATATTAGCCTCAGAGTTGGTCCTGCCACCATTGATCTAGATGGAAAGATATATGCCTTTGGTGGTGTTGATTCTAATAAATTCCCACAAGATGTGTGGGCTGAGTTCCTTGACACCAAGGTTTCAGTTCCTGAGTGGAAGCCCTTTGGCGTCCCCGCCTAACACTGTGTTTGGTTAGAAAATTTGAAAAGAGATTTGAAAAGATAAAGTAAAAAAATAGATGAAATTTGAATAAAATATACTTACATTTTGGGGCTGTTTGGAAAGTATGATTTTAGCCTAGTTTAGGCTAAAATCTACAAAAAGACAAAATAGATTAAAATAATTAATAAGACAAAATGTGACATCAAACCTATAATCATTTCACTTTTTCTCTCACAAACATCACATCTAACTACAAAAAAATTCAATCATCTTCCCAAACACAGAAATTTTAACCTACTAAAATAGTCAAAAACTAAAATAGCCTACTAAAATAACAACTTCCCAAACACCCACTTTATCTAATTTCACACATGTTTTCCCTTTTTTTTTTCAAATCCCTTTCTAAATCTCCCAACCAAATGTAAGCATGTTTTCCTTCGCGGGTTATTTGTTGTTTTACTTGATGATGGTGAGAATATTATTTTTGGAATGGAGGGAAAGAGGAAGAATATGGAGTTGATAGTGTCTCTCCTGAAGGGGCAAAAACAATTTTGATGGGTAGGCCCGACATGTGATTTATCTTTCTCTATCATATCACAGAAGATAGATGGCAATCTATGCCCCCACAGTATGGTATCCCAGTTGGATTATTGGGTTTAAAACCTGTGGCAGTTGGTCATACTTTGTTTTGGTTTGGTGATTATTATTTCTATGCATATGATATCCGTGATTTTGGGCCTGTGATTTTGCAATTTGGTTACTTTTTATGTTGCTATAGGATGGCTAATGGCTAGGGCTTGGACCCAAACCAAAACCTAACTTGGGCAAGTGTGGCCTAAACCCAAGCTCAGGCTAAACCCTTGCTTGAAATCGATTTTTTACATACACATAACTGACAACAAAATCAATTACATCAAATAATTTATTGAAAATGTTATACATATAAGATAGTGGGACTTGTTATAAAAAATATAATATCATTCAAATTGTTTCACCTATATTTTATGTGATTAATTATGTATTATTAATATGAAATCTTTGCATCAACTTTTCGGATGTTTTTGTGTTTTTTTTTTCCCCTCCTTTCAATATAATGATTTGTGGCTCAAAGGATTCCCTATTTGTTTAGGGAAAGGCTCGAAAGTTATTCTATGGCATAAGGAGAAGTAGCAGTAATAAAACCATAGAGAAACAAACTAGAAAGCAAAGCACATGATGTGTTTCTGGAAAGCTAAAGCAACTACAACGTTCGGTTATTATGTCTTTGGACTCTATGCCCAAATAGTGTAACTGTTATGGAGAAGATCATGTGTTTTTGGAAAGCTAAAGCAACTGCAACGTCCGGTTATTTGGACTCTATGCCCAAATAGTGTAATTGTTATAGAGAAGAGTTTGATACTGTTTATGTTATTTATTTCTCTTTTATTATGAGAATTCGTGGTTGATTGTTAGACTTGATATTTATTGATTTTCTAGTTATTATTGAGTTAGGTGGTATTTGATAAAGTTGAAAATTAAAAATTAAGTATTGAAAATTAAATGCTTAATTTTAATTTAAAAAATTGTTTGATAAAAATTTAAATGAATTAAAAATAAATTATTTGATATATATAAGATCAAATTTAAAATTTATTCTTTTCAAATTGTATATTTCAATTTTATATTGTAATGATGGCGGTGGTGGTGGTGGTGGTGGTGGTGATAGCAGTAGCTTGATAATGATAGCGATAGTGATGGTGGTGGTCGCGGTGATAGTGGTGGCGGTGGCATGATGGTGATGGTAGTGGTAGTGGTAGCGGTGGTGACATGGTAGCGTTGATGGTAGCAGTGGTAGTGGTGGCGGTGACATTGTGATAGTGGTTGTGATGGTGGTGGTAGTTGTAGTGGTAGTGGTGGTGGCATCGTAGCGTTGATGGTGGCAGTGGTGGCGGTGGCATGATGGCACTGGTTGTGATGGTGGTGGTAGTGGTAGTGATATAGTAAATTTATAATAGTGTATATTGATACTTATATTTAATATTTATAAATTCAGTTAGAATTAAGTAAGTTTCATATGATTTAAAAAAAAAATTAAGTTTTAACTTACATTTTAAGAGTTACTTAAATTTTTAAGTGATATCAATTGTTATTATCAAACGAGTTTAATTGATTATCACTTAACACATTCAATTTTAATATTGAATTATCTTATTAAACACGCCTTAGTAATCTATTTAATATAATATTTGTAATATTTATAACCTCTCTCATATCAATTTTTTTTAAAAACTCTCGGCCTAACACCTGCCACGTGCAATCTCCACAAATGGAGTTTTGTGCCAAACCCACGTTGATAGAAAGTTTTTCCTAAGTCAAATCTTTTTCAATTAATTTATCAAATTCTACTTATTTATGAAATTGTGTTTTGAAAATATAATTTTAAAATAAATTATTTGGTTAAAGTCATATTTTAATTTATTGTTATTGGTTTTAACTAGTGGGTTTTCTCCTTGGCCATGGAAGAAGGTTGACTTTTTTTGTCGTGGGTTGACTTTTTTAGTCTATTTTCTTTTTGTTTTTTGGTAAACTACACTAATATTTGCTAAAATTTGAAAAAAATAAATAAATAATGGGGTATTTATAATTTTTGACATAATTATAATAACCTTCTTTAAAATTCAAATTACATAACATTTTAACTCAATTTATTAGAAGATCATCAAATTTTCAATTGTACCACTATTTCAGAGACAACTGACGAAAAATCTAATTGAGACACTTAATAGTCTTTTTTATATTATAATTTTTTTAAAAAAATTGATAACATAGACAAATAAAATAATTTTATTTATTCTATTATCAAACAAGGCCTTAATGCCGACTTGTGCCGAATAGGTTAAAAATGGAAGTGTAAATGTGAAAAGAAAAGAGAAAGGTTGACGCAATCAACGGAGGAAGGAAGAAATAAAAAGGAAATGACTTCGGTGTGTTTGAGAGATCATTTGGACGGTCAAGCATGCAATATTGGGTTAGACTCGGCAGCAATGACCTGTATTGAATAGACCACAAATCCATACTAACATCATCATGCAAAAACTTTGAATGGAGCCTTTGAATGCTTATTAATCCTTCTATAAAACAAAAATAGATTACTTTTCTTGGAGGGAACTATGGGATAGGTTGGAAGTTATTGAACTTTCTAAGAACATCAATAATTAATGTGGATGCATTTGGGATGTTAGTTTGAAGCTATTTTAGTCATAAAAAGACAAAATAAATCAAAAAGTCAATAAGAAAAAATGTCACTTCTAAATCATAATCATTTTATTTTTTTTTTTACAAAAGTCAAAAAAGTAAAAAAAAAATCAATCTCAAACGAGACTTTTTAGTCCTAGATTAAAAGAGTCAAAAAGTCAAAAAGCTAGCCGACATCCCAAACGAAGGCTTAGTATTTTATGGTCAAGGAGTAAACTATATGAAAAGTCTCTCCGTATATTTTAAGGGAAAAGTTATTCTCATAGAAATTTTCATGAATAGTGTGGCGGTGACATTTTTGCAATTTATTTACATTTTAATGGGTTCTTTGTTTTGAAATGATAGACTTACAATACAGTTACATCATTTTGTACAAAATTTTTGTTAATTTTTTTTTTTTTATAGCATCATTCATGTATGATTCTAAACGAATAGAATTGAGTCAAGTTGAGCGGTTCATTTTATACCCATAATTTGTTAGGAATTGATCATTCTTAACCAAAATTGGTGAAACACGAAATAACAAATAAGGAAAAAAAAAAAAAGAATCAAACAAATCACACACATAAGAACACAAGGATTTACGTGATTCACTCCAGAATAGGGCTACGTCTACGGCTGCTGCGATTTTTACTATGATCATATAAATACAACTCTTTCTTAACCTAAAAGAGGCATCTCCTCATCTATTTGTAAGTATAGAATTAGGGTTACACGGAAGCAACATAGGAATTACGAAAGTACCCAAAAAAATTCGGTTGGGGTGTAAACCCCTCTAGACCTCCTCCCCCTTGGGGGAGGCCCCTCCAAACCCCTCATTGGACCCAGTGTTTGAGTAAACAGTAGCGTTAAGTGAACAGTACTTATCAGGGTCCACCGACCCAACAATCTCCCACTTGGAACTTGATAACACAAGCTCTTTATTATCTTCATCACATAGAGAAATGCCACAACAACTCGATCTTCTTTCATCAATCTTGAAAGCCAACTAAAGCTGCACACAACTTCAATTTGTCAATGGTGACTGTCTTGGTCAACATATCTGCTGGATTCTTGCTACCTTGGATCTTCTCAAGAGACAAAACTCTATCATTTGCAAGTGAATGAATGAAATGGTATCGCAATTGAATGTGTTTCGTCCTAGAATGAAAAGCCAGATTCTTTGCAAGATGAATAGCACTTTGACTGTCACTATGCAAAATACTCATCTCTTGCGTCTTACCCAACTCTGCTAGGAAATTCTGTAACCAAGTCATCTCCTTCCCAGCTTCAGTAATAACAACAGACTCAGTCTCTGTTGTAGAAAGGGCCACAATCTTCTGTAACTGTGAAATCCAACTCACTGTTGTACCACCTAATGTGTAAACATAACCAGTAATACTTTTTCTGTTATCCATATCACCAGCCAAGTCTGCATCAACATAACCATATAACCCGATGCTAGTTCGTCTGAAACAAAGTGCCATGTCTGTAGTACCACTCAAGTATCTAAGGATCCACTTCACTGCCTCCCAATGCTGCTTGCCTGGACTACTCATGTACCTACTAACCACTCTTACTCCTACTACATGTGCAATGTCTGGTCTAGTACAAACCATAGCATACATTATGCTACCGATAACTAAAGCATATGGAACACATTCCATATAAGCCTGCTCTTCTTCGGTCTTCAGAGACTGCTCTTTGGTAAGTCTAAAGTGGCTAGCCAATGGAGTGCTCACTGGTTTTGCACCATCCATGCTAAACCTCTTGAGAACTTTCTTGACATACCCAGCCTGTGACAACTTCAAAGTACCATTTGCCTTGTCCCTGCGAATCTTCATACCAAAGATTTTGTTTGCAACTCCAAGATCCTTTTTCTCAAATTGGTTGGACAAAAGTTTCTTCAATCTTTTTATCTCTTCAATGCTAGATCCTATGATAAGCATATCATCAACATATAAGAGCAAACTAATACAACTTTTGTCAAACCTCTTGAAATAACAGCAATGATCTGCTTGACATCTTGTAAAACTGCTGCTACATATAAACCCATCAAACTTCTTGTACTACTTCCTTGGGGCCTATTTCAAACCATACAAGCTTTTTCGAAGTTTGCATACAAACTCCTCTTTGCCATGTGCCAAGAAACCTTGTGGTTACTTCATGTAACTTTATTCCTCCAAATCTCCATGGAGAAAAGCCGTCTTCATATCCATCTGCTCAAGATGCAAATCTTCAATAGCCACAATTTCCAACACCAATCTGATAGTGGTCAACTTCACAACTGGAGAGAAAATTTTAGTGTAGTCAACGCCTTCCTTTTGTTGAAATCCCTTGGTAACCAATTTGGCCTTGTAACGTTTACTCCCATCATGTTCCTATTTGACCCTGTAAACCCACTTGTTGTGCAAAGCTTTCTTACCCACTGGTAATTCAGTCAACTCCCATGTCTGGTGTGCCATGAGTGAATCCATTTTATCCTGCATAGCTAACTCTCACTTAATTGAATCATCAACCTACAAAGCCTCATCATAACTTTCAGGTTCACCCCATCAGACAACAACAAATAATGTAAACATGGAGACCAACGCTGTGTAGGTTTAGACTCTCTTTCTAACCATCTCAACTTAGGAGTAGGAGTATGTGGCTCAGTTTGTGGAATAAGATTTTTAGGATTATTTTAAATCCTACTATTCAAATCACTCTCACTAATCTCCTCTAACTCAACATGTCATGACAAGTAACATATTCAGATTCAGATGTAGATTTATCCTTATCTTTATACATTACTTTCTCATTAAATATGACATCTCTACTTTTGATTGTTTTATGATTTTCATCATCCCAAAACCAATAACCAAATTGATCAATGTTGTACCTAATAAAAGTACATTTAATAGATTTCGGATCAAGTTTATTTCTATCAGCATAATCTATATGCACATGTGAAACACAGCCAAATACCTTCAAAAAAGAAAGATTTACCACTTTACCGTTCCAAGCTTCTTTTGGTAACTCTCCATCCAATGGAATAGATAAACCACGGTTAATCAGATATGGTGCAGTGTTAACTGCATCTGCCCAAAATATCTTTGGTAATCCGACATGTATCCTCATACTTCTAGCACATTCATTCAGAGTTCTATTCATGCGTTCTGCAACGCCATTCTGTTGAGGTGTCTTTCGAACAGTCTTCTCCATTCTAATTCCACTTTTTGCACAATATTTCATGAACTCATTGTCCTCATATTCCCCTCCATTATCTAATCTTAAGCACTTAATTTTCAGATCTATTTCAGTCTCCACCAAGGCTTTCCACTTCTTAAAGGTAGTATAGACTTTAGATTTATGTTTCAGAAAATAAACCCATACCTTTCTCGTTAAGTTGTCGATAAAGGTAATATAGTATGATGATCCTCCAAGAGATGTAACTGGTGCAGGTCCCCACACATTTGTATGAACCAACTCCAACTTTTTCTGACTTCAGTTTCCTGCCATCCTTTGAAAAACTAACCCTCTTTTGTTTGCTGAAGATGTAATCCTCACAAAAGTCAATGTCTACCAATTTCAAATCTGATAGTTTCCTCTTAGATGCAAGTACCTTCATCCCTTTTTGATTCATATGCCTAAGCCTTTGGTGCCATAGATTTGAGTCTTCCTTCACACCAGCAACTGCTACTGCATCCCTATTGTTCGTAGTCATGTAAAGGGTGCCTTCTTTTTAACTACGAGCAACAACCATGGCTCCTTTGGTGATTTTTCACAAACCACCCATGAAAGTTACAACATGACCTTTATCATCAAGTTGTCCAATAGAAATCAAGTTTCTTTTCAAACCAGGCACATGTCTGAATTCTATATCTTCCAAACAGATCCATTTGGCAACCTAATTGTTACATCCCCTTTACCCACAATCTTCAAATGTTCATCATCAGCCGAATAAACCTTCCCGAAATCACCACCAATGTAATTGTCCATGATTTCCCTCTGTGAAGTAGAATGGAATGATGCCCCAGAATCTAAAATCCAAGATTCAAGAGGGCTGTCAATACTCAAGATCAAAGCATCATAAATCTCCTCAATTGCAGCATTAGCAGACTTTTAATTTTGATCACCTTTGTTCTTATTTAATGTCGGGCAATCTTCTTTTAGATGTCCCTTCTTTCCACAATTCCAGTAACTCTGTCCCTCTCTAATTCTTGACTTGCTTCTGTGTTTGGATTTTGATCTGTTACAGTTCGGGTTTATTCCTACTGATCTTCCTTTGGCTTCTGTATTCAGGGCAGAACCTAATGTTTCCCCTATTTCCCTCTTGCGAATTTCTTCACTCATAATTAAATCTCGAATATCATTGTAATTCAACTTTTCTTTTCCCGAAGAATTACTCATTGCCGTTATAATACCATTCTAACTTTCTGGCAAACTAGATA
The DNA here is from genome assembly GCA_030407325.1 of Camellia japonica. Taxonomy (NCBI): domain Eukaryota; kingdom Viridiplantae; phylum Streptophyta; class Magnoliopsida; order Ericales; family Theaceae; genus Camellia; species Camellia japonica. The sequence continues at coordinate 157,571,936 of JAPPVO010000017.1, forward strand.
GAAGAATCAAAGCCCTAACCTCATCATCAAATTCGATAGATATAGAACTCAATTGTGTTACCACAATATTGAATTCGTTTAGATGCTCAGCCACCGAAGCACCTTCTGTCATCTTCAGATTAAACAATCTACGCATCAAATAAACTTTATTTGAGGCAGAAGGTTTTTCGTACATATTTGAGAGTGTCACCATGAGACCCGCTGTAGTCTTCTCCTTCGCTATGTTAAACGCAACGTTATGAGACAACGTTCACTGCTACAAAAACAATTAAAGATCACACTTTGACAAATGAAAATATCTCACTTTTATTAGAAGTGTGATAAAATAAATAAATAAATAAATAGATTGATAGTTTAATCACACTTAATTTGATTGAGTGTAATAATATTTATTTTTTATGCCACTTTTCAATTAAATGTGATTATATATATTTTTTAATCTCACCTTCTAAATAAGTGTGATTATATATAATTTTTTTAATCACAACTTCTAAATAAGTGTGATCAAAAGTTTTTTGGGGGAATATTTACCGCCTAATTTTATTTTATGTTTAATTTTATTAATTTTTTTTTTATTATTTCTCTGTATGTATCGAATGATATATACACCAAAGGAAATACCAATCAATACTCAGTCTCTTGCTCTCACTCTCGTCGACTGCCCATTGGTCTCCTCTCATCGACTAACCATCGGTCACCATCTCTCACTATCTCATCGCCATGATCGGTACATCGTCTCAGGCCCATTGATTTTGAATCAGGTTTTTCTGTTTCTCTCTCTCTATCTCTCTTCATCTTTCTCCCTTCCTCTATTTCCTTATTTGACTTTAGCTTATAGGTTTGATTTAAGGGAAATGAGTAAATGGGTTATGATTTTTGATCTACATTTAGGGGTTTTTTTTTTCCTTCTTCTTCTTTTGATGCAGAGGCTTTCAAGATATCTGATAACTTGATTCTTTGTTTCTTAGCTATATATTCAAACTATTCTCTTAAAATCTAAACTCTTTGTAACTCTGTAGCACCATTTGGTTTTACTGTTGATGTCTATCTTCTTTCCCAAGCTTATCACTTGTCATGAATTTATTGAATCTCCAGACTATGCACGGGATTGCAATTTGGAAAGGGGAAGGAGATTATTTTTCCATAGCACTTATTGAAAAGTTTCAAACAAAAAAAAGCATTAGTAGCTGAATTAACTTAGTTGTAGTTTGCACCAATACCTCTCACCCCACACCTAAACCCACTAAAATACTAACAAACAAATAGAAGGGTGCAGTATTTGGTGTAAATCACGCCAAATCTTTCAGAAGTACTGTTTCTTGAAAAATATTATGATAATGCCACAAGAAACTCAACAAATCCCTCTATGCAAACTACATAAGTATGGTTTCTTATGCACTCTTATTAAATTGTACACATAATTTTATGCAGCCTACTCAAATCCCAAGCTTATCACTTGTCATGAATTTATTGAATCTCAGGGCTATGCAAGGGATTGCAGTTTGGGATGTGAGAGGAGGTTATTTTTCCATAGCACTCATTGAAAAGATTCAAACAAAAAAAGCATTAGCAACTCAATTAACTTAGTTGTAGTTTGTACCAATACCACTCACCCCCACCCCCAAACCCAATAAAATACTAACAAACAAATAGAAGGGTGCAGTATTTGGTGTAAATCATGCCAAATCTTTCAAAAGTACTGTTTCTTGAAAAATATTATGATAATGCCACAAGAAACTCAACGAATCCCTCTATGCAAACTACATAAGTATGGTTGCTTATGCACTCTTATTAAATTGTACACCATAATTTTATGCAGCCTACTTAAACCCATATTCTATTTAATAAATCCTCCTTACTGTGGTAGTGATAGTGGTGATTTTATGTCACGTTGTCTTCTCATTTTATAAGTATAAATTCAGAATGAAAGCATTCATTTAAGTTCATGTTCTTTCTAGTGTTGCTATCCATCAATCCTCTTAACAAGATCCTTATTTTACATGTTCTTAACCTGTCATTACCCCATTTTCTCAAAGAGAGACAAATCAAAGGCAGGGATTCTAAGAATTAATGTTGACTTCAATGTCCATGGTCTGTAACCCTGAGGGTTGTCTCGAGTGGTTAGTAGGTGTCCTCCCTACACAATTGTTTACGGTTCAATTCTTGGGGCTAGACTGCAAGAAAGTAATTTCTCGTGAATTCCCTAGTCCTGGCATGGATGACCTGCCTTTGACTGGACCGGGGAGGGGATTAGTAGAGGTGCGCGTAAGTTGGCCTGCACATCCCTAACTACTAAACCAAAAAAAAAATGGTATGTAGAATGCTTACCAGGTCCTTATTGCCAATAGATGTGGCAGTTTCTTGCCCAATAATGCTAAATCATTAGCAATTTGACTTGCATTAGCTAAAACCCATTAAGGATTGGTGCACTTTGTATCATTCATACATCTAGATTTTTGCTGGCTGAAACTTTGAACTATTTAGACTTTACAACAGTGGAGATGCCAACAATTACTTTCTTATTATATGGAGTAGGAAGTTCTAAGTTTATGAAAGATGAAGACTTACAAACTGAAGTGGTAGATGGAATGTCCCCATGAAGTTTGGTTCTACATGGCTGATCACAAGGATGCCATGTCACCATGCATAAGGTGTGCTAGTATTGCAGAGTGGATGCAAACTAGTGGAACCTAGGGTTCATTGGGTCCTCCTTGAACTTGATGAAAAACTGTGATCAAATGAAAGGATTTTGTTCCACCTGGATCAACTTCAAAAAGTGAAAATTTGGAATGTTGAGATTATGGTTTATTTCTTACATATCTGACCCATGGTACTACAAGGCTTGGTTCGATAACTTGGTGTGCTCAACTTTCACTTTTGCAATTGGTGCCTTTTTAGTATATAATCATGTTACTTGTTTAGTTGGACTTTGTATTTGAAATTTACAACCTATCTGCCCCTACTATTATTTATTTATTTATTATTTCTAGAAAATTTGTCCTTTGGATTTGACCTCCCAAAAATTTCTCTGGTTAAGAATGTTTATAGTTTTATCATCTTTATTCCATTCCATTATTAATGGTCTATTGCTCGTTCATTTTGTTATGAGAGCACGGACATGGCTTTACATTATGGTGCAATATTGAGGAAATACATACGTGTAACAACCCCGACTCAATATTAATGATAATCCATGATTTAATATGCCTAATAAGTTATTAAGATCAGATTTTGAATTAATTGCATATGTGGTGTATTATTTGTGTTTTATCTGTTCATTGTAGGAGTATCTGTTTGAAATTTTTGTTACATTTTGTGAATCGAAGGCCTTATCGACATCCGATCACGAAATTGACTTGGTATATATGCTATGTGGAATTTATAGAATTTTATGGTAGGTTTAATTGAAATTCGATTTGGAACGATTAAATTAGAATAATTAATATCAATGTGATTAACCTAAGTCAACCTTAATTAAGCCACTTTAATTAAGCCTATATAAGGCTACTTTGACTCCCTTATTTTACTTTACACCCTCATTCCCTACTCCTTGAGCTCATAAACGTGAGAGGAAGAGAGAATTAGAGAGTGTGAGTTGATCTCAAGAAGCAAAAAATGAGGAATTACTAGGAAATTAAAAGGGAATTAGAGAAATGAGTTAGGATTCACCAAGAGTTCAAAGAATTGAAGACTTTAGGTAAGAAACCAAGCCTTTAGTCTTGAAGTTGAGTTGATTCACCCATGAATTTAAGTGAATTAAGCTAGGAGATGTAAGAACCAAGCTTAAGAAGTAGGAAGGAAGATCAATTCATACATGCATGTACATTTCCTTACATTTGGAGCATGTTTGCTAGGAATTCTCTCATGCATGTCATAAATTGAGCTTAGTTGTAGGAATTCATTATGTTTTCCATCCTCTCATTTCATTTGATCATGATTTAGAAACTTGAAGCTTAATCATTTCATCCATGTCATGTTTTTGGAGAATTTATGAAGTTAAGTTGAATTTGTGAACAATTGGCATGCTTTTGGGCCTCGATTTCATGAAATCACCTTTAAAGAATAATGTTTTGTGAGTTTCTACATGTTTTCCAGAATTTTGGCCCAAAATGATAAGTTTTGAAGTGTTGAATTCATGTTTTGCACTTTGGAAGCAAATCTGGAAAACCCAAAATTTTGCTTCCACGCTCGAGCGAAGGTTTCCACGCTCGAGCAACCACTTTCATCTTCACATTCCCGCTCGAGCAACAAAAGGGTGGCTCGAGTGTAAATTGCTTGCTCTCAGAAGTTTGCGTGTTTTGCAGTCCGCTCGAGCGACAAGAGTTGCGAGGATTTGGGTCTCACCCTCGAGTGACCGTCGAGCGGAAATTTCACGCAACCAGAACTTTTTCATACTTTGCAGACCGCTCGAGCGAAGGAGTGTGTGCTCAAGCGACCACCCACATTTGGCATGTCCGCTCGAGCGAAGAAAGCCACGCTCGAGCGAGACCCCTGTTTCAGCAAAGTTTTTGTCAAGTGTTTCAAATACATTTTTGCATCCTCATTCCATCCTAGGCATTCCTAGGCCAAGATTAAGGCATAATAAGGAGGATCAATGAAAAAACACACTAAGAACCAGAACATAATGAGTTAGATGTATTCTAACGTGTGTTTCAAATGTGTATTTGTTATGTGTTAATGTAGGTCACGTGTCGTAGACCGTTTGATTAGCCTGCTTTGTCTGTCTGCACCCGAAGCCAACTGTGAGTAATAACTTAGTAAAACTATATTTAACTTTATTTATTTTCTGTATGATGAATTAAGATCTGTTTTCTGAAATGATATGTCCTGTACAATGAATGATTGTCCAATTTCTGACAATGTATTCGTGGCATCCTTAGCATCATGTGATATCTACTAGCTGTTACCCGGTGTCGGAGGTTCCATTATGGAACTTAATATGTCTGCACTCTGTCACCCGTACCGGAGGCTCCATCATGGGGCTCAACATGTATATTCTTTGTTACCCTGATCCGGAGGTTCCTTTATGGAACTGGTTATTCATAACCACCATACATTCTGTATCTATTCTGTATCTGTTCTCTTAGTGCTAAAAGATGTACCACGTATGATTAAGCATGAACTCTGATTTCTGTATATGATCTGAACAAGAATATGAATATGAATCTGAATTATGATTTCTGAATCTGTATGGACATTATTCATTAAAACCCTTTACTCTGTTATTATTCACTGGGCTTCCGCTCACTATTTATGTTATGTATGTAGGTGATCAGGCATGTGACCAAACCCAGAGTTGAGGACCTGACGTCTCAGTTTTTGTCAGCCAACCTTTGTGCCTCCCGAGGAGGTTCCAGATTAAGTCGAGTTTAGTGGTTGTTTTGTGAATGTACTAGACTTTGTTTCTTTGAATTACGGGCAAGATTTTTGATTATATGTTCTTGGAGCGATGTGTAAATACTATATCTTTTGAAGTCACTCGCTAGGTTATAAAGTTTTGAAATTATTTGTCCCATGTATGTTTCACAGCTCAATAGACTACGTATAATTATATATTTGCTTCCGCAGCCCCTAACTATACGTTATTCTATTAAGAGGCCTTTGGTAATTGGTTACAACGCTAAACCTATTGGAGCGGGTTTGGGTCATGACAGAGTGGTATCAGAGCACATGTTTTACCGCACATATAGGTCCATATGAACTTGGGATGTCCTAGTAAGAAGTAGGGGCATTCTATCTACATGTGTGAGTGTGTGGTAATCCAAATGGATATGAAAAATGAATGTAAATCTAAGTAAATGAATTGAAAGAAATGAATGAGATTATTTCTATGTTTATTATTATTTGATGTCTCTATAGCAACATGGAGAATGTAAGGAGAAATGATATAAGTGAATCTTCAGAGGCTCGCATGAGTCGGATGGAACAGATGCTTGCAGCATTGACTAAAGCTATGATACAACAACAGAAACAACAACCTTTGCCCCCTCCGCCTCTGCCGGTACAAGCTGAACCAGATAGTAATGACATTATCAACCTGACACAGAAATTCATGAAGATGAAACCGCCAACATTTTTTGGTGGAATTGAACCATTGAAAGTAGAGACATGGTTGCTTGAGATGGAAAAACTATTTGAGGTATTTCCCCGTACCAAGACTCAGAAGGTTTTATTGGCCACCTATACTCTGAAAGACGAAGCTCGGGGATGGTGGTTACTGATTCGGAATACCAATGGAGATATGACGTGGGATCGATTCAATGAGATCTTTTATGAAAAGTATTTTCCTTAATGTTTTCGGGACCGAAAAGTGTCTGAATTCCAAGAACTTAAGCAATGTAGAATGTCTGTAACCGAGTACGAGGCAAAGTTCACTGAATTAGCCAGATTTGCTCCTCATATGGTAGACACGGACTATAAGAAAGCCTGCAAATTTGAAGGAGGATTGGACTTAGACATATTTGATCGAGTTGGTGTACTAAAGTTGCCAACATATGTGCAAGTTCTTGACAGATCCTTAATGGCGGAAGCCACCCTGGTCGCTAAGAGACAAAGTAAGGCCCCAGCAACAACAACAACTAATTGGAGAGGAAAAAGGTCTGGGTATGGTTTCAGAAAAGGCTGTTCTCATGTAAGTAAAAAGCAGAATACGGGGTCTACAAGCAACTCGAGTCAGAGCAGTGGGTCTATTCCGGTTTGTCCTGATTGTGGAAGAAGGCATAGGGGTGTATGCTACCGAGCATCCAATGCTTGTTTCCGATGTGGCAAGACAGGCCATGTAGTGAAAGATTTCCCACTTGGGTCTGATAATGCCAGTCATCCTATGGTGAGTTCAGCTGGGTCCGCTTCTACAGTCAAAACAAATGCAAAAGCTACTACTGGGAAAGAACCTCTAAGACAAGGTCGAGTGTTTGCCTTAGTGCCTAGTGATGTACAGAACACTGAAATTGTAATGTCAGGTATACTCCCTGTATGTTCTCAAAATGCATGTGTACTGATAGATTCTAATTCTACACATTTCTTCGTATCGAATGTTTTCTCTCGAAAATTAACTAGACCACTAAAACCTTTGACATATGTGCTGTCTGTATCTAAACCGTCTGGAGGTTCTATGATATGTGCTTATGTTTATCCAGCATGTGATATTATGATTGGTTATATGATATTGTATGTTGACTTGTTGCCCTTGACATTGATAATTTTGATTATATTCTGGATATGGACTGGTTGACTAAATACTGTGCTACTATTGACTGTGCGAGTAAATCTGTTGTGTTTAGACCACTAGGTATGCCCGAATTTATTTTTACCGGATGGGGTAGTTCCTCCCCCATACTTGATTTCGGCCATGAAAGTTGTTAAATTGCTTAGGAAAGGATGTAGGCGCTACCTGTGTTGGATACTGACTACATCATCTGATAGTACTAATGTGGAAACTATTCTTGTTGCTTGTGAATTTCCCAATGTGTTTCCGAATGACTTGCCTGGAGACTTAGTTGATAAAGAAATTGAATTCATTATTAAAGTGACTCCGGGAACACAACCTATTTCCAAGATCCCCAATAGAATGTCAACCTCAGAATTGAAAGAATTAAAAACTCAACTTCAGGAACTGCTAAACAAGAAATTCATCCGTCCGAGCACTTCACCTTGGGGTGCTCCAGTCTTATTTGTCAAGAAAAAAGATGGATCTTTGAGGTTATGTATAGATTATCGGGAATTGAACAAAGTAACTATCAATAACAAATACCCTCTACCCCGAATAGATGACTTGTTTGATCAACTTCAAGGAGCCCAAGTGTTTTCCAAGATTGACGTTAGATCTAGGTATCACTAGTTAAAAGTTAAGGCAGAAGACATAGAGAAAACTATATTCAAAATTAGATATGGACATTATGAATTTTTAGTAATGCCGTTTGGGGTGACTAATCACTATAACAAAACTGACTTTTTACAACACCACATCAACGGCATACAATAAATGCATGCCGCAGTTTCTCGCTTTTACGACTTGCTTTTTTTGCACGTCGTAAATACTTTTCCAACCACGGCGTGTCTATTGCGTAGGTCGTGAATGGTAATAACGATATTTTTTTACGGCTTGCAATGCACACCGTAAATAATAAAACTTTCTACGAAGTGCATATAGCGTGCCGTTAATACATCAATTATACACGACACACACACGCCAGCCGTGAAAAGTGAATATTTTTCACAGCGCACACAACGCCCGCTGTTAAAAGTGTTGCACTTTTTACGACGCATACATCATCTGCTGTTAAAAGTATTGTCCTTTTACGATGCACAATACATGTCGTGAATTGTATGATAAAAAAAAAGGTGCCAAAATAAAATTTACGGCGCCAATCACCAAAAATATATATATATTAGAAATTTTTTTTCCCCTAAAATAACTAGTTTGCCTTTTCTGAAACATCACAAAGGTTTCAATATCTCCCTCTCTCTGATGATGATGAAGAATGAATCAATTGCCAGGGTTACCAGGATCATCTCATCTCATCTCTTCGGTTGTGTATCTGAAATCAAAGGTATCTATCGTCATCTCATGCTTCTCTTCTCTTCTTGGTTGTGTATCTGAAATCCCTAATTCATTCTCACTCCCAGCCCAATCCTGCCCTAGTCTCTTTCGCTTCTCTCTCTCTTTCAACGGCCGCAACACCGTATGTAGTACCTCCATACGGCAACGTGGTGGCGCCGCCCTGTTTCAACCACAACAATGGCGTCTCTCACTCCTGGCATCCTCTCCAAACTTCTCCAAAATCTCAGCAACACTCTCGTCCCCCTCCCTGGTATTTACTCTGCTCTCTCAAATTTTGTTTCTTTTTAGCTTTTAAACCCATATTCTCATGGAACTTGAATTACCCATATTAATTTAATTTCAATTTTTTGGTGATTTTCATTCATATTATGATTTTTTGTTGACACCCACCTCTTGGTTGAACTGTCATTTGATCGTTGTATCAGTGTTTTGGGTTTGGGTGGTTCTGATCTTGATTTTGGGTAAGTGCATTTTGTTTTTCTTTTCTGTCTCTCTCTCTCTCTCTCTATATATATATATATATCTGACTGTGCTAATGTTCTTGTTAGACCCTTATTTTTATTTTTTATTTACTGGAATTGAATTTGATCAAATCTCTATTGATGTTTAGTATCTTCTGTTTACTTCTGAATAAAGATATATTTTTTTAATGTTTTTCTTTAAATGTATTGGAAATGAATTTGATCAAACTTTTATCTTCAATTCTTTTTACCCTTTTAGGGATTTACTGATTTTGATGAATTCTGATCCAAAAAAATACGACTTTTTGGTGTAAGTGGAGTGCTTATTCACTATTTATATGTTGTGGCAAATTCCTTCAACTGGGTTGTGATGAATTCTAATCCAAAAAAATAGGACTTTTTGGTGTCAGTAGATTGCTTTTTGGAATCAGGATTTTTGTTTTCCTATTTAACAATCTGATATCCAAAATTTAAATGATGAAAATCCCAAATATATATGGCCAGTGTGGAAATTCAAGAGGGGGTAAAAGCAAAATTGTAGATGAGCAAATAAAATAATAATAATAGATAGATAGAAATGATTTTCCAGAATTTTAGTGAGGGAAAATTAAAAAAAAAAATTTAAATAATACATAAAATAATATTAAAAAAAATTATTGGGAGAAATTTTGGTAAAAAATTTAAAACCCCATATACAATTGGAATTTTCCTAAGTGGCCAATTAACCTCCATTGGCCATTGGCCCATTGTCCTACACTGGCTTTGCCCATGGTCCAATTTTGAAGCTAAGATTAGTTTTAGACAGTTGATAATCAAATCATGACCACAAGCTACACAACTGATAATTGAGAAACAATGAGCTTAGTTCTTGTTGTGGATTTTTCTATGTTAAACTGTGGAGGGGAAATTGGTATTGAAGCAACTTTGGTAGGATTTAGATGCTGAATATTAGATGGAGTCTAGAGATCTTAGCATGTCTTCAATTTTGGGATTTAGTATGATCACAAACAACTTTGGAGGATTGGTGTGGTTCTTTTCCCGGGAAATGCTTTGTTGAAAAATGGGTTAGCATAACCTTGCAGCACCACATCCATAATTTGCAGTATTTAGATGAATCCAGTAAATATGGGTACTTCTGAAATTGTTGAATCAATGGAAGAGTTTGATTCAGGATCGAAAATGGATGAACATGATGGAAAGCATCACACGCTAAAGCCTAGACAAATATGTTCTATAGAGGACGATATTAATCAACTTTTTGAGGGTGTTTAATTTGAGCTCTTATTCATAATTTTTGAATAGGTCTGCACAGATTGTTCAAAACCCAGGTGTTGTTTTTATGTTTTTGTACATTGAAGGTTGTGTTATGATGCCCTTATTTTCACTTTCACATTTGAACTTTTTGTTGTTAAAAATGGGTTTATTGTACACAAACTGATATGAGGCAATTGAATTTGGTCTGCCATTCTCTCTCTCAATCTGGGTTTCTGGCTAGGCCTCAGCATGAAGGTGTTGGAGCCATTGTCAGATGAAACGTAAGAAGGTAATAACACTAAGATATAATAATAAGACCCAACACAACATGTTGCAGGTAAATACATGCATCAATTACTTTTTCCATACCTAACAGAACTAGGATCCCATTCTTTGTTTCTTTTTCCTGTTTAACCAGCCTCATTTAGTATTTCTTCACAAGACTAGATTATAATTTTTTCAATAACCACAAAATGCTAATCCATTTATTATTTATGGGTAATTAGTCAGTTTAATGTGATTGTGAAACTTAAAACAAAGTACTACCATTCATTTTTTTGTTTTTTAGTTACAAAAAAATTTAGGTTATAAGGTGGTGGGACACTGTCTGTTTGGTTAGTCCTACAAAATTTGGCCAGACGCAGTTGTATGCTTATATTTCCATATAAAAAATGGGAAGACCTGGCCAGCCATGACATTTGAAATGTTGCAAGTTCATTATTGTTTTCGTTTTCTATTCTTGAAAACAAAAACTAATACAGAAATCTTTTTTGATAAACGATTTTAAAAAAATAGTCCCTTTCTTGGTTCACACTTTAGATTTATTTTGTCTTAGCATAAAAATAGAAACGATAGGTATTACTTAACTTTTCATCATTTTTGTTTCTAAAAACACAAAAAAGAACTTGAAAGAACTTATTTTTGTCACTAGGGTGCTGTAACACATGAAGATTTTGAGGGACATAAGGGGACAATAGGAGTAGGTGATTTGCAATGGATGACTGCTGGAAGAGGGATTCTTCATTCAGAAATGCCTGCAGCCCAGGGAACTCAAAAGGGCTTACAGTTGTGGATCAACCACTCCTCCAAATATAAAATGTGAGTACATCAATCCAAGTATCCGAGTTTCTTTCAAAACATTCGACATTTTAGTACTTTTTTCTATTTCTTTCCTTCAATTACACACATTTGTCTATAAGCAAACCTAAGATTTCCATTTGTATTTATAGAGAGAAAGACAGAGAGATGTGAATATATTTTGATTCATTCATTGGTGGGTCAAAGGAGAAAGCAAACATAGGACGTGACGTCAGCATAGCATTACCATGATGCTTGGGTTTCATCATTGTATCCTAGCCGTTGGATTATCCTAACCCTCCTCCATCTAAAGCATTTTTTTTTTTTTTAAATCATGGCAAATTCTAATACCCCCTGTCCAAAACAAGATAAGAAAGATCCTTCACATGATACATTAGAGAAATTTATCAAAAATTATTAGCAAAAGCAAAAATATAAAATAAATAGTATTAGCTTCTAATGGTGTCCATTAAATTTAAAAAATATATATATATATATAGTCATATAGAATCAAAATGGCCAAATGAGATTTCAACATTACAAAAAAAAGTAGATTTGGGGGCTTGACCATTTAAGAATGATATACTTGCTTTTGTTCTACCAAAAAAAAAGATATACTTGTTTTGGGTGGGGTTTGCATAGAGAGGTGGGGGGATATGAGCCCACTAATGAATTCAGCATGATGAGCCTGGGCATTAGGAAAAATTATTGATCGGCTCTGAAACATCATGTGGTCATATCATATCTTAGGTTAATCACAAATTTTTATGTTTTCTCATGTTTTTTAGTTACTTAACATAAAATTATGAGTTTCATCTACTGTTACCACCGAGTTCAATTTGTTGTCAACATACAATTTATTGCTTTGTACAATGATTAACAGTTTAAGTTTTAATTGTGAACCTCAATTCAAAACTTACCCCAAATGGGTTTATTGGGGTTCTCTCTCTTACGATTTCTAAAGCCTACCTATGTGTTCCAGCCACAACCACATCATCGCTGTACCTGCCCACCACCGTTCAATCAACACGACCACCACGTAATTTGATTTCTCATTTTCTCTATTTGTTTTTGGCTCTCCTTAGTGGAATAGCTCTGTTTCTATAAACAACTTTTCCTATCGGTTAATAGATTTTCATGTGTTCATTTAAGAATTTTTTTTCCCTTCTTGTGACTTCACTTCCTAGCTTTGCTTCTGTTTATTACATCAGTTTATTACATGAGTTTATTTATCTTTCCCTCTTCATCTATTATTTTTTTATTTTTTTATAAAATAAGTAAAAAAACTTAATTTTCATGACACACCCATCCAATGATCTCTAATATATAAAAGAAGAATATCAGTTGGTGTTACCCTATTTTGACATTGTGTTGATTTTAGTTTACTCCAAAAATATTGGATTAGGTATACATATTATTAAAAAACAATTATTTATGTTAAGTTGTCTTCCTTTAGTCTATGGAAACAACTTAGATGTTTATATACTTGATCCCTTCATATAAGAGAAAAATCAAGGCTCAATAAAAAAAAAAAAAAAAAATGTATTCTTTTAACCATCCTTGCTGGAAAGTGGAGTTTGTCATAAATGCCCTATGGAGATCAAACCATTGTTATTATTTGAGAATATGAACTTTTGTTGGAATTTTTTAAATTTTGTGAGACTTTTTTCCATTCATCAAATTTTGCATTTTATAACACTTCAGTTGATGTTTCAAATAAAACAGATAGTTGCTAAACAAAGTCAATTTTTTTAATTTCTGTTATTGTTTTCTGTGAGGGAAAACAAAATTGTTTTTTACAAAATCTGTTATGTAAAATTGTTTTTTCACATCAGTTTATTACTTCCCAAAATAGTTTATTACATCAGTTTATTGTTTTCCTGTATGATCCAAAGGTTTAGTCGTGGAATTATTGGGATTACATCAGTTTATTACTTCCCTGTCTACTTCAGTCATGAAAATCTGTTTGTTTTGCCTCTCCGCTTCTCTCTCTGTTTGATTGCTAACTATTAAACCTATTCAATTTTGCTATCAATTTTAACTCTGCTTTGCTTTCAGTTTTAAACCTATTTTCCTTTTGGAGAATAGTGATAAAGGCGTTGAACAAGCCTCATTATAAAGGCATTGCAGTTTCTTCCTTTATTGTTTGGTTGTTTTAGGATCAGTTTGAGAGTGGAATGAAGCAATTATGTTATTTATGAATATTTTAGTTTTTTCAAGTGGCATACTTTTTAGGGTTAAATTATTAGACAAAAGGCATATACTATCAGGAAGTAGGCTATAAGGTTCAAGAGTCAATGGAATTAGTAATAGCTTGTGATTGAATTAGATACTAGTGAAAAATTAGAGAAGAATAAGAAGATTAGGTTAGGGATCATTCCTATAGTTCCTTATCTTATGTATTTGCTACTAAGTACTCAGGTAGAATTACATCACATTGTCCCAAAAAGAGCCTAAAGCTACTAAAACTTATCTAAATTTCTTCTATAATGGATTGAAAGTTTCTTTTTAAACTTGTACATAATATAGACTCTAATTTGACTTGGACTCTTTATTTTAGAACTTACAATGGTAATGGATAAAACCTATACAAACCTAAACCTCATACATAGAGATCCTTTAACATAATTATGCAAGTCCCAAGTAGGTGCTGCATTAAAGTAGATTAATTCCACCTCTTCCTCTTTTTAAATTTGATTTTTCTCTTAAGCTTCTTATGGCCTGGATTTAGTAACAAACTATTGAGAGCTTGAATTTTTGCTAATTTTTCATTATAACATTGCTTTCATGGGGCCATTGAATTATCTTATTAATTTTGGAAATGTTTTGTTGATGTTTTAAAATTTCTTGATCATTTCTTAATACTTCAAGAAATATTTTTGTTCCTAAGTCGTTAGTTTTTATACTTATTTGAAGTTTCCTTTGTCATGCAGACAAGAAATGCAACAGGGTTAGTTGCTTCAACTATTGCCACGGGTTTAGGTGCCTTAACACATACATTGGGCACCCTCGTCCCTGTGATAGGAGCAAGTGGATTTGCTACAACTGCAGCTGCAACTGCTATAGGAACTGTTGTCGGTAGTTTTAGATAATCTTTTAATAGTTGTCGATATGTTTAGAAAGTTAGATATGCATAGTTTTGGATGGTTTAAACTTTTTGTACGGTTTAGAACTTAAGGATATAGTTTTCGAATGTTTGGAATGTATAAACAATTGTTGAATGTTTATAATTTATGGATATAGTTTCTTTTTGATGTTTCAAACAATGTTTTGATGGTTGATTGATGTTTTGTGATGCTTGTTTATAATATTTGTTAGATTGTACAAAATTGGTCAAATAGAACCTGCTGAATTTTTATTTTTATTTTTATTTTAAAAAAACCTGTATATTCTACGGCAGGTATAATAAGTCGTCATATTACATATTTTACGGCGCGCAATCAGCTTGTCTCACCAATTAACGGCGTGCAAAAGTAGTCGTAGAAAAAGTAACAACGGCACACAAAATCTGTCGTTAAATAGTTTTTAATGGCGTACAAAGTATGTTGTTAAAAGTGAATGACTTTTCATGACTTGTCATAATATGACGCGCGTTGCACGTCGTGGAAAGGTTTTTACAGCTTGCATTGCGCGCCGTAAAAACCTTTTTTTGTTATAGTGAATGCACCTACTACCTTTATGGACCTTATGAGCAGGGTGTTTAAATCATTTTTGGATGAATTTGTTGTTGTATATATTGATGATATTTTGATTTACTCCAAAAGCAGGGAAGAACATGAAAATCACTTGAGAATTGTGTTAAAGATTCTAAGAGAAAAGAAGTTATATGCGAAACCAAATGTGAATTTTGGCTTGACAGCATAGCGTTCCTGGGGCATGTAATTAATAGAGATGGTGTCTCGGTTAACCCTTAGAAAATTGAAGCCATTGTGAACTAGCCAAGACCAACTAATATGTCATTTCTGGGACTTGCAGGTTACTACAGAAGGTTTGTGAAAGATTTCTCGAAACTTGCTATGCCATTGATGCAGTTGACACAAAAGAATGTACCATTTGATTGGAATGATCAGCGTGAAACAACTTTTCAAGAGCTGAAAACCAGATTAGTGACTGCACCAATCCTAACTCTACCTAATGGTACTGATGGGTTCCAGATGTACAGTGACGCTTCGTATAAAGGGTTGGGTTATGTATTAATGCAGAATGGGAAGGTAATTGCTTATGCCTCGCGGCAACTTCGTCCACATGAAAAGAATTATCCAACTCATGATCTTGAATTACCAGCTATCGTCTTTGCTTTGAAAATTTGGCGACATTATCTGTATGGTGTGACTTGTGAAGTATATACGGATCATAAAAGTCTTAAATATTTCTTCACCCAAAAAGAATTGAACATGAGACAGAGGAGAAGGTTAGAGTTAATCAAAGATTATAACCTGCAAATTTTGTATCATCTGAGGAAAGCAAATACCGTTGCAGATGATGCTCTGAGCCAAAAATCCATTGGGAATTTGTTATGTTTGCTCACTAGCCAGAAGGAATTGTTATGTGACCTGGAAAAGAATGAAATTGAGATTGTGATGCGAGAACAGAGCGGAACCGTGGCTGCTATTTCTGCTCAACCTGCAATCATTGAAGAAATTAGGAAGAAACAACTTGAAGATAGGTTCTTGAAAAAGATTGTGAAAGAATTTGACTCAAAGCCGAGCCCGGGATTTGTGTTTGAGAATAATGTGTTGAAATTTCATAATAGACTTTGTGTACCAGATTCCTCTAATTTAAGAAAGCGTGTTATGACTAAAGCTCACAGCTCCGAATTTGCCATGCATCCGGGGAACACAAAGATGTATCATGACTTGAGACAGAACTTTTGGTGGCCTGGAATGAAGAAAAGCATTGCTGACTTTGTAGCTAAATGTTTGCACTGCCAACAAGTTAAAGCTGAATATCAACGACCCGTTGGATTACTTCAGCCGCTTCCAATACCGGAATGGAAGTGGGAACATATTACTATGGATTTCATTGTCGGTCTGCCTCGTTCTTCCCGAGGTATGGATTCTATCTAGATCATAGTTGATCGTTTGACTAAATCTACCAACTTTTTGCCTGTTAAAACTATTTATAATGCGGACAAGTTAGCTAACATGTATATGAATGAAATTGTGAGATTACATGGTGTACCAGTATCTATTGTATCTGATAGAGATTCAAAGTTTACATCAAGATTCTGGCAGAGTTTGCAACTAGCTTTGGGAACCGAATTGCGATTGAATAGTGCCTACCATCCACAAACAAACGATCAATTTGAAAGAACCAATCAGACTTTAGATGATATGTTATGGATGTGTGTGTTGGATTTCCAAGGGAATTGGGAGACTTATCTACCATTAGCCGAGTTTGTGTACAATAACAGCTATCATTCAAGTATTGAGATGGCTCTATATGAAGCTCTGTATGGAAGGAAATGTCATTCTCCTATCTGTTGGGCTGAAGTGGGTGACAGACTATCGTTGGGACCAGAACTTGTACAAGAAACAACTGAAAATGTGAAATTAATTCAACAGAGATTGAAAACTGCACAAAACCGCCAAAAGAGCTATGCAGATGTCCGAAGGCGAGATAGAGAATACGAAGTCGGGGATCATGTATTTATAAAAGTGACTCCGATGAAAGGGAAAAACGCGGTTTGGTGTTAAGGGCAAATTTGTGCCAAGATATGTTGGGCCATATGAGATTCTCGAGAAAATAAATTCAGTAACATACCGAATAGCCATACCTCTGGTGATAGAAAACATGCACAATGTCTTTCATGTCTCTATGCTTCGGGACTATTTGAGAGATCTGTTACATATGATTGAGCCGACTCATGTACTTCTAAAAGAAGATTATACATACGAGGAGAGGCCGATACAAATTGTAAACCGTCGAATCGAGAGATTGAGAAACAAAGACATACCGCTGGTAAAAGTTGATTGGCAAAACCACGGAGGAAATTATGTAACTTGGAAGACAGAGGAAGATATGATGAAAAGATACCCTGAACTATTTCCTTTGGACCCGGTGTTATTCCAGAATGAAGGTAACTTGAGTTTGGAGGACCAAACTCTTTAAGGGGGGAAGACTACAACAACCCCGACTCAAGATTAACGATAATCCATGATTTAATATGCCTAATAAGTTATTAAGATCAGATTTTGAATTAATTGCATATGTGGTGCATTATTTGTGTTTTATCTGTTCATTATAGGAGTATCTGTTTGAAATTTTTGTTAAATTTTGTGAATCGAAGACCTTATCGGCATCCGATCACGAAATTGACTTGGTGTATGTGTTATGTGGAATTTATAGAATTTTATGGTAGGTTTAATTGAAATTCGATTTGGAACGATTAAATTAGAATAATTAATGTCAATGTGATTAACCTAAGTCAACCTTAATTAAGCCACTTTAATTAAGCCTATATAAGGCTACTTTGACTCCCTTATTTTACTTTACACCTTCATTCCCTACTCCTTGAGCTCATAAACGTGAGAGGAAGAGAGAATTAGAGAGTGTGAGTTGATCTCAAAAAACAAAAATGGAGGAATTGCTAGGAAATTAAAGGGGAATTGGAGAATTGAGTTAGGATTCACCAAGAGTTCAAAGAATTGAAGACTTTAGGTAAGAAACCAAGCCTTTAGTCTTGAAGTTGAGTTGATTCACCCATGAATTTAAGTGAATTGAGCTAGGAGATGTAAGAACCAAGCTTAAGAAGTAGGAAGGAAAATCAATTCATACATGCATGTACATTTCATTACATTTGGAGCATGCTTGCTAGGAATTCTCTCATGCATGTCATAAATTGAGCTTAGTTGTAGGAATTCATCATGTTTTACATCCTCTCATTTCATTTGATCATGATTTAGAAATTTGAAGCTCAATCATTTCATACATGTCATGTTTTTGGAGAATTCATGAAGTTAAGTTGAATTTGTGAACAATTAGCATGCTTTTGGGCCTTCATTTCATGAAATGATCTTTAAAGAATAATGTTTTGTGAGTTTCTAAATGTTTTCCAGAATTTTGACCCAAAAAGATGAGTTTTGAAGTGTTGAATTCATGTTTTGAACTTTGGAAGCAAATCTGGAAAACCCAAAATTTTGCTTCCACGCTCGAGCAATCACTTTCATCTTTACATTCCTGCTCGAGCGACAAAAGGATGGCTCGAGCGTAAATTGCTTGCTCTCAGAAGTTTGCGTGTTTTGCAGTCCGCTCGAGCGACAAGAGTTACACTCGAGTGAGGACTTGGGTCTCATGCTCAAGCAACCGTCGAGCGGAAATTTCACGCAACCAGAACTTTTTCATACTTTGCAGACCGCTCGAGCGAAGGAGTGTGCGCTCGAGCGACCACCCACATTTGGCATGTCCGCTCGAGCGAAAAAAGCTACGCTCGAGCGAGACCCCTATTTCAGCAAAGTTTTTGTCAAGTGTTTTAAATACATTTTTGCATCATCATTCCATCCTAAGCATTCCTAAGCCAAGATTAAGGCATAATAAGGAGGATCAATGAAGAAATACACTAAGAACAAGAACGTAATGAGTTAGATGTATTCCAACGTGTGTTTCAAATGTGTATTTGTTATGTGTTAATGTAGGTCACGTGCTGTAGACCGTTTGATAAGCCTGCTCTGTTTGTCTGCACCCGAAGCCAACTGTGAGTAATAACTTAGTAAAACTATATTCAACTTTATTTATTTTCTGTATGATGAATTAAGATCTGTTTTCTGAAATGATATGTCCTGTACAATGAATGATTGTCCAATTTCTAATAATGTATTCGTGGCATCCTTAGCATCATGTGATATCTGTTAGCTGTTACCCAGTATCGGAGGTTCCATTATGGAACTTAATATGTCTGCACTCTGTTACCCGTACTGGAGGCTCCATCATGGGGCTCAGCATATATATTCTTTTTTACCTGAATCCAGAGGTTCCTTTATGGAACTGGTTATTCATAACCACCATATGTTCTATATCTATTCTCTATCTGTTCTGTTAGCGCTAAAGGATGTACCACGTATGATTAAGCATGAACTCTGATTTCTGTATATGATCTGAACAAGAATATGAATATGAATCTGTATGGACATCATTCATTAAAACCCTTTACTCTGTTATTATTCACTGGGCTTCCGCTCACTATTTATGTTATGTATGTATGTGATCAGGCATGTAACCAAACCTAGAGTTAAGGATCTGGCGTCTCAGTTTTTGTCAGCCAACCTTTGTGTCTCTCAATGAGGTTCCAGATTAAGTCGAGTTTAATGTCTGTTTTGTGAATGTACTAGACTTTGTTTCTTTGAATTACGAGCAAGATTTTTGATTATATGTTCTTGGAGCGATGTGTAAATACTGTATCTTTTGAAGTCACTTGCTAGGTTAAAAAAGTTTTGAAATTATCTGTCCCATGTATGTTTCACAGCTCAATGGACTACGCATATTTTATATATTTGCTTCCGCAGCCCCTAACTATACGTTATTCTGTTAAGAGGCCTTTAGTAATCCAATGATTACTGGCCGGTTACGACGCTAAACCTATAGGGGCGGGTTTGGGTCGTGACAATACGTCATCAAAGTGTTGCAAAGTGAGCCAAATGAACAATGTTGCTTCTTTTTATGTTGTGTACAAAGAGCCAAATATTCAAAATAAATAAAAAGCAAACATTAGTGAGTCATGAATATACTTCATTGTTGTGATGGGTTACTGGTTGGAATTGAAAAAAATTTCCTGTATGAGGGATGAAATTGTATGTTTTGGTCATGAGGAGATAATCGTGCATAATGTTCTTACAAATTTGTTCTCCTAATTTCAGTAGAAATTATGCATCTTAATATCGAAACTTTATGTTTCCTGTATCCAATTTTCTTAATATCGAAGTTGATATACTTTGGATGTGTTCATGTTTTTAACTCTTTGTGTGAACTATATATACATGCAAATGTATATTTAGTACTTTATTGTCTTTATTGGTGGTATATATTTCAATTATTAGCGGTCATGCATATGCTTGTCTATTATATTTAGTCTATTAATCAACTTAACTAAAAACAACGATGTCTTTGTACAAAGTTAATGACTTATTGTTCATATACTTCTAACGGTCTCTGAATTAATTTGTATTTTCATTTTTCAGGTCAGAAATTGCTAAGAGAGAGGCAAAATATGATCAAAGAATTCAAGAACTTTATGCTTCAAGTTTTTTCATTTTTTAATATATGTAATCACAATTAAAAACTTTTTATTAATTCCTTTGTATATATTTTTGAACATTCAACTTTCATTTATGAAATACATATTCCAGTCAATATGTACGGTTGTGATTGAAATGATAGTATATAGTGTGTATTACATTCTTCATATGTGCGTAAAAAAATAATATTGATTATTCTTCAAATATGTATCCTTTTTTTTATCACACACATTAACTATGATGAAAAATGCATATAACGTGTGATCTTATCTCATTATTAATCACATGTTTTATTAGATATTAATCACACTTAAAATCTGTGATCTAAATGTTTATTATCACATGTTTTATTACTTATTAATCACACTTAAAAGATGTGATCTAAATATTAGTAATCACACTTAAAAGATATGATTATAATATTTATTATCACACGCAAAACGTGTGATGGAACCATTTTTTAATAACATTTAAAACGTGTGATTAAAAATAACCCTTTTTAATCACACTCCCAAATATCACACTTTAATAAAACTTAAAACATGTGATTGAATAACATACATCACACATAAAAAGTGTGATCTATTTATGATTTTGTAGTAGTGGTTAGCCGAATAACATCTAGCGCTTGGCGATCAAGAAGAGTCCACTCATCATCCTTCATCTTTTCTGGTTTTGTTCGTGAAAGGGGCTCATACAGTTTTTTTTGATACAGATATTCTTCAATCTGCATCTTCCAAAATCCAAAATCTGTGCCATTGAATTTATCGATTCAAACCTTTTTGTCTGTAGTCATCGCTCCCACTCGAACCAATACTTTGATACCAGTTGTTAGAAATTGACCATTCCTAATCAAGATCGGTGAGACAAGAAATAATAAACAAGGAAGAAAAAAAAAATGAATCAAACAAATCACACACACAAGAATACCAGGATTTACGTGGTTCACCCCAGAATAGAGCTACATCCATGGCTACTGCGGTTTTCACTATAATCAGAAAAATACAACTCTCTCTTGACCAAAAAGAGGCACCCCTTCATCTATAAATTGAATTAGGGTTACATAGAAGTAACATGGGAATTACGAAAGTACCAAAAAGATTTCGGCCGCCGGGGGGGGGGGGGGTTTACCCCCCTAGACCCCCATTTCCCTTGGGGGAAAGGCCCCCTCAAACCCCCCATTGGACCCAGTGTTGGAGTGAACAATAGGATTGAGTGAATAGTACTTATTAGGGTCCACCGACCCAACATAATTTTAGAGGGTAAAATTTTTCACTAATTCACATAGTAGATTGGATGGAAGGAGCCCGAGTAAGCCTCATTTTCACAATCCTTCTGTTCATTTTATAATAATATGTTTGTGGATTATACATGAAATTTAGTAACATAATCAATGATTTTAACATATTTATTTATTTTTTTAAATTGATAACAAGTATGATTTTAAAAATAAACTTTTTATTAAATATGTGGTCACAATTATCAAATTTATTCATTTTTTTAAAAATGATTTACACATAAAAACTTATAATTAAAATATCAAAACGAGACCTGTGATGGACCCACGAACACAAACAATACTCTCCTATTCATGTGTGTGGACCGGAGAGAATTCTATCTTTTATTTTAGGATAAATTACACTTACACCCACTGAGGTTTGGGTTTAATACATATCACTCCCTGACGTTTGGAAAATTACATTAACCCCCCTGTTATTGTAATTATTTAGACGGAATGAAGACATTGAACTCATGTACTCTCTCTTTTCATGCTTTACTTTACTTCCTCTATTTTTTTTTTTTTTTTCTCATTTTCCTTTGCTTTACTTTTTTTTTTCAATGTAATTTTATTTGTTTTTCTACTAAGAGTTATTGCCTTTTATATAAGTAAGGGGGTTTGTGAAATGAGACTATGGCGAAAACGTAATTTCCAAAACGTCAAGGGGTGGAACGTAATTGGACCAAACCTCAAGGGGATCAGTGTAATTTACCCTTTATTTTAAATAAGGTGGTCTACATGCTTGAATCCCATTAATTTGTCTATTTCAAAATTCTAAGGTGTCGTTTGGTAACACTTACGTTTTCAGTTTTCTGTTTATATTTACAAAAATTTAAAAAACTCAAATAAAAACTTGTTTAATAAATTTTTGATTTATAAATCAGTGGTCTCAGTTTATAAATTTGGCCAAAACATATAAACTCAAAAATGTGTTTCCATTTTGAGTTTTCAGTTTTTTTTTTTTTTACCACCCAACACTAGCCACCACCCGCCACTATTTTCCACCACCGTCTTTCGCCACCACCACCCACCCCACCACCACCTGCCACTCACCACTCACCACTCACCCACTTGCCACTACCACCCACCACCCGCCACCACCACCTGCCACCCACCAGCCACTACCCACCTGTCACCCACTCGCCACCACCACCACCCCACCACCCACCTGCCATCCACCCGCCACCACCCACCACCCGCCACTACCATCTACCGCTAGCCACCACCACCCGCACCACCCACCTGCCACCACGATCCACCACCCGCCACCCCGAGCCACCCACCACCACCAATCACCAGCCACCTGTCATCCACCCACCACCACCCATCACCCGCCACACCACCACCACCACCACACCACCACCATCCGCCACCCACTTGTCACCACCACCAACCACCCACCACTACCACCACCACCTATTCGCTACCACCCACCACCTGCTACCGTCACCCACCCACCCACCCACCTACTACCACCACTACCCGCCATTCGCCACCCACACCACCACACCACACACCACCACTCACTTGCTATCACCCGCCACCGTCACCGACCCACCATCACCACCTGCCACCACCACCACCACCACCCACCCGCCACCACCTGCCATCCGCCACCCACACCCGCCACCACACCACCACCACCCACTCGCTACCACCCACCACCCGCTACCGTCACCCACCCCACCCACCACTACCACCGCCACCTACCCGCCACCACCACCCACCCGCCACTCACTTGTCACCACCCGCCATCCGCCACCCACTTGCCACCACCACCCATCCGCCACCCACCTGCCACCACCACCCATCACCCCCATCACCACCACCACCACCCACTCGCTATCACCCACCACTCGCCACCGTCACCCCATCCACCCACCACCGCCACCACCCACCACCCACCGTCACCATTTTCCACCACCGTCTTCCGCCGCCACTTGCCACCACTTTTCATTCTCACTCTTTTTATATTTTTAAATTTTTTTAAATATTTTGTCAATTACCAAACGTGTTTGTAGTTTATGTTTTTCTAAAAAAAATAAAAAATAAACAAAAACTAATTTATAAAATTTTTATAAATATAAACTGAAAATGTAAACGTTACCAAACAGACCCTAACTATTTGATTTTGTCAAAAAAAAAAAAAAACACTTTTTGGTTTTGCAAAATTAACCTTGTCAAAAAATGAAACACCAAGTACCTTACACTTATTGTTCAAAAAAAAAAAAAAAGTACGTTGCACTTAAGAATGATCACTACAATATCATCTCTCTACGATGGTTAGTGGGTATTTGAGATTGACCTTTTAGTGGTTTTTTTGTTTTTTTATTTTAATTGATTTTTAAAAAAAAAATCAAAAAAAAATTACAATTTTAAGTTCTACTCCATTAGACGCACCATAAAATTAACAAAAAAAAAATTAAAATTAAAAATTTTGAAAAACAAGTTCGCTAAATACAAAAAAAGAAATAAATAAGCCAACGGAAAGCCAAACCACTTTTTTACTTTATTATTATTATTTTTTCTTTTAGTGAACTTCTAAATTTTTTAACTATTTAGATTTTCTATGGTAGAAGGACCATAAAAGTTCAAAAAATTTAACATAAATTTGAAGGAAAAAAAAACGTGCCCTTATCCTATCAATTATTAGGAAGTAGCAAGATTTGAATTCCATGTTGAACTTTGGAACTTTGTAGCCCAGCACTACTTGAAGGAAACATGAGTTAGACAATTCAAATGTTTGAAGAAGAATGGTTCTTTGTCAAAATTGTGGATTGGTACCAAATGGTAAGAATGGAGGAATTAGAACTTCTCTCCAATTTGCATTTGGAAAATTGTTAATTTCATTTATACAAGTAATCCTTACGAAGTATCAACAGGGTGGGATCTAAATAGTTTTATAAAATTGATCTTAAAGATACATTTCTTTATGAGTGTTAAGAGTTATTCAACGTGTTCAACTCAAATTCAATTGTCAATCAAATTGGAAAATTGTTAATTCCATTTCTGTAACTAATCCTTACAAAAGTATGAGCAAGGTGGAATCTAAATAGTTTTATAAAATTGATCTTGAAAATTCCTTTCTTTTTAAGTGTTATTCAACGTGTCAAACTCAAATTCAATTGTCAATGTGTGGAAGGGGTTATTCTCCCGATTGGGCCCATGAATTATCCAAGTTTTACTTTGATAATCTAAATAATTCATTTTGAAAGCATATTGTCTAGATCAATTATGTAAAAATTAGATTGATTTGATAATTATTATCATATGATTTTATCATTATATTTTTTAAAAATAAATACTGGAGTTCATACTTGATGCAATGTTTATATGGATGGATAGGTATTGATTTGATCTCCAATAAAAAAAAATAAATAAAAAAATCATTTGTTTTCTTGGTAATTAAAGAAAAAGAAAAAAAAAAGAAAAGACAACTCAATCATGCTATATAACCGTTGAAGTCTTTAAATTATGGTGCTGAATAAATGTTTATTTTTAGAAAGATATGATTGAGGAAGTTCATGCACTGTTTGTAAATGGTTAAAACCAGGCGCTACTCTTACATTAATGTTGGTGAAAATACCAAAAAAATTATATTTTATTGATAAATAATGCAAAGAAAATGAGATACAAATAGATCAGGCTGAGGCATGGATATCTCGTTTTCTTTAAGGAGATCAAGCCCACTGCGGTAAGAAGAACTCCAATACCGGTGCAGCAGTCACAAAACTATGACTTGTCCCTTCCAGGATACAACAGCCCGACCACTTGTCGTATAGTTCAGGCCAACTCTGCACAAGATGGTGAACCCAAAGCTCCACCAAGAAAAACACCATTCTTTGCTAGTAATCTCTCTTATATAGAAAATAGTTGGTATGTGTTGGTATAGAAAAGAGTAGATGAGAGGGACTATTTATAGGCCATTAGGACCTTACAAATTACACCAAAAATTAATGACCATTAAACAATAAAATGGTTACACCAAAATAATGACCATTAACTAAGAAAATGGTTACACCAAAATAATGACCACTAACTAAGAAAAAATGGTTACACCAAAATAATAAATAAAAGATATTAAAATGGTCCAACAATCCCCCACTCATTTTAATATCAACAAGGATAAAAGAGATTACCAAACAAAGATAGATTAGTATGCATCATGAAGGTGTGCTCTGCATTGAACCTTCATTAGTGAAACAGTAACCTCTACTCCACAGTCAGTAGTGGTCTCAGACTTGAACTATGACTGCTTAGGGGAAATAAAGAATTACTGCTCACACATAATAATCCAGGTGTTGACATGAGCCTTTAATAGCCAGCACATTACGGCCTTGTGCTTATCCCAGTTTTCATGAGCATATTTGAGAATAAGCCTTATTCTCATAGAAAGCAACCCCACTTTCATGCTCACATAGGTGAAATCTGTCAAGGATGTTCCTGTAATTTATACACCCCACTCAACAAGAGCTACAGAATTTCATTAAGAGTATAAAAACTCAACCCTCCAACATTACAGGACAAATGCACTTACATCATAGGGATGGATAACAAAATATTAAAGAGTGCATTTTTTACAACCACCATATGATTCGTTCTTCCCATTGAACCTAGTTACAGGATCTCTGGTCCCTAGGTTGGGTATCCTCATACATGGTTTATGATTTTATAGGCTTCAAACCCATCCCCCTCGATGTATTCCAGACCCTATCTCTCGCCAAGGCCTTGGTTAACGGATCCGCAAGATTATCACAAGATCTTACATAATTCACAGTTATGATGCCATTACTCAAATAGGATCTCACATTACTGTGTTTCCTTCAATAGGTCTGGATTTACCATTATAAAAATGATTGTTCACTCTACCAATAGCAGCAGTGCTATCACAACGAATTAACACAGGAGGAATTGGTTTTTCCCAAAAAGGAATTTCATGTAACAAATCTCTCAACCAATTCGCTTCCTCACATGCTGAAGCTAACGCTATAAGCTCAGCTTCCATTGTAGAATTAGCAATTATAGTCTGTTTTTTAGACTTCCAACATATAGCACCACCACCCAAGGTAAAAATAAAACCCGAGGTAGAGAGAGAATCACCTGACAAAGTGTTCCAATCGGCATCACTATATCCCTCAAGTACCGCAGGATACTTGTTATAAAACAAACCATAATTTTTGGTTCCAGATAAATATCTCATAATTCTTCCCATGGCTAGCCAATGATCTCGACTTGGCTTGCTAGTAAACCTGCTAAGTACTCCAACAGCATATGCAATGTCAGGTCTAGTACAGTCAGTAGCATATCTCAAACTACCAATCATGCTAGCATATTCCTTTTGATTAATTACTTCCTTTTCATTTGTTACAACAAATAAATGTATGCTTGCATCAAAAGGAGTAGCAACATGTTTACAGTCTAGAAAATTATATTTCTTTAACATTTTCTCAACATAATGCGACTGATCAAGAAAAATACCATCATTAGTCTTGGTAATTTTAATTCCCAAAATAAAATTGGCTTCACCAAGATCTTTCATATCAAAGTGGCTATTGAGCATATTTTTAGTTTCATTTATAATATGCAAATTAGAGCCAAAGATAAGTAGATCATCCACATATAGGCTAATAATCACATGTGCATTCTCACAAGTTTTATAATATATGCACTTATCACATTCATTAGTCTTATAGCCATTCTCAAGCATGCATGAATCAAATTTCTCATGCCACTGTTTAGGAGCTTGTTTTAAACCATAAAGGGATTTAGTTAGCTTACACACCTTGCTTTCTTGGCCAGGCTCCACAAAGCCTTCGGGTTGGTCCATGTAAATCTCCTCATCTAGATCTCCATTTAAAAATGTTGTTTTTACATCCATTTGATGAATTTTTAAACCATGAATTGCAGCCACTGCAATCAACAGTCTAATGGATGTAACTCTAGTAACCGAAGAAAAAGTATCAAAGAAATCAAGATCAACTTGTTGCTTAAAACCTTTAGCAACAAGCCTCGCTTTATATTTATCTATAGTTCCATCCGGTTTAAGTTTTTTACGAATGACCCATTTACACCCAATAGTTTTACAACCTGGAGGTAAATCCACTAGTTTCCATGTTTTATTTGAAAGTAGTGAGTCTATCTCATCATTTACAGCCTCTCTCCAGAAAATAGCATCAGGTGATGATAAAGCTTCTTACACCGTAAGAGGAAATTCTTCCACATTGTAAAGATAATAGTCAGGGCCAAAATCTTTTTCAACTCTAGCTTGTTTACTTCTTCTTGATTGGATTTGAAAATTTTCTTTTTCTTGAAAAACTTGAGAAGGAGTAGAAGAGCTAGGCATAGATAAAATATTTTCAGAAATTATTTGACCACCACTATTTCTAGATTTGAAAAGAAATTTATTTTCATGAAAAATAGCATCACCTGATTCAAAAATAATATTATTTTCCAAATCAAAAAATCTATAAGCTGTACTATACAACACATACCCAAGAAAAGCACAAGTGGTAGCTCGTTCACCCAATTTAAGTTGTTTAGGATCTGCAAGCCTCACAAAGGCTAAACAACCCCAAACCCTCAAATAACCTAAATTTGGTTTATGCCCCCGCCACAACTCATAAGGTACAATTTTAGTCTTTTTGTGTGGCACTCTATTTATCACATGGCAAGCTGTCAAAATAGCCTCACCCTAAAGATTTGAGGGAGCACCTGAATCAATAAGCATAGCATTCATCAAGTTAATTAACGTTCTATTTTTTCTTTCAGCTACGCCATTAGATGAAGGTGAATATGGTGGAGTAGTCTCATGAATAATTTCCAAAGATTGAACAAAAGAGTTGAATCCAAGAGATTCATACTCTCGGCCTCTATCACTTCTAATTCTTTTAATCTTTTTACCGAATTGATTTTCCACTTCAAGAAGGAATTCTTTAAATTTCTCAAAAGCATCACTTTTATTTTTTAATAAATATATGTTTTTGTATTTTGAAAAATCATCAATAAAAGTGATAAAATATCGGTTACCACCCCGAGTTAAAATTCCTTCAAACTCACACAAATCAGTATGAAATAATTCTAGCAATTCGGTATTTTTTCAACACTTTTATGAGACCTCTTGGTAATTTTTGCTTTACTGCAAACTTCACATTTCTCAAAAAAATTTGTCACTTTAGGAATTAATCCTAAACTACTCATGATTACCACATATTTACTGTTAATATGACACAAGCAAGCATGCCAGAAATTAATAGAAGACAACATGTAAGTGCTGTCATAGTAATAATCATAAAATTAATCAGCAAGTAAATTTAAGAGATAAAAGCGACGTTTATACTCGTCTATATTATAGGAAGCCACTTTTGCTTCATGTGCCTCATAGTTTTCATCATTCATCTCCTCGGTTGGGATATTGTTTGGATTCTTTTCGGTAAAAACATATGCAACTTTCAAAATGCTAAGGTAAAAAAGAACTTTTCCTTTCCACCTCTTAAAATGAACTCTTTTGAACTTGAAAGGCTTGTTGAGATCTCCAATTCCATCATTGGTTTTTTCTGGTACTTGTTCCATGTTTGATCTCCTTAAAATGGTTGGTGAAAATACCAGAAAAAATTATATTTTATTGATAAATGATGCAAAGAAAATGAGATACAAATAGATCAGGCTGAGGCACGGATATCTCGTTTTCTTTAAGGAGATCAAGCCCACTGCGGTAGGAAGAACTCCAATACCGATGCAGCAGTCACAAAACTATGACTTGTCCCCTCCAGGATACAACAGCCCGACCACTTGTCGTATAGTTCAGGCCAACTCTGCACAAGATGGTGAACCCAAAGCTCCACCAAGAAAAACACCCTTCTTTGCTAGTAATCTCTCTTGTATAGAAAATAGTTTGTGTGTGTTGGTATAGAAAAGAGTAGATGAAAGGGACTATTTATAGGCCATTAGGACCTTACAAATTATACCAAAAATTAATGACCATTAAACAAGAAAATGGTTACACCAAAATAATGACCATTAACTAAGAAAATGGTTACACCAAAATAATGACCACTAACTAAGAAAAAATGGTTACACCAAAATAATAAATAAAAGATATTAAAATGGTCCAACAATTAATCATATATAACATCTTCCAGCACACACTCAAGCCTCTCTCTGCTAACCACAATAATATCTTTAAAAAGTTAATTTCATTACACAAGAAAAGATATTTGGTAGATTCAACTTACTATATGATTGTATGCTTAATTTATAGTAGTGATATAATCAATTTAGGAAAATGATATAGAATTCTAAATCTAGAGTTTTAATTTGAGCTCTAGTAATGTAGCAAAAAAAAAAAAAAAAAGCACAACTATCACATTATGGGTGGGAGTCAGCTCATTAGAGCTCCTCTAAAGCTCTATATTTAAAGTGTTGGAACAATTCGTCTTGCAATCTTCAGTTGGTAGTCTTCAAGTCTTCAAAACTTGGTGATGATCTTGTCTATATAGAACAGAAAATTTGATGCTTCAAGTCACGTTACTAAGTTGCTTTCCTAAAGACAATATTTGCACCCACCAAACGGTGTGTAGGAGGTTACAGCAAATTCGCCTCCAGAATACAATGAAGCCTGATCTAAAGATCAAGTCTACCGGCGTCTGCACTAACAACAGTAGATCAGAATACTCTTGATATAATCAAGAAAACCAAGACACTGATAATCAAGTCTGTAGAACCTGATTACCAATAAGAAAAGTAAAAACTAGCTTAAGAAACTCTTGATCAAAAACTCTGAATTAAGAGAGAAAAAGAGAGAGAATTGTAGAAATGACTCTTAGATAATTAAAATGGCTGATTTCGCAGCCTATTTATAGGCCTTGATGCATCTGATCGAATGGTCACGTCCCTTGATCGCATCCGATCAGATCTGACTGTTGGATCGACGATCTACGGTGCAGATCATTCTCATACTGAATAGATGCCTTGACTAATCATACATAATCATGAACGGGTGTCATCTCATCCGTACAATCACGCGCATCTCCGATCAACGGCTATGATCAAACTGCTCCAGATTGAATACATAACCATTCGATCAATTGGTTGACTCATCACCAATGGATGCCATATGAAGCTGATTGTATTCCACGTCATCACTCTAACCCTGTCCGATGCAAATAGGAAAATGCCCTCATGGCGCTGATGCGTCCGTGCTAAGTGCAAAGTACGCCATCAAACGTCACACAGCCCACTGCTTACGCCATGCGCGTGTGCGTGCGTATGCGTGTGCGTGTGTGGATAGTGCAAAGCACTATCCTTGCGGTGTGAGTGCATGTACACTAGCATCCATCCCATAATACCATATTCAAAGGAATATTCCATGTAGTACTTTATTAAGTGCTCCATATTTTGCTCTCTTTCCAATGAGGGACAAAGTCCCCAAGCTTATTTCATGCTTTCCAAAGAAAAACATAGAAGGTTTTGAAAATTCCCTAACATTTCCCCACCATTTTCAAAATATCAGATGATGATTCTTGGTTCACTTGGCAGCCTTATGCATAGGTGGAGATATCTTACGATTTGAATCATTCACTTAGTGAAAACATCTCAAAGTTAGTCAAGATGGCATAGTATACTTTTCTTTGAACTAGCGATCTTATACGACTAACGGGGCATATCTCACGCACAGTATAGGTTACCTCAAGTATTCAAACAAACTAACACGTGGATTAGCTTTGTGTCTATATCCTGTTTCATGAGCACTCTAGAGTCAAGCCCATAGACTCAGAGGAAGCAGCACCACCTCCTACACTCACATAGGTAAGCTTACTGAGAGTGCCCCTATAATTTACAGTACCCTAACAATCCAGTTGTAAGCTTATTAAGAGTTTGCTAACTCATTCTCTTTTTTCCACATTACAGATACCAAGCACTTCAATCTTGGGATGAAAATGAAATAAAACTAAGTGCTTGCAATCACGACATATTGTGTACTTGGGCTCATTGAACTCAAGACTTAATGTTTCTTCAAGTGTTAAGTTGAGTTTTCACCAGGAGAAATTATGTTAAGTGGGCTTAAGACCCATCCCTTTTGATGTTTTCCATACCAAATCCGTTGCAAGTCCCTTTGTTAAGGGGTCAGCCAAGTTTTTACTTGACTTTACATAACCAATGGTAATCATACCTTCTATGATTAACTGCCTAACATAGCTATATCTCAGTCCTATATACCTAGACTTTCCATTATAGACATGGCTATAGGCCCGTGATAGAGTTGCTTTACTATCACAATGCAAAGATATTGGTGGCATAGGTTTTGGCCATATCTTAATCTCTAACAAGAGATTCATTGGCCACTCTACCTCTTTGCTACAAGAAGCCAATGCTACAAACTCAGATGCGATGGTTGAGTTTGCTATGCATGTTTGCTTCTTAGAACCCTAGGAGACAGCTTCTCCTCCAAGAGTAAAAATCCAACCACTCGTGAACGAGTGATCTTCACAGTCAGTTATCCAACTGGCATCCGTGAATCCTTCCAGCACTGCTGGATAGCCATTATAGATTATTCCATAGTCTATTGTTTTCCTCAAGTACCTAAGTACTTGGTTAACAGCATGCCAATGCACACTACTAGGATTACTAGTGTATCTACTAAGTTTTCCCACTGTAAATGCAATATCAGGTCTAGTACAAGTCATGGCATACATCAGGCTACCTATCACTCTTGAATATTCTAGCTGATCAACAGCTCTTCCAGTATTATGATACAATTTCAAATTTGAATCAAAAGGTGTAGACATGGATGTACAATTATATTGATTAAATTTCTTTCGAATTTTCTCAATATAGTGCGCCTGGATAATAATCAAATTATTATCCTCTTATTTGATCTTAATACCCAAAATTACATCAGCCAAGCCCATGTCTTTCATACTAAGGCTAGATAACAAGAAACTTTTAATACTTTCAATTACATAATTGTCAGTACCAAAAATAAGCATGTCGTCTACATATAGACATATGATTACACCTCTATTGCTAGTAAACGTACTGTACACACACTTATCAGATTCATGTATCCTAAAACCATTTGACACTATTACTTTGTCAAATTTCTCATGCCACTATTTTGGAGCTTGTTTTAGTCCATATAGTGACTTCACGAATTTACACACTTTGTGTTCTTGACTCTATACAACAAATCCTTCTGGTTGTTGTATGTAGATTTTTTCATCTAACTCTCTATTTAAGAAAGCGATCTTAACATTCATTTGATGGATTTCAAGCTTGTAGATTGAGGCTAAGGCAATCGACACTCGAATGGTGGTGATTCTGGCCACTGGAGCATATGTATTAAAATAATCGATACCCTCATTTTGAGTAAAATCCTTAGCAATTAATCTTGCTTTGAACTTATCAATTGTGCCACAACTTTCATTTTCCTTTTAAAAATCCATTGACAACCAATTGGTTTGGATTCATGTGGCAAATCAGCAAGTATCCAGATATTGTTACCCACGATTGAATCCATCTCATTGTTTATTGCTTCTTTCCAGAAAGCAACACCTTGAGACTTCATAGCCTCCTCAAAGGTTGATGGATCTGAATCCATATTCAAAGAAATCATTGTTTGTTTACAATAAGCTTTCCTAGTTCCTTCTACAAGGTAAACTATGAAATCAGGGCTAAATGACTTCTTAGTCCTAGCCCTCTTACTCCTCCTTAACTCAACAGGCTCATTAGGTTCATTAGGCTCAATGGGTTCATGTCGTTCACTTTCCTTTGTAGACATCAAAGGAGTTGATTCATTTCCTTGATTAGAATCCAACTTTGGAATGGTTGTGAAACAATTCTCATAAAATACTACATTAGGTGATTCAATGATAGTATTTGTTTCCATTGAACCATTGGACTCTACTACCAGAAACCTATAAGCTTTGCTATGTATAGCATAGCCAAGGAATATGCATTCAATTCATTTTTCACCTAATTTCTTCCTTTTAGGTTCAGACAATCTGACTATTGCTCTACAACCCCATATTTTCAAGTAACCTAGATTAGGTTTCTTGTTTTTGCAAAGTTCATAAGGAGCAACATTTCTTCCCTTGAGAGAAATTCTATTGAGTATGTGACAGGCAGTAAGCAAGGCTTCACCCCAAAAACCAAAACTTAAACTGGAGTAAGAAAGCATAGCATTAATCATTTCTGTTAATGTCCTATTCTTTCTTTCAGTTACTCCATTTTGTTGTGGTGTGTAGAGTGTAGACTTTTCATAAATAATACCAACATTTTCACAATATTCTGAAAAATGGTATTCACCACCTCTATCAGACCTAAGTCTCCTTATTTTGACGTTACACTGATTTTCTGCTTCTGTCTTAAAAATCTTAAATTTATCAAGCACCTCATCTTTTGAATGCAAAAGATAGATATGATAGTACTTAGAAAAATCATCAATGAATGCTACAAAATATTTCTTACCATCTCTAGTAGGGGTACTATTCATGTCACATACATCACTATGCACAAGTTCAAGCAGAGATGTGATTTTATCTACTTTAGGAAATGGAATGCGAGTAATTTTAGATTGTATGCAAAATTTGCATTTTTCAAACATATCTATATCATACTTAGGAATTAAATCTAAATTAACCATATCATGCATTTTTCTCGTATTAACATGACCTAAACGAGCATGCCATAAAGAAAGAGAATCAACAATATAAACAAAAATAGATGTATTATAGATAACGTTAAGTTTGAACATTCTTTGATACATATAGCCCTTCCCAACAAAAATTCCACCCTTAGACAAGACAAATTTGTCCGATTCAAATACTAACTTGAAACCATGCTTATTAAGTAGGCTTCCAGATACAAGGTTTTTCCTGACATCAGGTACATGATAAACATCATTAAGACTTAAGACTTTTCCATATGTGAACTCTAGATCCACCATCTCTTTGCCTTTGATAACAGCAGTTGAAGAGCTGCCCATGTAGAGAACTGTTCCATCATTAACTTGTTCATAAGTAGTGAAACGGCTCTTGTTGTTACAAACGTGCCTTGTTGCTCCTGAGTCAATCCACCAGTCACCAGCATCTTCGAGCATGTTCACCTCGGATACAACAGCCACAAAACTTGTTCTTGGCATTTGATGCTTCTGGCTTTTTCTTTTATGACCGGTATTCATTTCTGAAGTGCCCTGGCTTGCCACAATGCCAGCAAGCGCTTTTCAGCTTCTTAGCATCT
Organism: Camellia japonica; assembly: GCA_030407325.1. NCBI lineage: Eukaryota > Viridiplantae > Streptophyta > Magnoliopsida > Ericales > Theaceae > Camellia > Camellia japonica. The sequence goes on from JAPPVO010000017.1 coordinate 157,607,033, forward strand.
TTCTCAAGTTGGGGGTCGCGTTTACGTTTCTTTTTGTTAAACCTCTTCCCATCATCCACCTTGTGAATCTTGGAAGTCTAAGCCAATTGGTTTTCTTTACTTTCAAGAAGTCTTGACTCTTTCTCAACTTGGAGGTGTTGAGCCAATTCCTCTAAAGTTAGATCTTCCTTTTTGTGTTTCAGAGTTTTCTTAAAATCTTTCCAAGAAGATGGCAGTTTCTCTATTATAGACGAAACTACAAATAGATTCATCCATGTTCATATTCTTTTGTCGAAATTGACTCAGAATATATTGGATCTTATGGAATTGTTCCATAATGGGCTTTGTATCAATCATAGTAAAACGCATAAAATTACTAATAAGAAATTTCTTAGTGGTGGCATCCTCGGTGAGATACTTTAACTGTAATATGTCCCATAGTTGCTTTGTCGTTTCCAGATGTTGATACACATTGAACAGAGAGTCTGACAGCACATTCAAAATGTGTACTCGGTAAATGTAGTCATCATTTTCCCATTTGGTTCTGGTACGGGTTTGCTTTATTGTCTTGTCTTCTTACTCCACCGGATAGGGAGTGGTTAGCACATAGACCACTTTGAGAGTGGTGAGTAAAAAGTGCATCTTCTTTTGCCAGCGTCGAAAATTTCCACCATCAAACCGATCAAGCTTCATAAAATATTGGGTCATTTTCTGAATAGACAACGCCATATTTAAATATTGTCTTTAGAATGTTGGAATAATTCATCTTGAAATCTTCAGTTGGTGGTCTTTGGGTCTTTAAAACTTGGCGATGATCTTGTCTATATAGAATAGAAAATTTAATGCTTCAAGTCACGTTACTTAGTCACTTTTCTAAAGACAATATTTGGACCCACCAAACGGTGTACAGGGGGTTATAGTAAATTCGCCTCCAGGATATAATGAAACCTGATCTAAAGATCAAGTTTACCAGCGTCTACACTGACAACAGTAGATCAAAATACTCTTGATATAATGGTGCCTTGTGCGAATGCGTCCGTGCTAAGTGCAAAGTGCAAAGTACGCCATCAAACGCCACACAACCCACGCCACACGCGTGCACGTACATGTGCGTGCATCATCAAACGCCACACAGCCCACGCCACACGCGTGCGTGTGCGGATGGTACAAAGCATCATCCTTGCAGTGTGAGTGCATGTACACTAACATCCATCCCATAATACCATATTCAAAGGAATATTTCATGTAACACTTTATTAAGTGCAAAGTGCGCCATCAAACGCCACACAGCCCACGCCACGCGCGTATGCGTGTGTGGATGGTGCGTTGTGAGTGCATGTACACTAGCATCCATCCCATAATACCATATTCAAAGGAATATTCCATATAGCACTCTATTAAGTGCTTCTTGTTTTGCTCTCTTTCCAATGTGGGACAAAATCCCCAAGCTTATTTCATACTTTCTAACGAAAAACATAAAAGGTTTTGAAAACATCAAAAACTAAACAATAGATTTTGAAAACGCATTTTGAAAATTCTCCAACATAGAGCTCCCAATCTTTTTCCATCAATTTATTAAGCTACAGTCTTTGTGACATTGGTATGTAGTTGTACCTTAAAGTGTAGTGAAAGAAAGGTCAGAGGTTCAAATTGATAGACCAACGGCGGTCCCTTTAAGTGATGTACTTCTGTACACTAATTTTATTGACAAAACTAACACACCTAACATCCTACAATGTTAAAAAAAATAAATAATAATAATAATCAATTTATTGAAAACATCAGAAAAAAAGAAAAATTAATTACATAATTTTATATAACGGGAAGAACATATTATGTAAATTATAGATCAAACTTATTTGATAATTTCTACTTACATACAAATAATAGACGAGGAAAATAATCCACTTCACGGTTGAAACCATGGTCGGTTATGATTGGTTATAGGCTTCTTAGCCCACGCCTACAACCCAATCCCAATTAATTACTTTGATAACAAATGTTAATATGTGTCTTAGGCTGTGTTTGATTAAGAAATTTAAGAAGAGATTTAGAAATAAAATATTTCACTTATTTTTTTTTATTTCTTTTTTAAATTTCTTTTTAAATCCGTCAACAAAACATAACGTTAAAGTATTATTTACCATCAAGTTTAGTGTAAAAATATTTTAAAAATAGTGAAAGAGTTATTAAATTAATAAAAAGTGTCGTGTTCCTTTTATTTATTTATAATTTTCGTGTGCCTAAGGCTATTTGTTAATAAAATCATTATTCATTATTATTGAGTTAGTCCATATAATGCTCTAATTTGATAGTTATTTATCTTAATAATAACAGCAACTCCAATGAGCTCTTCAAATAAAATTAATTAAGTAAAATAGTTTCAACGGGCTCTTCAAATACTAAGCTAATTTAGCTTCCTCTTTTTTTGCTTTCTATATTTAAAGAGCTATTGGAGGCTCTTTAGATTTCAAGAAATATCTTTAATAGTGATGTCCCATGTCATGAAACAGAGATCGTGTGACTGCTGTACAGTCATTTGGGCCCATTTCAAGAACTGTTCGATGATTTAGATTATTTAATTTTTAAAATATATTGAGTAGAATATATCTCTAAAAAATTAAATTAATCAAATTTCGTTAATCATTTCATTGAATTACATTGATTTGAAATATAAAACGAAGTACAAATATAATTCAATGAAAGAGTTATTGATGTCTAATTAACTTTATTTTTTGCAGGTATATTCTAAAAAGTTAACTGTTCAAATCATAGAAACAGATACCGAAATTGGCCTAAATGGCCGCACAATAGTAGCTGCTATGTCTCCCACACAACAGTCACACCATCTCTCCATAAAACACTATAGATCATAAATTAATTTGAATAGAAAACTAGCCTAGGAATGTAAAAATGGCCCGTATGCCTCTTGAATCCTGCCTGCTGCCCGAGTTTGCCTGCCCCACTAAGCTTGGGACCCTAGGCCTGGGCGTGTAGTTTGGAACTTGGTCCAATCCGGCCCATCGGCCCACTCAAGGCCCACTTAAAACCTGGCGCGAGGCCTAATGTCATTTTTTGTGGAAAAGAATAAAATTTTGATAGAAAAAATAGAAATTTTTTTTTTTTTTTAAATGTTCAGACTTGCCCAGGCCTGTTGGCCTGTCTAAGGCCCAAATACTCCCTCAACCTGGGCTAATTTTCTGCCTCGTAGGCCAACCTGGCCCAACCTAAATTTTGATGGGGAGCCCACACGACTCGACTAGACCGGATCAAATTTATACCCCTAAATAAAGAGTAGCGTTAGAGTAATTATATTGAGTGATTAGAGTTGTACCAACATCTGTCACTTATGTTAATTATTTTTTTTAAGGATGACATAATAATTGTGGATAATTGATGTAAAGTAGTATTCTAGGAGTACTTAAAAAAATTCACTTAAGAAAAAAGTAAAATAATTTCTCATATATTCTACATTTTAAATAAATTTAGATTATATGTATCTAAAAAGTAAAATAACATATTAAAATAAGGAAAAAAGTTAACTAAAAATGTTTTTAAAAAAAACACACAAAGAACAAAAACTAGAAATAAATAAATAAATGAAAACAAAACCAATCAACTCTTCTCTCCTACTATTAGGGGTGTACCAAAAATTGGAAGAATCAAACCGGCCGCTAAAACTGATCGAAAATTTCAATTTTAGTTAGTTTTTCATAACGTACAATCTATTTTGATTTTTTTTTTTTTAAATTATATCAATACAAACTAACCAATCAAAATATATAATATTCAAAGAATTTTACATTTTAATTCTTTGAATATTAGAATATGTGATCAACGACAAAGATTAGAGATGAAGGCAAAGCAATCTTCATCCTTCCTCTTTGTTTACTCCTAATGTGAGATTGTAAAAATTTGTATAAAAGATTTTAAAAGTTTATTTGAATAATTTATTTGTATTAATTGATAAAATCCAACCATAATATGTGATCAATTTTAATTTCTCATCAATAAAATCAAACGATTAAGGACTTGTTTAAGAACTAATTATTTTAATTGACTTTTTACAATACAGAAAAGTAAAAAATTGTTGTGATAACTCATAGTGATTTTTTAACATTTTAATTATTTTATCCACTCTTCAAACAAGGCCTAAGTTTGATGTTAAATTTTATCTTAATCCACATTGAACCAAATCACTATCGATTGATAAAGATTTAAGATAAAATTCGAAATCTCGAGTTGAGGTCATCCTAATGGGCCACTGAAGGTTCCCGATCATCATCTTTATAGCTCCAAAATTAATTGAGTTTCACATAAACTAGTTTGAGCACTTGTTTAAAAATAAATAAATAAATAAATAGAATAAAAAATTAGTTGTTTGATTTTGATTGATTTTTTGAATATTGAGTTTTTTTCATATTTTTTGTATTTAGTAAATTTTTTTAATATTTTAAATAATTTTTTTATTTTTTAGATGCATATAAGAAATACAATATTTGTGAAAAAATATATTTAAAACCCAATTAATACACAAAAATACAAAAATTTACAAAATTTATATATATTTTTGTATTTTTGATATATAGTAAAACTTTTTAAGAATTTTTTGACAAATATTATACTTTTGAAATATATCTAGATATATATACAAAAGTAAAACAAATTACTTAAAATATTAAAAAAATTCACTAAAAACCAAAAACATGAAGAAAAAAAAATAGTTTGTAGAAAATCAGTATAAACCAAACCAAAGAATAATTCTACATATACTAATAATTTTATTAAAAATACAAGAGACTAAATATAATTGATACTAAAAAAAAAAAACAAGTAATGCTAGATATTCTAAAAGAATGTAAGACTCACATGGTGTGGGTCGAACCCCATACTACTGTGAGATATTTGATAAAAATTTTGATAAATTTTTTGAAATTTGGGTTTCACTCTACACTAATGTGAGACATTTGATAAAACTTTTGATAAATTTTTTAAGATTTCTAATATTTTTTAAAAAATAATGACATTTAAATCTCATTCACAAATTAAATATTTTAGCCAAAAAATCATTTTAAGTTATCACAACATTTTTTTTTTCTTTTGACAAAATAACATATTTCTAAATAAGGGTTTAATAAGATTGTTAATAGATATAACATTCAAACAAGGTGATTTGTTTCAACCTTGGAAACTAGCCGACTTCAATGGAACACAACTTCTACCATAATCAAAGGCTTGTTTTGGGAAGTTCGCTTTTAATTATTTTGTTTTTAGTTTGTAATAAATGTTAAAAGTTAATTTTTTTTAAAAAAAAATCATTTGAGAAGTTGGTTTTTAGCTAATGATAAAATTACAATTCTACCTCTCATGGGTCAAAATGTGATAAGGGGTGAAATTGTAAATATTTTAAATTAAATGGAAATAGTTTGATCATTTTATTATGATTTGACATCATAAACAAATATTAATTAAAAAGTTAAAAGTAAATTTTTACCAACTTCTTAAATCATTTGTCTAAAAAAATCAAAAACTTAATTAAAAATCAAAAAATTACTTTTTACCATCTTTCAAAAATCAAAAATGGACTAAAAATCCCTGCCAAAAACGAGTAATAAAGCGAAGAGAATTGGTATCAAAGAGAGCGTAAAACCGTTATACTAATCAAGAAACACACTACAGTTGTCTTGATCTTGAGCCATTCAAATAGAAGCGCGTGGAGACCTAGCCAAATAATACTATGCCAACATCTTAAAACCCCAGAACACCCATCTTCACCAATTCAACCCATTTCACAAATCCATGGCTAATTTCGTAAATTCAGCATTAGGTTCAATTATATTTGAGTGTATACATATATATGAGGAGAGAGAAGTGGGGTAGAAGACAAGAAAAACGGCTTCCTTCCGATCACACCCATTAACCAGAGAGGCACCAACACATCACATACCCAACAACACCACAACTCACCACTCTCTTTCTCTCTCTCTCTCTCTCTCTCTTCACAAAACCCATTTTCTGGGTCTCTTTCAATTCTATTTAAATTCTTTCATTTCTTGATTCTTTTTATTTTTTGGGGAGTTTTGCCATCTCTGTTTTTTAATTTTATTGTGAAGTTTGTGATTTGTCTGAACAAGAATTATACCACACAACCCATCAAGCGGTGGAGGATCTTCCCTTTTTTTTTTTTTTTTTTGCAATTGATTTCTGGTTCCAGAACTTTCGGCGATTTCAGGCTTGATCTGGGTTTTCAACGGCTTTGATCGCTGTAGACAGATTTAGAGATAGAAAAGAAAGTGTTTTTGTGTGATTGTAGTGAGAGAGAAAGAGATATGTTGGGTTTATCGAGGTTTTTTGAGAAAGTATACTCGATGGCTGAAGGGGGATCTCATTACTGCTCTAAAAAGAAGGACGATATTTGCGGTGATGGTTGCGATGAGGTATTAATCATAAATTTATTTACTATTAATTGTTCTTATTGATCTGAGCTTTCGATTTTGTAAATTTCCGAACTTTTTTTTTTCATGACATTGTTGGGATTTGTTACTGTCAATAATTTTTGTTGATTTTTGGGTTTTGGGTTAGTCATGGTTTGTTTGGTTGCTGAGAAAGTGAGGAAAAACAAAGGACTAGATGATTTTGACTTTCCAACTTTTTCCTTATCTGGTTCCCTCAAAAACCCAGAAAGAAAGATGAAAAAGAAAACTAACCCATTTTATTATATATTTTTTGGAAAGACTTCTGTGATTGTGTTGGTTGGAACCCTGACTTTCAATTGAAATACTATTCACTTATATTCTAAGACACATGTACATTGATATATATTATATATATATATATACATACTTACATACACATCTGTAAACCATGTCTTTCCAATTTATGTTTTCATGTAAAAGCTTAGAATCTGATATTATGGAGAATGAGAACTCTTTTACATCTCAAAGAAATCCATCAAGAAATGCAAGGTAGGGGTGAACAACATATACCCCTTTCAAAATTTCTGCATTGTGTTGTTTGCTTACTCAGATTACAAAATTCCCCCGAGTTTATTTGTTACTTTAATTTTCAATGTCGGGAATAGTTGCAACCAATGTTTCGATTTCGGTTGATTTGTGCTTTTGGGTCTGTCATGCGTCGTTTGGTTGCTGAGAAAGTGCAAGGAAAACTAAAAGTCTAGATGATTTTGACTTTTCAACCTTTCCAAAACTATGCATTGTGTTGTTTGCATACCCTGATTACAAAATACCTCCAAGTTGTATTGGTAGTTTTAAGTTAGTCCCTAATTTTTGTACTTACATTGATTATGGTGAAAAAGTTCATTGTCAAATTCAAAGCTCTGTACCAATCCAAAAAAAAAAAAAAAACAAATCAAAGCTCTGTGTATTGTATTGACTTGGACAGTGTTTGAAGTATGTCTTAATAATCTAATATGATTTCTTTATAATAATCAAATTGCTGCATATGCAAAAGGGAATTATCATAAAATTCATGCTTATGTTTGTATCTCTTTGTGCTGAATATTACAAAAAATAAACGTTTTCTTCTTTGAATCTGCAGGACTCCAGCAGAATATTGAGCATGTCGAGACTGAGATGTATACTGCGAGGACTGGATTTGAAAACTCTCATCTTTCTATTTGTTATGGTCCCAACATGCATCTTTGTTATATATATGCATGGACAGAAGATCTCGTATTTCTTGCGGCCATTGTGGGAATCACCACCCAAGCCTTTCATTGAAATGCCACACTATTATCACGAGAACGTATCTATGGAGAACCTCTGTAAACTTCATGGGTGGGGAATTCGGGAGTACCCACGGCGTGTTTACGATGCAGTATTGTTTAGTACCGAGCTTGAGATTCTTACCATAAGATGGAAGGAATTGTACCCTTATGTAACAGGGTTTGTACTCCTTGAGTCTAACTCAACATTCACCGGATTGTCAAAGCCTCTGTTTTTTGAAAACAATCGTGATCAGTTCAAATTTGTTGAGCCACGATTGACATATGGGAAAATTCCAGGAAGATTTAGGAAAGGTGAAAACCCTTTTGTTGAAGAGGCATATCAACGTCTAGCATTGGATCATCTTCTCAAACTAGCCGGTATTCAAGATGATGACTTATTGATAATGTCTGATGTTGATGAGATTCCAAGCCGACATACTATTGATCTCTTGAGGTGGTGCGATGACGTACCTCCAATCCTCCATCTCCGGCTGAAGAACTATCTATACTCATTTGAGTTTTTCATGGACAATAGTAGCTGGAGAGCTTCGGTTCACAGGTATCAGTCTGGTAAGACGAGGTATGCCCATTATCGCCAATCCGATATTGTTTTGGCTGATTCCGGGTGGCATTGTAGCTTTTGCTTCCGCCGTATCAATGAGTTCATATTCAAAATGAAAGCTTATAGCCATGTCGACAGAGTTAGGTTCTCACATTATTTGAATCCTAAAAGAATTCAGAAAGTGATCTGCAAAGGGGCTGACTTGTTTGATATGCTGCCCGAGGAGTACACATTCAAGGAAATCATCGGGAAAATGGGACCCATTCCCCACTCATATTCGGCTGTTCATCTACCGGCATATCTTTTGGAAAATGCTGATGATTATAAGTTTCTCTTGCCTGGGAATTGCTTAAGAGAAAGTGGCTGATTTGCTTTAGTGAGTTTTCAAGACCGTCTTTGCAAGGGTTGAAGCTGCAGCTGGAGTGACTCCTCATGAAAAGTTTTACCGAACAGTTGATGACTGCATCATGTCACCAGTACAGCTCTGCTATATATGTATGTCAATGCTTATATCATTCTTTCAGAATTCTTGGATTTATGGGGTGAAGTTTGTATATAAATTCGTCCTAGAGTTGGATTTCATTCATTGTGGAACACACGAATTTGTTGATGGGGGAGCTTTGCTTGTTTTGTGTCTCTGCATTATTTGCATTGTTGTGGCATGACTGACCCTTGAGTGTGTCCTCCCTTTGAAGAAGATATGTATGTTCCTGGGCTTACCTTTTGTTAGGAAATTTTGATTTCAGACTAATTCATTCATATATATATATATATATATTTTGTAATTAGTAATTTGTAATTTGTTTGTTATTTAAATCATTGATTTGTTCTTTGGTGTTGCCCTGCGAAAAATCATTTTGGTTGCCGAGTGTCTAATCAATGTCTAATCAATAATTGTTATGTCGCACCTATTATATTGTGCCTGTTTGGTGAAGCTTAAAAGCTGCTTATTTCAGCTTTCAGCTTAATTTAAGCTATTTTGATGTGTTTGGTTTAGCTTATAGCTTTTTGGAAGTCAGAAATCAGCTTATTCTTTGAGTGGGGCAGGAGATGCTTAATTTATAAGTCAGAAATCAACTTATGTTCATAGTTATAAGCTATAAGCTGTTTAGGCATAAGTTATAAGTACTTTCCCACAGCTCTACCAAACAGGGCCATTATTGACGTGATTCTTATTTCAGATTTTAAAATTTTAATCATTCAATGACTTGTGAGTTAGGAAAAAAGTATGGGGAAATTACATTCTAGTGGGAGAAAAAAAAAATTTACGCAAACATGGAGGACTTGTACCTCCACAATTTTTTACTTGTACTCCATCACAAAACCAATTTTTTTGTCTATCCCATTATTTGAAATTTCCCCAAAAAGTATTGTAAGATTTGTTAATTTGTATAGCATTTTTCAGGTCAAATGATCAAGTGAGTGATAGATCGTTTGGTTCGGATTTGTATGGTAAAGAAGAAGATTGATTATTTCGAATTTAATGGAATCATATGCGCTGGCACCGGGTATTGTTTTTAATATATCCTGATTCCTGCCATTCTCCATGATTATGGCAGCCTAGTCTTGGTTAGAAGATGGGATTGGGAAAAAAATAATAATAATAATTGGCCGTTATCTGGCATAGTTGGAAAAAATTGGATTCCTTGTCATGACTGATTGAGTATTAGGTTCCAAGAGACAAAGCAAGTTGGTACGAGCTAATGTTCGGATTGTCTGAGTGATTTTTTTTTTTTATTTTAATTTCATATAAATGTTTTCTTATGCTTAGTTCTGACCTTGAATATGATGGTAGTGGTGTCGAGGATGGTGGTGGTGGTGACGACGGTTGCATCATTGACGACAGGTAAAGGTAGGGTGGTGACGACGACAACCATGATGGTGGTTGTGTGGCGGTGGTTACAATGTGGTATTAGTGGTATGGTGGAGAAAGCGACGGTGGCATTGGTAAGACCTCATTAGATTAGATTTGGAAAATGATTTTAGTCTAAATTAACTCATTTTTCATTACAATAATGGTGATGGTGATAGTAATGGTGATAGTGATAGTAGTGTGACGGTTATAATGGTGACAGTGATAATAGAATGATAATGGTGATAGTGATTGTAGTAGTGATGGTGGCGGCAAAATATTTGTTACAGGAGGGTTGGTGGTGAGAGTAGTGGTGAAAGTGGAGGTGAGGGTGGCATAAACATAAATAATCAGTTAAAAATTCAACATTAAAGTAAAAAGTTTGTTACTTAAAATTTTAACTTATCTTTAAGATGCCTCATAACTGCTAGAGCAATGGAAGGGGGGGTGTGACGGGCAACATAAATAGGAGTCTGTGCGCATATTCACCGTGCCATGTTCCACGATTACTAGTGATTCCAACTACATATTCTCACGTTTGCATTTTAGGATTTGAGGTCCAAAATTTCCATCAATATTGAGAGACATGGTCCAAGCCCCCTGAAACTATGAATTTAGGGAATAGGTCTTGCTAACAAATATTTTTTGAGTAAAAGAAAAAAAAAAAAAAGTAAAAAACAGAACACAAATATCTTCACTGAATTCAAGATACTATTAAAACCATCACATTTATTTAATATTTTTAAGACATTTTATTTTATATCCATCTCAATATTAAACAATGTCCAAATGAGTTTTTAACATTTGCCTTAGAAATAAGCTTCAAAACCACTCCAGATTTGTAGAAAACTCCCCAATCATGTGCTGTTCCAACTATAGTTAGAGGAAAAAGTTCAAAAGTCTATTGCCTTTGGGTAGTGAAGTTGGGAATCGGATGCTTATTTTATCATGTGCCTAGCTAAATGTGTTAAAAGTCTTTAAAAAAGTTTTGGTACTACTAGAAAATGCCCCTTTTTGTGATGGAACTATAAAAAAAAAAATGAAATAAAATTATCAGGCAAAAAGTCTCCATCGTAACAATAACAATACTTTTTTTTTAAATTTTCCAATAATATTTAAAAAAAAATTAATTATCATTTGAAACGATAACAACCGTTATTAATAACAAACTCAGTTTAAAATATATATATTGGCAATGGTTATTTATAATCATAAATATTCATCTTTTCCTATTTATGCTTTTGTTGCCAAAACTCAGATTTGTTTTTTTGCACTATTAGAAATTGAAAATTTGCGGTGGCAAATTACATGAGATGCCATCACAAAAGATGGTAACCGTAACTTTGGTGTCACTAGAACGTATAGTGACAAAATAATTTGTATCACATCATTTGCCATCACTAATATTCTTTTGTGATGACATAATAAGTGTTACTAGTAACACTTTCAAATCGCCAAAAATCCCTTTGTAGTGAAATTTGACCAAACATTTGGTACCATTTGAATGGATTAGGTTTCCTTTACCTTGCCCTAAATGCCCGACTATCTCAATTAGCATTTGGTTTTGTTGGCAGTTGATTATAGGCTTGATTTAACTTTTTTAATTTTTATTTTTGTAAACCTTATGAAAGCATTATCACAGTTTATATTAGCTGATAATCATGTTTCATAATTAATGAATAACAATAAAAAAAAATTGATAGATTCTTTACCCTTAAAATCTCTTCCCATGATTGCACCTACAAATGTATGATTGTGGTGATAATTTCAAAATACAAAAATCTTAAGACATGATTTTGTGAATAAGAATATATTAAAACATGAATAAATTTTTTGAGAATAGAGGATCTCGTGTCAGTAATAGTCCCATAGTTCAACAACATCATTATAAGTCTCAATAAATTTGCAAACACATAACCAACCACATAAAAACATAGATAGAACAATATGTGTGAAATTGTAACTTCATGATAGGCCCTAACATTTGATAGTTATGATCAAAATTGTTTTTTGTGATCGATTCTGTATCTATAAAATTGTTACATATAAATTTCATAGAACAATATGTGTGAAATTGTAACTTTATGATAGGCCCTAATGTTTGATAGTTATGATCAAAATTGTTTTTTGTGATCGATTCTGTATATAAAATTGTTACATATAAATTTCATATGTACTTTTTTTTCTATTTATATAGCAATGCCCATACTTTTGGTTGGAGAATCATATTCCTCACAAGTTGTGAATTACTAATAAAGTTTAGGAATTCCATCTATTGAATGCCAACTCAATCTAATCATGTAGAAAAAGTGAAAGGAATCCCCAAATGGGTATTAGATGCATTGTCATCCTCTTTACAATCACAAAACAAGCCTTACAAATAGCATGTCCAAAGCACACAAACTCATACTTCAAAAATTGAGAGAAAAAGAGAAAGAAGAAGAAAATGATTATCCAAACTGAGGACTATCCTTGTGTTGGCTACCAACAGCAATCCTATGCTGTCCACCAGGAGTCCGGTTGGTACCCACCAAGCGGCTACCACAGCAACGTCCCTAGCATCATCTCTCCTCCACCGTCAAACCACCATATGACGGTTTATAGTGGTGGCTATGCTCAGCCACAAGAGGGGTGGACTGATGGGAAGGACAAGCACTACCAAACTGGCTGGCATGGAAACGGTGACCAGTACAGCTATGGATACAATCCTCAAAGTTGTGTGCCGAATGGAGGATATGGGACTTACCATGATGGAAAATTCCCTGTGGCAACAACAACCACGGTGCAGACAGTGGGATATTCATATGGAAGTGGTTGGGGTGGCGGTGATGGCAGGCATAGCCAGGTTTATGATCAGCAATATCCCAGTAAAGGAGGGTGCCAGAAAGTGGAGTACTATGCAGTCAAGGGGGTTTAATTTAACCACAGAGAAATGACACTATGGTTAAATGTACTCTGCTTTGGCAATAACTTAATTAGGACCCCTCTCTAAATAATGTTCAAGATGACAATAACCTACTAAACTGTATTTGCTACGCAAGTAAAGACAAATAAATTGTCATAAATAATAGCTATTGAAATATAATTAGTACTTCTGTTTCTTTGCAAACAAATGTGCACATTTAGGACTTACAAGTGTGAGCTTGGAATGGACTAAATTTTCCATAAGTAGATAAATAAATGTATAAATAGTCAAATTCGATGCCTGAGTAGCCATGGTGGTCGCAATGCAGTTGTTGAGTACATGATTCAAACATTGTACAACTTAAGGACCTAAGTTTTTTGTCAGTCCTTGAGATTGTTTTATGGGCTTAACTGCAAAGAGCATAGGCTGAAAGAGTACATGATTCAAAAATTGTACAAATTTTTTGTCAGTCCTCTGTATTTTACTTTCCCGTGCCCTATATAATTTCTATTGTGACAGCTTGTTATCTCTAGCAGTTGTCACCAAATCAAATCTTTGAGTTCTACTTATGTAATTCAGTTACTAATTGAAAGCCAGAGTTTTTTTTGTTGACGAAGGAATCCAAGGAGCAGTGAAAGCAAAAGATCAATACAAACTTTTTGCTTGATGATGATGTTAGAAGTTTCTCGGAATCCACCGAAGAACACCTCTCTTTTGTGAACGTAACGGTAAAAACAATTCCTTGATGAAATCAATATGAAACTTGTAGATTCATTGATTACTCTCAAATCATCGAAGAAACACTTATAAAATACCCTCCAATATACCATACTTTGGTTTTTCTTTCTCTCAAAAGGCTGGACATGTTAAACCCTAAAAACAGTCAACGACGCATTTATAGTAAATAGGATAGTGAAGATTGCTCGAGCGCACACTTTACCGCTCGAGCAGTGTGAGTAAAGGTGGTACAAAACATATAGGCCGACTACTTGAGCACAACATTCACTGCTCTAGCGGTGATCCTCGTACATAGTCGGTGAAGTGGCAAACAGAGAATGCTAACATACAGAATGTTAGCACAAACTCCACTACTCAGGCACTACTCGGGTTGGATTCGCTTCTAAATTCATAGTCTCATTGAAACAAAACAAAAAAAAAAAAAAGCGAATAAAATTCCAACTTAAAGGAGTTTTGTCAAACAGGATTACCAATTACAAAAACCTAACATCTAATTTTTTTTTTTTGTTAATTCCCAACTTTGTCGAGCAACATGAGTTGATCTTTGTGATTAATTTGGTTTTAACCATAGGTGTACTCTTAAGGCCTGGGATGTAGAGAGCGCCTGGTTTAGTTGGCTAATTAACCATTGGAATGAATCTATCTATTTGAGATTCTCCGATATTTAATAATTAGGAATATGAATGAAGTTGTAAGAACTTTCCATTTCGTTGAAATCCAAGTCAATAGACCAATGCCACGAAAAAAATGAATTTGATGCACTCTTATCAACTTCGAATAAAAAAAAATAAAAAATAAAAAAAGAACTTTATAAATTGGTACTAAGAAACACAAAGGTAGCGTTTGGTAATATTTACGTTTTTAGTTTATGTTTATAAAATTTTTATAAATTGGTTTTTATTTATTTTTAGAAAAACATAAACTACAAACGTGTTTGATTTGAACAAAATATTTGAAAAAATTTAAAAACATAAACTAAAAAATATGTTTGTTCATGCCTAAAATATTTATATTTATTTTTTATTATTTTATGACCATGGGATCATACACATTATAATTGGAAAAAAATTTAATTGGAAAAAAAATTATTTGAAAAAAAAAATTTTGTTAGTCAAATTTTTAAATTTCTGTTTAAAAATCAACTTAGACTCATTTTTTGTGTTTACGTTTTTTCCTCAAATTTACACACTAAAACAACCATTTATAAACTAAAAAAATTATCAAACAAATTTTTATGACAATTTTTTAAATTATTGTAAATATAAACTAAAAACTGAAAACGAAATGATTACCAAACTAACCGTTTAATGAAAGCTCCATAAAAAAATTGAAAACACTATCCAAACCAAATTAATATGAATCCCAGTGTAGGTTTCCAACAGCAATGCTATGTCATACCCCGGAGGGTTGGAGCTCCATAAATGGTGTGGGGGACCACCCCACTGCCAAAACATGTGCCAATATGTTGTCCACTTTGTATCACAGGAGCACGCACGGTTCTGTTCTTCCTTCACTAGAGGTGGGTCAAGAGTCCCTAGCAAATCGATGTAGGACAGATTCCCACTCCCATGTTAGCCCCCCAACATGTGAGTCCGTGTGGTGCAGTTAGGGTTTCACAGACGGCGCCATTTGTGCTGACCACCCTACTGCCGAAGCATGCACCAAAATATTGTCCGCTTTGTACCACGGAGGCACACACTATTTTGTTCTTCCTTCACTAGAAAAGGCCTCTTGGAGGTTTGTAAACATGACATACTTTATAAAGTGGGTCAAGCGTCCCTAGCAAACCAATGTGGGACAAATTTCCACTTCCCACAAATGGATATCACAACAATGTCATAGGCTTGCAGATGACAACACCGAGTCCATACTTCACCACTTCCCAACTTTCAAACCGTTCTATGGTGGTTAATGGAGGCTATGCTCAGCAACAAGGTAGTGGCTGGTATGGCAACAACAATTATGGTTCTAATAGTGGCTATGTGCCACCTTATAGTCATGATGTATCTCAGCTTTCACAAAGTGGTAAGCTCAACAATTTGCCAGCTAGTAGTGGATATGGTACTTACCTACCAATGCAACGCCGGTAGCTAGTGGTGGATACGGGATGCCACCGATGGGCAATGGAAATAATAACCATGGCTAAATGGGCTATATACAACCTTCTAGTCACATGTATCGGATTTCACTGAGCGATAGAATCAACAACTTGGCGTCTTGCAATGCTGGATATGGAAATAGCCAAACCAATGCAACAGCTAATAGTTCATCTAGATATGGAACATACCCTCCAAATGAGACTAGTAATGGTGGATATGGGATTTTCCACGATGAAAGTATTCTCAAAGATGTTTAAGGCGCAGGAAATGAGTAATGATCAGCAACATCCTAGTAACAGGGACCAGAAAGTGATGTATACAATTAAGGGGGTTGAATGGAAAGGTTGATCAAAAAAATTAAGGGGTTTGAATGGAAAGAGGGAACCAGAAAGTGACCTATTCAATGCCATACAAAAAGAATTTCTATACATAAATTCCATATAGAATGATGTGGCTTATTTATAGCCACTCATTGGAAATCAAAAAGCCCACCAGTATGCATCATAATTGCATAAATGTCATTGCTAGATCATTTTGTATGAAAATTTTGTGTATTTAGCATTTTCCAAGTGGAAATAGTCTCAACAATATTAAGATGTAGCAGATGGGCTGTGATCAGAAATATCCCAGTAAAGTATATCAAAAAGTGGAGTACTGTATAGTTAATGGGGTTAACCATAAAGACATGGCTTGAGATTGACTCATTTTGTAAGACTATGCTTAATGTACTCTGACTTGGTAATACCCTAATTAGTGCCTCTCTAAATAATGTTCAAGTTGATTTCCTACTATACCATGTATTTGCTGCAAAAGAAAAATGGGGGAAAAAAATATTAATAAATAAGGTATTGAAATACAATTAGCATTTCTGTTGTGCTGCAAACAAATGTGCACATACAGGACTTACAATTGTGAGCTTGGAATGGTCAAAATAAATGTATAAATAATCAAATCTGATAAGTAGGCATCTTAGTTGCATCCATCCTTGAGTACCTGATTCAAACAATGAACAACTAACTAAAGGAGCTAAGTTTTCTATCAGTCCTTGAGATTATTTTCTGGGCTTATCTTCAGTGATCTTGCCTTTGCAGTTGAAACTAATGAGCGAGGTTTAATTTTTATCTTATGCCAGTGTAACTAGCTAGGATGCAATTTGGTTCTGTCCATTTGTTCAATAGAATTGATTATGTTCTGTAAACCCGATATCTTGATATATAAGATAGTAACGGGTTATTAACCTGAGTTGATACCAGCTCATGTTGCCATTTTGAAGGTCCTTTCAATTTTACATGTAACATCCTCTAGTCCTGATTGCCCTGCCGTGGCAGCTTGTTATCTGGAAATCATTCAAGAATCATATTTCTGAATATGTTCAAGCAGAAATGATTTAAGCCTTTCTCTGGCCATCCTCTCCCGCAAAGAATATGTTCAAGCCTCTCGGTTAGTCTGAAATGCTTCAATTCATTGAAGAATTTTATTTTGGGCAAGGCCATTACCTGACTGCCTGCAAGTTCAGTACAGCTTTTGCTGTGGATGGTACTTTTGTAGAACTGTCAGGATTTAGGTAGATTGGCGAAAAGGACATCTCAGTGAGGATGAGGGCACTTGTCGTCCTGGAGAAAATGGAGAGTCCGAAAATTGATCACCAGACGAAGTTTTTCTCAAATTTACCAAGTCCTTTCATTAAGGCTTCACATGCACATGAAGAAGGAATGGGCTCCATTAGACGACATTCGCAACATTCTTGTCTCAGGCTCCACCTGGTTGCGGCCTTTTTAGTCACTATTTAGCTAATTAAGCCAGCGAGGGGGGGGGGCGGTGACCAATGATCCACTCAACTTTTCCACTAATAAAAAGCAATTTTTTTAGCAACAACTTTATCCTAAAAAAAGTTCAAAAAACCCAAGAAACTACCAAAAAAAGTCATTGCCAAACCATCCCTTGACAGTTGGAATTTATAAGCAGGTTATAATTTGTAGTCTAAGATGCACTAAAATGCACTACTTTCATATGCCTATATAGTTTCTATTGTGGCAGTTTGTTCTCTGGATATTGTTCTCAAATCAAATCACCGAGTTCTACTTCAGTTACTAAAATGCCAGCAAGAGAGTACATTGTTCTGATAGTAATGGAATCCAAGGATTTAGCAAAATCAAGGACTTGAATTTTTTTTTTTGGACTTTTTGCTTGATGATGATATTAGAAATTCTGTTTCTGACGTGGGTAATCGTGAGGGATATAGAAATTACTAAAGTCACAAGAAGTTAATAGATGAAACCTATTATAGATTTCTCCCGAGTGGGAGCTTAAGTAACCCCTGAAATATCATCTAATGTTGATGGGTTCTCTACCGTTGATGTCCAATTTATAGGAGGGTAAACCATAGGAAGATTGAGTTTAGCAGTAATCCTAAGTTCATTGAAGCTAGACTTCTATTGGGACTAGGTTTGTGTTGGCTATAAAAGAGAGGCACCCTCATGGGTCTAAGGTATGCTTTTTATACTCTGAATAATGAGTTAAGCACTTTTACTATCTTTGAGAGATAACTGACTTGATCGTCAGAGTGCCCCTGGGTGGACGAACCATCGTCGGAATCTCTTCTTTTTGTGACAGGTCGTTCGAACTTAATCTATTCTGCCAGTGTTCTCTAGCTGAGTGCTTAATTGGCAATGTGGTCGAAAATTGACACATACAATTTGACGCCGTCTGTGGGAAAGAAAGGAAATAGATGGCCAACGACGGACAGAAAGATGCCCAAAAAAGAGGGCAGAACACAGTTCCTACAGTCACTCAGCACGACAGGGCAAAGGGGCATTCTCACCGGCCTTCATGGGAGGTCGAGCATGGAGAATCAAAGAGGGCTAGAGAATGATGCTTGGGAGTTGGAATTTACAAGCTAAGGTTGGTTTAACACTTGTTGAAATTTTAAAAATTTACAAGTTGAAGTTAAACCGATGACATGTTTAACACTTGTTGAAATTTTAAAAATTTACAAGTTGAAGTTAAACCAAGGTCATGTTTAACACTTGTTGAAATTTTAAGAAAAATTTACAAGCTAAAGTTAAACCAGGGTCATGATTAAATGGAAGGAATGATATAGGTTTCATCACCTCATGATGCCGAGGTAATAGAACCTAGGGGGCAATTGTGGGGACAAAATTTTTGAATGACAACACGTGGCCGAGGTGCCACCGAAGTGTCAGCCGAGGTGCCACGTGTCTTAGTCATGATGCCGAGATCATTTCGGCTAGGCCAAGGTTATCTGCGAAGAAATCGGAATCTGGGATAAGCGGATAAGGAACAAGAGTCCTAGAATGAGAGAGGACTTCAGTTTGGGTAAAGATAAACTCTCAGGGAGTTTATCCCAATCTTACTGGGAGTCCAAGATTAACAGTAATCCTAAGTCCATTGAAGCTAGGCTTCTAGTGAGACTAGGTTTGTGTTTGCTATAAAAAAGAGGCACCCTTATGGGTCTAAAGTATGCTTTTTATGTTTTGAATAGTGAGTTAAGCACTTTTGCTATCTTTGAGAGATAACTGACTTGATCATCGGAGTGCTCCCGGGTGGACGAACCACCGCCGGAATCTCTTCTTTTTGTGACAGATCGTTCACGCTTAATCTATTCTGCCAGTGTTCTCCAGCTTAGTGCTTAATTGACAGTGTGGTCAAAAATTGGCACACATAGCATCTATCAATGTTCAACATGTTAAAATTAATGCCATATTTACATTAGATACATTGGATACATTGCATGCATTGGATACATTAAGGTCATACATTCTTTGTATTCATGTATTTTTATATTCATGTATTTTATATTTATTAAGTACATTGTCTAGATTATATTCATGTATCTAATTAATTGCAAGGTTGTTTAGGTTCATGGATCTTATTCATTGAACTTATGTATAACCTTCTCTATATAAAAGGATGTAAGCCTATGGCAAGATATATGAATCAATAAGTGAGAAAAATTCAATACAAAATATAGTTCATTCTAAAGAGAGTTTTATCAAAAGCTAACATAAGTGGTATCAAAGCTTCTTCATCTTCAGGTTCCTCGAACCCATTCTCAACAAGATCCCAAAGCTCCGTATAGACAAAAATAGTTCTCATTTTCACATACCAAAAATCAAAATTTTCACCATTAAAGATAGGAGTGGATACATTTTGGTTGTTGGGATTCGCCATAGACGTCGGTTTGTTCTTCATCGGGGCTTGTTTTCCCGTATCCGATCTCTACGCCCAGACTTGGAGCAAAATTTGCTAAGTGTTGGACAACTTATTGAGCATGGATACCTTGTTCACTTTGAAGACGATTTTTGCAAACTTTTTGACAAAGGGGGGAAAAGCCAAGTTGTAGCAAAAATCAAGATGGAGAAGAATAGAAGTTTTCCTCTCATTTTCCGGTATAGCAAAAATGCGGCTTTGAAGATGGATGTGATTGATAATTCATGGCTTTGGCATAGAAGATTTGGGCACTTGAATTTTCAAAGCTTGAAGAATCTACAACAAAAGAATATGGTTTTTGGGTTGCCAACCATTCATGAAGTGCAACATATTTGTGAAGGTTGTGCACTTGGAAAGCATCACCGGGAGTCATTTCCAAAGGAGAAAGCATGGAGAGCTAAAGCACCATTGGAGGTTGTCCATACCGATGTGTGCGGACCTATGGATACACCAACTCATGGAGGTAACAAATACTTTATTATCTTTGTTGATGATTTTACTAGAATGACTTGGGTGTATTTTATGAGACAAAAGAGTGAAGTTTTCTCTATCTTCAAGAAATTTCAAAATCTTGTTGAAAGACAAAGTGGTTGTTTGATGAAAGTATTGAGAAGTGATAGAGGCGGAGAATACAACTCAAATGAGTTTATGAAATTTTGTGAAGATATTGGAATGGAAAGGCAATTGACTGTTGGGTACACTCCACAACAAAATGGTGTGGCGGAAAGAAAGAATAGAACCATAGAGGAGATGTCCAAGTCTATGCTACATGAGAAGGGGCTACCCAAAAGTTTTTGGGGTGAGGCCATGTATACAGCAGTTTACTTGATGAATAGATGTCCTACAAAAGCTCTTAAGGACAAAACTCCGTTTGAAGCTTGGAGTGGAAGGAAACCATCGGTGAATCACTTGAAGGTGTTTGGTTCCATTTGTTATGCTCATGTTCCAAAAGAAGTGAGGCACAAGCTTGATGAAAATAGTAAGAAATGCATCTTTGTGGGTTATAGCTCGAAATCCAAAGGCTATAGACTCTTCAGTTTGGATCAAAAGAAGGTGATTATTTGTAGAGATGTTCTCTTTGATGAGAAGCGTCTTTTGATTGGAAGGAAAAGAAAGTCCAAGATCAAAGCATTGCTTTCAATGAAGAATCGAAAAGTCTACAAGTTGAAGATGTCGCAACTCTTGAATCTCCACAAAGATTGTCACCAATTGCTAGTTCACAATTGTCACCAAGTTCAAGTTCAAGTTCAAGTTCTTCATCTCCAAGTTCAACTCCAAGAAATATAAGGAGTCTTAGTGATGTGTATGCAAGATGCAATTTATGCATTGTTGAACCTGAAAATTTTGAAGAGGCAATTAAAGATGAAGCATGGAAGATGAAATTCATGTGATTAAGAAGAACAAGACTTGGGAGCTAGTGGAGAAGCCGAAAGAAAAAGAAATAATTGGTGTGAAGTGGATTTTCAAAACAAAAGTTCAATCTGGATGGCTCTATTCAAAAGAACAAAGCAAGACTTGTGGCAAAAGGGTATTCACAACAACCTGGAATTGATTTCCAAGAAACTTTTGCTCCTGTGGCTCGACTTGATACAATTAGAGCTATCATTGCTTTGGCGGCTCAAAAGGGTTGGTTCTTGCACCAACTTGATGTAAAATCAGCATTTTTGAATGGAAAATTAGAAGAAGAGGTGTATGTTGATCAACCTCAAGGCTTTGTTGTCAAAGGCAAAGAAGATGAAGTGTACAAGTTGAAGAAGGCTTTATATGGCCTAAAGCAAGCACCCCGGGCATGGTATAGTGAAATTGATGCTTACTTCAATGAAAAGGGTTTTCAAAGAAGCAAAAGTGAGCCAACTTTGTACATCAAGAGGCAAGGTACAACCGGTATTCTCATTGTTTCACTTTATGTTGATGATTTGGTTTTTACCGGTAGTGATGAAAAATTGATTGAAGATTTTAAAAGGGAGATGATGAAGAAATATGAAATGAGTGATTTGGGGCTATTGCATCATTTTTTAGGCATTGAAATTTACCAAAACAATGGTGGTGTTTTTATTTGCCAAAAGAAGTATGCTCAAACACTTCTTGAGAAATTTAAAATGAAGAATTGCAAAGCAGTTGCTACTCCCTTGATTGTGAATGAAAAGTTGTCAAAGGAAGATGGAAGTAAAGAAGCTGAAGCATCTTGTTATAGAAGTTTGGTTGGAAGTTTGTTATACTTAACTGCTACAAGACCGGACATCATGTATGCTACAAGTTTATTGTCTCGGTTCATGCACAGTCCAAGCCAAATTCATTTTGGGGTTGCAAAAAGAGTGTTGAGATACATTCAAGGTACACTTGATTATGGAATTTTTTATGAGAAATTTTTTGATGCAAAGTTAATTGGATTTTGTGATAGTGATTGGGCCGGATGTGTTGATGATATGAGAAGCACTTCTGGGTATGCATTTTCTCTTGGATCGGGCGTAATTTCATGGTCATCCAAGAAACAACAAACTGTGGCACAATCATCTGCTGAAGCCGAATATATTTCAGCATCATTGGCAACTACACAAGCAATTTGGCTAAGAAGAATTTTGGATGATTTTGGTGAGAAGCAAGGTGAAGCTACTCCAATTATGTGTGATAATAAGTCTGCTATTGCTATGGCAAAGAATCCCGTCTACCATTCTCGTACCAAACACATTGCTATCAAACATCATTTCATTAGAGAAGTTGTGGAAGATGATGAGATTCAAATCAAGTATTGCAAGACTGAAGATCAAGTTGCGGACATTTTCACTAAAGCTCTACCAAGGGACAAATTTGAATTTTTTAGAGAAATGTTGGATGTCACACAATATGGCATTAAGGGGGAGTGTTAAAATTAATGTCATATTTACATTAGATACATTGGATACATTAAGGTCATACATTCTTTGTATTCATGTATTTTTATATTCATGTATTTTATATTTATTAAGTACATTGTCTAGATTATATTCATGTATCTAATTAATTGCAAGGTTGTTTAGGTTCATGGATCTTATTCATTGAACTTATGTATAACCTTCTCTATATAAAAGGATGTAAGCCTATGGCAAGATATATGAATCAATAAGTGAGAAAAATTCAATACAAAATATAGTTCATTCTAAAGAGAGTTTTATCAAAAGCTAACACAACATGATCAAGTGTCTTTCAACCAAGAACTCTAACAAGCTGGTCCCAGTGAAGCTGGGAATGGGATGCTTATTTAGCCTGTGGCTAAGTTAAAAATGCGAGAGCTTTGGTTGAGATTAGAGGTATATACTTAGCCCATCATCTATTTGCCATTGAATGACTTTGGCTGCCTAGCTATATCCCTTTCATATTCTGTTTTTGACTTTCAAATTGCCAATTTTGTCGTGCTTCACGTGTGGACCTTTATGAACAATTTGATTTTAATCATAGACTTGGGGCACAGCACTTGCAGAGATAGCACGGTTTTGCTGTCCAATCATAATAGCATAAGGTTAAAGCATGTTTGGCGCTGATGGACTGTTGCAACCCAAAGAGTGACCTTCTCTGAGCCTTTATCTCCTTCTGTGTTTTCTTGTGAAAAGCAAAAACAAAAATTTTAAAAACACAAAAAGAAAAGAGAGAGAGAGAGAGAGAGAGAGAAACAGCGTTCAGTTAGTTGAATTGAAGTGATGGCTGGGAAACCGGATGTCATGGGCTAAGTTCTTGCAAGCTTACAGAATACATGGTTGCAAGAATTTGGCTTGAAGCCTTTGGAGAAAAACATTTTTATTGAAATGAATATATCTTTTTGGTCCAAAAGGGAGAGATTCTCAGATTATTAAGAATTGGGAATAAAGTTAAGAATTTTCCATTTCTTTGAAATCCAAGTCAATAGATTACATTCAAAAGAGTGCGAGTGTGATTCAAAAGTATTTGATGCTCTCTTATCAACTTCAAATAAATTTAAAAAAAAAAAATTAAAAATGAACCTTATAAATTGAAGCTAAGAAATGCAAAGTAATGTAATCTCCACAAAGAAATCAAAAGGAAAACACTATCCAAACCAAAGTGATATGTTTCGCGGTTCAGGTTTCCAACAACAACACTACGCAATGCGCCAAGAGAGTTGGAGCTCGACAAATGGCTATAACAGCAATGTCACAGGCTGGCCAGTGACAACCAGTCCTTGTCAGCTCTCAAGCCGTCCTGTGATGGTTAAAGTCGGCTATGGCTCTGCTCAACAACAAGGTAGCAACATCGATTGCTTTGATGACATGTCTGACTTCTCACATAGCGGTAAGCTCAACAACTTGGTGGTTAGCAAAACCAATGCAACAATGGGAGCTGGTAGTGGATATGGGACCTACTACGATGAAAGTTTCCTCGATAATAGCCATGGCTTTAGTGGGCATGTGCCGCCTTTTGGTCATGTGGTGTCTCAGTTGCCGCATGGTGGTAAGTTCAACAACTTTGTGGTCAGCGATGGATATAGGACTTACCAAACTTATGCAACAAGGGCAGGTGGTGGTGGTGGTGGTGGTGGTGGTGGATATGGAACTTACTACGACAAAAATTTTCTCAATAATATTAAGACGCAGGAGATGGGCTACGAATATGATAGCGGTTGGGGTAGTAGTGGAAGCCAACATTGCTTGATTAATAACCCTAATGGATTTCAACAGGGCAACCAGAAAGTAGAGTACTGAGCAAGCAAAGGGGTTTAACAGATCAGAGATATGCCATGAAAGTTTGATGCAATCATATGTATATATGTATGACAGTATGAGTAAAATTATGTATTTGATATATATGGTTTTAAGTACCTCTCTGAATGGTGTTTATGGTACTTACAGACCTACTAAACTATGTATTGGCAGCATATGCAAAGAAAATAGTAATATCATGTAACCAAAAGCTATGTAATCTATTGAATGTTGAAGACTTGGTAATGCTAATGTACACATAAAAATTAACAGAAAAATCAATTTATAGCCTAAATTCATTGATTTTGATTTTGGTTTTATTTTTATTTTTCTTTTAGTTTTCTTTTTGTTCACTTGAATTTTTTGATACTAATATTGTTATTTAAAATCATGCGATCGTTCATTATGAGTCAAAATTGCAAGAATGACACTAACCATATCATTTTAAAAGGACATTGTTATAATTTTATTTTTTTTTTTGTAAGAATAGAATTCTCATTTTCAAAATAGAAAAGTATTGTGTAATGGTATATCCCCATGAGAATTGTAGGAGGACGGTGTCAGCATCAACGTAACTCTCTATTTTCATCATCAGAAAAATTGTCAATTTTTCCGGGATCCTAACAATTAGAGATCCTGCATGATCAGAGTCGTGCGAATCCTAAACATCATGAAATTGTTTTTCCTTATGGAATTTTCAATATGTTCTACTAGCTTTCCAAATATAAGGCCTTGTTTGCCTTCAAATTTAACATTATTTACCATCCAGGGTGTACATACTAATTTTGTTACATTTAATTTCAAAGTTCTTTTCAACAACCAATCGTTAACCACCTAATGTAGTTACAAACCACTAATTAAAATAAAAATTCCACCAAAAAATTTGGCCTTTTTGATCATTACCCCCAAACCCACAAAAACTATATGTTCTTCATTGGTATGTTCATATTCAACCATCAACAGCTAGCTCAAGTGACAACCAACACAAAAACTACATATTAATATTTAAGCATTTTCTCAATCTGTTCAACTTTGCTTTCAATTTTTTTTTTTTTTTTCGTGGGATTGAAGATTGCAGAGTCATGTACCCAAATTGGTGTCAAACTCAGCGCTCTCCATGCCCAAATCATTGTCCGGTATTTTCACAAACACAATTCATTTCAGCACCACAGGCACAATACCAAGCTGCAACATGTAGCTATCCGATGATCCCTGGAACAATATTTACAGCCAGAATGTGCAAGCACCATTTGGGTACAACACTCGGGAATTGTGGTCGACGGGACTGTTTGATTGTTTTATGGACTGTAAAAACTGTCTGTTCTGTTCTTGGTTTATGTCTGTTTTTTGGCTATATGATTTCAGTGAATTTTGGATTTTGAAATTCAGTTGTTTGAAAGTACCAATCTTTTTTTTTTTTTTTTTGGTTCAGACTTTATAAAGGTGTGTCCTTGCATTACATTTGGGCAGATTGCAGAGAATTTAGAAGGAAATACATGCAAGGGGTAGGCTAGAAGTTGATGAATTAGTATAATGTGGAGTGTAAAAAAATAAATAAATAAACAAATAAATAAATAAAAGAGAAAGAGAAGAAAAAAAAAAGAAAAAAGAAGAGGACATTTTTATGTTTATTCTTGGTAAAAATGAAAATAAAGAAATATGTTTGATACACATTTTTAAAAGGTTAATTTGAAAACAAGTGAGAAGAGGTAGGGTGGCCGAAAAGGGTCATCATTGGAAGGTGGTGCCCAGAGGGGTTTTATGGAGCTAGAGGTGCAGGGACGGAACAAAGAATTCATTTATGGGGTGCTAAGACATAAATAATTTTTTTTGTATGAATTGATATAAATTACTATTTTTTTGAATTCAAAAAGTAAACTAAAATTTAATATTAAATTATTACGTAAAAATAAAACCATATATTCAGTAAATTTAATATATGAATAAAAGCAAAGTCATGTATTAAAAAATTATTTATACAAATCAACTCAATCATCTATCAAAGTGAAACTCGACGTTCTTTCATATCTCGAAAGTTTTCAATGATTGACTCTGTGATAAAATTTTCAGCAATTTCCTTTTCAATGTGCACAAGCAAAGAGTCTGTAAGAAATTCATCTTCAATTTTGTTGCGAAGTCTACTATTGACAATTTTCATGGCTGAAAATGATCGTCCCGTAGTTGCAGTAGAAACTGGAAGAGTAAGAACAAGTGTAATCACTCTATAAACAAGTTGATAGATCGTAGATTTGTTTGTCCTTATCAACCACTGACACAATTCAAAAATAGTAGACAATTTTTTGTAATCTGCATGCTGAACTACATTATGCTTGTAATGGTGAAGTTGCATTCTCAACTGTATTTTCTCTTGATCTGTGAAGTCTTGCAGATAAAACTTTTCTACTAACTGACAAATATCATCGATTCTAAAAGTTTCAGACACATCTCGAGGATCTAGAGCTGAGCTAAGATTAAGAAACTCTACTGCATGTTCATTGATCCGCCCATTTAATTCTTGTAGTTGAGAATCTATTGCAACATAAAAAATATCTACTCGATAATAATGCTCAACTGTAAAGTCATCTTGATGATCACGAGTTCGACCTCTTCTCCTAATATAAGGAGCATTCATATTTGGGACATCTATGTTACGTACCTCGCAAAATGATTTCACATTGACTAGTAAAGCATCCCATTTGTCATCTCTAAACTTTTGTAGAAGTGCCGTGGTAGATGAAATTAGATTCATAGCATTTAAGATGTTTTGAGATCGGCATTGCAAAGCTTAACAAAGTAAATCAGTGATCTCCAACATTTCTTTCATGAGATGCAAAATAAAGACAAATTCAAATGAAGTCAATGTTTCATAAGCTGAGTCTGCATCTCCTCGTTGGCAAAAGTAGTTCCTTCATTAATGATGTTAAAAAGAACTTCACATATTGGACTGAATATTTTTATTAAACTTGAAACTGACTTGAAGTGAGAACTCCAACGAGTATCTCCAGCTCGTTGTAAAGTGCCAATTTGGTTAAGTCCCTTTCCAGTCTCGAGCTCATCAATGTCAATCATATGTTCAATTTTATCAACTTGCACAACTTTCAATTCATCATTGCGCTTGCATGAGGCATCAACAATATTGATAACAAAAGTCAATTTAAGAAAAAATTTATGAATTGGGATAACATCTTTCGATGCTGCCACTAAAGCCAACTACAAACGATGTGCAAAACAATGAATATAATAAGCATATGGACAATCATTCAAAACTAATGCTTGTAATCCTTTCCACTCACCTCGCTTATTGCTTTCACCATCGTATCCTTGTCCTCGAATATTTTGAATATCTAAATTGTGATGAGACAATACATAATATATTTCATCTTTTACGGTTGATATAGCAGTGTTAGAGACATGAATATGCCCAAAAAAAGGCTCTCTCACAAAACCATCTTTGTCAATGAATCTCAAAACTATAGCCATCTGCTCCTTCTTTGACTCATCACGAGCTTCATCAACAATTATGCAATACTTTGCATAACCAATTTCTTCACAAATTGCATTCTTCACTTTGGTTGAAAAAATATGTAAAATTTCTTTTTGAATCTTTGGTGATGTGTAAGAGGCATTTTTCGAAACTTTATCCAATACTTTAGCAACATTATCATTATATGATCCCAACAATTTCACTATTTGAAGAAAATTTCCACGACTGATTGAATTTGGCCTTTCATCATGACCTCTAAAAGCACAACCTTGAAATGCAAGCAATCAGATTGTATCAATTGAGATCTTCAATCTTAGTCGATTCTCTACAATTTGTTCAGAAGTGAAATTGATTCATCAAGTCTTCACATGATCTCTCGGCAACATTGTGAAAAGAATTAGGATCTTTTCCTATATGATTTAAAAAAGCACATTTTGTTCCATCCCTAACTTTCTTCCAATTCTAAAATCCATCAACAGTGAATGCTTGTTGTTCATAATATCCAGATCGACATGGTTTATAAAAAAGAAAACATGGTAAACAAAATGCTGCATCTTTTGCAGGTGAATATTTCAACCATGACGGAAATAGTTTGAACCATGACGGTTGAAACTACGAAGATGAGTTGTTGATCCAGATTTCGGATACTTTGAAAGTATAGGTTGGTATGGACCAGCCTTAATATAAGCTCGTCGAATTTCATCACGTTGATTAACATGATAATCTCAAATCTATATACGTAATCCAAGATCTCGCTCCAATGAACCAATATTAATTTCTTTAACATCAATTTTTTGAGATTTTGTGGGAGGATTTTCAGAGATATCAACATTGGAAGTTGGCAATGATATATTGTCAGCATTGACTTCTGAGAAACTTGCATTTTTTCTTTTAAAAAATCTATCAATTGTACATGGCTTTCCCACAATAATCTACAAATCAAAATAGAATACATTACATACATTGTAATGAACCATAAATTTTTGTTTTTAAATAGCCAGTACATAATTTAATTGACCAAATTTTCGAATTTAAATTTTTGAATATGATTGCTGTGTAAATTCTATGCGAAAATAATTCGGTTTTGTATTTTTTAAAAATAGTTTCCGATCTCAGAAAATTATGAAATTTTTATATGTTGTTCCCATATGAGTCTAGTACGTTGTGTAAAAATTTCAGAATTAAATGATGAGTATTTATTTTATGAAAATTCACAGATTGATTGGTGTTCAATTTAATTTATAATAGAGTTTGAAATTGAGTTTTGGGTGTTCGGTCCAAGATTTGAGATAAATTTGTTGGGACTATTTTGGTATATAATCGGACCATGTTTGATTTATGGGTGAGACCCATGATTTAGATTTAATTTAATTTGAGTTTGTTTAATAACTTATGTTTAACTGTTTGCTTATTTTTAATTAGGTGATTGGTAGTAATCACCTTAGGAGTTGTTATTATTTATTATATAGAATTATAATAAATATTTTATAGTTGATTTTATGGTGTGTACCATATGACGAAAAATTATATATTTTATAAAGAATGAAAATGTGTATATTTCATAGTGATCAAAATATTATATTTTGTGGTGTATAAAAATATTATATTTTGTGATGAGAAAAATTATATCATTTTATAATTTATATTATAAAATTTGAAAGTATTATTACAAAAGTTATATATATATATATATATATATTTAAAAATACCAAGTTTTGGGAAGACAAACCCACATGGGTTGCCCCTCTTTTTGTGTTGGCCATCATTCCTCTTCCTTTCCTTTTCATCTCATTTCATTTCTTGTTGGGTTAGCAGAGAGCTTGGCTCTCTTTCTCTGTATCTCAACGTGTCTTTCTCTCTCTCTTTCCCTTTCTCTTTTTTCCATTGTTGCTCAATCTTTGAGCTTCAAATGAGAGTTCTTAGAGTGAGATTTTATAAAAGTATTGTAAATGAAAGTTGGAGAGCTCGTCGTGATCTTCGTAATGGTGTTCTCGGATTCATGATCGGGTGATGTTTGCATTTTCGGATTAGTTTTTCTTCATATTTGAGGTAGGGACTTTTTTTTTATATTTTTACATTAAATCTATGTTTGGGTTATTTTGAGAAAATATATCATTATAAGAGGTATTGCATATATATATATATTTTTCTTCAGATTTTTGTTAGGTAATTTTTGGAAGAATAATTATGTTGGAATGTTAAGAAAAGTGGTATTTTGAGGTTAATTTGGGAAGACCACCTTGTGTTAAAATTTTGTTGCTAAAAATCTAAAAATTTAATTTTAATAGTTGGATGGATTGTATCTCCATCATATTATGATTAGATGATTTATTTTGAGAAATATTAAGTTGAAATATTTTTTTTTTATCTTTGATTTGGAATTTATTTTTGAGAAAAATAATTTTATGTTGATAAATATTGAGTAAATGCTTAAGTTGAGATTATAGAGCTGTTTTGGGATTAAAAACTCTAAAAGTGTTATATTCATGATATTTTATAAAAGATGATATGTTGATGATTAAGTCATGTTCATTTTTATAAAAATAAAAATGTGAAATGTGGACCTTCAAACTCATAACCTTGAAAATATTATACTATTGAGCATATTTCATAATTTTTGATGTAAATATCATGTTGGTTAAGTAATGTTAGAAAAAGTTATGAAATTGTTATTGGTAGAGAATTTGGTAACAATATTACCTCTTTAAATAGTTTGGCATGAAAAATGGTTATGTTGAAATATAGTTATATATATGTTTTTTGCAAGATCTAGATGATTTTCTAAATCATCATTTGATTTGTTTTGAAAATTGATTGTTGATTCAAGAAGATGAGAATTTTTTTTGAAAATGAGTTTACTTTCTTGTTCTTTTTAAAATAGAAATTGAGAGTTTTGAACTATGAGGATTGAAGAGAGATGTTTTTGGTGACTTTCTTTCAATAAATAAAGATAAGTGGTTTTGGTGAGAAAACCTAGAAATTAGGGGTTTTTAAGAAAGATGTTGACAATCTTTGAAGATGTCGTTATATTTATTTTGTGTGCCAAAATAAATGATGTTTGAAAATTTGTTTATTTGTTTACATATAAATGATGGTTTTCATGGAATATGAGAATTGTTGAAGTTTTGGAAATTGTTGTTAAAAATGTTGATATAGTCTTAAAATGACTAAATGGTTGAGATTACTCTAAGTGTGAGAATTTTGTTGTTCCATGGATGAATTGGAATAAAAGTATTTATATTAATCTTGAGAAATTATATTGAAATGAGAAATGTAACGCCCCATTTTTATTTCTTGGAACCATTACCAGATTCATTAATTTAATTCAATTTCAGAGATAACATGCGGAAAATTCTTTGCGTCGACGAGTAAGAATAAATAAAGATGCTCTCATCCGAATGCAAATTAAATACAACATGAGCATGACTAAATAAATTGCCCGTAGGCTTACATCTTTAAAAGTAAAAGAAAGGGTTTAACCCTTTTACATCAATGGCATTCCGCCCACAAATAAAAGGCCCCGTGGCCAACAAGTAAAGAAGATCCATGACCTTGAAACACTTCTCGATGTTCACCTGAAAAATGATTAGCAACGTGAGATGAACATAAAGTCCAGTAGCAACTTACAGATAGCTATGATCATGAATGCTTAGTCTCATACTGTATAAATAATGTGACCGTTTACACAGAAATATATGTATATAAGAACTTTTCTCAAAGTTATTCATTCCATTCAATAACATAAGCAATTCACTTTTCTTTCTTCTTGTTACCCTTTTCCAAAATTCATATGACTATGACAAATTTCTGAAGAAAACAATTTCACCAAGCCCATTACGTTTTTTTCTCACTTTCCAGACTTAAACCTGATTTGCCTTTTCAAAACATGTTCACACAAGTATTCAAAGTCTTTCATGTTTTTCACCATCTCAACACAATACGTACATTCATTTCCAACACATTCATAACTATTCCAGTATGCCTTTAATACAAAAGGAAAACAACAAGCAATCAACAACTATCTGCTTCAACAATTAAGGCAACACGGCCTTCTAGAACAATAACCATCATAACCTATGATATACCCAGATACACTGAGACAATAATGATAAATGAATTCTGCTCTACCTGCCTTAAGTACGGTAAATCAATGATACACCTTTCCATAACAAAATGTCAAGTCAAAGATACACATTTCCATAACAAAATCCCAATTTACCAGACATCGGCTGGAAGGTAATAGTACCTCTGCCAAGTTCTCCAGGCGCTAGCTGGAAGGTATTGGTATCTCTCATTCTAAGCGCGGCCAATTCTCTAGGCACTAGCTGGAAGGTAATTGTACTTCTCATTCGAAGCGCAAGCACATTCCCAACCATCTCAATATACTAGAATGCATAACAACATAAGTGTAATACATACACAATGTATATAAACACATAATCACATATGGAGTACATCCCCTTTACATTCCCAAATAACCATACATATTCAATGTATATAATTATAGTCATATTCAATGACAAACACAAGTGATTAATTTCAATTCACCTAGTCCACATGCAATTTCTACAACAGTCATAGCTATCCTCCACCGATAGTCCAAAACATATATTTTTAAACATATATACAATCTCCAAAATAGATAAAATATCCATATTTTCATAGGTGAGAGATTTCAAATATCCAACCCTACCATTTACATTCATATCTATCCATTTCTGCATCTAATACGAAAGGAAAACAAAAATCCAATTCTCGCATGACTTTTAGTCCAATAACAATGATAATATGTGAAGGTTCCAAGATCCGACCTCAAGTTCATTATTCGTTTACAAAGGGTGATGATTTCATTTTCTTTCAAAAAGACCACTTTTGTTTCTTTTCCAATCCACACAACTCCAACCATTTTCTTAGAATTCATTCTTGTCATTTTACAAAACCAAAACCAAATCCATCATTTTTATTTTATAAACCAATTCCATTGGTATCAAAACCATAACGCAACTCAACTTCACATAATTAATCTAAAACAATACCAATATCGTGGTTACTTCTCTTTTTATTTCCTTTTGGTATAAACATAATTATACAACCCATATTAGCAAAATACAAGGATTATTCAACTTCCTCCCTTTTAAATCCATTAACTCAATAACATTAAATTAGAGACTTCCTCCCTTTCTTCAAAAACATAATAAATCATTTTTCCCAAACAACCCAACAACAAACAACTTAACAACTCCAAACACAAATATCAAACCCTAGATCCCCTTTCATGGCTTTCAAGAAAATCTATAATGAATATAGTTTTTATGCAATAAAATCTACCCCATGTTTATCTATAGACGAAGTATTGGAAAGGAGCAAAGAAATCCCTACCTTTTGAAATGAAGAGAAAACAACCCAAAAATCACCGGTGACGAAACCATGAACCACTTGGATCAATAGAAAGCCCTTGACAAGATCTACAACATTTCCCAAAGGACCAAGGTGAAAAGATGGCTCTAGGTGAGTAGATCTGAAGATCTAAGTGCGAAAAGTTAAGTTTTAGAGAGAGATGAGAGAAATCACGGGTTGAGAGGAAAAGAGGAGAAAAAGTAATGAGAGGAAAGTGGTTTGGGTCTATTTATACTAGTGGCAAATAGCCCCAAGGTCAAATAAAATAATAGGCCCAAAAACCCTCCAAGGGTAGGGCCCATTCGAACCCCAAAATCTGAAGAAAAAAAAAACGCAGGGGTCGACCCTTCTTACATGGGGGTCGACCCTTTACGTAGAAAAGACAATCTGCACAAGTAAGGGGGGCTGGCCCTTAGACAAGAGGGGGTCGACCCTATTTTCCAACAACTAACACACAGACATAAGAGGGTCGACCCTCCCCAATCTGGTGTCTACCCTATTTTCCAGCAACACTTCTAGAAACTTCACCAACAGATAACGGTCGACCCTTAGGAAGGCTAGTGTCGACCCTAGAATAGAATTTCTAAGTCTTTAAGGAACTTTTGACAAGAATAAGTGTGAACAACCAAACCCAACAAGTTTAAATCGGATTATACTCCTCCAAAACCAACCCATAACAACACCAAAGATCCCCAAAATAAAATAAAGGATTCAAATACACTTCTCAAAAGTTTTAAAAAGGTACAAGTGCTACAACAAATGAGAATTTTGATCACAATGAGAATATTGTGTGGAAGTATTGAAAGTGGAAGATATATTACATTGTATTATTAACCATTGCATTGGCATATCAATTCATTTGATAATGATGAGCTTTGAAATTTGATTGAAAACTTTGCATTGAGAAAGGAATGTTGGGAAACAAGTTTTCATGAAATGATTTTGGGATAAATACGGTGGTAAGTCTTGAAAGGTGGTGTAGATGATAGGTGTCGAGCTTTCCAGTTAATACTGGTAAAAATGACAGATTACAGATGTCGAGCCTTCCAGTTAATACTGGTAAAAATGACAGATTACAGATGTCGAGCCTTCCAGTTAATACTGGTAAAAATGACAGATTACAGGTGTCGAGCCATCCAGCTAATACTAGTAAAAATGACAAATTGGTAGTACTTGTATAGTCTACTTACAGACACCAGCCTAGGGATTACATGAATCGTATTTACCACCTTGAAATTTTATTGAAATTGTTGGATTAATATGTTTTCAAATTGACATTGTGCATAAGATTTTCAAAAGATAAGAAAAATATTTTGAGCATGACATGACATATGCATTCATTTCATAAGACTGTATAAAATGTATTGATACTTTGTTAAATGTCATTATGAATTGTTTAACTATTTGATTCCATTGACAAATGGGTAATTAAATGAATTGAAAAGGATGTCATGTTGCTTTTGAAGCATGTTTATTTATTTAAATTAACTAGTTGTGGTTAATTAAAATAAATTATGTTCAAGAGATTATGTAATAGAATCTTATGGTTTTGACATGATATGATTTCAGGTATATGTATGACTATTTTGGTACCGCGTATCTTCTAATGTTTTAATATGGGATTGTTTGGTGAGCTAGTGGTTGTTCACCCCCTGCCTCTACATGTGTACAGGGAATGCTTTTCGGGTTTGAAGATCAAACAATGGTTTTTTTTACCATTTCATAAGTGTAATGTAGTGATGAATTGTACTACTTCATTTGTTATTTGGCTGAGTGTTATTTTTTTGTAAAGAGTAGTGTCCTTTCTTTTATTGTAAGCTTCAAGGTATTTCTTTTATTTGTATGTAAATGTCATTGTTGTATAACGAGAGGGATAATGTATATTTAATTATTCATCATTTCATCCAAGGATAAAATGTTATTTGTAAATGGACTTAATTAATGAATAT
Source organism: Camellia japonica (assembly GCA_030407325.1). NCBI lineage: Eukaryota > Viridiplantae > Streptophyta > Magnoliopsida > Ericales > Theaceae > Camellia > Camellia japonica. Next base: position 157,642,642 of record JAPPVO010000017.1, read on the forward strand.
TGGTAAGGTTATCCAAGTAATAAAATGCGGGGCATTACATACATGGTTAATATTCTATTAGAAATTAGAACCAATTGCTAATGTAAAATATATATATATATATATATATATATCACAGGACATAAAAAATTTTTGTGCCTAGAATAACAAATGCAATTAAAACAAATTTCATATAAATTTAAAAATTCAGAATTCAGATTCAACACATAAATTTTATACAAGTCTCAATTCATTGTAATTTTGAATTTATAACACTTAATCTGAATAAAATTAAATTTGCCCAAATATGATTAAAAAAAACCCTAGTAATTGAAATCATACGTCCTAATTCATGATTTTTTTTCTTAATATGTAAAATTAAAAAAATTGCAATTGTATCAACATGACATTAAAAAAAAAAAAAGATAATAAAAGTATTACAAATTGAAAATAACAATAAAAGAGAATATGAATCACATACTTGTAATAATGAGAAGATTAATAGCAGAAGCAAGACTTTTTCTTTTTCTTTTTCTTTTTCTTTTTTTGTATGTATCCCAAGTTGATTTAACTCCAAAAAAATCCTATGCTTTCAATAAATTGAGACGGCATAGCAACAACAAGTCATAGCAATTAGGTTTTTTTTCTTTCTTCTTTTTGTCTTTTTCCGTTTCTATTCAACTTTTTTTTTTTTTTTTTTTTTAAAAAAGAAGACACATGGCCCTAGCCATCTAATGAATAGATGGGAGCCCAGCTCACAAAACAAAGCAGGGGCCATTTTACTATATTATTAATACTTTATTGAAAAGATATATATATTAGTAAAAAAAAAATTTAAGCAGGGGGGGCGTGGCCCCTGATAGCCCCCACGTCAGTCCGTCGCTGCAGAGGTGGATGCTGGTAGCTAGTGATGGCTAGAGGTGGGAGGACTCACCAGATATGGTGGTTGGCAGTAGTGGTTGGAGGAGGTGTTAAAGGCAATGGCTAGAGGTGGGGAGTGGTCACCAAAGGTCATGTGCAATGGGTGATGGCCATCAAAAAGAAGGAATTAAATTTTATTTTTAAAATATGGAAAAAGACATTTTTAATTATAATTTAGTAAATTTCTATAAATTATTTTACATTTAATTCGAAATGAATACAGAGAAGTTCTTGTTTCCAGTTTATAAACTTTTGTAAATTATCACAAAAAAATATGCAAAAAAATGCCAAGAAAACTATATAGTATTTCAAAATAAATAAATAAAAAGTGAATCTTAAGATACGTTGTGATGGTGATGATTAATTTATGTGTTGTGGCTTGTGGTTTACATGGGACAATATTCCTAGTACTATCACAATTTGTGATGCCATGGGACACGTCACACATGCTCCTTCATAGCCAAACTCAGGAGAAAATACTTGTTAAAGGAAGTCTCTTATTGGGATTAATTGGATTCTTCATTTCATTTGCTTGCCCTATGCCCTGTGCCCTGTGCCTTGTGCCCTCTACCAAGAATTCCACGAGCTCCAATACCACAATTTTAATGTCTCTACTGATAATTTCAATCATCTCTCTCCTCGCAATTATATGATTGAGCAATGCTGGGTGGCCCGAGATGGAGTTTGGCTCGAAATTTATCTTGCCGGTGGTCCGGGCGAATGTCCGGTGAGGAGGCTGACATCCGCGGTAAACAAGTTTTCACCCAATCGTCCAGGGCGGACGTCCGGTGAACACCAATTCGGGCCATTTGAGCCCCTCCTTTTCGAGCCCTCAAACATTTCTGCATATGGTTTCTTGGTTGTTTCTTGATTTTGATTTTGATTTTTTTTTTTTTTTTTAATTTGATTAGGATGATAAGGATACATGGAGAAACAAAATCAGGCAATGAAAATTATTGTTAAATATGTTATTTCAGTTTATTTTAGTGTTTATCAGAAGCTTAGTCATTAGTTGTTTTGACCAAGTCTTTAGGAAGACCAAGTCTTTAGGAATTCAGTTACTTGATTCATGGCTGAGAAAGGGTTTTATTTTTTATCCTATTTTATAGGAGTTGTGGTTAGTGCTAATGTTAGTTGAGGAAGTGTGCTTCTGGAAGACTGATGTAAAGTCTATATAAAGGCTTGTTATCAATCAATAAATATTGAGAGTTTCACAATTCCAATACGTCCCTTTTACTTTTCTTCTAAACTGTGCCAGTGTATCAAAGTGTATCAATGGTATCAGAGCCAAGTTAGTGGGTGAGAAAGCAAGAGAGAGAGTTCTTAAAAAGTTCCCAAAACCATGAGTCCCCAAAACAGAGCAGCAGTTGTTTTCTCCTCTAATTTCTATACAAGAAATAATGGCTTTAGAGACTAATTTTGTGCAGGCAGCAATCCCTCGCTTCGATGGTCACTATGACCATTGGAGCATGCTGATGGAAAACTTTTTGAGATCAAAAGAATACTGGCAAGTCATTGAATCTAGTGTAGCAGCACCTCCAACTGGAGTGCCACTCACATATGCACAAAAAAGAGAGCTAGAAGGACTGAAGTTAAAAGATTTAAAGGCAAAGAATTACCTGTTTCAGGCCATTGATCGATCTATCCTGGAAACAATTCTTAGCAAAGAAACTTCCAAGGATATTTGGGATTCAATGAAGAAAAAATATCAAGGCTCATCAAGAGTGAAGCATGCACAGCTTCAAGCCTTGAGAAGGGATTTTGAGACTCTACAGATGAAAGATGGCGAGTCCATTGCCAGTTATTGTGCAAGGACTATGAGGATAGCAAATGAGATGCGATTTCACGGTAAAAAGATGAAAGATGTGGCTATTGTTGAAAGGATTCTACGTTCATTGGCCCCAAAATATGATTACGTGGTTTGTTCAATTGAAGAATCGAAAGATATAGATAAGTTCTCTCTTGATGAACTCCAGAGTTCCATATTAGTCCATGAACAAAAGATGAACCGAAGTTCAACTATTCATGAGCAAGCTCTAAAAGCTTCTACCTTTACTCAATTCTCAAACTATAGAGGAAAGAGTAGAGGTAGAGGTAGAGAAAGGGGAGGTAGAGGCAATAGAGATGAAAGCCGACAACATCAGAATTTCAAAGCTAATGAAGGGCACTCAAATTGCAGAGGACGCGATCAGAAACTTGACAAATCCAAGATAGAATGTTTCAGGTGCCATAAATTTGGTCATTACCGATCTGAATGTTATATCAAACTGCCAAACGACAAAGAGAAATTCGACAAATCGAATTTTGCAGTAGAAAAGAATGAATCAGAGACTTTGTTGATGGCGTGTCATGTCAATAAGGAACTCCGATCAGACATTTGGTATGTGGATATAGGCTGCAGCAACCACATGTGTGGAAGTAAATCTTCTTTTTCTTATTTAAATGAAGACTTTCATTCTACTATCAATTTTGGTAATTGCTCTACTGTGAAAGTAATGGGAAAAGGTGATATTAATATTAGAACCAAGGATGGTGTTGTAGAAACAATTTCCAATGTTTTTATGTCCCTGACTTGAAAAGTAATTTGTTAAGTGCTGGTCAGTTGCAAGAAAAGAGTTATGTGATAACTATTTAAAAATGTGCTTGTGAGATCTATGATCCTTCGAGAGGAGCAATTGCTATTGTTCAAATGAGTTCAAACAGGTTGTTTCTTTTGAAGATAACAACATCTCAACTTTGCTTAATGGCTGAAGTGAAAGACCCCTCATGGCTTTGGCATTTTTGCTATGGCCACTTGAATTTTGGCAACTTAAAGACTCTCCAACAGAAAGATATGGTTACAGGCCTCCCTCAAATTGTCATTCCTTCTCAATTTTGTGAAGAATGTGTTGTTGGCAAACAACATCGTTCTCCATTCCCTCAAGGAAAGTTGTGGAGAGCAAAAACTGTCCTAGAGCTAGTTCATTCAGAAATTTATGGGCTAATAAATCCATCTTCTAATAGGGGTAAAAGATATTTTATTACCTTCATTAATGATTATACTCGAAAAACTTCGGTTTATTTTTTGCAGGAGAAATCAGAAGCTTTTAGTACATTTAAAAGCTTCAAGACACGTGTTGAAAATGAAACAGGAAAAGCCATCAAAACTCTCCGCACTGATCATGGTGGAGAATATTGCTCAAAGGAATTTGATGTTTTTTGTGATAAGAATGGTATTCGAAGGGAAGAATGGTATTCGAAGGGAACTCACAGCTGCTTACACACCATAACAAAATGGTGTATCAGAGCGGAAAAATAGAACCATCCTCAACATGGTGAGAAGCTTGCTAGCAAGAGGAAACATTCCGAAAAGGTTCTGGCTCGAGGCAATCAATTGGAGCATTCATGTGTTGAATAGAAGTCCTACTTTTGCTATTCAAAACATGACACCTGAGGAGGCTTGAAGTGGGCGCAGACTAGCTGTAGATCACTTCAGAATTTTTGGATGCATAGCCTATGCACATGTTCCAGATGAGAAATGGAAGAAGCTTGATGAAAAGAGAGAAAAATGTGTCTTTCTTAGAGTTAGTGAACACTTCAAAGCCTACAAGTTGTTCAATCCAATTACTGAGAAAATAATTACCAGCTGAGATGTGGTTTTTGATGAAGAAAAGATGTGGGATTGGACTAGAAAATGCAAAGAACTGCAGCAAATTCGAGTTGATTTTGATGGTATAGAGAATAGGACTGAAATGTAGCAACATCAGCAGCCTTTAGATGAACACTTGCCCAGTTCTTCAGCGACTACACCAACAAATGAGCAGCCACCTGAGAATCAACGTCCAAGGAAAAGACCAGCTTGGATGCTGGACTATGTAAGTGGAGATGAACTCTCTAATGATAAGACTATTGCTCACTTTGCATTGTTTGCAGATTCTGATCCTATCACATTTAAGGAAGCAGTCAAGGATGCTAAATGGCAAAAGGCAATGAATGCTAAGATCAAATCCATAGAGAAAAATAATACATGGGAACTGACTGACTGCAAAATGGACAGAAAACTATTGGTGTAAGATGGGTTTTTAAAACCAAGTTGAATGAAAAATGTGAGATAGACAAACACAAGGCTCGTTTGGTGGCAAAGGGATACAAACAAGAGTATGGTGTTGATTACAAAGAGGTGTTTGCTCCAGTTGCAAGGCTAGACACAATTCATTTGGTAATCTCTTTAGCTGCTCAACACTCTTGGCCTATTTTTTCAATTAGATGTAAAGGCTGCATTTTTGCATGGGGAATTGGAAGAAGAGGTGTACATTGATCAACCTCCCGGATATGTGAAGCAAGGTCATGAAAAACAGGTATACAATCTAAAAAGGGCATTATACGGACTAAAACAAGCACCTAGAGCTTGGTATAGTTGTATAGATGCTTACTTTGTTAAAAAAAGTTTTCTTAAATGTCCTTATGAGCATACACCCTATACTAAATTTAGAGCAGATGGGAAGATGCTTATTGTGTGCTTATATGTTGATCACCTTATTTATGTTAGTAATGATGGAGCCATGCTTGCTGATTTTAAGAAATCTATGATGAATGAATTTGACATGACAGATTTGGGGCTGATGCACTATTTTCTTGGCATTGAAGTAGTGCAATCTCCTGTTGGTATCTTCATTTCACAACAAAAATATGTTTTGGAAATTCTAGACAGGTTCAAAATGCAAGACTGCAACTTAGTTTCCACCCCAACTGAACTTGGTTTGAAGCTCACGAAGATTGGATCAAGAAAGAAGGTGGATGCAACTCTTTACAAGCAAATTGTTGGGAGTCTTATGTATTTGACGTCGACAAGACCAGATATTATGCATGCTGTTAGTTTAATCAGCAGATACATGGAGAATCCAACCGAAGTTCATTTCTTAGCAGCAAAGAGAATTTTCCGCTATTGGAAAGGTACAGGAGATTTTGAAATTTTTTATAAAAATGGTGGAGAGTCAAGTTTGATTGGTTTTTCAGACAGCAACTATGCTGGAGATATTGATGACAGAAAAAGTACTTCGGGTTTTGTTTTTATGATGAGTTCTGGAGCTGTTTCATGGTCATCTAAAAAGCAACCAATAGTCACTTTGTCAACCATCGAAGCTGAATTTGTTGTTGCAACAGCTTGTGCTTGTCAAGCTATCTGGTTAAGGAAAATTCTTAAAAGTGTTGCAGTTTAAGCAAGTGGGAGCTACTACCATTTTTTGTGACAACAACTCAGCCATCAAACTTTCAAAAAATCCTGTGCTACGTGGAAGGAGCAAACATACTGATGTGAAGTATTATTTTTTAAGAGATCTCAGCAATGATGGAGAAATTGAACTGGTTTACTGTCAAAGTGAAGACCAAGTTGCAGATATACAGACCAAGCCTCTCAAGTTGGCTGCATTTGTGAAGCTGCGTGGTCTACTTGGAGTTTGTTCAGGTGCTGCTTTGAAGGAAGACTTTGCATAGGATTGAATTTGTTATTTTTAAACTGATTTCTACAGATTTCAGTTTAAGGGAGGGTGTTAAATGTGTTCTTTCAGTTTCTTTTAGTGTTTATCAGAAGCTTAGTCATTAGTTGTTTTGACCAAGTCTTTAGGAAGACCAAGTCTTTAGGAATTCAGTTACTTGATTCATGGATGAGAAAGTGTTTTATTTGTTATCTTATTTTGTAGGAGTTGTGGTTAGTGCTAATGTTAGTTGAGGAAGTGTGCTTCTAGAAGACTGACGTAAAGTCTATATAAAGGCTTGTTATCAATCAACGAATATTGAGAGCTTCACAATTCCAATACGTTCCTTTTACTTTTCTCCTAAACTGTGCCAGTGTATCAGAGTGCATCAACTACTCAAGCTGTGTGGCCTGCAATAAACACAAAATTGAGGAGTTTAAAGTAGAAAGAAGTAGAAGAGGAAAAGAAGAAAAAAAAAAAAAGGCAATCGAGTGCATGAGATGTACTAATTAGTAAAGGTTGTAAATAAATTATCAAAATTTATTTCCAATAATAGAAAAATAAAATTTACATGCAAAGTTAAGATACAAAAACTAATAAATAATAAATATCATTGAAATATAAAAGGCCTCTTACTTTAGGCCTTTATACGGGTTGGGCCGGCCCTGAGCTTGATGATACAAGAAGGGCCCTTTTTTAGTGGGTTATTCATGTATTCTATCTCTAATTTGGGGAACTTACTGATAAGTCCCATGTACTAAGTTCAAGTTCCAGCTAATCCCAAAACAAAATACTTGCACCAATTAGTCCAACACATTTTTAATTGTTACCAAAAAATCCTTCTTTTTTTTTTTTTAATTTACAGACACTGTTCACATCTTACTATCGTCGGACTTCCGTCAAACGGTCGCCGGAGACTCGTCGGAATGTTCAACATCGCCGGAAAGTCGTCGGAATGTTTAAAACATGTTATGAAACTGTAAAAAAAAAAAAAATTTTGCATGTTATAAAACTGCAAAATTTTACAGTTTTAAACCATGATTCATTCCAGCACCAAAAAAAAAATTCAAACTGCAAAATTTTACAGTTTTCACCGCCTGTAACTAAAACTCGAAAATTACTTGTTCAGAATTCGAAAATTTTCTCATTACAAATCTGTGTGATAGCTGTACAAATCTAAGTCATTACAGATCTATTTCAATGATATTATAGATCTATTTTATCATCAACAACAACAACCATAGATCAACAACTATCCCCCAAAAAAATCTGTAAATAGAGAGAGAAAGAGAGAGAAATTGACAAAACCATATTCATGGCAGATTCTTACAACAGCTACAGCAAGCTTCGTAGATCTGCTGTGGGTACTTCACAGGCACGGCCTCATCTAGCTTCTAGTTGATTTCTTCTATCAGAGTCATCCAATAGGTTCGATGATCGAATTTCGTCGACACTGACGATGATGGTGTCGATGATGAAGAAGAAGAAACAGAGCATCGAATTTTGGGATGCAAAATTGATCTGAAGAACGCATTGTTGATGAAAAACGCATTGTTGATGATGATGAAAAATCTGCAGAAAATTTCCAGATCTGAAGATTTTTTTTTGTTGATGTTGATGAACCCATTGTTGATGATGAACACGTAACAAGAGAGGCAAAAACCAGAGAGATAAAGGAAAGGACTTTTTGGGACACTCAAAAAGTTTTGGGATTAAATGGTCACCACATGTTTCACATGGGACCTCCCAGTAATTTCCCCCTCTAATTTCAGTTGGCCCATTGTGTTATGCCAATGGTGGTTAATGTTGGAAGGATGAGAACTTAGGCCTGTGTATGGTGGTTGTACCTTGTTCACGATAGTTTAAAAGGTAGAATGAAGATTTCATTTAATTGTAGATGGTAGATGACATCAGGGATCACATTCGTCCAAACTAAAATAGTTCAAGTTTAAAATTGATATAATTAAAAAGACAGAGATGTAATTGATTTTTTAAAAAATAGTTTGATAGGTAAAATGAACTGTAATCTTAGGGTACTAAACTTATAGCCTTGATAGATATATTGTGTTTCTGTTTTCAACATTTTCAAGAGGTTGGCATCATTCACAAATGTTAATTTTGCCTTGAGTTTTATGTGGTATATCAAGTTATCCAAGACTTTTTTTCACATACAAGCCTTGAGTTCTCCCATTATGCCTATTTAATTCACAAGTGGTTTGAGACCTCAACATGAAAGAACTTGAGGGACCAATAAAGTTCACCATAGGTCCTGTTTTGATTATTTTAACCATTTATTTTATAGGACCCTCAATGTATATTATCCATGATAAAAAAATTAGATTGATCTAATAATCGTAATATTTTTATTTTATTGCATTTGTTTCCCAAAAATGAACGACAAATATATTTTTGAAATAGATCATCTATTTTTTTAGAGACAAATACTATAAAATAAAAAGGTTACGATCATTGAATTAACTTAATTTTTTTCATGAAACGAGACTTCTGTAGCATGTCCTATAAACCTTTTAAGTTTCCAAATTAAAATTTTAATACGAGAGAAATTCGACGATTGTTTTAAAAGCTTAAATGTTAGAAAGTAAGTAGGACAATATATTTAAAGCTATTCAATATATGCATGCTAGATATTACTTAAACAATTTTATCATTTGATAATACATTTATGGCATGTTTTCCATCACATGGTATTTCAAATTTTATAAAGAAAAGAAAATAAAGGGGTAAAACCCACTGGAAGGGTAGAATAAGTTAACAAAAGAAAGAATCAATTTAAAAGGTCAAAAGACTAGGTAATCCTAGATCTTTCTTCAATCCCTAACCCTTATTTTTGGAATCATACCGACCCTACTAGTTTAGGCTTAACTAGAGAGGAGATGTTACGACATAAATTCTTAAAATAGTACATTTTTATTAAGGGCCTTGATTTAATAGTTATGTAGCATTGCTTTGTGACGTGAGATTAAGACCTTGTTTGTTTTAGGGTATGAGAGGAGAATTGGGATTAGGATAGTTATGGATCCCATTTAATGTGCTGTTTGTTTACAGAGTTGAGGAACGGACTGCTAAGCCAAAGGGTTTAGGATAAACCTTGTAGATGGGATTCGGATAGGCCTCCAGGACTTGGTATTAGAAAAATAGTCCAGCGGACTAGAATTTTTTTTTTAATTTATTTTTTATTTATTTTTTACATGTCGGGCATTTTTTTTTTTAACATTAATGTTTAATTTTTTGTATCTTTTGTTAAGTAAAAATTATTATTTTTTTTTTTTTTTTTTCTGAAATTTTTTTTTTATTTTTATTTTTTATTTTTAAAATTTTTTACATGTTGGGCATTTTTTTTAAAACATTAATGTTTAATGTTTTTGTATTTTTTTTATTTGTTTTATTATTTTATATTTATTTTATATAAAAATAATTTAAAAATCCTTACACTAAACAACTATCAGCAAAACAAACATAATTTTATTTAATCCCCTCACTATCAATCCACTCACTAACAATCCCGTCACTATTAATCATCTCACTATCAATCCCCTCCATTCTACCTCTGAAAACAAATGGAACCTAAAGATATAAATCTTATGTATAGAAATTTAATATCTTTATTTCTTCCTCATTATAAGGGTTACACTGAGTGGTTTTTTGGTTTGGTGGTTTTCTTTGTGGTGGTAGTTGGACTTGGGCTTGTAAATACGCCTTGTTGGACTACAATTGTCATGTTTAATGTAATTATTTTTATATTTATAATTAATCTTCTATTGATTAGCAAAATAAATAAATCAAGAAATATCACAAAATTTTATAACATAAATTATAATATAATATAATTTTTCTCACTACAAAAATATAACTTTCATTTTAAGATATACATCATAAAATCAACATTCGTAACTTTTATACTGAATTGACAAAATACACATTACACATATTCACCATTTTGATCACAAAAAATTATAAAGTTATGCTATAAAAATAGAAGGAAAAAAACAAAAAACAAACACACACGCGCAAAATACTTGTACAGAATAATGTGACACCAGATGTGCCAACAATAAAAGTCATTGAGTTAACTGTTAATTATATAAATGTCATTTCTATTATTCTGATGATAAGTTTTGTATGTATTTTGTGTAAAGTATCTTTTCCCAATTATAACTTTGATTGTACCCTTTTTAAGAGCACACGTCATAGCTAGAGCCAGAATTCAACAATGGCGTCCTGGGGACTTTGGTCTAAGCATATTAGGGATGGAATTGCCTAGCACTCAAATGATATTCCTTACATGTTCTTCTTTATTGATGCTACACTTTCCGCATGTTTTCCTTCAAATGATATTCAAATTTATTTTAAAATAAAAAATATATAAAAAATAAAAAAGGAGAAAGAATTTACTTAAAGGTGAAAAGGGCAGGTAATTTTATTTGCACAAACAAACACACACACACACACAATAAATAAATAAAATTAAAAAAAGACAGGTAATTCTATATACATAAATCTTGAAGCAATAATGAGACATGAAAAGAAGAAAAAAAAATTACATAAACAAATTAAGGTGCTGTCAAAGTTCATTCTAAATGTGCATTTTTTTTTTTTTTTTTTTTTGCGCACTTTTTGATTCGTGTAGCATTACTGTCTTGAAACTCTAAATCTAATTTCCAAAATCATACTAGTTCTGGATTGGGTTTAACTAGAGTCAAAATTCTATAATGTTGGTGTGGCTCAAGAAATATGGTCAGTCGCAAAACTGGAGAAGCATGCTTATTCTTTCCTTATTTTATTTTTATTTTTTATTTTTTTTTGGGTTCATCATGCTTCTTCCTTATTAGGTTTCTCTACCCACAATTTCTCTTATTTACAGAACAACTTGCTACACTAATTTTGAAAAGGAAAATGTTGCACAAAATTAAAAAAGGAAATTACATACCTTTTTTGACTAATAAATGTCACACATGGGGAAAAACTTTGAAAGTTTATTATTTGAAAATTCATCAAAGAATAAAGTTACAAGTGCTTTAAAGATTCATCATTTGATAATCTTATTCCATCTTGGGGAGAAACTTGGTCCTCTTATATCTCCTATCTTGTTGAGGTTTAGAACCATACAATTAATCCAAACATAAAATATAGTTTATTATGGCAAGAAAGAGAAGGAATCAGATTCTACATTATCATTTTCCAAAAACTTTAGCCTATAAATGTTGTCGAAAAACAAATTTCACAAACATCAACAACAATCAATCCTAGTATAGCCTTAAACCGTGCGGTGATTTTTTCTCCAAAGAAAATGAATCACAGAAGCTCAGAGCATCATCATCATCATCATCATCACCCCAAGCATCATCACCACCATGCGAATGCTACAGAAAATTACCAGGTGCATGTGTCAACGTATGATTTCATGCCACGAAGGTTTATTGAGGCTCCTCCGTATCCAAACATTTACACGACATCCCACATTGATGAGGCACGAGTTAGGCCAGAGGCTCATCACAAGAAGGCTATGGTGGTGGACTATGATCAGCGTGCGATTGAGTATGGTAGAGATCGTAATGAGAACGTCGTTGAAGAAGAAGACATTGATGCTGAAGCTGACGAGTTTATCAAACGTGAGCATAAGAGGTTTGAGATGATCAAATTGAAGTCCATGAATAAAGGTTGATTGATGCTGAAATGAGGAATTGAGAATAAATGTTTAAGTGCTTTTACAAATAAATGTTGCTATGTTTTACTTGTTTTGGGCATGTTATTTGATGTTGGGTTGTTTGGATGTTCTAAGTAAGTGTATTTTTTGACTTTTTATAAAAAGATATGTAAAAAAATAAAGAGAATATATTGATTGATGTGACTTAAAAAAGATAAAAAAATAAAAACTGTGAACTTATTTAGTCTTTCCAAACAAGGCCTAGTTTGGGTTCATTCCTTCTTTGATGCGATTGTAATGATGGGTTGTATTAGTTTGGGTTCATTCCTTCTTTGATGTGGTTGTAATGAAATTGCTATGCATGTTATGTTACGTGTGAAAGGCTATTCTGTGAGGTTTGTTAATGTCTGGCCAAAAATAAATAAATAAATAAAGATAAAAATAAAAGTATATCTTTGGTTACCTCTGTAACTCTGTTAGTGACTAACAGGGGATTGGTATAAGACTTTCGAATCTCTTATTCAAGACTTGGGTTCGAGTCTCTATAGTCCTTTATTGGGATTAAACATACTCTTTAATTCCTAGAGCACGCGGGCCTAAGTTTTGGTTCCGATGTAGGTGCGGTGGGATTCTTTACAAATATGCTATAGGTATTAAGGGGCAATACTCCTTGATAAATATGTTTGAATAACCTACCTGCATAACCATTTTATGAATAAAAAAATAAAAAATAAAAACTCTGCTTGTGTATTCTGAGCAATTGCTATATCCCTCCAATCCTTGAAGGTACATTTTGTGTGGTTTTTTGAGTTTTGGTAAAATTGTCTGCTTCCTTTTCTGTCCATGAAAAACAATAAATATTTTTTTTAGAATTTTTTTTAAATATATAAATTGTTTATATATTTCTATATATAGAGAGAGACTCAAAACCCTTGATTTTCTCGTGACAAAAAAGATATAAATTGTTTAAGAAAATGTAAAAAGTTTTCAACAAGTCACACAAGCTCAATTAATATTCAGCTTGCTATATAAGTGTAAGGAAAAAAAATAAGAAACTGAATATCAAATATCGACAAAGAGACTTGAACTCAATACCTTGTTAGACAATTAATCTGTTTGGTTAGGTTTTCAAATTATAATTTTACCCATTGATTTGAGTGTATTGTTTGTTTTGAATTTTCAAATCATAATTCTACACTCATTTCTCAAAACTCAATTCAAAACATAATCATTACTTTTCAAAACTCACAACCAAATACGTAATTCAAAACTCAATTCAAATCAATATTTTAATTTTTTAAATATTTTAAATATTTAAATATGTTACGATTTTTTTAATTTTTTAATTTTTTGAATATTTTATAAAAATAAATTCAAACTCTATTTTATAAAAATATTTTTAAATATTTTAATTTTTTTGTTATGTATTTGATTACGATTTGAGTATAGAGTTGTGAAAGTAGTATGGAGTTTTGAGTTATGTGCTTAGTTATGAGTTTTAAAAATAATTTCTTAATTGAGTTTTGTTTTCTGTGTTTGGTTACGATTTGAGTGTAGAGTTGTTTTTAAATTTAAAATATTAACATTTTAAATTATTTAAATTTTTTGAATATTTAAATTATTTAAATTTTTACGATTTTAATTTTTTACTTATTAAATTTTTTAGATTGTCTAAATTATTTAAATATTTATGATTGAAATTTTTTGAATATTTATTTTGAAAAAAAAATTATTTCCTTTGTAGTATCTTCAATTAAAAAATTGATTAATGTTATTTTCTGTTAATAATAAATTTTTTTAATTGAATTTTAAAAAGAGTTTGGTTAGGAGTGTTGATCAGAATTTTCAATAGTGTAAAAGTAGTGTGTTTTGTTATGAGTTATAATAATTAGAATTAAGTTTTGAAAACTCTTTCCAAAACTCATAACCAAACAAATTTTCTTACTCCACATGTCAAATCAAACTTTCAAAACTCAGGCCTTGTTTGGGATGTAGAGAATAATCCAAAAAGTCAAAAAGTTACTCAAAAAGTTAAAAAGTTAACACTATTCACCAAAAGTCAACAATTACGGCTGCACAACTCCCCATTCAAATTTTCCTCTAAAAACTAATTTTTACAATTTTTTATTACACATTTTTCTATAAAAAGTCAAAAAGTTAACCCAAACATCCATATTTTCAACCTCACTTTTTTAGTCAAAAAAGACAAAAAGTGCACTTATTTAGTCTTCCCAAACAAGGCCTCAATTTCACACTTAATTCAAAACTCTCTTCAAAAGCCATAACCAAACAAATTTTCTACACTCAAATTATAATTCTACAACTCACAAACTCAAAATACAACTCATACTTTCAAATCATATTTACAAAACTCTACCAAACGCAATCTAAATTTTCCAACAATGTACATCAAGTTATTGAATAATAAGTTACGTGTAAACACATTTTAAAACTCGTTAAATATTTTCAAATTAAGCTTGAACAACTCATTGCTCAATTCGATAAGCATATATGGTAAAACAAAGTAAAGAGAGAAATTATGTAAAATATTGTTTAAAGAATGCACACATATGTGACATAAAAAATTAAACATAAACTAACATTTAATAGTTTTTGAATAAGAGATTAAAAATAATTAGTTGTATGAACTTGATCTTTATAGGGTAAGGACGTTGAGAATCATGGTAACAATTAATAGAAATTGTGCATTGTTTTTTAGATTGGCATTTTTAGTAACCTTTTTGTTTTTTATTTTTTGTTTTTTGTTTTTTTGATTTTAGTGATTTTTGTTTTTAGTTTTCAAAAAGTTTTAGACTTTTAAAATCTGCTTGACTAGATGAATTTAAAAAAAAAAAAATTTAAAAGTAAAAAACTTGCTTTTTTGATTTTTTAAAATTTTTTGAATCTTTTCAAATCTATATCTATATCTATATATATTATAGCAAAGTGACATTTCAATGACAAAAGCTAAGGAATCTCCAAGATTTCATCTTAAAATTCTAAATTTTTGTTATTTTAAAAATATTTTAAAAAATCCTATTGGCTAACACATCATATTAATTACATAAAATTAATTATTATATTGTCATACCTTTACTATTCTTTCTTAAAACAAAAATATTGCTATGATTATGACATCCATCCTGCAAATAATAATTATTTTATAATAGAAAAAATTTAATTTTCTCCTCCTCTCTCTCCAACCTATTATCTTTTTCACTCCAAAATCCTATCCTCCATATATCTTTACTACACTAATGGATATTTCTATAAATAAAGCATTAAATTGTACATACAACAACATAATTTAAGGAACAAATCTTTATGACATGTATAATTTAAAATTTTAAAAAATATATTTTTGAAAAAATGTGTTTGCATTGAAGGTAATGGAAAGTATTTTAAATTAAGGCTTTGTCATTTTCATAATCATTGATTCTATGAAAATTTACTTATAAATCTCATCTTTAAAAATGGTGATCCATTTACTCCTAAGAGTTTTTTTATAAACTAAGTAGTCCCATTAATTTTGAAACAGTGATGCTACGTAGCTCGAGAGAGCTCCCCCTAAATTCCCCCCGAATCCAAAACGACGCCGTTTTCGGCTTTTTGAATTTTTTTTTTTTTTTTTTAATCAGAAAATCAGAACCAGACGGGGGAAGAAAGCAGAGAAGAAGAAAGAAAGAAGAAGGAAAGAAGAAGAAAGAAGAGAAGGCAGACGCGGACGCTCGGCCGGAGCGACGATCGGCGGAGCTCGACGATCGGACGGAGCTGCGACGATCGGCGGAGCTCGCTCATCGGTGATCTGCGACGATGGCGGAGCTGCGACGATCGGCCGATCGGCCGGAATGCAGGGGCCCATGTGTGTGTGTGTGTCTCCCTCCTTCTCTCTTCTCTCCCTCTCCTTCCCTCTCCGCTCTCCCTCTCTCCCTCTCCCTCTCCCTGCTGCTCTGTGTGAGCTCGAAAATGTCAAAAATGGAAGAAAAAAAAGAAAAAAAAAAGAAAAAAACGAAAAGCCCAAAACGACGTCGTTTTGGGCTTTTCGGGGGATTCGGGGAGAAGGAATTCGAGCTACCAAGCTTTATTCATTTTGAAAAGAGAGATTTAATATATTATCTTAAAATTAGATTTATGATTATACCCTTATTTCTTTTTCTTTTTTTTCTTCCCTTTTATGGTAGAAATGTAAGATACACAATATATGGTAATCAAATTTGGGATTAATTTTTATATGAGAATCTTTTTTATTTGGAATGACTTGAAATATGAAATTTTTCAAATTTCAAAACTACTACAAATGATTTGAAATATAAAATTTTTCAAACATTTAAAAAAATACAAAAACTCATTTGTAAGTTTTGGGCAAACGTATAATTTAAACTGTAATACTCCAATCTAACAATCTAATGTAAGATTTAAAAAAAAATCCTTAGTATAATTTTTTCAAACGTAACACTCAAAAAAAAAAAAAAAAAACTCCTTAGTGTAATACTCAAATATAAGACTTCAAAAAAACTCTTTAATATACTTTTTATAAATATAACACTCAAATGTAAGATTTCAAAAAAAACTCCTTATTTTACATTTTGCAAACATAACACTAAAATGTAAGACTTTCAAAAAAAACTCCTTAGTTTATTTTTTCTAAACGTAACACTTAAATGTAACACTTCAAAAAAAAAAAAATTTCTCAGTATACTTTTTCCAAACATAATATTCAAATGTTAGACTCCAAAAAAACTCGTTAGTATACTTTTTCTAAACGTGACACTCAAATGTAATACTCCCAAAAAAAACTCGTTAGTGTAACACTCCAATGTAAGATTTCAAAAAAAACTCCTTAGTATATTTTTTCCAAACATAACACTCCAAAATAAATAAATAAATAAATAAATAAAAATAAAAATTGCTTAGTGTAACACTCCAACGTAACACTAAAAAAAACTTTTTAGTGTATTTTTTTCAAACATAACACACACAAAAAAAAATGTGGGATTCTTCAAACTATTCGAAAATGAGTAAAAAAAAATTTCTTAGTAAGTTTTGGATAAATGTATAATTTTAAGCTGTGAGTGTTATACTTGGGAAAAATACACTAAGAAACTTTTTAGTATTTTTGTGTGTTACATTAAAGTGTTGCGTTTGACATTACATTGGTTGGAGTGTTACATTTGGAAAAAGTACACTAATGATTTTTTTTTATGCGTTATATTGGAGTATTACGTTTGGGATTACATTGATTGGAGTGTTACGTTTGAAAAAGTACACTAAGTAAATTTTTTTTATATGTTACATTAGAGTGTTACGTTTAAAAAAAGTTCAAAGTGTTATGTTGTTACGTTTAAAAAAAAGTATAGTATGAAGTTTTTTAGTGTGTTATATTGAAGTGTTACTTTATTGGAGTATTACATTAGAGTGTTACATTCTTGTTTGTAATGTGGTATTTGTTCTTGTGCAGATTGTCCAAATATGTAATTTCACATTTGGAGAAACTCACTTTTATCTCAAAAAAATTAAACCCAAATGTGTAAGTGACTACTTTTTGTGTAATTTCCTTTTTAATGGGACTTTTGAATTCATAAGAAAAAATGAAAGATTAAACAGTTCATAAGATTATATTTTGAAAGTTATTAGTGTTTCACCCTTGACTCTATTATTGGTAGTGAGTGATTGTAACACCATAACTGTTGTTATATTAATGGAATTAATTTAGAGAACTTAAATATTATTGAAATTTAATTAAATTAGATTTTAGAGGAATTGTAAGGTGGTACGTATATTTTAGAAATTATAAAATTTAAGAAAATTGAGAATAGTAGAGTAAGACTTCCAACCTCAGAGAGGCCATAATGTTTTTACTTATATATACTGGCATTACACTCATGTTATGCATGGTATCACACAAATAATTAAAAAATAATATTAATATTAAATAGTAATTACAAATATTTTAAAATGTAGAGATAAAAGAGATTTAAAATCAAATAAATTTTAATTATTTTCATAATATTTACAATTATTATTATTTTAGTCTTGTCATCAATAGTGTGTTCTACATATTAAAAACAAAAATATATTTTAATATAAATAGTAAAACATAAAGGCAAAAAATAAAATAAATTATAAAAATTACACTTACAGTAAAACATAAATAAATTATGTCATGAAATTTTATAATTATAGATTATCTTATGTTCATCCAATAATATAGCACATCGAATGTGTCAATTAACTTTTACCTTTTATCTTCTTTGTGAAACTCAATAAAATAGTTAACATTAAAACTAATTTACAAAATAAAATAGCAAAGAGAACAAAGTCTATTTTGTTGGACAATCTTCACTGTAATTAATTAATTAATTTTGTTTGGGTATTAAACGACAAACAAAATATAAAAGAAAAATAGAAAGGAGAGAGAAAGTTTGATTACAAAAATCAAACTAGAAATAGAATTAAATAAATAAAAACATATGTTATTTTGTTACAAAAACAAAATTAAAATTTGACTTAAATAAATAATAAAACAGAAAATAAATAAATAACTTAATTAATATCTTGAATATTATTCTGATTAAGTCCAATGTTCGACATTGTCTCCTTAAGACAGATTCGTCCTCTCCACGGTGCTATCAGAATATGGACGTTTATCTCCCAAGATGAAATGATCAACAACAAATAAATGCAGCACTACAATTTATTTGTTCAACGAACACACTAAATGTTTACACTCTTTCTCACAAAAATTAAATGCAACAAAATGAAGAATAAATTTGTAGAGGAGAAGTACGAGATTTCTGAATGAAACATCAAATGAGGGCTGTCCTATTTATAGATGTATTGGTGGCTGCAGGTTTTAAATTAAACAAGTGCAAACCTATTTGAACAGGTACAGTACTATTGGGTTTTGAATTAGAACTGATTAGGTTCAAATTTGAACAGATAAAAACCGAATAACCTAGATTTGAATCTATCCGGGTTATTTGAATTTTAAACAGTCAATGTTGTTCGGGTGGGAGAAAACCGGACTAGATTTTGAATTTAAATTCCAAAAATGAAATTGGAAAAATTAGAATTTATTTTTAGAAAATAAAATTCAAATGTTTTTGGCCCAAAAAGATAGGTATTAGGCCGAACAAACCCAACCCAACCACGCACCCGTGCCCAAGCCCGCCCGACCGGACAGACGGACGGACGGCGCGCGCGTACGTGTGTGGTGATTTTTGGGTCCAATAGGTCAAGCCCATTTTGCCCATAACTTCCCTCTCTACAAAACTTGGGTACCCCTTGGGGCACACCCCAAGTTCCAATCCCATGCCTTATAAACCCATTCAAAACTTCCCACCAAATTAATGTGGGACAAGCCATTTTTCAACCTTAAGGAATTTCCACCAAAACTCTATTTCTATGGAACACACTTTGGCTTCAATTTCTCATTCACTCGATAATGGTTTTGAGCAACCAAATATACCACGTGAATCACAACGCGGCATAGAACGCGTTACCACTTTGACCCGCGAAAATCGACGCACGGGGCCCACCTAAAAAATAGACCAAACTTAGGAAAAAATTCTGGTTTTATCCAGAATTTTCTCAACCATTTCTAACAATCCCCCACATGAATGAGATTTGATGACAACGAAAATGCAACAATATGCAGATTTTATCGAAAGAGTATAAGTCGAAAATATCTTGCATCAGGATAGGTAGATTTCGGCCTTGAACCTTCCCTAATGATAACCTATCGGACTTACTAGCTAACCAATGGACGCGATGCCTTGAATTGTTCAGCCGTTTGTGTAAGCCAAGATAATAGATTTCACACAAAATATCTTCTAACACATCGTGGTTCTCACTGTTGTGTTCATTTTGGCCTTGAACGCTCTTGGTTTTCATGAGTGTTTCTAGAGAATTTAGCCTTTTTCATTCTCATAGAATTGGCCCTAGTTCAACACTCATATAGGTTATTCTTATTGTGAGTATCTCCTTTTACTCGTCTTGATTTTATGCCTTAATCAAGATATAAGTAATCATTAAAAGCAAAGCTTATCCTTATACCCCTACAGACAACATATGTTGCAGATATCACTCTCACCATAGGAATGAGTAAGGAATTTTAATCCCTTGGTGATTTCTAGCGAGCCACACGTAACTTAGTTGTCCCTTTGAACTTAGTTCTTGGGATCTCCAGTCATATAAGTAGGGTTACCATTATGATGACTCTTATGTAATAGGCTTTAATCTCATCCCCTTCGATGAACTATATACTAGCTCTTTTATCAAACCTTTTGTTAACAGATCCGCAATATTCTCTTTAGATTTTATATAATTTATTGAGATTATTCCATTTGACAATAATTGCCTTACGGTATTATGTCGACGACGAATATGTCGTGACTTACCGTTATACATATGATTCTGTGCCCTGCCTATTGCAGATTGACTATCACAATGAATGCAAATAGCTGGCACAGGTTTTGGCCACATTGGAATATCTTCTAAGAAGTGACGAAGCCATTCTGCTTCTTTTCCTACTTTGTCTAAAGCAATGAACTCGGATTCCATTGTGGATCGCGCAATGCATGTTTGTTTCGTGGATTTCCAAGAAATAGCAACACCTCCCAGAGTAAAGACATATCCACTTGTGAATTTTGAATCTTTAGTATCCGATATCCAATTTGCATCACAATAACCTTCAAGTACTGTTGGATATCGAGTAAAGTTCAAACCATGATCACGGGTGAATCTTAGATATCTTTCGCCTTCCAATGGTCTTCTCCAGGGTTACTAGTGTACCTGCTCAATTTACTGACTGCATAAGCTATGTCAGGACGAGTACAATTCATTAGGTACATTAGGCTTCCAATGATTTGGGAGTATTTTAACTGAGACACCACATTATCTTTATTTTTTGATAAATAAAGATTGACGTCTACAGGTGTTCTAGCTAAATTCATATCATCCTTGATAAATTTACCAAGAATTTTCTCAATATAATGTGATTGAGATAATGCATATCCGTCAGATGTTTTAGTAATTTTCATTCCTAATATAACATCTGCGACCCCCATATCTTTCATATCAAATCTTTTGTTAAGCATTTGCTTAGTTGATTTAATCATGTTTTGACTGCTTCCAATGATAAGCATGTCATCCACATAAAGACAAACTATGACATATTCTTGGTCAGTGTTTTTAACATAGACGCATTTGTCACATTCGTTTATCTTAAACCTATTAGTAAGCATTGCATGATCAAATTTTTCATGCCATTACTTAGGTGCTTGTTTTAATCCATAAAGAGATTTTACAAACTGATAAACTTTTTTTTCTTGTCCCGGCATTACAAACCCTTCGGGTTGCTCCATATAGATCTCTTCATTTAGATCACCGTTTAAGAAAGTTGTCTTAACATCCATTTGATGTATTTCTAATTTAAACAACGCTGCTATAGCAATAAGCATACGAATGGATGCTATTCTTGTCATAGGGGAATATGTGTTAAATAGACACCTTCCTTTTGTTTGTAACCTTTTACTACAAGTCTTGCTTTATACTTGTCTATTGAACCATCTGCCTTCATTTTTCTCTTGAATATCCACTTATATCCAAGAGGTTTAGAACCAGGTGGAAGATCCACCAATTCCCAAGTATGATTTTGCATAATGGATTCAATTTTATTATTAACAGCCTCTTTCCACAAAGGTGCTTCAGGACCTGTCATTGCTTCCTTAAAGCTTTGAGGTTCATTTTCTAACAGGTATGTCAGGAAATCTGGACCAAAGGATTTTGATGTTCTTGCACTCTTACTTCGTCTTGGTTCATCATCAGTTAAATCCTGTTGGTCGAAACCATTACTAGTCACTTGTGTTTGATTGTCATTAGTCTCTTGACTTTGTGTACAATCATAAGTTCTTTCTTGTGAACTTAATTCCTGTCCTTTCTTGTAAGGAAAGACATGTTCAAAAAATACAGCATTCCTTGACTCTATAATAGTGTTCACATTTATATCAGGTATTTCTGATTTATAAGTCATAAACCGATATGCACTACTATTCTGAGCATAACCAATAAACACACAATCTACTATTTTTGGTCCAATCTTAGTCTTTTTAGGAACAGGAACTTCAACTTTTGCTAAACACCCCCACACTTTTAAGTATTTGTAGGAAACCGGTCGACCTTTCCACAATTCATAAGGAGTGCTGTTGGTTTTCTTGTGGGGTATTCTATTAAGAACATAATTAGCAGACAATATTGCTTCCCCCCACAAGTTCTGTGGTAAGCCTGAACTTAGTAACATGGCATTCATCATTTCTTTAAGGGTTCTATTCTTCCTTTCAGCTATTCCATTTTGCTGAGGAAAATAGGGTGCTGTAGTTTGGTGATGCCATGTTGTGCACAAAATTCATTTAATGGTGCATCATATTCACCACCCCTATCACTTCTAACCATTTTAATGGTTTTACCAAGTTGATTCTGTTTTGTAGAGTTTAAACATTTCTAAGGCTTTATCTTTACTTCTAAGTAAATAAATATAACAATATCTTGTGCAATCATCGATAAATGTTATGAAATACTTTTTGCCTCCTCTAGTTTGAACAAATTTAAGATCACATACATCTGTATGAATTAATTCTAGAAGTTCGTTTTCTTTCCTTTCCGATTTAAATAGAGCCTTAATTAGTTTTGCTTCTACACAAATTTCACATTTATGATTAGGATTAATTTCAAACTTTGGCATATAATCTAATCCAATTAATCTATGCAAAGCATCAAAATTCACATGTCCTAATCTACCATGCCATAAATTCGACTCAAGAATATAAGCAAAAGATGTGTTATTCTTATTCATAGCAACTTTTGGTACAACTGTCATTACATTTAATTTAAAGAGACCATCACTCATGTATCCCTTACCAATATACATACCACTCTTTGATAATACAAATTTATCAGACTCAAATACAAGCCTAAAACCATTTTTACTTAACAAAGAGTCAGAAACCAAATTCTTCCAGATGTCAGGTACATGCAGTACGTTGTTGAGGGTCAGTTCTTTCCCTGATGTCATCTTCAAGATCACCTTTCCCTGTCTAGCCACAGTAGAAGTAGAAGAATTTCCCATGAAAAGTTGTTCACCATTTGCAGCCACATTGTAAGTAGTGAACATCTTCTTGTCGACACAAATATGACGAGTTGCCCCACTGTCAACCCACCATTCCTTGGGATTTCCAACCAAATTAGCCTCAGACACCACAGCAGAGAGGTTGATGTCATTCACTCCGTCAGAGATGTAATCTAATTCAGTTACATTGGCTTGATTGGTGGTCTTCTTGCTGTACTTCCATGATCCTTCTTAGGGCGGCGGCAGTCAGAAGCTCGATGTCCAATCTTGCCACAGTTATAGCATTTTCCTTTGAACTTCTTGTTGCCATTGTTGTCGCCTTGTTTAGGACCATCTCCAGTGAACTTCCTCTTTTTGTTATGTGGTTTGTGAACTTGTTCAACCACATTAGCCTTGGACTCAATGGGATTTTTCCCATTCCTTTTTTCAGCCTTACGGTTATCTTCCTCAATTCTCAGTCTTACAATAAGTTCATCCATGTTCATCTCTTTGCGTTTATGTTTTAAATAATTTTTGAAATCTTTCCAAGCCGGTGGTAACTTTTCCACTAAAGCAGCTACTTGGAAAGACTCGCTAAGAGACATACCTTTTGAATGAATATCATGCAAGATTATTTGAAAATTTTAAACTTGAGAAATTACCGTTTGGGAGTCTACCAAACTAAGTCCAGAAATTTACCGACGACAAATTTCTTCATGCCGGCATCCTCTGTCTTGTATTTCTTCTCCAAAGAATCCCATAATTCTTTTGCTGACTTCAAAGGACTGTAAACATTATACAGCATGTTGTCAAGGCCATTGAGGATGTAGTTTCTACACAGGAAATCTGAATGTTTCCAAGCATCTACAGCGGTAACAACTTGCCGATCACTTTCACCCTCTTTAAGTGCTGGAGCCTCTTCACGGAGAAACCGAGCCAAATTTAGAGTTGTAAGATAAAACAGCATCTTCCGCTGCCATCTCTTAAACTCAGTACTGTTAAATTTTTCCGGTTTTTCTCCATGATTGATTGGTACTTGAACATGGTTTTGGATAAGGACCGGTGTTGGTGTAACAATTGGAGTACCACTTCCAGTTGCAGTTTCAGTTGTAGTAGCCATAAAATCTGATTACAAAAATCAGAAAAACAAACCACAAATTAATTTTCTAGTTACTAAAACCATAAAATAAATTATAATACAAATAATTTTATTTTACTTGTTACTAAAACCAGAAAAATAAAATACCACAATAATTTTCTGTAACACTAAATAATATTCTACAATTGTTAATGACACCAGTATATTACTACTAGTTGTCAAAGAAAATAAACAGTATATTATTACTATCCGTCAAATAGTTTATAAATACTATTTGTATTTTTCAACCAGAATATTACTTTGAAAACATAGAAAATTAATACAATGAAGACACCAAATATGATTTGTCTTAAGATTGTTGGACAATCTTCATTGTAATTAAATTAATTAATTCTGTTTGGGTACTAAACGACAAATCGAATATAAAAGAAAAATAGAAAGGAGAGAGAAAGTTTGATTACAAAAATCAAACTAGAAATAGAATTAAATAAATAAAAACAGATTTTATTTTGTTACAAAAACAAAATTAAAATCTGATTTAAATAAATAATCAAACATAAAATAAATAAATAACTTACTTGATTAATATCTTGAATATTATTTTGATCAAGTCCAGTGTTCGACACTGTCTCCTTAAGACAGATTTGTCTCTCTCCACGGTGCTATCAAAATATGGACGTCTATCTCCCAAGATGAAATCATCAACAACAAATAAATGCAACATTACAATTTATTTGTTCAACGAACACACTAAGTGTTTATACTCTTTCTCACAAAAATTAAATGCAACAAAATGAAGAATAAATTTGCAGAGGAGAAGTACGAAATTTCTGAATGAAACATCAAATGAGGGCTGTCCTATTTATAGATGTATTGGTGGCTGCAGGTTTTGAATTAAACAGGTGCAAATCTGTTTGAACAGATACAGTACCTATTGGGTTTTGAATTAGAACTGATTAGGTTCAAATTTGAACAGATAAAAAACCGAATAACCCAGATTTGAATCTATCCGGGTTATTTGAATTTTAAACAGTCAATTCTGTTCGGGTGGGAGAATGCCGGACCAAATTTTGAATTTAAATTTCGAAAATCAATTTGGAAAAATTAGAATTTAATTTTAGAAAATAAAATTCAAATATTTTTGGCCCAAAAAGATAAGTATTGGGCTGAACAAACCCAACCCAACCACGTACTCGCGCCCAACCTACCCGACGGTGCTCGCGTGTGGTGATTTTTGGGTCTAATGGGTCAAGCCCATTTTGCCCATAACTTCCCTCTCTACAAAACTTGGGTACCCCTTGGGGCACACCCCAAGTTCTAGTCCCATGCCTTATAAACCCATTCAAAACTTCCCACCAAATCAATGTGGGACAAGCTATTTTTCAACCTTAAGGAATTTTCACCAAAACTCTATTTCCATAGAGCACATTTTGGCTTCAATTTTTCATTCACTCAATAATGGTTTTGAGCAACCAAATATACCACGTGAATCACAACGCGGCATAGAACGCGTTACCACTTTGACCCGCAAAAATCGACGCATGAGACCCACTTAAAAAATAAACCAAACTTAAGAAAAAATTATGATTTTACCCAGAATTTTCTCAACCATTTCTAACACATTTCTCAGTTACCCCTCAAATTAATAATCACCTTGTTAAGCACAATTGTAAGATCTCTTCTCAAATAGATCAATTATAGTTAAGTCAACCATTAAAAATAAAAATTAAAGTTCAAACTTGTGTTAGGCTAGTCTAGCACTTAACTCACCCCAAAGCCATTCTTTTGATGTGACTCCACCAAATCAATATTTTCTTAATTTCAAAATTAATATATATATATATATATATATTTAGTTTTCATATTATAAAAAAAAAAAATTAATTGTACCAAAATACCTCTTCAACTATTTACCAATCGACTTATCTCATAAAATAATTTTTCTTAGTGTATACCCTTTAAAACAATTCTCATTGTTAGAATTGTATGTCGCTTTTAAAATTAATCTATTAAATAAATAAATAAAACATATTTTCATATAAAATAATATAAATAAGTTAGCCCACAAACTTTTCTATTCAACCATTTTAGTGTTTAAAGCCTGGGCTATTGATAAACTCTAGTCTAGGCTTATATATATATATTGGACCAAATTATATAGACTCTATCGGTTATTTAACTACAAATAACATTAGATGATAAAATCTATTATGATTTACTTTGAGGATAGTTTTCACACTTTATATGTAGATTTTGGTATAAGATTTTGACCATTGATATGATAAATCTATCATGTGACCATATTTTGATATTTGATTTTCATACCTTATATTGTAATACCTCATATCATTCGATGGCCGTCATATGACACATGTAATTATTGTCTTTATAGCGTTACATCAGCTACCACCAAATACGATCACCATAATATTATTAAATTGCATATTTAAAATCTTAAATATTTTAAATTTTCAAATTTCTAATGGAATGTGGCTTGTAAAATTTTGTTTTGGACTTTCCATATAAAAATTTAAAATTAGATATATAGTTTAATGTGCCATTAGTTTTATGCCAAATATATTTCTTAGCTTTTAAAAATTAAAAAAAAAAATTGTAAATTTTTTTAAGAAAAATAAAATGTAAAATTTGAACCAAAAAAAAGAACTCTGCATACTAAAATTTTAAAATTAACATTGATAGATTGTGATTAATATGTATTGCATGGATTCAAGTTTACTATTATACTATAAACAAACTAAATTTGGTAAAGTAATGTTCCATTGTTATTATAGTTTAAAATTCTGATTTATTTTTCATATTAATATCATAAAGAACCATACATTTAATACTTTAAAAAATGCTAATTATGAAATTTGAAATATATTGCCATAATAATTAAAAATATCAATAATTATAATTAAAGTGAAATAACAAATAAATTTATGACACATATACTTTTGTATTTTATTATTTAAAAAATATATAATAACAAAAATTGGAGTAGAAGTTTTAAATTTATTGCTCCAATAATATTTTTATATAATAATATAGATAGAAGTATAGATATTGATATAGATTTCATACTATAACCATTAAAATTAAAAATAATAATTACATCATTGCATGTTTTGAAGTCATAAAATTTAAAAAACTAATATTAATATATTATTGGCAATGATTAAGAGGATTGAAAAATTAATTAATAATATTTTTATATAATAGTATAGATAGAAGTATAGATATATATATATATATATAGATATATATTTCATTCCACAACCATTGAAACTAAAAATAGTAAGTACATCATTGCAAAATTGAAGAAAATACTAATATATTATTGACAATGATTAAGAGAAAAATTATGTTAATTTATGTAAATTAGATTTTAGATTAATAACAAAATGACATATGTATTTTAAGTGTTAAAAAATTCCAAAAATATGAGAAAATTATATTGATATTTTCAATGTCAAAGAGGTTACAACGTTTTTGCTTATATTATATAATTTAGATTATAAATTTTTAATTTATTGACCTGATAATATTTTTATATAATAGTATAGATTGAAGTACAGATATAGCTATAGATTTTATACCATAACCATTGAAACTAAAAATAGTAATTATATCATTTCATGTTTTGAAATCACAAAATTTAAGGAAATAATATTAATATATTATTGACATTGATTAAGAGGACTTAAAAATTAGCCAATAATATTTTTATATAATACAGTATAGATAGAAATATGGATATAGATATACATTTCATACCATAACCATTGAAAAATAATAATTATATCATTGCATGTTTTAAAATCACAAAATTTAAGAAAATAATACTAGTAAATTAGATTAAGAGGATTTACAAATTGACTTAATTTATGTAAATTAGATTTTAGATTAATCACAAAATGACATGTGTATTTTAAGTGTTAAAAATTATTTAGGAAAATGAGTTGGACCCCCTCAAGAAGGCACCTCCTTTGACCCCCTCTCTCTCTGATTGGCCAATTTTTCTTTTTCTTTTTCTTTTTCTTTTTTCAACAATGATTCATCCCCCTTTTTCCCCACCCCCTTTGACCCCCTCTCTCTCTCATTAGTTACATTTTCTTTTTCTTTTTCTTTTTTTTCCTGCTCCTCCAATCACCACCCGCCACGTGGCAAATGGGGGTGAGAGGGTGACCCCAAAAGGGGGTCTCAAGCATTATTCTTCTTTTTTTCCTTCTCCTCTAATCACCACCCGCCACGTGTGTGTGGGGGGTGGTGATTGAAGGGGATCTCAATCACTTCCCTTTTTAAAATATGAGAAAATTATATTGAGATTTATATAATTTAGATTATAAGTTTTAAATTTATTGATCAAATAATATTTTTATATAATAGTATAAATAGAAGTATAGATATAAATATAGATTTTATACCATAATCATCCAAACTAAAAATAATAATTATATCATTGCATGTTTTGAAATTACAAAATTTAAGGAAATAATACTAATATATTATTGGCATTAATTAAGACGATTTAAAATTTAGCCAATAATATTTTTATATGAATAAAATTATACGTACTAATTGGTGTACTAATTAGTTTACTAACAGATAATGTTGCATAGTTTTATTGACTTTAAATTTATATAGTTTGTATAATGAGTGGGGCCCATAATTTTAAAATTACAATGCTATAACATGTGTTACTTTACTAATTGGTATAGTAATTAAATTAGTGTGTGTACCATCACTATTTTTATATAATAGTATAAATAGAAATATAGATATAAATATAGATTTCATGTCATAACCATTAAAACTAAAAAATAGTAATTACATCATTTCATGTTTTGAAATCACAAAATTTAAGAAAATAATGCTAATATATTATCAGTGGTGATACAGAACACTAAAATAGTACACACTAATGCCAACTCTAATGAGCTGGTAGTGCAAGAAAAAAAAAAAACAAAGCCAAACTATTACATCAGTGATAGGATCCACATGGTGCCACATCATTAGTGTTGTATTAGTAATGTTAAATTAGCAGTCTAAAGCATTTTTCAATATATTATTGGCATTGATTAAGAGGACTTAAAAATTAACTAATAATATTTTTATATAATAATATAGATAGAAGTATAGATATAAATGTAGATTTCATACCGTAATCATTGAAACTAAAATTAATAATTACATCATTGCATGTTTTAAAATCACAATATTTAAGAAAATAATACTAATACACTATTGGTAATGATTAAGAGGATTTAAAAATTAACTTAATTTATATAAATTAGGTTGTAGACTAATCACAAAATAACATGTGTGCTTTAAGTATGAAAAAATTATATTGAAATTTTCAATCTTGAAGAGGCCACAATGTTTTTGTTTGGCAGTGGCTTCTCCCAGTCTCAAATCGGATTGAAAGGTATTATTGGCCCTGTGGGAGCTTATCGCCGGTCCTGTTTTGATAATCTAAACTGTTCAATGTATAGAACACGTCGAGTGCTATATGTCTATAAAAAATCACTTTAATCGGATATTGATAGCTATCTCATCGAATCAATTTTCTATCAACTGTTTATTTTTTCACCGTCCATTTTTTTTATACAAAATTGATTTGATCATGTAACTATCGATATCCGATCAACTTAATTTTTTACAGATATATAGTACTCTACGAGTTTTATATATTAACTGTTCGGATTATCGAAATGAGTCCCGTGGTGGGTCATTACGGGCCCAATAATACCCTTCAGTGTGATCTGGACCTGGAGGGAAGCTAGGCCCTTTTAGTTTATATTGGTGTTGTTTGGTGCAGCTGTTAAAACAGATTATAGCTTATAACTTAACAGATTATAGACTATGACTTTAATCAGAAGCTGTTAATCTGTTTGGTATAGCTGTTGAATTATAGATTTAAATTGCTGAGTAATGTTTGTTAAATAAGCTGTGAAGTAGCTTTTTCAATTAATTTTTATTTTTATTGTTTACTATTTGTCTACATTTCTCATAAAAAATAATAATAATATTTTATAGTTCATTTGCATCTTTTTCTAATTTTAAAAAAATAAAAAATAAAAAAATCTAAAAATATAACCGTGAATTAACATATCCACAGCAGAAGTTGATAATCAGAAGGTAGAGGTGAGCAGCTTCCCAGAATCAGCTTTTTTGACTTAAAATAAGTTATTAGAATCAGAAACTATTTGAAATAAATTTAACCAAACAGTCCAAAATAATTTTTTAAAAGCCAGAAGTCATAAGTTGGCTCAAAAAAGCCCCACCAAACATATAAGCCATGTTTGGTACAGCTTAATTTCAGCTTATTTCAGCTTTCAACTTAATTTAAGTTATTTTGATGTGTTTGGTTTAGCTTAACAATACAGCTTATAGCTTTTTGTAAGTCAGAAATCAACTTATTCTTTGAGTGGGGCAGGAGAAGCTTAATTTATAAGTCAGAAATCAGCTTATGTTCATAGTTATAAGCTATAAGCTGTTAAGGTATAAGCTATAAACACTTTCCCACAGCTCTACCAAACAAGATCATAATGATATATGAACAAATTATCTTGGGTTATTTTGGTTACTACACTTTCAATTGACTCAATTTTAATCCTTAATTTTATATTTTGTTTCAATTTGGTTCAAGTAATAATATTGTTAGTGTTTCATAAGAAAAATTATTACAAAATTGGTTGAGATTAACTAACTAAATTGAGTAAGTTTACAATTTTGATCTTAAAAATATGACATGTGATACTTATATACGCATTTTTCATGAAAAATGCTACGAATTGTAATCAATTGAATTAAATTGAGACAAAATTATTAATTTAAAATCAAAATTAAACCAATTAAAAATACAAAAACTAAAATGATACAAAGAATAAAATATAAAGACTATCATCATAATTTGTCCTGATTATATTAAAAAATTTCAACGTATCATGAAAATTTATAATTAATAATTATAATGTCATTATCAAAAAAAAAAAAAACAATTGAAACAATTTTTTTTTTTTTTTTTGTAATTTTTTCAAAATAAAAAATTATTTAAATATTTTACATTATTTTAAGACCACAAATAACGCATTCACGTCGCATATCAGAAAACTTCTGCCAACTCATCTCAAAAATAAATAAATAAATAAAATAAAATAAAAAACTTAAACGTTGCAGCGAACACCACGCGTCACCATCCTATTGTTCCACCAAAAGCTATTGGGCACGTGGCAACCTCGAACTTACCCTTTTGAGTTAGTCTAGAAATTATAAATAACCTATTAAATTTTTTGTCAAAGCTCTCTTACTTAGGCCTCGTTTGGGAACAGGCTAATTTAGTAACTTTTTGGCTATTTGGCTAAAATATGAGTTAAAAAAAATTAGTATGTTTGGGATGACTTTTTGACTTTTTACGAAAAGATGTGCAAAAAGTAGAGAGAAAAGAGAATCTTTGACTTTTTGGTATGAGTTGTTAGCTTTTTGGCTAATTTAGTAACTTTTTGACTTTTTAGCTAAAAAAGAGGGTTCCCAAACGAGGCCTTAGATAAAAAATTTACGCACATATAAATTTGTGTACACCGCCCACTCATATAAAAGATTTAATAAAAATTTAATAAATTATTTAAAATTTATAACATTTTCATACCCAATTTATTTCTCTTGAAAAAGCACTCAAAACCTTACACGTGTTGCCACGTGCACCCCTTGTCCCAAAATACCATGGTTAACAAACTCCCTAACCATGGTTAACACAATGCTGGTTAGTATGTAGCAGTAGCAGCCACAAACTAGCCTCCTATATTTATCTGCAACCTCAGGTTGGTTTTATGTTTCAATCTGTAGAAGCAAATTTGCTTTCTTCTTGTTATTGTTCTTCTTTTTTTCTCTTTCTCTCTCATTGAGTCATTTGTGTTTGTTTTTTGAGGAGAGAGAAAGATGGGTCTGTACAACTTTCCAAGCTCAGGTGAAGGGTTTCTTCATGTGCTAGTGATGAACACAATTTTGTTAGTGTCTCTGTTGGAAAATATGGTCAGATATATGTTTCAAGTTGTGGGTTTTTATGGGTTTTCTCCAAATTCAGAGGAAGACCAATCAAGCGAAGTTGGAAGATCAAGAAGAGCAGTGTCCATTACAAAGTTCAAATCTTTCTCTAAAAACAGATCTTGCGGCTGCGGCTGCGACGGCGGCGGCAGTGGTGGTGGGAACATGAGGATGTGCTGTTCAGTTGAGTGTTGTGTTTGTTTGTGTGGGTATGAAGATAATGAGGAAGTGAGTGAGTTGTCTTGCAAGCATTTCTTTCACAAAGGTTGTCTTCAAAAGTGGTTTGACAATCAACAGAGTACTTGTCCTCTTTGTCGTTCAATCCTTTGAGTAATCATCAAATTGGAGTTTGGACCTAATTTTGAGCATGATGGAAGTATTGTGTACTAAATTGTTCTTTTATGTTTTGAGCAAAATTAGCGAAGGTAGTGTCACAATTTTGTTATTATTAGTGTGGGTTTTTGTATGTTTTTACAAGTTGCAAAATATTTTCCTCATGATATGAAATTGTACAAGTTGGGTTCTTCAGCTAAGTTCATTCAATCCTTTGGGTACAAGCAATGCTATATATGTACTGAAAAGCGTACATGTGTTTGAAAATTCTTAGATGTTTAGGCCTTTGATTGTCTAGAGATAAAATGAAGAATAAAATATCTTTTACGATTTACATGAGTATATATAATGACAGGATATGTAGTGGATAACATATCCTACCATTTTTGTTTGTTAAACTCAGTATATGAGTATTGAATATATCATATTTATCTTTGTTTAACAAAAGATATTGTGGTATATAAGTAAGTAATTTTCAAATTTACCCTCCTAACATACCTTAATTCATATATATTTATTAGAGAAAGGGGTATATATATATTTTCAATTCATATCTCATCCCACTAGGGATTATATAATGGGGAATGTGGTATTATATATCCTGTCATTTTGAAAGATATACAATCCATTCGTATATCATATCTCATTTGAAAAGAAATTGCAAACAATAATATATGAGACCTACTAGATAATATTTCCAATTTAACTATTTATCTTCGGCCATCAAACAATGCCTTAATGATTATTACTTTTTGATAATTAATCATATCTAAACTTTTGTACTTAATAAAATTTTACTAAGGTTTAGTATCTATAAAATTATTTTGAGTGTACTGCTTTATATCCAATCTTATGGTTAACCGTTCAAAAAACATAAGAAAATAGGTTTATTTCTCTTGTATGACAGAGAGGGAAAATGGCATGAACACAAAAAAGAAATAATAATAATAATAATAATAATAATAATAATAATAATAAATAAAATGGAAAAAAAATGGACAGAAAAGAAAATTAATGAAATGTGTAAAAGCATCTCTTCCTATTCTAGTTATTTTAGCTGGTAAAAGTACACTATTATGTGGTCTTTGAAAAAATTTCGGTATGACGGTGATACTAGGTTATTAGTCTCTCCATCCAATCAGCTCTTGTCTTTTACTCTCTATATATATGTGGCAAGATTAATTGTTGGGTTGACCCCTCTACATCATGTAATGGGTGAATTTTCACTCATAGTGTGGGGCACTTAGGGCTAGTTCAAAAAATTTAAGGCCTAAAATGAAAATTTAAAAAAATTTATAAAATTTTAAACTTATGAAAATTTAAATTTTTTTTAACATTTTAAAATGTAAAATTACAAATTAATAAGAATCTTTGTACTAAAGTTATTCTCAAAAATATTTTTCAATTGAGCTAACCACATAATTTTTCTTTGGAACAATTGTGAGCTAAGTATAATTTTATCAATTATAATTATTTTTATTTTTATTTTTATTTTTATTTTTATGCGGAAGCATTGTTACACTACAACATTTTCTTAGTTTAGTGACATTTGAAAATGTCACAAAACTATTCTTCTAATGATATTTTTTGGTCTTGTGGCATTTTGAACAAGTGCTACTTCTATCGGTACCACGGTAGATACGAATGCCACGGTAGATACTTGCAAGTGTCACTGCACCATCATGGCTAAAAACTTTCAATGACATTTTAATGTCATGGTAGATATTATTTGTGGCACTATCAAGTGCCATTAAAAAAAGAGTTAGTGACACTTATAAATGTCATTACACCATCAAGACTAAAACCTTTCAGTGACACTTTAATGTCATGGTAGGCACTATTCGTGATGCTATCAAGTGCCATTCGTGACGATAATTCGTTGTAGAACAATTTGATCCGCTCTTGCGGAGACTCGAACCGCCAACCTCCCGCACCATAAACCTTATACACCACACTCTTCCCACTACACCTCTATAGCACCACATGATTATATATGCAACATATATTATTTATATAGTACATACATCTATATTAATATGTATAAACATAATTATTTTATTGAACATAATTTATGTAAAATAAACTATTTACTACCAAAATAAAAAAAGACCACTTTTGGCAACTAAAAATATTTTTTAGTCGCCAATTCTATACTTTTGGCTACTAATTATTTTTTAGTTGCTAAAAAACTTAACTTTTGTCGACCAAAATCGGATTTGGTCGCCGAAGATGCACTTTCAGCTACCAAAATTTTGGTCACCAAAAAATTTTATTCTCGCCTTAGGATTTTAGTTCTTCCGCGCTAAAAATGACCACTTTTGGCGACTGAACTTATTTTTTAGTCGCCAATTGTAGACTTTTGGCTACTAAAATTTTTTTTGGCACCAAAAAGCTTTACTTTTGGCTACTAAAATTTTTTTAGTCGGTAAAACCCATATAATCAGCAACCAAACTTATTTTTAGTCGCCAATTATAGACTTTTGGCTACTAAAATTTTTTTAGTCGCCAAAAAGCTTTACTTTGGGCTACTAAAATTTTTTAGTCACTAAAACTCATATAATCAGCGACCAAACTTAGTTTTAGTCGCCAATTGTTGAATTTTGGCTACTAAAATTGTTTAGTCGCCAAAAAACTTTACTTTTGGCAACTAATGCTGTTTTGGTTGCTGAAAGCTATACTTTCAGCGACTAAATTTTTTTGGTCTGGAAATTTAGTCGCCGAATATACTTTTTCCTATAGTGTATATTGAGTTTAATTCATTTATTTTTAATCATTTACTGCATTTTAAAATTTTAGAAAATATATTGGCATTTTTTATTTTTTCAAAAATGTCATTATAAGCTTGGAAAGTTTTTCGCTTAGTGGCATTTCTCAAAATGCTATAAAATATTTGTTTATGACACTTTTCACCAAGTGCCATAAAAAGTAATTTGCACCTACCTAGTGTCCTGACATTTTTTAAAAAATGCCATTGCAACTAAAGTTTAGTGGCATCTGTTGGTAAATGTCACGAACATAATTTTGTGTGTCATTATTTTATAAAATGTCATAAAATTGATGTGACATTTCTTTATTGAAATACCACTAGAACCTTATATGTTTTGTGGTTCTATGGCATTTTTCTAAAACATTTAATACCAATTTTTATTTTTGTGGCATTTTCTAAAAACATGCTATTAGTGTAGTGTCACTAAAGTGTAAATTTGTTGTAGTGACATTTTTGTTGTAGTGAAATAACACTTTTTTTTAATTGAAATGCCACTAGAGCCTTGTATGTTTGTGGCTCTATGACATTTTTCTAAAAAATACCACCAAATATTCTTTTTGTGACATTTTTTAAGAACATGCCACTAGTATGGTGTCACTAAAATATGTTTTTGTTGTAGTGTTGTGACACTTGTTCATTGAAATGTCACTAGAGCCTTTTATGTTTGTCGTTTTGTGGCATTTTTCAAAAACGTGCCACTAAATATCATTTTTGTGGCATTTTTCAAAAAATATGCCACTAGTGTAGTGCCACTAAAGTATGTTTTTGTTGTAGTGTTGTGACACTTGTTTATTGAAATGTCACTAGAGCCTTTTATGTTTGTCGTTTTGTGGCATTTTTCAAAAATGTGCCACTAAATATCATTTTTGTGGCATTTTCTAAAAATATTCCACTAGTGTAGTGCCACTAAAGTATGTTTTTGTTGTAGTTTTGTGACACTTGTTTATTGAAATGTCACTAGAGCTTTTTATGTTTGTCGTTTTGTGGCATTTTTCAAAAACGTGCCACTAAATATCATTTTTTGTGGCATTTTCTAAAAATATGCCACTAGTGTAGTGCCACTAAAGTATGTTTTTGCTGTAGTGTTATTTGTATTATCAATAATATTTTGAATGCATTTGGAAGACATTTGGTCTTTAGCTTTGACATTCTAAAAAATATATATCTAAATCTTCTAATATGGTTTAGTATCCATTGTTTGTAAAAATAAAAATAATAATAATAATAATAATTAATTTTGAAAATTAAACCATCAATATTATGATAATTGTCTTGATTTAGTTTACATTTTAGATTACGACTATTTTTTAAAATACCATCATCAAATGATTTGAATTTTTTAAAAATATATTGAAAACTAAAAATATCTTGTACATTTGAAATTGATGATCATAGATGGAAAATAAAATATAAATAAAACGGTAGTGCTACATTTATATAATTTTTTGTTTATATAATTTTTTTAATGAGATGGCAAACATAATTTGAAAAGTTGAAGTGTTTTTAGAAGAATTGTGAGAGAAAAAATTTGTGTAAATAAATAAAATAGGTAGGTTTTAGGTCTTTTTCACATTCAAGTCTCATTAAATTTTTAAGGGTAAATTACACTTACACCCCCTGAAATTTGGGTTTAATACATATCACCCTTTGACGTTTGGGAAATTACACTAACCCCCCGTCATTGTAATTATTTAGACGAAATGAAGACATTGAACTCATGTACTCTCTTTTTTTTTTGCTTTGCTTTACTTTATCTTTTTTTTTCCCTTTCCTTTACTTGTTTTTTTAATGTAATTTCCTCTGTTTTTCTATTAGAAGCTGTTACCTTTTATATAAGCAGGGGGATTTTTGAAATGAGACTATTAACCACAGGGGTGAGAATGTAATTTTTAAAACGTCAGGGGGTGGGTAGTAGTTGAATCAAACCTCAAGGGGTGTCAATGTAATTTACCCAATTTTTAATAATCGAAATTACTTTTCAAATAATGATTGTTTATCATTTATACATATTTATAAGGAATATTTACCAGTAAATCCTACTTTACAAACTGTTATACTAAATAGTCCCACTTTTATTCTATTATACCAAATAGTCCTATTGGTGGGTTGATTTGGTCCTTTTTATTTT
Organism: Camellia japonica; assembly: GCA_030407325.1. Classification (NCBI taxonomy): domain Eukaryota; kingdom Viridiplantae; phylum Streptophyta; class Magnoliopsida; order Ericales; family Theaceae; genus Camellia; species Camellia japonica. The sequence goes on from JAPPVO010000017.1 coordinate 157,680,137, forward strand.
TTTTTTTCAGTTTTGTTTCACTCTGAGACGATAGTGCCCTTCCATTGATTTACAAACTGTCATTTTTGATTCACTGATTTGGTCCCACTTTCATTCCGGTGTGGCACACCCTCGGAGATTCGCGTGTGTGTGTACTAGTGTGTGTGTGTGTGTCTGAGTGTGTGTTGAAGGCCACTTTCATTCCGGTGTGGCACACCCTCATTCCAGATTTCACCGGTGAGACTCTGCAAATTCCAGATTTCAATCTCCAGATCGATGTTCCGGAGGAAACCCAGAACCCCCAAAACCCAGCCGATGAACACCTTCTCTTCCGATTTCACCAACTGGGTCACCCAAATCAACACTGTTCTCAATCTGGGTGTGAGAGAGAGTCGCTGCTGCCTTTGAACAGTACCAACGTGTTTGCGGCTCTCGGAACCCTAAGGAAGAAGAAGAAGTCTGACAAAGAGCAAGGCTCGTCCAAGAGCAAAAGTTCTTCGAAGAAGAAGCAAGACAAGGAGTCTGAGACGCAGGTGTTTTGGGCTCCGACGCCGCTCACGGTGAAATCGTGAGCGGATGTTGACGATGAGGATGATGACGATTACTACGCCACCACCGCTCCGTGTGTGCGTGTATCGGTGTGCTGTGTGTGTATCAGAACTGTGTGTGTATATCAGAACTGTGTGTGTGTGCGTATATCGGTGTGTGTGTGTTATGTGATGGGTGTCTTACAGAGAGAAGACAAAGCTGTGTGTGTGTGTTGTGTGTGTTGTGTGTATGGTCTGTATGGGTGTGTGTTCTGAATGTGTGTGTGTCTGCCTGTGTGAACCCCCAAACACATCAACCAGCCCAAAACAAAAACTCCTTATAGCGCTTTGCCATTGTGTGACACCCTCACAATGTATCACATGCAACACACCTAAATGGTTAAATAAGGGTAATTGCGTCCCTTACAATTGAATGGGACTAAATGGTTTAGTAGAATAAAAATGGGACCAACTGGTTCATAAGTTCTAATTTTGAGATTTATTGGTAAATCTCCCTATTTATAAAGGAACATGATGATTTGATATTTATTTTAATTTTCAAAATTTTAAAACATCAACTTTCAAATTGAAAAAACTAAAGAAAAAAAATGTGCAAAAAAAATATATATATTTTTGAAAAAGTTGAATTTTTTTTATGCAAAACTAAAAATTTTGTAACTATAAAGGAGTATGATGATGGAACATTGATGTGCAAAGCTGGGGAAAAAAAATTAAAATGAAAAAATTGATAATGTTCTCGGTTTTATTAGATCGTTGACTGAAACCAACAAGTAGAAAGGAAAAAACGTTTAATCTCATGCTCTGTTTTTTTATTATCAGTTATTGAAACAATTATCTGGAACATTATTATGCAAAATTGATAATATTTTTAGTTTTAAAAATTAAAAAAAAAAACTACTAATATTTTTAATTTTACTAAATAAGACTTATTGATTCAAAAATATTAGATAAGACCTATGCTACTACAACATTTGTAAATAGAATTTTTAAGCAATTAACTCTTCTTTATATTATTGTGAGATAACCTGACACATTTTGACTTTTTTAAATGAAAAATTTTCTATTTTTGGGACACATTTCTTGTGTTATGTTTGGTTGAGGGCTTTGATAAGAGAATTAGAAAGTGAAAGGTAAGCATATTTTATTTATATTTTACCTACCTTTTCCTTTCCCTTTTTAAATCCCTTCCTAAATCTCCTAACCAAACACAACGGTGTGGGTACTCTGGTAGCAAATTAATAAAAGAAAAATTTTAATATACACCCCTTTAAAAAATGTATTTTATATATATCTCTAATTATATTATTTTATTTTTTAATTAGGATTTTTTTTTTTTAGTTATAATATTATTTTAATTATGATTCATGAGTTCTTTAATTATACCTTATGTTGTGTTTAGTTATGACATTTTTTTAAAAAAAATTATTTTTATAGTTGTGACTCAAAAATTTGAAATTATATAATTTTTTTTTAATAAAAAATTAGGATTTTGTCAAATTGAAATATGACTTTTAAAAGAATTTTACGAATTCATGAGATTTACGATGAATCCCGTTTCGATTATTCGAATCATTTATTTTGTAAAATTTTATATGTATAAAATTTATGAAAAAATTAAATCGATTTGATAATTGTAACTTTTCATTTTATTGTATTTGTGTCTAAAAAAATAAATAGCCTATTTTTTAAAACATAATTGTCATTTATTTTCTAGAGACAAATATGATAAAATGAAATAATTGTGATTATCGAATCGATTAAATTTTTTTATTAATTATATACATACAGAACCTTACAAAATAAACTATTCAAATTATTAAATCACCCTTGTGATAAACCCTACAAACTTTTTAAATCCTCTCAAATTCATATTTAAATTTAAGAAAAACTCAAACCTATACAGGGCTCATATTGCAAGGCAACTGCCACAACCTGAGTTCATCATGCTATACATCCCAACAATACACTGATATTCAATGACTAATTGTTTTGTTGTAATACATTCCAGCATACACTATATTTCAGAAACTTTTGGGTTAAGAAGTCAAAACTTAAGGCTCCGTTTGGCTGTGTTTTGAAAATATAATTCTATACCTACATTTGAATATCGTGTTTGGCAGGAATTTTGGAATCAGTTTTTCAAAACTCTGCAGAGAACTCTGTCTCAGGTGCGTTTTTCAAAAAAAATTTTTTGCAAATTTTGCCTAACCGGTCCTCCAGCCGGTTGATCGGAATAGTGATTTTTTTTTTTTTTTTTTTGCAATTGATATGTTAATTTTTATATAATCGAAAAAAACATTTTCTGAATTTTTTAAAAAAATTTATGTGCTTTAAAATAATTTTGAATTGTATGTTTGGTTATGAGTTGTAAATTTTTGTATCAAATATCAAATGTCACATCAATAATTCTCCACTCAAATCAAAACTCTTTTTAAAACTATTTTCAAAACTCTTTACCAAAAATTTTTTCCACACTCAAATAATAATTCTAAACCTCATAAACTCAAAATACAATTCATACTCTCAAATCATAATTACAAAACTCTACCCAACACAACCTAAATTTTTTTGGATCAAAAGAATATTATTTGTCCAAAAATACACATATCTGTTTAAATTTTACCTACCTATCTTCTATACGTGTCACCAATCTATACAACTATATGTTCAAATGTTACAATATTTGTTCAAGTGTCCCACTATTTGTATACATGTCACTATTTATCTAATTATTTGTTCAAATGTCCAACTATCTGTATACCTATTCATTCACATATCTATTCAATATCACTTATATGCCTATCACAATGTCATTAGTTGGCCTCCACTGCTAATGACTTTTCAACGCGTCTCTTTATCATCAAAAAAGATTAAACCATAAGCCTCTTTTGGGAAGTGCAAAAAAAACTTATTTTTTAATTTATTTGAATCATATCACCTCTTTACTTTTTTGAGTGTCTTTTTGTAATAAACAAAAAAATCAATTTTTTTGGCACTCCCCAAAACAACCCTAAATGATATATTGCCTCATAGGAATGGACTTTTTGACCAATTAAGCCATCTTTTAATGTTTTAATTAGTTGAAAATTGGTTTCACAATAGCATTAGCCTTAAATGTAATAAGGTACACTTCAACCATAGCATAGAGTTGCTATGCGCCAAACTCACCGACGAATTACGCCCACAAATCATGCATGACCCATTCTAGTTTTCAGCGGTCAACATTGGAATTTTGAAAAAAAAACAAAAGAGCATGTTTTAAAAAAGAAGATAGCTATATCGGATCATTCATCTTAGTTCAACAACAATTTTAATTCTACCTATTTGGAACGATCATATTACTAATCATATCATATACCCGAAAAAGTTACACCACTCTGCATTCTCATCTGCAACAACAAATGGATTTCAGTTGTTGCTCTGCTTATGCATCCTTTGCTCTAGGAACTACCTGTGATCCTTTAAAAGAATTTCAACAGATGTTTTCGATTACGGCTGTAAAAATGGTTATTATTGATAATCATCTCTACAATTATTGAATAATCAATTATACAAATCTAGCACTAAGCCCCAAGCATCGTAACGGTGATGGTTGTACCCAAGTCCACTTCTGTCAACATTGTTGATTCTCCCCTTAGCTAGCTGTAGACTTTGGCAGATCGATTCCAATTGATTTGTTGTAAGCTTTTTCTGCATTTGCAACCCGATCCTGAAACATCTTCCACTCTCTTCTACACCTCTCCCTGACCTGTCATGAACAAATTATTGAAACAATGATCAAAACTGCATTTATGCTAAAAAGACCAAATCTGAGACAAACTTCGTGACTAAAGTCAGTATGAGAGAGAGATGGGGGGGGGGGGGGTGTAATATTGACAGCTTTGTATAGTGCATACCCCTTGCCATGGTGCCTTCCCTTCCACTACTTCGCCCTGCCAAAAGATAAGAGGTTACTCGGTGTTATGTCTGATCATATATATATACATGTGTGTGCTTTCACAACTTTGACCAAAGCTTTCTCTTTACCTCATTCCCGAGTGATGGAACAGTTTGATGATCTATCCACTGAGCATCTACGACTCCAATTTTCTCATGAGCAGGCTGGTTTGAAGAGAAGAGAAACATACTCATCATGCCTTGGATGGATGTTATTGTTTTACCATACCAATTAACGAGTGAATAATCAAAGAAGATAGAACGCAAAGAGGATGAAAGACAGTTACTAACCTCAACACATCTTCGGAGGCAAAGTCCAGACCCCATCCATGGACCAAGTCATTCTACAATGCCGATAATAAGATATTTAACATTTAGTTTTCAAGTACTGTTTACTGATTTCTTGTTTTTTGTGTTTTTTTTAATTTAAATCTATAACCAATTATTTTCATATTTTAGTCAATTTTGTGTTAGATGCATCTAAAAAGTAGAGTATCTAGTAAAAAATAACAATCACTGAGGACAAATAAAGTCTAAAAAAGCCAACACATTTTAGTATTTTTTATGTTTAGTGAACTTTTTTTCAGATTTTTTCATGCATAATTTTGTTTTAGACTAAAATATGAAATTTGACTAAAATTTGATACCACAACCAAACAAGGTGATGAAGCAAACCATAATATAACTGCATACCTGAATCAAATGCCACACGCAGCGCCATGCTTCTCGAGAAAACACTGGAGCCATGATCTCAACAAATCTGAAATCACAAACACATGAAAAAAAGTGTGTTTATTTGCAGATCCGGCTGGAATAAAAGGAAGAAGCGACAGAACGAACGATGAAATAATAAATATTCATACGCTGCACAAGGAGGTAAGTGTGGGTCACTACACCAGCCTGGTCTCTCCTCTGTTTCTCTGGTTAGAAAATGGGAAACAAACAAACCAAGGAGAAAAGGGTCATTTCATCATTGAAAAAACTATCTGAAGTAACACGAGCTTAATGGTGCATAACAACATTCCCATCATTCTTACTTGTGAACTTCACGATCACCTCTTCTCTTCGTCATCTGCCATGTCAGCCCTTTGTTAGGCTCTAAACCAGGCTGCGAAATCTCCAAGCCATGCTTCCGAACAAGTTTTATGTATCTGGAATTGAACAAACAAAGGACACAAGGAGATTTTGAGTAAGCCGATTCAAAAATGTCATAAACATGAGATTTTGTGTTTAATACTCACTCTTCGGCGTTAAAATGCTCAACTCCAAGGTCTTCATCCCAGATAAAAATGTAATCATATGCAGCCACAATATCAGGATGCAGAAATCGTTTTGCATACCACCTTCAAAATTTCAAGTAGCATAGTATATAAGTAATGATATAGAGAGAAATGGAAAGACATAAAGTAGTTATATATAAATTTCAGTAATTCCATACCATTTTGTTTGCTTTCTAGCACTCACATGAATAGCTCGCTTTGACCACTCAAACTCATCCCACTCAGTTGTTCGACCATCATAATGAAAAAGAAGTATTGTAAAGTTCTCCGAGAACTGTAGGAAAAACAAATTCAGTGGCGCAGAGAGAGAAAGAGAGAGAGAGAGTGAAGGTAAGGGAGTGAGAGTTCACCTTTTTGACTGCTGCATCAATATTATTTTTCTGTTTATAACCAACAGTGAACGTTACAAGATACTTTTGTTTGACAGTTATGTCCTGCAAAAGGCAACATGATCAAACCCCTCAAATTAAATAAAAACTTATCAAGTCCTAAAATTTAATCATCAGAAGTTAAATATGAGAGAATCAATTAAAAAAGACATAATAGATTAGTGTCTGCGACTAATCTACAGAACTAACATTATTCATGATCCCATTCCTTCATGTTCCCTGTATATATCTAATCATTGTTTTATATAACCAATATAGTATTATGTTTAAACATTACTATTCTCTCTCTTTAGTGGCCCACAAAGTTATTTCTAGTGTTCTCATCACAATTAAGGTCACTGGAAAAATTTGTAGATCCAAATGAAAAGATTTGTATCTGTTTATAATTCCATCATGCGAGAAGAGAAATATCCCATGAATGAAGATAAATGTTGTGACAAAAGAAACACACCTCTTTGGGAATACCCCACAATCTGCGGAGATAGAAGTCTGACTTCGCTGCAACAATGCCTGGGGGTAATCTTTCTGCACCTCGTGGATTAGATGGGACCCAAATCTGCATTGAAATCATAGGGAAGAAGGCGATGTCAAAGATGGATGTAACAGTTTATCTCTTCAGGATATTATTATGATAATGGGACATTAATTTTAAAATCTCCCCACAATAGCATACCACATCTTTGTACTTCTAATGTTAGGACGTGGATAGCATACCGCATTCTCATTTTATAATACACACAAGCACACTAATGTTTCGAGTAATGTTGGATTACATGATCACATTTTAGTAAGAAATACTGAGCTAATAGGAAAGGTCAAGGAATTCAACAAAATACAATCTCTCAAAACAGCATTCTATGAGTTCAAGGTCTCAAATACTGTTACAGAAATGGTGAATTATAAACCAGAACTCTAGCTTAGATTCAGTTTTCTTTTTAGCCCATGACTTAGAATGGTTTCTAAATACATTTTTTGTTTCCAAATACTTCGATGTTGCCTAATATTTGGCTGTGCACTTTCTAACTTATCAGCACCACCTGTATTGCTAAATTTTCCAGGCTGCCAACCTAAAGAAAGGAAAACTAAGGATTTGCTTCATAAAAAAGCAATACAGCATACTTAAGCAGAAAATATTTAACTAATTAACCACAACAAGTGCCTTTCTAGTTCTTTCCCCAGAAACAATCAGCCAAAAGATATGTAATGCAAGAACAAGGAAACGAAATATACCTTCGATGTATTGTTCAAGTTTTTAGCTTCAGAAGAGTTGTTTTCATTACCCTTCAAAGTAGACCAAGCATTCAAAAATGCTTGGGTTGACAGGCCTGAATTTTTATCCTCAACGTAGGGAAAAAGGTTGGATGGGAGATTCAGCTGCCAAATTTGGACATAATTGAAAGACGGAAAAAAAATGTCATTACGGAATGTGAATAAAAGAGAAAATTAACAAGGAGATGTACATGGAGAGAAAGAATGAGGAAAAAGGGATAATAATTGGACAAAGAAAAAAAGAGCATATATTGTGCACCTTCGTTAATGTAAATGCCGGAAATGATACTCCTATTAAGAAGCCAAAAACAATTCCAATAAAAGTTGTTACAATAAGCCTCATGCTCTCATTTGGTTTTCTAACAACTCCACTGCATCCAACAAGAGGATATACTGTCATGTAAACATCAATAACATTAACACAAACAAACAATAGAAATCTCCCAAAATTCCAAACCTGCGTCCAGGGCTTCCCATTTTATTTAGAGTCATCTGAATCTATATGCACTACAATAAGAAGCTCAAAGAGCTGCTTGGCATTAAGCAGCAGATTGAGAGGGACAACTCCTTCAGAAAAGAGGAAAGGGCCTCAGGGAAGAAAGACAAGACCTGAAACAAGAAATATGCTAATTATTGAAACCATATTAAAAATTGAAGTAAAGATACAATAAAGTAATATCTATAACAAAGACCAGTACAAAAGATTAAGAATTATGACAAATTCGTAATGGAAGCTCAACTACAAAATGTAAAATATTCAATAAGAAAATAAATCTTTCGGAATCAATCAAGCCCATGATAGCTTCAAATGACAGATCACAAAGTGCTGCATCAGAAAGCTAACGTCATGATGAAATCCACCTTTGGAGCCTGTGAATTCCTTACCTTCTTCCTTTTCTTTCCTTCACAAAAAAAAACACATTCAGTGCCTGTGAAATTAGACTCAGATGACCCAATATTATCCCAATCCCTCTCTCACCTTCTCAATTCATCTTAAAAACCAGATCAGATGTGTAAAACTCAAAAGCCCAAAGCAATGCCTTTATCAACTATCATACTCAAACCCATAAAGTAGCAAACCTTTAGATTTCAATGGATTAATTCGACGGCCACCAAATCACATGCAATTCCACCCTCAATACCCTCCACAAGCGACTCGGCAATCGAGCAAGAAAGCAACAAACCATGTGCCACCCTTTTGACAATTGCACTTCTCTAGCATATATCAAGTACAAATTCAACACCCCCAATTCAATTCCCCAAATGGGTACCTCCAAAACCAAGCCACCGTGTGTACACCTTTTGACCCTCCACAAAATCAAACTGACTTCATCGAAAATAAGCATCCGAATCTCCAGTATTCTAGTTAATACCACCAATTGAATTGCTTACATCCAAAGATAATGTATATATAACTTTAAAAAAACACTTACCCAAATACGAAGCTAGCTAAAAATGACAAATCAACTTACCCATTTGTTGAAATTCAAAGAAACTAACACAAACTACAAACACCCAATTGTTGAAACACAGAGATATATACATCTATATGTTTAGAGAGAGAAAGAGAGTGCACCTGAAGCAGGGAGGGGGAGAGAAACTTCAAGAGCAGAGGATCTGGTGGTGGGCAAGGATAGAAAGTTGGGAATCACGAGAAAACTACTTGTCCCAGTTTAGCTAACGAGGTTTGAACTGCTTCACGAGTTTCGTGATCGATTTTTCTGAGAGCATATATCTATGAGTTTCTGTATATGTAAACAAGAGATTTGAAACTGCTAGAGAGAGAGAGAGAGAGAGAGAGAGAATGAGAATTTGGTTTTCTTGGGTAGATAGGTGGGTTTGATAGGAATTAGTCCTGTGGAATTTAAGCCCCACTGTTTAGTTTTTGGGTCTTTGGTTTTGCTTTCTCATCCATTATTGTTTTTTTGCAACTGTTTTTGAAACTCCACAGTGTCCCCATTGGAAAAGTCTCTAACTTTCACATCAAAAATTATAATAAAAATTTTTATATCACAAATTATATATTTGAATTTTAAGGCGTCGTTAATAATTGAAAAATTTATCTATAAATCTCATTTTGAAGAAAGATAATTTATTTAGTTTTAATTTATTTTTTATTGAGAAATTTATCTGAAAGTCTCATATGACGAAATTGTATTCCATTTGATCTCACGAATATTTTGTTTGCTTGGACAGTCCATGATAGTAGAGATATCTTACTGATAACTCATTTTTTGAATTTACATTGTTATGTGGTGGGCAAATATGCCCTCACATCAATTATGGGCTGTTATGTTTTCATTTTGGTATATGTAATCAATTATTGACGACGTGAACATAGTCGGCCCTGGTAAGGTATGTCACACCGTCACATCAGAATTACCGCGTACCAAAGAGAATTCGAAATCATCATCATCGTCATCGTCGAGTTCGTTCGTGACAGGTCTTGCATCGTCGTCTTCTCTAATACACTCTTTGGTGACTTTATAAGCGATTTCTGCAAATTTATTGGAAGAGTTGCTGTTGAAGCTAGGGCAGAAGGTGATAGCTTCACTGTCCTGCATTTCTAGCCGTTGCCGCTGTGTGTCTTCTTCCATTTAGACGGTGACAAATACAGATATATATATAGATAGAGAGAGAGAGAGAGAGGAGAGAGAGAGAGAGAAGGTGAGACGTATGGAAGGGAGTGTTTGTTTGCGGGGGTTTTATATTTGTTTGGGAACCGAACTGGAAATAGGAGGATAGATAGAGGAATCGACTTCTCTGACGCCCTTCTAAAGTAGAGTTTCTTGAAATCGAATACACATGATATATGGTTAGTACACACACGAATGTTTCCAGAATCATATGAATTGGAAAACAGCAGTGATTGGGACCCCTCCAATCACCACCCCTCCATCGAACTGCACTTCCTCTTGGACAGCGGCGGCCGACCAACAGATGACGGGTTCGTAATCTGAAATGCCGACAACATCGAATGCTGTAGGCTGTCGGTGTCTCCCGTCAGAGACGACATGAACGAATTCGGCAGCGACGCCACCGCCGCGAAATTGATCGTCGTCGCTAACTCCTTCCGATCAACAGATCCGTTTTTCACTTGGTGACTGTGAGGAAGAGGAGGCAATCTCTGAATCGGCTTCGGACAGTAAACTCTAGGAACCGAACCTTGCTTTTCCTCCACCGACTCTGTTTCATGGGTCCTCTGTTGCTATTGGTGAGGAGTCACAAGGCCTCTTCTAAAGCAATCGTGACCGGTTCGAGTTCGATCGAGAAACGAAATGAACTATAACGTGAACCCACTCACTCCATCTATAACGTGGGTTTCAAAATTCGGGTTATGAGAAATTCGAAACGGAAATCCGAAACCATTTGTGTTTATTTTGCAGGTTCACGTCACAACTGAAACCATGTTCTACTTCTGTGTGTGTTACAAACCTATTAAATTAAAAAAGGTATTAGTGTGCTTTTCCGATCAACGTGACACGCAAACACCCATTCACCTTCCCTATACAAACCCACACTAATCAACCAATAATACTAGCAGTGACAAAACAGTTAACAAACAAATTAAGGGACCATCCAGTCACCAAGAAAACATTTAGGACCTTATGGATTACAAGTACACAAAATGGGATTTACTGGTCAATTCCCCTTTTTTATAAACCAATTAGTTACATTGATTTTGAAAATGTAGATTTAATATATTATTTAAAAATTAAATTTATAGTTATACCCTTATTATGTTTCGTTCTTTTTTTTTTTTTTTTTTTTTTTTGTGCTAAAAAGGTAATGTACACAATTTATGAGAATCAAATTTTGGATGAATTTCTATATGATCTTTTTTATTTGGAAAACATTTCAAAAGAAGTACAAAAATGATTTGAAATACGAGATCCTTCAAACATTCTAAAAGGATGTGGGATTCTTCAAACATTTTAAAAAGAGTACAAAAATCTCTTATGCTGTGTTTGGTTAGAGAATTTTATGATGGATTTAGAAAGAGAAATGAAAAAGGTAGGTGAAATGTGAATAAAACATATTTACCTAGTTTCACACACATTTCCCTTTCCCTTTCCAAATCCTTCTTCAAATCCCCCAACCGAACACAGCGTTAGTAAATTTGGACAAATATATAATTTCAAACTATAACATTCTCATATAATACTCAAACGTAACACTCTAATATAACACTCGAAAAAAATTCTTAGTGTACTTTTTTCCAAATGTAATACTCTAATATAACACTCAAAAAAAAATTTTTGGTGTAACATTCCGATGTAACGCACAAAAAAAACTCATTGGTATTTTTTTTCCAAATATAACACTCCAATGTAACACTCTAAAAAAAAGATTATAAGATTCTTTGAACCATTCCAAAATGATGTGGGATTCTTCAAACCATTTCAAAAGGAGTACAAAAATTCCTTAGTAAGTTTTGAGCAAATATAAAATTTCAAATTGCGAGTGTTATGTTTTAAAAAATTACATTAAGGAATTTTTTAATATTTTTATGTATTACATTGGAGTGTTGCGTTTGAGATTACATTGATTGGAGTGTTACGTTTAGAAAAAGTACATTAAACAGTTTTTTTTGTGTGTTACATTGATTGAAATGTTACGTTTGAAAAAAAAAATATACTAAAGAGTTTTTTCTGTATGTGTGTTATATTAGAGTGTTACGTTTAGAAAAAAATACACTAATGAGTTTTTTTGAAGTGTTACGTCGTTACGTTTGGAAAAAGTGCACCAAAGAGCTTTTTAGTATTTTATATTGGATGTTACGTTAGTGTTACATTAGAGTGCTACATTATTAGAGTGTTATATTTTTTTTTCGTAATGTGAGATTTGTTCTACAAATTCAAAGCCTCTATAATGCGAATTGTCCAAATATGTAATTTTATATTTAGAGAAACCCACTTTTATCCTTAGAAAATTAAACCCAAACATGTAAGTGGCTATGCTTTTGTTTAATTTTCACTTTAATAGGACTTTTGAGTTCATAAGAAAAAAGGAATAATTAAACAGTTTATAAGATCACATTTTGAACTTTATTGGTGCTTTACACTTAATAATTTGTGTATAAATATATAATATTAAACAAGTTTTACGTTTTATTTTTAGTAAAATTTTTTAAAAAATGTATAACATACATAAGTTTTAAAGTTTTATTTTAAAAATAAGTAACAGGAATAATTAACCGTAAGGGATGATCGAAGGTGATCGATCATGATCGGAGATGGTTGTTGGATGGAAAAAGTGATTTTTACTAGGAGGTGGTGGCTAAAAAAAATTGCTGATAATCGGAGATAAAAGGCAAAAGTGATTGGTTGTTGACCACTAGTTGTGATGCCTGAAGGTAATTGTTGCCACCGATAGAAAGTGGTGGCAAAGGTTAGGTTGAAACTACCAAATGAAACTAATTTTTTGTGACTGTCCTACTATACACATTTTTTTTTTTTTTTGGATCATATACTCTAATTACAATATTTGGTTATAATATATTGTGATATTAATTATGATTTTGTTATATATATTATGATATTAGTTATAACTCATTGTGATACTAGCTATGATATTATTTTAGTTATTATTAAAAAATGACTTTGGTTATATTTTATGTGATGTTTAGTTATGATTTTTTTATTTATTTAAATTATGACCCTAAAGAATTCTATTATGATATTTATAGAAATCAACTCCATAAATATCATAACTTACATATAGAGCACATCAAAGCCTATATGAATATAGGAAATTTTAACGGTATTTGATTCGAGATATAACTCAAGTGATCGAGCATGAACACCATTTAGATAAGATTTTAAGTTTGAGTCAATAGAATAGGATGGTGTCAACCTATTTGATAATTTGACTTAGAGAAAGTCTAAAAGACAAATTGGACACAAATCTATACTATTATCTTCTATACTATTGTTAAGTAAATGTCTAAATTGGTTTAGTAAAGTCTTCTTTTCCTCATGCTACATGGCAACTTTTATATATGCTAAAATAAAAAAATATTATTATACACAACATAAGCAAGTTTTAAATCCAAGACCTTGGGCTTCATTAAGAACATATTTATCACTTAAGCAGGGACAGAACCAGGATTTCATTATCGGAGGGGCCAAAAGAAAAATATTTTTTTTCCACCATATACACAAAACACACATGTATGTATAATATGATATATATAAATTATATATACATAATAAAAAAAAATTAGATACCATAGAAGCAATTTCTAATAAGATGAAGAAACTTTTTTAGTGTAAAATAGAAAGAGAATTCAAGATAGAAGAAGAATGACATATATATATATTTATATTGGGGGCCATTTTATGTATAAAATGATATATATATTTTAAAGTTCTATGGTAAACAATAATTTTTGCAGATACAGGAGGGCCATGGCCTCCCACAGTTTTCTCCTAGTTCCGTCCCTGCACTTAAATAGCATACATATTATAATACTATATTATTTATTATTTATTTTTATTATTAGTTATCTGAATTACACACACATCGCATGTGCCACCCGTTAGTGTCTTATAAAGGTGGGCTCACTTGATGTGGTACTTATATGTATGACCTGCCTTTTGTGAAACATTTGTGTCTATTTTTTATATTTGATCATCTATATTGCTAACATTTCTGGTAAACTTTACTAACTCGTTAATATAAGAAAGATAAAGGGTGTATACTATATGCAACTTATAACTACAGAAGAAAATGACATAATTTTATAATTTTTGAATCATAACTAAAAAAAAGAAGTCATAATCAAATACAAAAAAGTCATAATCAAATATCTCAAAATAATGTTATAAACTAAAGAAAAAAATTAGTCAAAACTAAAAAAAAAAATGACATAACTAAAGATGCATATGGTAGATAGGTGTGTATAATAAAATTCTCCCATTAATATCTTAGCATTTGACTAAAAAATAAATAAATTATGGTATTGATTCACTAGTAAGGAAACAAATATCCAAAAAATTGATGGGAGTGATTCATGTTGTGCTGTCCCATTGAAAATTGATGGTATTGATTCAGGTTGTGTTGTCCCATTGAACAAAAAAAACAAGGAAATAATATCCAACACTAAATTGGTGGTGTTATCTGCACCAATTAATATACTAAGTAGTGTATTAATACTATTTATGATATTATTATTGACTCCACTCATTATACAAATTACAAATATCAAAAACCTTTTAAATTATGTCATATCTGGTACACTAGTTAGTATACTAATTGATGCATATGACATTATTAAAACTAAATAGGTGTGATGTTTTGTCACAAATATTAATTTTATTAATTATTTGAGATAAAATGTTTGTAAAATATTTTTCAGTTGATTCACCAAATAAATTTCTGCTTTTTTATAAAACAATAAAAATTGAAATTGAAAAAATAAAAACAATATCAAGCATGGCAAAAAATTTATCATAAGTTTAATAAGTTTATAAGTTTGTTAGTCAAAAATATAAAAAAAAGTGATTGTGGCATAATGATGTATTAATGTCAGTGCATCGCATCAAAGAGAAAGAGGGTGAGGTACATTTTTCATTTTATAACGACTAGCAAATATTATTGTAATAAATTGTTCACCTCTTATAAGATAAAATAATAATAAAAAAAATAGTATGTTGAGGGTGTCAAGAAAATTCTTGGACTCTTTAGCAACAAAAACGATCTTTTGAATCAATAAAATTTAAAGGACAGAAAATAGAGCATGAAAATGGAGGGATAATTTAATTCTTTTATATATGCCTCTATTGTTAGCTATCATATGTTATGTTACTTTTTTTTTTTTTAAAAAAAAAGAAATAAACTATAACTCAAGTCTTCTTTAAAATGACTCGGCAAGGGAATTAAGATTTTCAGCAACCTTTTGGCGAGTTACAAAACACTTTCAGGGTGTAGATATGAATTTTTTATGCCTAGAATAATGTTTAAGAGTTTCTCTCCCGATTTTTAATCAATATAAATTTTTAAATTTTCAACATTCACAATAGTATCCTCTTTACTTATACATCCTCCCTTATTGTTGTAGGTGTTATTCTTCTCAATTCTGACTTTCGGCAGTGACCGATATATAAGAAGGCAGCGATGGAGTTGGATAGCAGTAGTAAAGACGACAACGTGATTAAGCTTTATTTAGATGCAGATCTTGTTTTTTTAAACCATATGTGTGAAATGATTGATGATTTTTTTAGACCGTAGTTAAATTTTTTTATGAATTTTGTTGTTTGTTGGTTATAATTTGAGTAGAGTTTCTTGTTTGACTCTTCGGGGTTTTGGTTTTTATTTTTATTAATATAACTGTTATATAATTTTTTCAAAAAAATTACAAAAATGGAAATAACAGGATTTAAATAATATTATCTATTAAATTTATTATTGCAGGGGGGAAAAAATCAAAAGAAAGGATTAAAAAAGAGAGAGGCTACATTGGCCTTAACTTAAGGCCCCTAGTTCAGGGACCACCAATTCATGAGCTACTCTCTCTCTCTCTCTCTCTCTCTCTCTCTCTCTGTCCTATAACTTAAGGCCCCCAGTTCAGTGACCACCAATTCATGGGCTACTCTCCGTCTCTGTCTCACTGTGTCCTATAATTTCAGAGTGTGGTTGCTACCTACCTACAGCCTTGCTGTGGAAGGAGTTGTACAGCAGGCACTGCTGTTCGGCAAAACGGCATAATTTTGATGCGTTTTGTTTTGTTTTTTTTTTTTTTTCTTTTTTTTATATAATTTTTCTTTTGTTTTTTTATTTTTTTTGGTGGTGTTGCTGTTGGTTTCTTTGTATAGTTTTTGGTTTGAGCACAAATGTCAAAACTACATTGCTTTAAGCAAAATTAATAAAAATAATAAGGGAAATTATATGGGGTGTTTTGGCAACATGGCTTTTGGCCACTTTTTTAGGTTAGTCGCAAAAGTCAAAAGTTAGCTTTTTTGTCTTTTTTTCATTTGGGAAGTTGGTTTTTAGCCAATGATGAAATTATAATTCTACCCCTCATGGGTTAAAATGTGTTACATAGATGAAATTGTAAATATTTTAAATAAATGGGGGTGGTTTGGTCATTTTATTGTGATTTGACATCATAAATAAATATTAATTAAAAAAGTCAAAAGTAACTTTTTACTAACTTCCCAAATCATTGTCTAAAAAAGCCAAAAACTTGGTTAAAAGCTAAAAAGTCACTTTTTACCATCTTTCCAAAATAAGCCTATATAAAAAATAAAAAAATAAAAAGCTAAAAAATTGATCTTTGTAATAAAATAAATTTTAAGATTTTAATTTTATCAATTTAAATTTAAATTTTTTGATTTATTTTCAATCTAAAAATTGACCTATCTTCATTAGGTAAATTGACGAAAAATGATATTTTAGAAATTTTATGTATATGTATATTGAGTTTAATGATTAAATATTTTTTTTTTGGTTAGTTTTACCTAACAAAAATAGACGAATGGTTAAGATTAAAAACAAATTAAAATATTAAGATTTAAATTGACAAAATTAAAATTCATAATTTATTTTGTTACAAAATTCAAATTCTGAGTTTGTTTTTTTTTTTTGTGTGTAATTTCTCTAAATAAGAACAACAACAACAATAATAACAACAACATCAACATCAACATTGTACTCATTTAGGCAAACCAATAAAGAAAATCATAAAATCCTTAAAATATTGTTGTTAAATTTACCAGCAACAATGTGTATTATTACATATTATTTATCAACAACACTAAAAACTTAAACTTATGAATCTAGAATTTATTCCAAAAAAGAAAACAGTGGTTCAAATTTATTTTATTTATGGATCCCATATTTTATTAATTTAAGCTACACCACACAAACACATTCAGAGTAAATTATGAATTGATAAGGGTGAATTCATAATATTTTTTATTGTTTATTGATTTGTTAAAAAATCAACAAATAATTTGAGTCAATAAATATACATTAAATATTATTGTTAAACTATTGGTTGATTTTCAACAAATATGTGTGCTCAAACCAAAAACTATAGGTCATTAAAGAAATCAACAGCAGCAAACACACCAACAACAAAAAAAAAAAAAAAAACAAAGGAAAAATTATATAAAAGAAAAAAAAAAAAGAAAGGAAAGGAAAAGAAAAGAAAAGCATATCAAAATATATATTTTGTTAGCATTAAAGTTTCAATAGATGATGATTCACGATATAAATTATTTTACATTTTGGTAGCAATTTCAATAAAAAAAATTATTAAATACTTTTGAATTAATGAATAATTATCTTTTGCAATATTGTTAGTGTAGTCTTTCTCTCTTTTCTCCTTTTCTTTTTTTGTTTTGTTTTGTTTTATTTATTTATTTATTGAATACATGTTATGTCTAACCTAGGAAAAAAGGTGGCTGCGAAGAGTAGTTTTAGGTTGTGTTTAGTAATATTATCAATT
This sequence comes from Camellia japonica, assembly GCA_030407325.1. Lineage (NCBI taxonomy): Eukaryota > Viridiplantae > Streptophyta > Magnoliopsida > Ericales > Theaceae > Camellia > Camellia japonica. Next base: position 157,697,991 of record JAPPVO010000017.1, read on the forward strand.
TTATATTTTGTTTATAGTAAACATGAAAAAAAAAAAGGGAAAAAAAATCAATTCATACAAAAATTCAGACATTCATTTTTAATCATATTTACTTTTTTGCATTTTTTTGAAAGTAAAAAAAAAATTCTAAATATATTAATTTTTTATCTCATATTTTAATTAAAAAAATCTAAAAATGATTAAAATAGGCACCTTTTAAATGTATATGAAAATATCATTTTATTATTATAAGAATATTGATGGGTGCTTAACTAAGACCATCTCCAACGGAGAACCAAATCCAACATTAGATTTAAAATTTGATGAAAAACTTAGTTTTTGAAGCTCCAACCGTTGCACCAAACTCATATAAAATTGACAATTCAGCAAAAGTTTCACCAAACTGACGACAGACTCCGCGTTTCACCAAAACACTGTACGTGACCGTTGCCAGGAGACGAACCGGTCGACCGGCCGGTTGACCAACCGGTCGCCCACCAAAAGTTCAAATAGTTCAGAAAAAAAGGTTCAAACTGGTATAAAAAAAAAAAAAAATTTTTTTTGCCTAACCGGTCGACCACCCGGTTGACCACCAAAAGGGTTCAAAAAGTTCAAAAAAAGTTCAAAAAAAAATAAAAAAATTTCCCGTCACCGGTTGACCGGCCGGTCAACCAACCGGTTGCCCGACGTAAATTTGATGAAAAGATTTGATACTAAACCGTTGGAGCGTGAAGTATCAAATTAAGGAAATTGCTACTTTTTTACTCAAATCTGATGAAACATTAGCTGAACCGTTGGAGATGCTCTAAGCCCCACAAATTTTTAAAATTGATAAATTACACTTCGTGCTATTTATGTTTATTTTTCTACTTTGGTCTTTAAGATTTTTTTTTTTTTTTCATTTTGACCCTTCATATTTCATGTTTCGTTTAGTTTAATTCTAAATCTAACTTATGTTTAAAATTGGATAAAAAAAAAATGTCACGTTTTTTTTTAGATGGTAAAAAAAAAAAATGTCACGTTAATTATCATATAACATAAAAAATATAATATTATATTAAGATTTGAGTTTGTATCAGATGCATGAGTTATATAATAAAATATTTTTATATTATGTGACTATGAATGTATTATTTTTTTTCTAAAATAAATTAAATAAAACTTATAACATAAAAAATCAAAATGAGAAAATAAAATTTTAGAAGTCAAAATGAAAAATAGCTATAGTATAAGTCAAGTGGTTGGCCAAAACGTGTATTCATGAGGTGGACTTTGACCCTGACTGACTCGAATGAAAGAATGGAGATGTTCGTAGTGGATTTGTACCGATGGTCGGAAATGAGGCGGAAGAAGCTGTTGGTCACACACTTAGTCCAATCAACACGTGTCAGTAGTTAGTTTGGTACCAAACCAAGACCACTTCCCCGGCTACATGCACACAAAATCTGTAAAACTCACTGTGATTATTCAGTATTCTTGACGTATGATTACGTGGTACTCAATAAAATTTTAATTAGTGAAAAGAAATAAGAATTTACATTTTATGTTAGTAATAGAAAAATAACAAGAGATTAAATAATTAATAATTAATTTAAAATATAAACACGTTACATTCCGAGGGTATTGATAAATTTCCCCAAACTCACATAAAAATTAGAGTCCATACATGTTGGGACTTTGTAAAACTCACCTACAAATGTTGGGATAATAAAATATTCCGACCCTTCAGATCCCCGATTCTAATAAGTTTGGTTTGAGGTGATTGAGGTCAAGTTTGGGAACTTATGAAAAATTTAAAAAATTAAAAAGTTACTTAAAAGGTTAAAAAGTTAAAAAGTTATTACTATTCATAAAAAGTCAAAAATTACAGCTGCACAACTTTCAATTCTAATTTTTCCCTATACATTAATTTATATAATTTTTTAATACATATTTTTTCATAAAAAGTCAAAAAGTTAACCCAAACATTCATATTTTTTTCTTCAATTTTTTAATCCAAAAAGGCAAAAAGTACACTTATTTAGGACAACCCAAACAACCCCTGAATAAGATACGGTTGCATTTAGAGAATTTTTTAAACAATTTGATTGGATTCGAGGCCGAAGCAGAAGAAAATATTTTTTTTCCTGTTCCTTCCAAATATAATAATAAATGAATAATAATGTAATATGTGTATAATAATAAATTAGTAAAAAATTAAGTTAATCGGATATTGATAATCATTTCATTGAATGACATTTGTATTCAGTTTTATATTTCAAATTAAATTTGTCATTCATTTTTTTTTATTATAAACGTAATTCGATGAAAGAATAACTGATGTTCGGACAATCAACTCAATTTTTTATAAATATATTCTACGTGATATATTTTAAAAAAATAAATAATTTAAATTATCAAACTAAGGCCTGGTTTGAGTACTCAAAAAAAAGTCAAAAAGTTACTCAAAAAAATAAAAAATTATTACTATTCACCCAAAAAATATTAAAAAATTAATTTTACATAATCTTCATTTTCAAACAACTTTGACAACAGAACAACGAAGCTGACCTGGGGGAAACTTGCACTTATTTAGGTGTACAAATAACACGGTGCTGTTCGCCCCGTGGGGGCCCATCACGGGTCTCTTTTTAATAATCTGAACCGTTAATATGTAGAACTCGTCGAGTACTATATGCCTATAAAAAATCACATTGATCAGATATCGGTAATTATATGATCAAATCAGTTAAAATTTATAAAATGGATGGTGTTATAGTTAACAGTTGAATACAAACTAATACGATCAGATAGTTATCGATATCCGATCAACGTGATTTTTTACAAGAATATAGTACTCGACGAGTCCTACATATTGAACGATTTTGATTAGCAAAACGGGACCCATGGTAGGCCCTCACGGGCCGAACAGCACCTTCAATTCAATACCCGAAAAGCAGGGAATCATCTCCCAGCCTCTACTCTGCCGACGCTGTCCCTCAATTCATCCTATTGTACAGCCTATTCCATCCAATCTTCTCCTATACACTAATTTATATAATTTTTTAATATATATTTTTTCGTAAAAAGTCAAAAAAGAATTCCAAACAACCATCTTTTTTTCTTCAATTTTTTAATCTCAAAAGACAGAAAGTGCACTTATTTAAAACACCCCAAACAATCCCTAAGTTTCAAAAATGGACTTACTAATTATACGACAGTGATTGTCGTGCTCCGCATTGCAGCCACTTCATCTTCTATTATTGAATGTGATACTATCAATAATAGCATGTTACATTTTATGTTTTTTTGCCCCCAACTAATTGGTCTTCGGTTTGCTTTCTTATTATTACTTTTGCAACTGTGTCCTTCAAATTAAGGGAATATATTAGCCCAAGCCTACAGTCTCACTTTATTGGTACTAAAAGAGTATTGATGAGTAAGATAGGCCCACTAAAGCGTTATTAAAAGAGTCCTAATGAGTAAGAATATTAGCCCAAGACAAGACCAATTTATTAAAAGATTCCTTATCACCAATAATGAAAGCCCAAAAAAATAGTTGTGGCACTATGATGTATCAAATCTTGGTACATTATATCAAAAGAGAAAAAGGGTGAGTTGTTGACATCTCATAAACAAAAGATTGTTGTGGGTTTTCTTTGTTCAAAATTTCCCCTTTTCTCATAAACCAAACAGAGAATCTAGAGTTTTTTTTGTTTGATTTAATAAACTTGTTTCAGAATTTTCTTTTCTAAAAAATTAAAAATTAATTTGATAAAAGAAATCAAAAAAATTAAAAATTACTTATCATTTTTATATAATTTGATATTTTGGGAGGCCATAAATAATTTTTAAAATTTTAAAAATATTTTTTTGATATTTATTTTTATTAAATTAGTTTCTATTTTTTAAAGAAAAATTTCTAAATATATATATATATATTTTTCTGAGAAACAAACCATATTTTGTGAACTTTCTCTACCATCTTCTGCACCTACTACAATGATCAAAGATCCATCTTTTACAATACATGAACTAAAACCAACAAAATGCAGTAGATATTTCCATATTAAAATGAATCTAATAACTTGATTATTTGGGTTTTCTTAGAAAAACTTGATGATTTGCAATGTATGCATGTGTATACCCGTAGATGGATATCAGTCACACTGTGCACTTTCTTTGTATTTTTCTATGTTCCATTTCTATGTACCTAACATTTCTCTTCTCGAATAATGCTACCTTTGTTTGGTTCAAGCTTTGTGTAGTAGTTCATCTGAAGTTAGTGAATCCAAGAAGGGAATGTTTGTCCATAAAATGCATCCAAGTCCTGGAGATGTTCAACGTGGCATGCTCTTCTTTCCTTTTAAAGAAGCATCTGAACCAATTTCTCAGATGAAGATAAAAATTTCTGACAAGCTACCCTATGAGTTTAACATGACACTCATATACTCTCCTCATGAATGCGCGATTACACAAGGGTGGAATGAGTTTGTTAATGATCACGAGTTAAAAGCTAAGGATGTGATTTACTTCTACAAACCTTACCCACGTAAGCACGAGAAGCCTTACCTGATTAAATATGTCAAAAGAGGGGTAAATGAAGAGGAAACCAATAAAATTCTTAAATTGGATCAGGCAAATTTCCTGTTTAAGCTGAAATTGACCCAAACCGACGCTGTGGACAAAAAGCTCTCCATTCCTGAGGAACAAGTAAGAAAACATTTCCCTATTTATGAGGTGGATACACTACTGATGCTCAAAACAAGGATTAGTGCATGAAGTTTGATACCTGCTTGATCATGGATGGTTGGGGGGCTTTTTGAGTGCGCACGATTTGAAAGCTACAGATTTGATAGAGTTCTACAAACAGGTGCTGCCTTTGTACGCGATCCATTTCCTTGTTGATACGGTGAAAGGTGAAGCGACTTGGGAGTAATCTGACTCAAACTGGTGCTGCAAAAATTTGGTGGGGGCAAAGGCAGGATATGAAGGCGACAATGGTAGAATGAGATGGGAATCAATAGCAGTTGTGAATCTTGTGGTTGATAATAGAAAAGCTAAAGGACTCGTTGTAACAACCCTCGTTACTGTTTACCGATTAATCACTGATCACTGATTGACTACCGGTTACTGCTATACTGAGACTAATTATGATGGATAACTGAAGTAATTAAAATACTGAACTGATTGACTGAAAACTGAAACCGAATTGATTGAGTGTATCTATTTGAATTGCATTTCTATCTGTTGCCTGTTTAATTATCTGTTCATGTTTTTATGTTTAAATTGCAAATTGAAGGCCTTATCGACGGCCAAACCGGAAATCGATTGATGTTTATGATCATCATAATTTATGTGATTTTATGGTGTAATTATCTGAAAACTGATTAGGTATGATTAAATTAGATTAAATAGGTTAAATTGCATAGTTGGCTTTAATTACAACTTTGCCACTTAAGTGGCCCACTACCTAGACACGTGAGCCTTAGCATTCATGCAACAAAACACTTTCATCAGCCAAATTCTTGTGTTCAAACCGACATAGAGAGAGAGAGTAGGAGACTAGAGTGAATTTTACTTGGAAATTGAAGGAATTGGAGGTTGATCTCCATATCTTAGCTTCTACACTTGACCTACTAGACTTAAGGTAGGACTTCATCTTCTTATTGTTGTCTTTGAGTTGGTTCTTGCATTGTTCATGTCAAATTGAGGAGCTAAGTCATGTTTTAGTTCTAACATGTTGAATTGAAGCTTAAGGCTTGCATGCATGTATGTATTTGGAAGTTTTGAGGTTGCAAGTTCATAATTCCTCTCATGCATGTCCATGTTTTAAGAGTAGTTCTTGATTTCATCTTGTTCTTGAAGAAATGAGCTCATTTGAGCTTGTGCCTTTGAAAATGATGTAGCTCATACATGTTGCATGTCCATCTTATACATGAAAATTGGTTTGAAATTGAGTTTGAATTAAACACCCTTGGGCTTTGACTTCTCAAATTGAGCTTTGAATCATGTTATTCTATGTGTTTACAAGTGTTTTCTAGAAAATTAGCCCAAGAGGATCGAAATTTGTGCATTTGAACTTGATTTAAGCTTGGAAGTTCAAATCTGGAAATTCTAGATTTTGGACTCCCGCTCGAGCGGAGAAAGTGGCGCTCGAGCGGGAAATTCGTGCTCCCAGTACTTTGCACTGTTCTGAAGTCCGCTCGAGCAGAAGAATTGACGCTCGAGCGGGACCTTGTGTCTTACGCTCGAGCGGCTATCGAGCGCCTATCGAGCGCGATTTTCGAGCATCCAGTACTTTTGCCATGTTTTGCATTACGCTCGAGCGTGGGAAGTGACGCTCGAGCGTAAACCTTTTCTGCATGTCCGCTCGAGCGGGAAACCTACGCTCGAGCCGGAGCTCTGTTTTCTAAATTCTGAAAATGCTTTTAAAGTGCATCTTTGCATCCTCATTCCATCCTAGGCATTCTTAGGCCTAGTTGAAGGCATCTTAATGAGGATATAGATGTAGAACACACCGAGGCAATTAGGGATCAAGTTGTTATCTTTCCCAACTGTGTAGCTTAGTGTGTGTTCGTTCTGTAAACTGTGTAGGGTTGGCATCGGGAGACGCGCTCTAGCCTAATTGTAGCCTAGAACTCTGTGAGTAACAACTGTGTAAAGATATGTTCAAAAATGATTATCTTCTGAACAATTGAACTGTACTGTTTCTGAACTGATACTGTTAACTGAATGAATGTATGTCCTATATTCTGAACTGTATTGTGGCATCCTTAGCAACTACTGTTACTGACTGTTACTGTTACAGAGATCTCTGTCGGTTCTCTCGTTGGAACCACTACTGTTTACTGATTGATGGCCATCATTTACTGTTCGGTCTTTTATGACCTACTGCTTACTGTACTGTTATGCTAATGGATGTACCACATATGACTGAACGACTGATATACTGAATCAATGAACTGTTTTCATTACTGTAAGGACATTCATTCTTAACCTCTTTACGCATTATGTTATTCACTGGGCTTTAGCTCACTGCTCATATATATATATGTAGGTGTACAGGCACCAGACCGCGGCTAGGAGCGTCGGGGTAAACTCTAGTTTTGTCAAGCCAACCACTGTGCCTCACTGCGAGGTTCCAAGCCTATCAAGCTACGGCTTAGGGGTGTTTTATTTTTCCCCCGTCTGTCCCTGTAACTGTTTAGTTTACTGTATAGACTGTTACTGTACTGTTATAATAGGGGTTATGTCCCTGTACTGAGTGATTGTACATATATGTATAGACTGCTTTGTTATGAATGTGCATTTGAATGAAAAGTCTTTTTGCATACAGACTGTCGCAGCTCATTGGACATTGTTTAATTACTGTATTGGCTTCCGCCAAGCCCCTGTACTCTGTTTTACTGTACTACTGTTAAGCAGGCCTTCGGTAATCTCGGATTACTGGCCGGTTACGGTGCTAAACCCATAGGGGCGGGTTTGGGTCGTGACACTCGTGTCGTGGGAAGAAATGAAAAGTTCTAGTATTAGCTCTTTAGATACACTACACATTTTGAGATTGTGATTTTTCATCCAAATATACATTGGAGAGTAAGTTGAAATTAGAGTATAAGAAGATAAGAAGGTGCATGTTTTCTTATATGTTATTTCCAGCGTTCCAAAGCAGAGCTGGTCAAAATCTATGAAAAGTCAAATATGAATAAAAAAACAAATAATGCTTTAATTCACACCAACACAATGAACAAATTAAATTTGACAAAAGCATAAAGGTTTTAGTTCACATCACGATGAATCAAATAAATTTTATCACTAATGGAAATGAAGAAATAGAGACCGCGATTTATCAGAACATCAAACGTTTAGTTTTGAGTTTGCATAGCAAGGAAATGAATACAAAATATGGAAGGTGTGGGGGCATATTTTTTGAATAACAACACGTGGCCAAGGTGGCATCGAAGTGCCAGTTGAGGTGCAACATGTCCTGGTTATGACACCGAGATGATCAAAACAGTGATCAAAGGCCAGGTTCTGGCCGACTTCGTGGTCGAGTTCACACCAGGCGCCAAGGTACATCGGGCTCCATTGAGTCGCGGTTTAGGGTGTCCAGATGAACATGAAGAAACCCAACGGGGGATAGCAAAACAGAAGAAAGAAGATAAACTCAGGCCCTATGGTATTTACGTCGGCGACTCCTTCCACTTATTTGTTGATGGGAGTTCAAACTGACAAGGAACGGGGGCAGAAGTAGTGCTAGTATCGCCGGATGGGCAGATACTAGAACAATCCATTCGTTTGGGGTTTAAGGCCTCAAACAATAAAGCAGAATATGAAGCACTGATCACAGGATTGAAGTTGGCTGCAACAATGGAAGTTAACGAGGTGATGGTCTTCTGTGACTCCCAACTTATCGTCAACCAGGCAACAGGCGAATACGCAGCCCGAGATGAAATGATGATGGCCTATGTAACGGAGGTGGGCAGACTGATAGCATTATTCCAAAATTGCCAACTACAGCAAGTTAGTGAGATGGCAACAGCCATGCTGATACCTTGGCCAACCTAGCTAGTGCAATGAAACCAGGAGAGGTAAGGACCATAATGGTTGACTATTTGTCAGGTCCTAGTGTAGAACCACTGAACACAGAGTATGAGGCAATGTGTGTGGAGATGGAACCAAGTTGGATGGATGCGATAATAGTATTTCTTAGAGATGGAAAACTGCCAGATGATCATAAAGAAACACACAAGATCAGACTAAAGTCGGCAAGATTCAGTCTGACAGCAGAAGAACATCTCTACAGAAGATCTTTTACTGGTCTCCTTTTAAGGTGCGTGCATCCTTCACAAGTTGAAGACTTCCTGTATGAAATACACGAAGGAGTGTGCGGAAGCCACGCTGGGGACAGATCACTTGCTCATAGGGCCATTACTCAAGGGTACTGGTGGCCTTATATGCAGAAAGATACTGAAGCCTATGTCAGAAAGTGTGAGAAGTGTCAGAGGTTTGCACCTTTGATACACCAACCTGCAGCGGATTTGAACCCAGTGTCCAGCCCTTGGCCATTTGCCCAATGGGGCATGGATCTTGTTGGACAACTGCCTCAAGCGACTGGACAAAGGAAGTTCCTACTAGTGGTAACAGATTACTTCACCAAGTGGGTAGAAGCTGAACCCTTTGCAAATATTTGGGACATTGATGTAAAGAACTTCATATGGAAGAACATAATCACCAGGTTTGGGATCCTCAGGGCGATAATAGCAAACAATGGTACACAGTTTAATAGGAAGTTAATCGAGAGCTTCTGTGCAAAGTACAAAATCAAGAACTACTATTCCACTCCAAGCTTCCCTCAAAGCAATGGACAAGCAGAAGCATCCAACAAAACTATCTTGGATAGGATTAAGAAGAGACTGGAAACAGCAAAGGGACAGTGGGTAGATGAGTTGCCCAATGTACTCTGGGCATATCAGACTATACCGAGAAGATCAACTGGGGAGTCCCCATTCGCCATGGCTTATGGCACAGAAGCAGCTATTCCACTGGAGGTCGACATCCCAGGGATCAGAACCCAGGGAGTAGAAAATGGGACCAATGAAGCATTCTTGGTCCGAGATCTGGATCTGTTGGAAGAAAGAAGAGAGAACGCAACAATTCAGCTGGGGGCATACCAGCAACAACTTGCCAGGGCTTACAATAAAAGGGTCAAACCAAGAGAGTTTCAAGTTGGTAACCTCGTCCTGAGAAAGGTCGTCGGTAACAAGAAGGATCCCAGAGAGGGCAAGCTTGGCCCAAATTGGGAGGGACCTTATAGAATCATCTCAGTCCTGGACAATGGGGCATTTCGGCTTAAAGATAGTGAAGACAAAGAGTTGCCAAGACCCTGGAATACTTGCAACCTGAAGTTTTTCTATCATTAGATTTCTTTTTGTTTTTTTAAAGTTTTTTGTTATTAGCCGAAGTAATAATAAAATTTTAGCTTGATTTTTAATTTCAAACTTGTGTAAAACGATTGACCAGACCCTTGGCGATGTTTCTGATTGAAACATGACGAATAACTTAGACTTATTATATGGCAGAGTTGAATTATACTTGCATATAATAGAATTGAACTAAGTTGGCGATATTTCTAATTGAAACATGACGAACAACTTAGACTTATTATATGACAGAGTTGAATTATACTTGCATATAATAGAGTTGAACTAAGTTGGCGATGTTTTCTGATTGAAACATGACGAATAACTTAGACTCATTATATGGCAGAGGTGAAGTTATACTTGCATATAATGGAGTTGAACTAAGTTGGATTAACCTAGATTTCCCATATCGGCAAAATCAAACACAGATTAACAGAAGAACCAAGGTTGAGAACCTCGACTAGTCTCTGTTTGAATATAACTTCGGTAACAAGGTCATAGCCACATACTTAATGAGAACCTAAGTGGAACTTAAGTTCACATTAGGGGGCAGAGAGCTGGAGAATAATGCTTGGGAGTTAAAATTCACAAGCTAAAGTTGGCTTAACACTTGTTGAAATTTTCAGAAAAATTTACAAATTGAAATTAAACCGAGGTTATGTTGAAAGAAATATCTACATACTTGCCGAGATTACCAAGTTGCTAAAACTTGGAAAATATGGAAGACTGAAGTCTTGATAGAAGACAATAAGTAAAGTGGCAAGCTTTAAATAAACACTTGTGAAAATATTTTTACAATGTTCTTAAGTGTTAAAGTCAAGGCCGAGATAAACAATTTGAAAGTTATGTCCAAGGTATATTTTACCTGAGGAGACTGTACAACCAAAAGAATAAAATTGAAGATATGCAAAATATTCTAAGTATGGAAAACAATAAAGCATACAAACATACAAACACTTAAAAGAAGAAGTTGTACTTGCATTAAAAAAAAAAGTAAAAGGGCACTTCGGCCTGGAGAACGATTACTTGTTTAGTTACAAAAAAGGGCACCCCGGCCAAATGTAGAACTAACATGGTTCAAACAAAATATTACAAGCTAAGAAGGAACAGAATAAGGGAAGGAAAAAACAAAAAATTCTAAGTGCTAGACTTGACTTGATCGAAGGGTAGTGTTGCAGTCCTCTCGGCTTCAAGTTCAGCATCAATTTCTTGCAAAGTCTTATCAAGACTCTTTTCAGTATAATGGATCTCGGCTTCAGAAGTTTTTGGAGTAGGGGAGACGCTCTTGGATACCAAGTCATCCTCCTCGTCCTGAGTTAAGTCTATTTGCTCGTTGAGGGTAAGAGACTTGTTATCAGTGGCAGCCTTCACATCCTCTTCGTCGGCCTCACCATCATCGGCATCATCTTCGTCTTCGACATTGGTTTCTTTAGGCTCTGGGGGGAATGGGACTTGGAGCTGGATGATGTCCCAAAGATCGAAATCCATAGCAACAACCAACTTGTTGAAGGCCGCCGTCTAGCCGAGGTAGTAACCTCGGTTGCAAGCCAGGTTGACTTGCTCCTTGTATTGGTCGCGAACGGCGGCCTGCCCCTCCTCAAAGGCCTTTTCGTCGGCTGCCTTCACTTCGGCCTTTTTATTGGTAATGGCCTCCTGCAGCTTGGCCTCCAGATCAGCCACTTTGGCATTAGTAGCTTCGAGGTTGGCTCTTGCTGCCTCAGCTTCATCTTTTGCCGCCTTAGCCTTTTCCTCAGCCAAACTCTGAGCTGTTTTGGCGTCCCTTGGCCTGGTCTATAAGAGAACGGTTGCTGGCCTCGGCCTGATTGAGCGAGGATAGGAGTTTGGCTGCTTCTTTTGACTTTTTTTCCAAATCCTTCCTCATCATCTCGGTCTTGGTGGCATAAGAGTGGGCATGTTGGATGGCCTGCAAGAACTAGCACAAGTTAGCAAAATTTCACTAAGCATGAAAAGATTGCCAAAGGGGTAGTGAAAATGTTTACCAAGACCAAGTGCTGCATCATGAAGGCGAAATCTTCATACTTATGAAGCTCGGCCATACGGTTCATGTCCTCGGGCAGAAGAACTGTCGTGGACAAGGCCGCACGACCTCAAGGTTTGCAACGCTATCACCAGCAATGAGAGGCCTGTCGTCAAGCATGATCTCGAGCGCCCAGACCATGCTTCGGGGATAACCGTTGCCCTCTTGATGGTCAGACCTCGACTTCTTGGCCGATGGGGCCTCAGATGATGGGTCCTCGGTAGGACGCTTCTCGGAGGAGGGAGCGCTCTTCTCGGCTTCGGCTAGCTTTAAGATAGACACAGTGTCCTCAGAATCAATCTGGGTCACTGTGGCCTTTGCCTTGGCCTTCTTCATTTGTTTTGGCTTACAGGTTGGTTGAGGGGAAGATGAAGACTGGACGGTGACAACGCCATGGATGTTGGCAAACAAATCTTCAACTACTGCAGGTTTGCGCCCCATCTCGTCGGCAGTGGCGGCGATTGTGACCCTTGTGCCGAAATGGATTGCTGGCAGAGCTATTGGTGGATTGGCTGGGTCGTAAGCCAACGCCTCAACACTTCGGCGTTTTCGTCTACGAGTTCTACCAGCAGGAGTTGGCGGAAGCTCGACATCGGCGTTGGCGCTAGGCTGGTGGAATAAGTTGGAGAGCAGATGTCGATGACTGCTCTGCTGGGTCAGAGGTTGAGCCTTGGTCAGGCCTTGGTGATGAGGTAGTAGGAGGAGTTGTGGCGGAAGGTGGAGATTTGCTCTTCCGGGGGACGTCGGGCAGAAGACTCTGGTATGTTGGGATGTAGTTAAGGAGGATTGGAGCCTTGCGAAGCTCTAGTGGAAGGCCGAGAAGGCGGACTAGGTCTTTGCTCGGCGTGTAGTGTCGGCGAAAGTCCTTTTCTGGCTGAGGGAGAGTTGCAAAAAGAGAACATATGCCAGAAACAAAGTAGCAAAAATATGATGATTAAAGAAGGTATGAGGGACTCTAGGAAGGGAAACTAAGTCCTTACCCATATCATCTCTAAAAACCCCGCGGCGCAATGGAAGGAGGCGGAGTTCGTCGTCTGACGTGAACTTCTAATTGCCCGAAAACAATCAAGTAGTCACAGTTGCACCTTTATTAGAGTCCGGGATGTCGGCTATCAGCTTGTATTGGGTTGATGTCGGCTTGAGGTAGTATGTATAACCGGCTTTGGTTTTAAGGGCACACATCGTGTAGCAGTATTGAATATCAGACAATGAGATTTTAACATTTTGCCGACGTTCCAACTCGGCGATTCCGTTTATGATCCTAAAGGAGTTTACAGCTAGTTGCATAGGGTTCAATTTGTAAAAATGGAGGACTTCTCTAAAAAGGGTGTTAAAAGGGAATTTGACTTCTCCCTCGATAATAGAGACAACGGGAAAGGGCATATAGTCCTTCCCCAGCATAATGGAGTCATTCTCTCCAGCCAACCATATTTGCACATCGGCTGGTATAGAAAACTCCTGCTTGAAGTATTCTAGCTTAGTAGGGGTGTCTACTCTCCACCTAAACATTCCTATAATAACAGCTTGGGAGGTATTGGTACACAGTTTAGGTGAAAAAGTTGGGAATAGGTTTGAGAGGACCTCGGCTAAACTCAAGACAGAAATTGTTGCAAAAGTTTTCAAGATCTAGGAGGAATTCGTTTTAATTTTTCCTAAGGATAGGAGTACTAGAACAAATCCCAAAGCCTAAGTCTATGAAAACAAGAATTGAAGGCAGGAATCTGGAAAATGCAACAAGAAAACAGAACAGAACAATAATTCAGACTCAAGAAAACCAGAACGGATTCAAGAACATTGAATAGAATGTAAACGTGCACAAATCGAGATAGTGGCAGTTTACAAGAACATCAAGTGTATGAACAGTGTGTGTGTGCGTGTGTATACCTAGAAACGGATTGGACAGAGGCAAAATTGCAAGCAAAATAAAATTTACAACACAGATAAAGATTCAAGAACATGAATAGATGTGCAGTAGCAATGTACAAAACATGACCAATCAAACCATGAAAAGAGGGAGAAACAATGGCTTACCAAGGAAGATGACGCCAGTATAAGGACGCCGAAGTCAAGCAATGACGGTAGATGTAACAGAAAGGTTGATGCCTCGTCGGAGGAGGTGAACGGAGTAATCACAGAAAGCTCGAAGAAGGCAACAATGGAGGTTGGGGATTTTTTAGAGAGAGAAACTTGGAAACTTGAGCAAAATCAAAAAAACATAAAGTGAAGAGACGAAGAGAGAGGGAAGTGTTTTTGTTAAAACACAAAAATGCGGCAAAGTTTCATTGAATGTGCCTAAGACGACGTGCCTGTCAGCCGGTGTACGCAGAAGCGATGCGACCTGATGGCGCGTGTCAGGTACAGATCAATAAGGAAAAGACGCGTGGCGAAAACAGTTAAGTTATTGTGCGTAACATCTCATACGCATGTAGAACTCTTGGAGTTCTTGATTTAATGAAGCAGGGATCTCAGCTATGGGGACGATCTCGGCTAAAGAACTTGAAAAAACTTGGTTCTTGGTTCTAAGGCATTGATGAAAATAGACTACAAGTCTTGGTCATATGGAGCTGACGAATGATGACCTCGGTAATGAATGATACAGCAAACTTAGCCGACGTGCTATAGGTTCAAATGATATAGGTTCTATCACCTTAGGATGCAGAGGTAATAGAACCTATGGGGCAGTTGTGGGGGCAAATTTTTTGAATAACAACACGTGGCCAATGTGGCACCGAAGTGCCAGCCGAGGTGCCACGTGTCCTGGTCATGATGCCGAGATGATCTCGGCTATGCCGAGGTTATCTGCGTAGATACCGAAATCCGGGATAAACGAATAAGCTATAAGAGTCCTGGAATGGGGAAGGACCTCAGCCTGGATAAGGATAAAGCTCTTAGACAGTTTATCTTTATCCATAGGAGAGTCCAGGATGAGCATTAGGCTAGAGTCCAAGGGAAGCTAGGCTTCTACAGGGATCAGGTTAGTACTGGATATAAAAGTAAGGCACCTCCGTGGGTCTAAGGTACACTTTTGGTATTCTGGCTAGTGAGTTAAGTGTTGGGGATCGGGGATCCCGCCCAAGACCTTCTAGAAATTATACCAAGCAGAAAAACACACCCACACTCAAGGAGACACCATATTTAACGTGGTTCGGCTTCAATGCCTACGCCCACAAGAGAGTAGCCGGTTATCACTGTAAGAATAGAGAGATTACAGAAAGATTACAATAAATGAGGAACTCACACTCTCCTCACTCACCCACTCATTCGTTTCCCTCTCTCATACCGAGAGAGACGGTCTCTCTACCTCATATCTCTCACTCTCTCTTGTTTACTCTATCTCTCTCTTCCCCCTCTCTCACCCTCTCAATTTATACACATAATGGTAGGAGAGAGAGTCTTCCATGTGAGCTGGCTTCTAGCCCTCTTCTTCTCCTTTCAGTGGCCGTCCATTACGGCTTGTCGGTTGGCACATGCTACAGCATATGGAGAACAGAATCACCCTTCACATGGGGTGATATCTAACAATCACCCCCTTAACCCATGTAAGGTGATCCACTGCACACACTGTTACTAATCTTGTCATGCTCTGTCACGCCCAAAAAAATCTGCATCTCCTCACTAAGACGCTTACATCCCCTGAAGCTAGAGATAATACACCAGAGACACAAGAGGAGGAGGGAATCCTACATCCTCAACCTAACTCAACTCACACCACTCTCTGATTTGGAGAGAGCCTCTACTCCTATCTCCTACAAATCTCTTCCATGCTTCTTGTCTCGAATGTCTTCATTTGCTATGCTTGAACTTGCGTAACCAAGATATCCGACACCCCCTGATTGGATGTCCTGCACCCCCTGCTGGGATGCCCTTGACTGTCATGCATTACCTCGCAGGACCAACCATTGGAGCAATAAAAAACTCGTCGTTTATTCCATCAATATCCTCGGTTTTCTTTGCTTGGAGCTCTTCCTCTGAACTATCAGCCTTTGCCCTTTGCACTTCTAAACAACCTCCTAGCGTTCCCACATACGCTCGTTGTCTGTGCTTTTGCAATCCCTTATTTGCTGTCCAGTAGATTGATGGTTAACAGTAGCTCCATCTGTCAAAGCATCATCAGCTATGCAATTCCTTGCATAGTGCTCGCACCCATGGCTTCTGGTCTCCCTACGTCGAGCTCGCTTGAGAGATCCGCATCAACTCTATCCTTCGCTGCCATGGAACTAAAGAAACCACCATAGAGAAAAAAAGACTTTTCACTCCTTGGCGCGCACTCTTGCGTTTTATCCGTCTTAATTTCTCTGTCTGGCAGTTCCTGTGAACTTTCAGCAACCCGTTGCTACACATTCTTCTCGCGCCTCTGTACGACACTCTAACGTACCCTTGCACTGCTGCACGTCTGCATTTGTACTTTTGCGCTTAGTATGCTCCACTGCAACTATTGTTCTACACGTCCACATACCATCAGTACCTACTCGTATACAGTAACTCTAACAGCCACAGCATTTCCTTGAGCCTGTACTTTGTTGCCAAATCATCTGTCCATCGATGAATGAACTTTTGATTGAACCAGATCTTCTGATCAACTCCGGAGATAATCATTTCTACAATCCCCTGATCACCCCCTGACCAATCCTGATCTCCCTTGATTTCCATTTGATCAAGCCTGATCTTTTTTGGTCTTCAATGATCTATCTCAATCTGTATCTGGTTGTCCAATCTGGTTAGAATCTGCCCATTCTAACCTCTTCAGTGAATCCGTAACGTTCCACAATATCCGGCAACCTTCATTCGACTATTGAAGATGACAAACTCCCATGTTTTGACAATCTTTAAAAACCGTTCAGAATTTCACTATTCTGACCTCGCGGTTGCTTTTGAAATGATCCGTTTAGCTAGGGCCAACCTTCGCTGCACTTCCGGGGGGCCTCACTGAAAAGCATCCCCGAAAGTTGGGCCATACCACAATTTTCTGAAAATTTTGGGCCAAATTGCAATTTTCAAAAGGTTAGGAAATTTTTCGTGTTCCAACAGAATATTCCGTCTACTACACCTGACGTCGTCTGCCACTTTGATCTTCTTTCTTTTTACAAAAATTCTCATTCCGAAATCCAACCGTACAGATGTGTCCGGAATACTCCAAATAGTTGAAAAGCACTATTGGATCGTCAGAAACGGACTCCAAATTGCTTAAATCAAGCCAAAACATTTTGGATGTCTTAGATCTACGGCTAGACCTTAGCCGCGAAGCACTGGATCCTTTCTCCTGCGACTGTACCTTAGTCGCGCATCACTGGATCACTGCTGCATGTGCTGACGTGGCAGATGACGCGGCGCTGACTAGTTTGTTGACGTGGCAGCCTCATGGCAGTCATACGACGGTGCCACGTGGCGCTGACGTGGTGCGATGACGTGGCGCTGACGGCACTCGCATGCGTGCCACACTCTACTTCTTCCTTCCGCCGCGCGTAGGGCACGTGACTGAGAGTGGACTGACGCGCCGATGCACTGAACAGCGCGTGAAGCGTATGCTTGAGACTGGGCCTTACACACCATCTTCAGGGGGCGTGTAAGGGCTCGTTCGGTGTCCTCAGGGGCTCTGCTTTGCATTTTTGGACTCCTCTCGTCGAGACCTTGCTCCTGGTACGCTCAAAACCTGATTTCGAACAACTTGATTTCTAGGTAATTTCGAAAATCACACTGTTTTTGTTCCGAAAACGACCGACGAGGCTCTGATAGCACTTGTTGGGGATCAGGGATCCCGCCCAAGACCTTCTAGAAATTATACCAAGCAGAAAAACACACCCACACTCAATGAGACACCATATTTAACGTGGTTCGGCCTCAATGCCTACGTTCACAGGAGAATAGCTGGTTATCACTGTAACAATGGAGAGATTACAGAAAGATTACAATAGAGGAGGAGCTCATACTCTCCTTACTCACCCACTCATCCGTCTCCCTTTCTCACACCAAGAGAGACGGTCTCTCTGCCTCACATCTCTCACACTCTCTTGTTTGCTCTATCTCTCTCTTCCCCCTCTCTTACCCTCTTCATTTATACACATAATGGTAGGAGAGAGAGTCTTCCATGTGAGCTGGCTGCGAGCCCTCTTCTTCTCCTTTCTGTGGCCGTCCATTACGGCTTGTCGGTTGGCACATGCTACAGCACATAGAGAAGAGAATCACCCCTCACATGGGGTGATATCTAACATTAAGCACTATTTATTATCTTTGAGATAATTGAGTACTGACTTGATCGTCGGAGTGCCCCCAGGTGGACGAACCACCGCTGGAGTCTCATCTTTCTGTGACAGGTCATTTGGGCGCAATCTATTCTATCGGTGTTCTCCAACTGAGTACCTGTTTGGCAGTGTGGTCAGAAAACAACACACACAAAAGGGATACTATTATATATTGGAGATGACTTTGGAAGTTGGCATCAATGGTGATTAAGCACAAGCCTAAGAAAACTCTAGTATCATCTTCTAAAAAAGTAGTGCTACTTTTAATTTGTTCCTAGGCATAAAATCACCATTGTTCATTCAAGTCCTACATCAGTCTATTATGCCTCCTCACCAGACAATTTGCATTTTATGAGCAAGGCATTGGTGTAGTTAAAAAGTAACCAGATTCTTATGGGTCAGTTAAGCTCAGCACTCGCGCTACCATCCCAATATCCTCTTACCCTATCACCATTATTCATTTTAACAGATTCTTAGGCATATCCCTTTCCTTGTGAATTGGTAAATTTTTATTTTAACACACAACGCCATTATTTAGTTTATTTATTTATTTGGAATAGTCTTTGAGACCCGTTAATTATAAAAAAAAGTAAATGGTTTGGAGCTCAAATTTGACATCAATGTCAAGTGCAAGAAATGTGCATGCACACACACCCCTATAAATAAATAAACCAAAAAATAGATACATAAATAAAAAATAAAAACAGAACTTGTAGTGCAAGAAATATATGAGATTCTTTGGAGGGTCCTCTGTTTGTAACTATTTCTGGTTCTTCTAGAACCATTCTAACTGCAACACATAACTGTAGAGAAACCCTTGTTAGCCTCTATAGTCTCATCTTGATAACAACAAACTCATTACCAATAACTATATATATTCACCACCCTCCAAAGAATCTCTCTCTCTCTCTCTCTCTCTCTCTCTCAAGCTTCAAGAAAAATGTCTACAAACAGAGCCACTGATAGACCTTCCGATGAGAAGCCAGCGAAAAAGACCAAGTTCTCAGGTGTTGACGGAGAAGGAAATGATTCAAAACCAGGGTAACAACTTGTTTGTTCTTCTCCTAGAAACCAGAGTCTTAGCCTTAGGCTTTTCTTTCATGAAATTATTGAATCTTTTGCGTGTATCTACTGATCTATAGTCGCTTTGCATACACAGAATTATGGGTTTCTTTGTTCAAATTTTTTTTTCCCCCATTTTCTCAGCTACCAAACAGAGACTCTTAAAAGTTTTCATCTTTGTTCAATTAGAATGTTAAAGATTCATTTAACTGGTTGGTTTGTTGCACAGAACCAACAAAATCAGCTGGTAGTGGGTCTATATTTCCATATTAGAATGAATCTAATTATCTAATAACTTGAGTTCTTTGGTTTTCTTGGAAAAAACTTTATTATTTGCATTGTATACCCATATGAATCCTAGTCAATCAGTGCACTATATTTTTATGTATTCTGTTTCTTGTATAAAGCTTCTTTCGGTTGCAAGAAACTGAGTCTTTGATTTTTTTTTCCTTTTTTTATATTTTTATTTATTTGAACTTATTAAATCTTTTGTGTGATATAATGTGCTTTCATTCATACAAGGAGAATTGTGGGTTTTCTTTGTTAAATTTTCTTCCCTTTTCTCAGCAACCAAACAGAGACTAGAATTCTCATCTTTGTGCCTATTGTGAGATGTAATTTTGGTATTATTGTGTTTATAGTTTTTAGGTTAAGGGTTAATGCAAGCAATATCGTTTTTTCTCTCAAAGGAATGAATCTAATTATCTAATAACTTGAGTTTTTTGGGTGTATTCTTGGAAGATCTTGACTATTTGCAATCTATGCATGTGAATAAAGTGGATGATGAATCTCAGTCACACAATGCACTTTCTTTACACTTTTATGCGTTCTATTTCCGTGCACTTCGCATTTATGTACTCGAATAACGCTACTTTCAATTGAATCCTTTGTTTACTAGATCATCCAAAGTCAGTGAGCCCAACAAGAAGAAAAGGTTTCTCTTTAAGATGGTGTTAACCGCTAATGAAGTTGAAGGCGACACAGTCTTCTTTCCCTCTGAATTAGTCTTGGGCCATTTCCCTCCTCCAGCTGAACGAATTTCTCGAGAGAAGCTAGAACTTGTGGACACTAAAGATAACAGTTGGCCCATGACACTCACGTACTCTCCAGTAGAACGCGCCTTTGTGATTACTAACAAATGGGACGAATTTATTCGTTATCACAATTTGGAAGTCGCAGATGTAATTAAATTCTACCGACCTGTCAATCCTCAACACGGCAAGGATTATCTGATTAATTATGTCAGAAAAGTGGAAGTTGATGATAAGAGTGATTCTCCTGATACTGATGATGAGGATCTTGATATGGATCTTTTTGGAAATCTTCTATTTGAGATGCGATTGACACCTGATGATATGCGGAACAGAATTGCCATTCCTGAGGAACATGTACTAAATCATTTCCCAGAAATCAAGAAACCGACTGAAGAGCCAGTGACACATGATTATTATTTTACTGATGATCAAAACAAGGATTGGTGCATGAAAACCATGTTCAATCACGAGCTCGGTGGCTACGTGATCATGGATGGGTGGGAGAGTTTTGTGAAAGAGCACAAATTGAAAGATATGGATGTGATGGGGTTCTATGAGCCTGCCCAGCCTTCACACGCAATTCACTTCCTTCTTGTTATTGTGACAAAAGAAGAGGCGCAAAATCTTTGGGGCCACGATGCAGATGAATCTGACGAGGAACAAAGAGGGATGAGTGAGAGTGCTGGTAGCAACAACCAGATGGAAATTGATGATTGAGATGAAAAAACAGCGCCGAGGGAGAGCAGTATTCGTGACCCTGAAAGATGATAGTAGTTGTGAACCTTGTAGTTGATAATGGAAAAGTGAAAGAAGTCTTGCAAGCGACAATTGGTACTTGGGGACGAAAGGATAGTCATCAAATGAATCAAGAGGTCAAATGTACATTTAATTCTTAAGATTGTGCTTTGTCATACTTATATGCATGGATCAGTGAACATTGATAATTCTAATAATTAGGTGAACATTTACGTGTTGATTTCCCCTGTTCTAAAGCAGAGTTGGTCAAAATCTATGAGAAATCAAATTTGTCGACAACATAAGGTTTTCATATGGTTTTAATTCACATCAATACATAAACTAATTAAATTTTATCACTGCTGGAAATGAAGAAACAGAGGCCATTCATCGGAACAAGTTACACAGAATGTGAAAACAACACTGTTATGGTTGGGGCTGAAATGGAGAGGAGGCTAGGACAAATCCGAACCAGTCGGACACTGCAAAAAGTGATGGCAATGAGGAAAGAGGTAGCACAAGTTAACTCTTTAGTATTATCTTATAAGAAACTAGAGCCACTCCTCTCAGTTTGTTCTCAGTCAGGTCCAAAATCACCATTATTTGTCTATTATGCCTCCTCACTGGGCAAAGCGCATTATAACCAACACATAGTTGCAGCTCAATTTGAAAGCATTTGGAACCCGGGTTCCAGTCCTGATATCCCCATCCCCATCCCCCTCCTCCTCCCCCTTTGAAAAAACTAATAATAAATAATAATTAAAAAAAGAAAAAGAAAAATCAAAGCATTTCCCTTGCCTTGTGGATTGGTTAAAACTCATTAACACACAACACTATTATTTAGATTTTTTCTTTTTATTTGTATTAGTGTTCAAGACCCACAAATTAAAAAGAAGTTAAAGGTCTGGAGCTCAAATTTGACATCAATATCA
The DNA here is from genome assembly GCA_030407325.1 of Camellia japonica. Classification (NCBI taxonomy): domain Eukaryota; kingdom Viridiplantae; phylum Streptophyta; class Magnoliopsida; order Ericales; family Theaceae; genus Camellia; species Camellia japonica. The sequence goes on from JAPPVO010000017.1 coordinate 157,719,912, forward strand.
AGTGCAAGAAATGTATATGATGAAATGCAAGAGCTCGCCAAAAAAAAAAAAAGTTGTAGTGCTTCTTTGATTCTGTTTGAGGCAATATATATATGGTCCTCTGTTTGTAAGGGTTTCTGGTTTTCCAACTGAATCCTGTAACTGCCAGAGAAACCGTTATTAGCCTCTATAGTCTCACACCTAAATCGAGCCTCAAGTGTTTGCCAGACAAGATGAGTACTGGACAGTCCCAAAACATGAGGTAACACAGATGAAGAGATTGTAGTAGTCACACAAGACAACAGATGACCATCAATCAATTTCCACATCACAAAACCAGGACATGAAATTGAACCTTCTACATATCCAAAATAGCCATTTGGCTTAAGAGCATTTTGAATCTGCCATCTCCAGAGTACCATCTATTTATACGAATCTCAGTCTTCTAACCAACTCTCATCAAATTCGGCGGAGCCAGAAAATTAATTTAGAGGGGGCACTTACTAATTATAATAATTTTTACAAAAATATTTCACGTAAATTTTTTACGATTGATTTCAGGAAACATCAAGAAAAAAAATATTATTTGTAACTAGTGTATCATGGACAATATCAAAAAAAATATAGATATAAACCTTAAAATAAATTATATAATGATAAATTATTTTTTGATACAAAATTTGATTAAAAATTCAATATAATGGTAATACCACGTCATCCTGGTATGTAACATCACCCACTAATGGTAAATAAACGCATAAATAGTGAACCTCACATGTCAAATGTAACTAACAATCTAATAAATTTCATATCTTTATAGTGAGATTACTTATTTGCATATCACTAATAATGATATCGTCGTTACATTCAAAAATTTTCATAGCTAATATGGTTTATTTATAATAGTCTCTTCATTTTCAATCAAAACAACCATTATTGTTTTCATAATTTTCAAAATATCATTGACATTTCATTCTAATAATATTTTTGTAATTTTTTATTTAATTTAATTTTATGTTTGAAAAAAAAAAAAAAAAAAAAAAAATCCCAAAATCCAGAGGGGGCACGTGACCCCCCTGGTCACATGCTCCCTCCGCCCTTACAAAACTAATATACTTACTAACCGAACCCACCCTTCTCCTTGACAGATAGCAATAAACTCATTACCATCAACTACATATATTCACCACCATCCAAAGAATCAGTCTCTCTCTCTCTCTCTCTCAGATTCTTAACCTTCAAAACTACTCACCACATTCAAGAAAGAAAAATGTCTCAAAACAGAAACACTCATAGAGGTCCCCATGAGAAACCAGGGGAAAAGACCAAGTACTCAGATGCATCTTCTTCAAATCGAACAAAGACTGGTACTGATGCAGAGAGCTCTGACAAGATGGATGTGCATGGAGATGAATCAAAATCTGGGTAACTTTCTTGTTTGTTCTTCTCCAAGAAACTGAGTCTTAGGAGTTTTCTTTATTGAACTTCTTGAATCTTATATAGCACATATACACATGCAATATGTACTAATATATTTGCTTGCATACACAGACTTGTGGGTTTATTTGTTCAAAATTTTCCCTTTCTCATCTTTGTGAACTTTGTTCTACAATCTTTTGCACCCACTTGAATTATAAAGAGTACAGTAAATTTTTCCATATTAGAATGAATCTAATAACTTGAGTTTTGGGTTTTCTTGGATACACAGAGAATTGTGGTTTTTTTTTTTTTTTGGTTCCAAATTTTCCATTTTCTCAGCAATCAAACAGAGGCTCTAGGGTTTTCATGTTCTCCAAGAAACTGAGTCTTAAGAGTTTTCTTTCATGAACTTCTCAGATGTTAACGGAGAAGTAAATGATTCAAAACCAGGGCAACTACTTGTTTGATCTTCTCCTAGAAACCCGAGTCTTAAGCTTTTCTTTCATGAACTTATTGAATCTTTTGCGTGTATCTACTGATCTATAGTTGCTTTGCATACACGGAGAATTATGGGTTTTCTTTGTTCAAATTTTTTTCCATTTTCTCAGCTACCAAAACAGAGACTCTTAAAAGTTTTCATCTTTGTTCTAATTAGAATGATAAAGATTCATTTAACTGGTTGGTTTGTTGCACAGAATCAGCTAGTATTGGGCCAATATTTCCATATTAGAATGAATCTAATTATCTAATAACTTGAGCTCTTGGGTTTTCTTGGAAGAACTTGATTGTTTGTAATGTATACCCATATCGAGGATGAATCTTAGTCATTCAATGTTCTTTCTTTATAATTTTTATGTGTTCTATTTCTTGGATAATTCTTATTTCGGTTACAAGAAACCAAGTCTTAGCTTTTCTTTGATGAACTTATTGAATCTTTTATGTGCATATCTATGTACTAATGCATACTTATAAGGGCACAAATGCAACAAGCACTGATATAATGTGCTTTCATAAATCCAGCATTGTGGGTTTTCTTTGTTAATTTTTTTTCCCCTTTTCTCAGCAACCAAACAGAGACTCTAGAATTCTCATCTTTGTGCCTATTGTGAGATGAATTTGGTATTATTGTGTTTATAGTTTTAAAATAAGGGTTAATGCAAGCAATATCGTTTTTTCTCTCCAAGGAATGAATCTAATTTTTCTTGGAAGATCTTGACTATTTGCAATCTATGTTTGTGAATAAAGTAGATGATGAATCTCAGTCACACAATGCACTTTCTTTACACTTCTATGCGTTCTATTTCTGTGCACTTAGCATTTATGTACTTGATTAACCTATTTTCAATTGAATCCTTTGTTTACTAGTTCATCCAAAGTTGGTGAATCCAACAAGAAGAAAAGGTTTCTCTTTAAGATGGAATTAACTGCTAATGATGTTAATGGAGACACGCTCTTCTTTCCTTATGAATTAGTCTCGAGCCATTTCCATCCAGCTGAACGAATTTCTAAAGAGAAGCTAGATTTTGTGGACATTAACAAGATCAGTTGGTCCATGACACTCACTTACTCTCCTGAAGACCGTCGCTTTGTGATTACTTCCAAATGGAAAGAATTTATTCAATTTTACAGTTTGGAAGTCCCGGATTTGATTCGATTCTACAGAATTGTCAATCCTCAACAAGACAATAATTTTATTATTAATTATGTCAGATTTGTGGTGGACGTTGATGATGAGAGCGATACTTCTGAGACTGATGATGAATGTGATACTCCTGAGACTGATGATGAGGAGCCTGATGAGGATCTTGTCGTAGATCTAATGTTCAGGCTGCGATTGGAACCTAAAGATATGGGGAACAGAATTGCCATTCCTGATGAACATGTACTAAAGCATTTCCCTAAAATGAAGAAACCTACTGAGGAGACTGTGGCACATGACTATTATTTTACTGATGATCAAAAAAAGGATTGGTGCATGAAAACCATGTTCAATCTCTCGCTCGATGGCTATGTGATCATGGATGGGTGGAAGGGTTTTGTGAAAGAGCACAAATTGAAAGATACGGATGTGATATGGTTCTACGAACCTGCCCAGCCTTCGCACACAATTCACTTCCTTCTTGTTATTGTGACAAAAGAAGAGGTGGAAAATCTTTGGGGCGACCATGCAGATGAATCTGACGAGGAACAAGGAGGGATGAGTGAGAGTGCTGGTAGCAACAATCAGATGGAAATTGATGATTGAGATGAAAAAACAGCGCCAAGGCAGAGCAGTATTCGTGACCCTGAAAGACGATAGTGGTTGTGCACCTTGTAGTTGATAATGGAAAAGCGAAAGAAGTCTTGTAAGCGACAATCAGTACTTGGGGAGGAAAGGATAGCCATCAAATGAATCAAGAGATCAAATGTACATTTAATTTTTGAGATTGTGATTTTTTATACACATTCATAGGTCAGTGAACATTGATATTTCTAATAATTAGGTGAATTTGCTTTTGTCTACAGTGGACTCAAGTTAGTAAAAAATCCTTGTTCTGCAGAAGACAAATTGAGTTAGTCATATAATCAATTTCAGTGATTTGTTCATAAATGCAACAATGGTACTTGGGCTTTTCTTATGTGTTATTTCCCCTGTTCCAATGCAGAATCTGTCAAAATCTATGATAAATCAAATTTGACAAAAACAGAAGGTTTTCATAAGGTTTTAACTCACATCAACACTTAAACCAATTAAACTCTATACTAATTAAATTTGATCACTGCTGGAAATGAAGAAACAGAGGTCATTCATCAGAACAAATTATACAGAATGTGAAAACTACACTGTTATGGTTGGGGCTGAAATGGAGAGGAGGCTAGGACAAATCCGACACAGTTGGACACTGCAAAAAGTGATGGCAATGATGAAAGGTAGCACAAGTTACCTCTTTAGTATTATATTATAAGAAACTAGAGCTACTCCTCTCAGTTTGTTCTCAATCAGGCCCAAAATCACCATTATGAGTCTATTATGCCTCCTCACCGGGCAAAGCAAATTAACCAACACATAGTTGCAGCTCAATTTGAAAGCATTACATGAGCAAGGCTCGGAACCCGGGTTCCAGTCATGAATTGAAACTCAGTAACACATGATAACACTATTATTTAGATTTTTTTCTTTTTATTTCGAATAGTGTTCAAGACCCATATATTATAAGGAAGTGAATGGTTTGGAGCTCAAATTTGACATCAATATCAAGTGCAAGAAATTTATATGATGAAATGCAAGATCTCGCCAAAAAAAAAAAATGTTTTAGTGCAAGCTATAACTGCCAAACCATTATTAACCTCTATAGTCTCACACCTAAATCGACCCTCAAGTGTTTGCTAAACAACATGAGTAATGAAGAGATTGTAGCAGTCACACAAGACAACAGATGACCATCAATCAATTTCCCCATCACAAAATCAGGACATGAAATTGAACCATCTACATATCCAAAATAGCCCCACTTGGCTTAAGAGCATTTTGAGTCTGCCATCTCCAGAGTATCATCTATTTGTTGGAATCTCTATCTTCTAACAGACTCTCATCAACTTCCACTATCTGAGTCCCACTATCTACAAGTTCCACTGTCGAATACAGTTACAAAACCAGCTCAGCAGCCACTGACCTAACCAACCCTTCTCCTTAACAGATAGCAATAAACTCTTTACCATCAACTACATATATTCACCACCCCCAAAGAATCAGTCTCTCTCTCTCTCTCTCTCTCTCTCTCATATTCAGAACTACTCACCACATTCAAGAAAGCTTCAAGAAAGAAAAATGTCTCAAAACAGAGACACTGATAGAGGTCCGGATGAGAAACCAGGGAAAAAGACCAAGTACTCAGATGCATCGTCTTCAAATCCAACGAAGACTGGTACTGATGCACAGAGCTTTGACATGATCAATGTGCATGGAGATGAATCAAAATCTGGGTAACTTTCTTGTTTGTTCTTCTCCAAGAAACCAAGTCTTAAGAGTTTTCTTTCATGAACTTCTTGAATCTAATATAACACACGTATATATGCAACATATACTGATATATTTGCTTTCAGACACATTGAATTGTTGGTTTTCTTTGCTCCAAAATTTCCCTTTTCTCTGCAACCAAACAGAGGCTCTAGAGTTTTCATCTTTGTGAACTTTGTTCTACAATCTTTTGTACCCACTTGAATTATAAAGAGTACAGTAAATTTTTCCATATTAGAATGAATCTAATAACTTGAGTTTTGGGTTTTCTTGGATACACAGAGAGTTGTGGGGTTTTTTTTGTTCCAAATTTTCCATTTTCTCAGCAACCAAACAGAGACTCTAGGGTTTTCATCATTGTGCCCATTAGAATGATAAAGTTTCATCTTGGGGCTACGTTGTCCTCCGACAAGATTGTATCTTTATATTTTCATATTAGAATGAATCTAATTAATCTAATAACTTGAGTTCTTGGGTTTTCTTGCAAGATCTTGATTATTTGCATGTGTATACCCAAGTCTAGGATGAATCTCGGTGCACTTTCTTTACACTTTTCCGTGTTCTATTTCTGTGCACCAAGCGCTTCTGTTCTCGAATAAATCTACTTTTGGTTGCACCTTTTGTTTACTAGTTCCAAGAAGAGAATGTTTCTCTTTAAGATGATTTTAACCGCTAGCGACGTTGAAGGCAGCACGCTCTTCTTTCCTTCTGAAGTAGCCTCGGGCCATTTCCCTTCTCCAGCCGAACAAATTTCTCAAGAGAAGCTAGAAGTTTATGACACTAAAGGCAACATTTGGATCATGACACTCAAGTACTCTCCTGTAGAATGTGCCTTTGTGATTACTACCAAATGGAACGAATTCATTAATCTTCACCACTTGCAAGCTATGGATGCGGTTCAATTCTACAAACCTATCAAGCCTCAACACGACAAGCATTATCTGATTAAATATATCAGAAATGTGGAAGTTGATGAAAGTGATTACGAGACTGATGAGGAGGATATTGATTTGGAGGATGGTATAGGAAATCTTATGTTTGAGCTGCAATTGACCCCTAATGATATTAGGGGCAGAATTTCCATTCCTGAGAAACAAATAGTAAAGCATTTCCCTGAAATCAAGAAACCTAGTGATGAGCCGGGGCCACGTGATTATTACTTTACTGATGTCAAAAACAAGGATTGGTGCATGAAAACAATGTTCAATCAAGTGCTTAATGGGTATTTGATAGTGGATGGGTGGACAGGTTTTGTGAATGAGTACAAATTGAAAGCTATGGATATGATTAAGTTGTACAGACCTGCCAAGCCTTCGCACGAAATTCACTTCCTTGTTGCTATTGTGAGAGAAGAAGAGGCTGGGAATAAGATGACTCGAACCAGCACTGCAAAAAATCTTTGGGGTGACAGCGCAAAGGAATTTGACGAGGAACAAGGAGGATCGACTGAGAGTGGTAGTGACAATGATATGGACATTGATGGTGGAGATGAAAAACCAACGCCGAGGCAGAGTAGTATTGATGACCCTGAAGATGACAGCAGCTGTGGATCTGGTAGTTGATAATGGAAAAGCAAAAGGAGTCTTGCAAGCAATTATCAGTACTTGGGAGGGAAGGATAGTCATCCAATGAATCAATAGGTCAAATGTACATTCACGTCTTGAGATTGTGATTTTTGATACATATATACATAGGTCAGTGAACATTGATATTTCTAATAATTAGGTGGATTTTTTTTTTTTTTTTTTTTGTGGGGGGGGGGGGGGGGGGGGGGTCTAAAGTGAACTCAAGTTAGTAAAACAAAGCTTCTTCTGCAAAAATTAGTTGCTTGATTCAGAATTAAGTGATTTGTTCCATGTACTGTGCCAAATTCATGTACGCAACAATGGTACTTGGGCTTTTCTTATATCTTATTTCCCCTGTTCCAAACCAGAGTTGGTCAAAATCTAAGAAAAAAAATTAGGGAAATCAAATTCTTATAGTTTTTGAACTAGTGATTGGAATGGAAAGGAAGAAGCAAAAGAAGGAAGAAGGTTTTTTTCCTACTTTATTTTCCGTCTATTTCAAATTTATTGAGAACTACTATTTATTTTAAGAAAAATACATGAACGTATGCTACTTTCACTTATGTTCATGAATGTATGTTATGAGTGTTTGGTCGAAAGAATGAATTTGAGAAGCAGCTAAAAAATGTTTATATCTAAAGAACATCTATAGAATGAGTTGATGTGAAAATAAGTTGCTGACAAGAATACCCCTTCTTGATTGCTAACCTTATTTTTCAATAGGTCCCATGTATATTCTTGCTGTGGGAAGGAAGGAAAGTTCAAGTATTAGCTCTTTAGACACAAACACCTTGAGATTGAGATTGTGATTGTTCATGTATATATGATTAGTGAACAGTGATAGTTGTAATAATTGGCGTCGACATGGTGGTTTTGTGGTGTCTAAAATGGATTCAAGTTAGTGAAACTAGCCTTGTTCTGCAGAGGTAAGTTGTATGATTCATATAATTCAATGACTTGTTCCATGTAGCTTCCCAAATTCATATATGCAATCATGGTACATTGGTTTTTCTTATGTCATATTTCCCCTGTTCCAAAACAGAGTTGGTCAAAATCTATGGATGTGTTTGGTTTGGTTTTGGGAGATAAATTTTCAAAAAAAATCTTAGCAAAAGAGTTTAGAAATTTTTTTGGTTTATTTGGTTGTATATTTTGGAAATAGTTTTGGAGTATGGAAGTTTGGAATAATTTGATATTTTGTTGTAATTGAGTAGATGTGTGTGACAGAAAAAGTGATTGATTAATGTGTAGGAGAGAGAAAGTAATTTTGAAATTTTTTCCAAAAAATTTCTAACCAAACAAAATTTTGGAAATTTTTTTCAAAAATTATATTTTGAGAGTTAAACCAAACAAGGCCTTTTTTTTTTAGGAAAATCAAATTATTATAGTTTTTGCACCAGGAATTGGAATGGAAAAGAAGATGATGATCAACAAGAAAAAATGGTAATTAGAGACCTCATTTTCTCTACTCGTATCATATTTTGTGTTGTTTACATGTTTACTGTACTATCTACAGAATGTATATAAATTTATGCATGCTGGATAGCAGAGAAGAAGAACAAAATGTGCTATCATATGAATACATGGAATAATATGTGTTTTCACAGCAAAAAATTCCTTTTTTCTTGACAACCAAACAGAACACATGGTGGTTTGTCATCTTTCTCAAAAAGTATGAATTGGAAGCTTCAAAAGACACACACACATAAGCACAGATATATGGTCCTTAAACACGGTGTATTTTATCTGCTGGAAATTAAGAAACAGAGGATTTTCATGAGAACATATAGTTTAGATTTGGTTTGAACAGGACATGTTTAGAGAATGTGAAAGACACTGTTACTGAATAAGATGATATTGGAAGTGGAGCAATGGTGATTAAGCACAAGCCTAAGAAATATTGGTCCCAGAAGCAGTGACCTCACAAATATGGTGATCCAATCCTACCGGGAAAAGTTAGAGATCATGAAAACTTTTTCATGAAAATGATCATGAAAAATTTATGATCCTTGGATTACCTTGATTAGTGTGTGGTGCTTTATTCTAAGTGTAATCCAAGGATCACAAAACTTTCATGATTATTTTCATGAAAGGTTTTTCATGACACCTAACATTGCTGAATCCTACCAATCTTCTAATGTTAGGGATTATGAAAAAAATATTATGAAAATGATCATGAAAGATTCTCCATCTTTGGATTATCTATACAATAAAACACCACACATTAATCAAGAGATGAAAAATCTTCATGATAAATTGCATGATATACTTTTCACGATCCTTAACATTATTGTGGAAGAAAGGAACTTTTAGTATATATATCAGTTTTTCAGAAACTCCTACATTATTATATTTGGTTAGACAAGAATAAAAAGGGCATAACACCATTTTTTTACTGTTGAAAAAAGAAGACAAATAATTCGAAGAGGGTTAATTGGGACAATCTCAAGAGAGGTATGTTTTTGAGTAATTTCATTTGTATTTTCTCAATACCCACCGTCTTTTATTATTTTTATTATAGGCCTGTTCCTCAAATAAATTATTTTTTAAATAAAAACCAAAATCTTAATTTCTCTATACACGGCTACACACCACCGCTAGCCATCGCCACACCAACTTTGGCACCGCTCTGTCCCTATCCCTTCCCAACGCCACCTCCTCTCCCTTCTTCTTCTTCATTTTCTAATTCCCCATTTGCCCAAAAATCCAAACTATATGAATAAAATAAAAACTAAGATTGCGTGGGATAGAGTTTTGTAAATATGATTTGAGAGTATGTGTTATATTTTGAGTTTGTGAGTTTTAGAATTATGATTTGAGTGTGGGAAATTTATTTGGTGAAGAGTTTTGAATTGAGTGAGAATTTTTGATGTGACATATGATATTTGATACAAAAACTTACAACTCATAACCAAATATACAATTTAAAATTTTATTAAAACACATAAAAATTTTTTTAAAATTTAGAAAATATTTTTTTCGAATATATAAAAAGGACCGTGCTAGGGAGCTCGAAAACGAGCTACCCCGAATCCCCCTAATTTCTTTTTTTTTTTTAGCAGAAGGAAGAAGAAGACGGAGGGGGAGGGGGAGGGGGAGGGGGAGGGGGAGGGGGAGAGGGGAGGGGGAGAGGGGGAAGAGGAGGGGAGGGGACTGGAGGGGCCTAAAAAATGGGCTGGAGGCGGAGGCGGGGGGCGCGGCGATCGGCGATGGCAGAGGCGACGAGCAGAGGCATGGCGATCGGCGACGGAAGCGGAGGCGCGTGTCACGACCCAAACCCGCCCCTATAGGTTTGGCACCGTAACCGGCCAGTAATTCGAGGATTACCTACGGCCTCTGAACAGATTAACAAATAGTAAGGGGCTGCGGAAGCAAATAATAATATACAACGTCCATTGAGCTGTGCAGACTTATATGAGACAGAAAAATTTAAAACTTTTTATATACATATACACACATCATCTTTAAGTCATAATATATATACAGATTAGGCAGAAAGGGACTTAGTCCCCTTTTTCAAATACACCTGACTTATTGAACCAAACAAAACGGAACTTGAACCTTGCATCACATAACGACAACACTTATCATATCCGGAACCTCCACGGGAGGCACATAGGTTGGCTGACAAAACAGATTCTAGATAGAAGCCTCTAACCTGGTCACGCGCCTGATCACCTACATACATAAATAATACAGTAAGCTAAAGCCCAGTGAATAATAACAGAGTAAAGGGTTTTAATGAATGTGTCCATACAGATTTCAGAAATCAATTTATATTGTATCAAAATCATGCTTGATCAGATTGAAATCATAATTCAATTTTATCAAACTCATACTTGATCAGATCATAAACCGACAGAAATCATAAGTCATAGTTACATTTACGTGATACATCCATTAGCATAACTAAACTGGACGCGCAATGCGTAAGGTTATGAATAACCTCCTTAGCTCCTGTGAAGGAGCCTCCGGATCCGGGTAACTGGACAGCTAAGCCCCCATGGCGGGCCTCCGGTACGGGCTATAGTGCACAAACTGGACGCATAAGCGTAGGTTACAACTAACTTTGTTCCACAAAGGAACCTTGTTCCACAAAGGAACCTTCCGCTACCGGGTCACGGCTGTAAATCTCACTTGGTACTAAGGATGTCACGAATACATGTTAGAAATTGGACAATCATTCATTGTACATAACATATCATTTCAGAAAACAGATCTCATTTGTCACACAGAAAATAAGTACTGTTGAACATATCTTTACTAAGTTATTACTCACAGTAGGCTGCAGAAGCAAATTAGACAGACTGGATATATCAGGAAAATCAGGCAGACAATGGCGCGTGACCTACACAAGCACAACACACATACACATTGAAATACAATATTACTCCCTTGATTAAACTTGCCCTTTCTAGTCCGAAGTTCTACTACGTTTATTCTTTCTCATTCAAATAAACCGAGTTCTTATTTCACATATTCTTTCATCACTAAGTCCTTCTTTTCCAAATAGATTGATCCTTTACTTGACTTCTTAAACAATTACCACTAGATCAATGATTCATTCATTAACTAACTAATCTATGTTGATTAGTAGCTTATTATTCTTTATTGAGTCATAAATCATGTTTAGAATGCTTTGGAAAGAGATGAGGATAAAAACATGAACTAAATGCAATTTTTCAAAATGTGCTGAAAATGGGTCTTCGCTCGAGCGACCAAAGTGGCGCTCGAGCGGACTGTAAAATTTGAAGAAACTACTGGGAGGTCGATTTTCACGCTCGAGCGAGACTTCCCTCGCTCGAGCGGACAAAGAAAATTCTGAAATTCCAAAATTGCAATTAAAGTTCAAATTTGGTATTTAAAGACTCAAAACATGTACCTTAGTATACAAACATGAAGAACCATTTATTAAAGTCATAATTGCTAAATCATTTATTCAAAAATCATTTATTCAAAATCATGCCCCAATTGCCAAATTTAATTTTAATTCATTTTCTCCATATCAAGCCAAATTCCAACTCAAAATGATTAACTTCTAACTTAATCTCCATAAATTGAACATGGCTCCAAACTCTCATTTTCTTTTTAGTTACATAAAATTGATTTCAAGCTCTTTCTACTTTCCTTTCAAGCATGAAATTAAAGTCATAAATTCCTTATAAAATTACTCACATGCATGAAATTGACATCAAAATTACTAGTTTTATGTTCTTATAAATTTTTCAATTAATTTCCATAACCATGAGTCTACTTAATTTCTTACTTAATCCATGAGACTAATTTCGTAGCTTTCTTAATTCATGATGCATGTAACTTATTTTATATTTGACACCCAATTTCATCCTAATTCCATGAATTAAATCTCAAATCTCCAAGTATTATAGGATGGTTCTACAAAATCAAGCCAAAGGTAATTAATTTCTAATTTATTTTCCATAACCACTGGCATGCATGTAACCCATTTCAAATTAACTTCTATAATTTTGAATCTAATTCAATTTCATCACCCTTTTATTAATTCCTTTTAATTTATATGAAATTGAAGTTATGTGACTCTTAGGCAAGATTTGCATGTATGAAATTAAGATTAAAACTAACTAATTTTCTATATTCAAAATCAAATCATAATTTCATTCTTGAATTGCTCTAGTTTAGATTTTCATCAATTTCCTTCATATCTAACCCAAATTTCAACTTATCAATCTTCTACACATGAATTAAATCTTAAACCTTGAATTTCCAACATGCATGCAATGATGAGTTTCAATTTGTGAAGAATAATAGAAATCAAACTCTAACTAATTAATTTCCAAATATATAACCATGATCTTAACACATAATTCAAAATTTCTTCATCTTCTTGCTAATTCCTATTAATTTCATGATTTTGAGTCCAAGTTTAACAAATTTAAGAAATCATAACTCATATCCTTCAACCTAACTTGATTTACATGCAAAAATCTAATTTCTATCCATTTATATAAATGATCTACAAATCTTCATTTTAATCTTCTCAAAATTCATCTTGAATTAATTTATATCTAGATTATTTAAACAACACTATAAAGAAGATAAAATTTCTTACCTTAAGATGATTTTTCCACAATTTTTAGTTTAAATTTTGGCAACCCATAAAACCCTCTTCCTTTCTTCTTCTTCCTCGGGTTGAACTCTCTCTCTCTCTCTCTCTCTTTCCCACGGTTTTTCCTTCCCAGCAGAACACCCAAAAATGGGTCTTGATTCAACTCCTTTAACACTTACATATATGCACACATCTCTTGTTTACACATTATGCACACGTGCACCTTGATTTAAACCTTCAGCACACACCCGTACACACACAAATCTGGTTTCTCAGTACACCCACCAGACTTTTTTCTGCACACACACTCTCTCATACACCCTCAAATTAACACCATTCAACTTGTGATTAAAATTAACTTAATTAGGCAACACTTAGTCTTAATAAATTTCAATTAGCACATCATTAAATTAATTATGACTAATCATAAATCCCTCATAATTTAATTAATTTAATTGACTTCCACTAAGGCCCAATTAATTATATTTAATTCTATCAATCCGAATCAGATTCTTAGTCAGACTCTCAAAAGGCTCCAAATAATAAATCGAACTTATTGCCATCATCAATTTTGATTTCCCAAATCATCTAGGCCTTCAATTTCTGATCAGACTCAAATTTTCATCAATAAATTACATATTCAAATTGGGCACATCATAATTAAATTTAATTTATAATAATCACAATCCTCAATCCTCATGACTTAATCAACTCCAATTGGGACCTAATTAATCGAATCTCAATCTTACTAAACTGAATTGAATATTTAATTAAACTCCCAAATGGGTCCATAATTAACATTAAATTGATTCGACTTCTTAACTTCACTTACTTAAGCCATTTGGACCCTTAATTTCTAATTCCAAAATAAACCTTCAATAAAATCATATACGAGTCAGATTCCACAATTCTCATAAATCCCAAATAAATTATAATATCGGCAATTAAATCTCAAATCCTCTTAATTAATCAAGTACTAATCATTATATGTGATGGGTTGTTACAGCGCGGCGATCGGCGACGGATCTCCAACGGATCGGAGACGACGGTGACGGATCGGAGACGACGGCCACGGCGACCTCTTTCTCTCCCTCTCCCTCTCCCTCTCCCTCTCCCTCCCCCTCTTTCTCTCCCTCTTCCTCTCCTCCCTCCCCTCCCCTGCACAGGTCGACGAAAATGGCAGAAAAAAAGGAAAAAAAAAAAAAAAAAAGCCTAATGCCCAAAACGACGTCGTTTTGGGCATTAGGGGGGCCAAATTCGAGCTACCAAGCTTTATTCATATAAAAATTAACATATGTCAATTGCAAAAAAAAAAAAAATTACACTATTCCGATCAACCGGTTAGGCCAAATTTGAAAAAAAAAAAAAATCGAAAACCACGCTTGAGATAGAGTATTTTGTCCAGAGTTTTGGAAACGTGATTTCAGAACTCGTTCTAAACATCATACTTGAATGAAGGTGTACAACCATGATTTGAAAACACAACCAAACACAGTGTAACGTTTTACATATAAAACATTTAAAAATAACAAATTAAAAGTGAAAACACTTCAAATATAAGATCAAGTTAAAAACTCACAAAAAAAAAAAATACAAAAATACAAAAATATATTGTTATTTATCCATTAATCGAGTCGTACGAATGAGCAACAAGAAGTAATAACATAATAAATTGGATTGAATATATCTTCAACAACTATTCTAAAGGAGGAGAATAAGGATTTGCAATTTTTGTGTATAATAATTTTCAAGCTTTTGACCTTTTAGCCCTAACACTTCGGAATCTTTCTCTTTCTTAACGGCCTTGTATTAAAATTTCAATTTTGACTCTCTCTCTCTCTCTCTCTCTCTCTCTCATACTACATTTCTAGCCGTTAACACCCACCCTTTCTCTCTCTGCAACTCTCTCTCTCTCTCCCTCTCTCTCACTCTCTCTCTGTATAGCATTGTATAGAAAGAACGGAACCCACTATCACACAACAAACAATCAGATGCCTCCGCCGAGCATTTCATCATTGACAGATGGGAATGGCAACGCCACCGAAGAACAACCCACAACTTCGTTTTCTTGTTCGCATTTTCTCGAGAACCAAACAGGGAATAATGTCTCCGCCCCCACCTCTGTTTCTGGTTCTCTGAAACGAAAGAGACCTCCCAGCATTGAAATCCCAAATGTCTTGCGCGAAATTAGTGCCGAAACCAAGCTCGAGCTCAGAGATTTCGCACCCCAAAACGACCAAGTCTGCTTCAGTGGGTCTGGAGTTGGGGTTTTCTCTGTTAAAGGCAAGAAAAAATTCATGGAAGATACCCACAAGATTGCTTCTTTCTGTCATGGAATTAAGGTATATCATTCATTCATATGTATTTAATTTATATATGGGTCTGAATTTGTGAATGTAAAAGTTCATTTTTTTAGGTGATAAGGCTTTGGTTGGCTATGGGTTTAGATTGGTGCTTCATTTAACACATGGCATAGTAAGAAAAATGGAAATCTAATTTGAGGTTGGTGAGTTGTAAAATTGTGGGGTGTTTCATTTCATACATGGTAGAGTAAGAAAATTTGAAATTTAATTTGAGGTTGGTGAGTAGTTGTTGAAATCTAGGCTTTTTGGTGAGTTGTAAAATTATGGGTTTACATAGGTGTTTCATTTCATACATGGGAGAGTTAGAAAAATGGAAATTTAATTTGAGGTTGTGAAATCTAGGGCTTTTTTGGGGTTTATGACGGACATGGAGGAAGGAAAGCCGCGGATTTTGTTGCTGAGAATTTGCATGAAAACATTTTCAAAATGCTTGAGAATTGTACCGGGAATGCAGCGAAGGAGGAAGCTGTTAAAGCCGGATATCTTAAAACAGACCAGCAGTTCTTAAAACAGGTAATGGCAGTTTTGGCATTTTTAGTTCTCTTAATTTTAGTGTGAATTTGTCAAAGTGATAACACAATAAGCAACTGTATTTTTTTTTGTTTTTTGTTGTTGTGTTTATGTCAATGACAGTTTGCCAACCCTCTTGGGTGTTTACTCACACTTAATATAATTGGATTAAAATTTTGGATAAAATTTAAATATGGATTTATATGACCAAGTTTTCTTGATTATTTATTTCTTTGGCAGCGAATTATTCATGACATAACATATTTTTCTTTGTGGGTTGTTCTGATTCTTAGTCTACGAAAACAACATGATTTATAGTTTGAGAAAATCGGGATTATGTAGGTCTAACAATCAACAAATGATGTGTTGGCGGACTTAAAAATTTTGGGGGATCAAAATGCTAATTTTTTATTTTATTTGTTTGTAAATACTCAAAATTGCATAGGCTGATGAATTTTTTTGTGAAATTTGGGAGGGCTGAAGTAAAATTATATAGATTTTGAGGTGGCTAAAATGGTAATTCTCTTTTAAATATTTAAAATGGCATGGGTCTAATCAAGATTTTATAAAATTTGGAGTGCCCTGGTTACCATTTCTCTTGTGTAAGCAGTAAGTCTATTCAGTTGCACAGAGCATACGGAGCTCACTTCTAACAATTCAATATATGAAAGAATTTGTCTTTATCAATTCACTTCATGTAGGGCCAGAATTTTAAAAAGTTTGCACTTTTAAGAAGTCAAACATAATAAAAGTATTAGAAGCAACCTCATGTTGTCTCTATTCTAGATTAATACGCTTCTACTTGGTCCAACAAGTAGCCTTATGTGAATTTTGCAAGGTCTAAGTTTTATAGGTAGTTGACATAAACATATACGGCACATAAAATATGAGGCATCACTGTCTCTGTGTCAGGCTTCAAGTCAAATATCCCAACCTATGCCATGTTTGATTTATGGATTATTTTGGGGGGATTGAATATTATGGAATATTGGATGGGGGTTATTACTATGTACTATACGATTAGTTGTATTATATATGGTAAGGTGGAATAAAATGAAGGGATAATGGGGGTGGATTATTTCTAGCTGTTGGATGAGGAGGGAAGATAATCCAGAGGGAGGGGAAGGATGACTAATCCCATGATTAGTTTTTTTCAACCAAATTATGGACAAGGGGAGACATATGATATGGGTCACATGGAATATTGGCTCTGTTCCTCAAGGTGGGACTTTGCAAATGATATGTGTTTGATTGATGGTAAAACTCGACAAGGGGTGTACCTATAATCTGTGAGATGAATTGGGTTTATATGCATTGAATAAATACTTAATCAAATGTTACGTCAACATTTCACTGGGTCGCTGGAACATTTGTTGGGCACATTCAGGATATGGGCATTTGAAGATATCATAGATCAATTTGGTAAACTAAGATCTGTGATTCATTCATACAAAAAGAAAAAAGTGGAAGTTTCAAACAAATTTTGTTTTGTAGGTTCATAATATATCCTCCTATTTAACAGAAGCCTTGAGTCTATTGGTTCCTCCTTCCTGTTTTTAGAAGTTTCCAATTCTTTATTATCTCAATTCATGTACTCTTGTTTCGCAATATACTGATCTGAATTTGTCTTTGTTTCTACAAAAACCTCTGGTAGGTTAGCTATACATTGTTTCTAATCAGTGGAAATAATTGCAGGGTTTAGGTAGTGGTGCCTGTTGTGTAACAGCCTTGATTGATGGTAATGAGATTGTAATTTCAAACTTGGGAGATTGCAGAGCTGTTCTTAGCAGAGGTGGGGTCGCTGAAGCCCTTACAAACGATCATAGAGCAGGGCAAGAGGATGAACGGAAAAGAATAGAGAATAAGGTACTTAATGGTAGTACAGCCAAGCTTATTGGTATTATACGTAGAGCTGAAAAATGAATTTGACGCGTCCTTTGATGTTGTGATGTAGGGAGGATATGTGGAGATTCACAGAGGAGCTTGGAGAGTTCATGGGGTGCTCTCAGTCTCTAGAAGCATTGGAGATGCTCACCTGAAGGATTGGGTACTGGCTGAGCCGGATACAAAGACTTTATGTTTTACTCCGGACATGGAATACCTTGTCTTAGCTTCTGATGGACTCTGGGAAGAGGTGAGAAAGAAGATCATTTACTTTCATGGCAATCTAATGTTATTTATAAATAGGGCTACAAATGAGTCGAACTGAGCCGAGCAAAGCCGAGTTTTGCTAAGCTTGAGCTTGGCTCGTTTGCTTATCAAGCTCATTTATTGAGCTCGAGCTCGGCTCGGCTCGATAAGATTTTTTTTAATATTATTTAATATATAAATAATGTATTTTTACTATTATTTATATATGTTTATATATTATTTAATATATAAATAACATATTTATTATATAATTTAAATGAAGATAAACAAGCCGAGCTTATTCGAACTCGAGCTCGGCTCGTTTACTAAACGAGCCAAGCCAAGCCGAGCTGAGCCCTTAACGAGCCGAGCCGAGCCAAGCCTGTTCATAAACAGTTCGGTTCATTTGTAGCCCTATTTATAAAACACACAACTCAAAAGCTTTGTCGTACATTTCTATTTACCTAAAATACATATCCTTCACCCCTTAGCTATTTACTTTGTTTATTTTTTCACTTGGCATGAATTGTTATCTCATAATTTTGATTCCCAAAAAACCACAGCAACATTATATTTTCCCCTTGTTTTTTTTATAGCTTAGCAGTTTCTGTAAGGATTAAAATGTAAAATCAGGCCTCATTTGGGAACCCTCCCTTTTAGCCAAAAAGTCAAAAAGTTACTAAATTAGCCAAAAAACCAACACTCCATACCAAAAAGTCAAAGATTCTCTTTTCTCTCTACTTTTTGCACATCTTTTCGTAAAAAATCAAAAAGTCATCCCAAACATACTAGTTTTTTTTAGCTCATATTTTAGCCAAATAGCCAAAAAATTACTAAATTAGCCTGTTCCCAAACGGGGCCTTTGTCCAACTTTGATGATCCATCCGATTCATTTTTTTAAGATCCTATGATCGTTCACGAAAAAAATTATGTCGATTTGATAATCGTAACCACATGATATCATTATATTTCTTTTCAGAAAATAGACAACAAATATGATTTTGAAAATAGTGTTGTGGCTAAAACTCCACACCCAACAATTGCTAAACAATTTTCTAATTTAAACCTCCGAACAGTTTAGATGTACAACTGCAAATGCATAACGTTTGCACCCACCGCTAGCGGCAATCTAATGTTATTTATAATAACAAATGTTAGATCTGGATTACTGAATAATTATCCTATTTGACAACTATGGTCATATGGGTTTTTTTTCTCAAGTTGAATGCATTCCATACGACACCATCTTTTTCCTAATTGATTGATTTCCTTTTCTTGCTGATTTTTTGGCAATAAGCGATTTATACACTTTTTGCACTTTTTACATGTACCTGAGGGTATCCATTTGGGTAGTCATTATCATTTTCCTTTTATTAATCGAGCTTTTGCACCATTGCTCAATGGCTCTAACATGGGGTCCTGCTGCATGATATCCATACAGTTCATATATAAACGAGAGTAATTTGACTACAATGTGTTTTCTTGTTAACTTCAAATTAGCTATTTTGCTTAGGTTGGCAATCAAGAAGCGGTTGATATTGTGATGCGTTCGTGTCTAGTTGAAAAGAAAGGACTCATAGGTCATGATCGAGATGAAAATGATAATGGGTTTAGGTTCTTGAGCAATAGTCCTTCATCAATGTTACAAAGGGTTTCGCTGGTCAAGCAAAAGAAAAAGATGGGTCGTCACTGCCCAAGCAAAAAGAAGACAGTTAACAGAAAAGAAAGCAAAAATGGCTTTGCTTGTGAAAATGAAAGTCCTCCTCCGTCAAAGACTCGGAGGATTTCATTCCAAATGAACATGAAGATTCATTCTCCAAATCAAGAGTACAAAAGCCATGACAAGAGATCAGCTTCTAGTGGACTTGCGGCAGCTTGTAATGAGCTCGCAAACCTTGCAGTCACTAGGGGCAGTTTGGATGACATAACTGTGATGATAATTGATCTGAATCATTTCAAATGAAGATTTCTTCTTTCTCAAGTGCGCATTCGTCCTGTACATACAATCCTGGCTTAAATGTCAGAATCTTAAACTGTGCTTTAGTACAATATATTCTTCTCTTTTTGCAATCTGGTTCGATAGGATAATGATGGTGTCTTTGATCTCCCTTAATTGATTCTTTTTATGTACACTCTTTTACTATGCTTTTTGCCTCCAATAATAATGAACAAATTGTTTATAAACCTTCTTTCTATGACTTAGGGTTTAGGGTTTCGGGTTTCGGGTTTAGGGCTATATACTTAAGTCTTGATTTTTTCACTTTTTTCACACACACACACAGTGATTTAATATATAGAATTAGAAGATCCTCTGTTTATTGCAGAAATTCAATGTTGCCCATTCGACAACAAATACAAGAGATCGAACTGCTAGATTGATTTGAAGATTGTAGATGATTTTAACCTATGACTTCTCAAGTAGAAAATTAAGGTTTTAGTGATCATTGAAATATACTAGGTTTTACGGTTCAACATCTCAATTTATAGTTAGAACTCACTAAACTTGAAGTGATAACATCTCTCCTCTCCCGCATTGGGAGGTTAATTTTAAACATCCAGATCTCTGATTTAAGATGTAAATTGTTGGCCTCTGTATATTTCATTAAACTTTGGTAC
Organism: Camellia japonica; assembly: GCA_030407325.1. NCBI lineage: Eukaryota > Viridiplantae > Streptophyta > Magnoliopsida > Ericales > Theaceae > Camellia > Camellia japonica. The sequence continues at coordinate 157,740,576 of JAPPVO010000017.1, forward strand.
CACAACCTAGGATTCCACAAGCATTCTTGGCAATTATTGTCACTGTATTTCTCCTCAACTATTCAGTAATCAAATAGTTGGAAGGGACTTCAACATGAAGATACAAAAGCATCCACATCCATATCACACAATTCCAAAAGTTTTCAAATTTTATCTTGTTGTCTTCTACCCCACCCACATGCTCTCATTCCTGGAGTGACCACTCTTTCTCTCTCTCTCTTGGCCATCAAAATATATATAGATTGAAAAAACTATTTACAATTTTTATGAAATATTTGAATAACTATCATAAGAGATGTAATTGGAATTCTTATGAGTTTTGTATGAAAATGGAAATAGATGAAAGTTTTACCATGTGGGAAATGTGGTATGCCATGTGGGTTAAACCACATGGTCTGATGAATAGTAAAGGTTTTATCACCTATAAATAGGTGAGTTTGCATGGTAATGAATATATATAGAAAAATTGTTTATTACATGTATGATCTTTTATTTCTTCTTCCATTGTGGCTCGTCCTTCTTTATTTTCTTTAGTTTTATAATAGTGGAACAAATATTGCAAAACATTTCAAAAGGGTTTTGTTTCCTTTTTCTCCTTGCTTTCACAAAGGTAATTTAGTGGAGGTGAAACCAACCGCAAAAGTTTAACTGCTTTGGATAAGGAAAGGTGAGTTTGTTAGAAACAGAAAGGAAAAAAAAGGTAAAAGTGCTTACATAGATGGCTTGTAGATAATTGAATATATATTATAATATAGTATCTCTTCCCTCATTGTGATTCCTCTGCCTTTAATTTTCAAACAGCCAGTTTGGAAACTTGGTATTTTTCTCTTAATTATAATATGCTGCCAAAAGAACCTCTGGCCAAATCTTGTGGGTAAGATCTCTCATGCTCAATTGTAAGATCTCCTGTATGCAAATTTTTTTGTACTCTTATTAGTTAGATACTGGTTGATCTCCATTGTTATATATACTGATCTGTTCTTGGACATCGTATGAAGAATGATGCATCACCCGATTGGAGTTCCAGCTTGCTTTTCCTCAGGTGAGAGATCAGACAATGATTCTGTTCCTGTTATGAGATTAGGCCAGAATTTACTAATGTCTGTTTATCATATAAAGATAGGTAGCCAGTGCCAGGCGATAACAGTCACTTGGTACAAGAATTTCTTACTTCATGGGTTATCTGTCTCTGTTGACCATTACTGCTGCAAGGTTGAGCTCAAGCCATGGTTTTTCTGGAGGAAAGAAGGCTCAAAGCGTTTTGTTGTCAATGGTAAGTCTGTTGATGTGGTTTGGGACCTCAAGGCTGCGAAATTCGATGGCGAAACCAAGCCCCAATCAAATTACTATGTTGCCATTTTATGTGATCAAGAGGTCGTGTTGCTTCTTGGTGATCTAAAAAAGGATGCATTCAGGAGGACGGGTTGTAGGCCATCTCTTGTCGACCCCATCTTAGTTTCAACGAAAGAGCATATATTTGGTAAGAAGAAGTTCTCAACAAGAGCTAAATTTCATGAAAATGAAGCGTTTCATGAGGTTTCAATCGAATGCTACGGTTTTGTTGCCAATAATGGCTCGATAGGTGAGCTTGATCCGGTCATGGAGATTAGGATAGATGGGAATGTCGTCGTGCGAGTGAAGCACCTTCAATGGAAGTTCAGAGGTAATGAGTCAATCTATGTTGACAAAGCTAGACTAGAGGTGTGTTGGGATGTCCATAACTGGTTTTTTAGTCCTGGATTAAAGCATGCACTTTTCATATTCAAGCCAACACCGTCATCTACTTCTCTATCATCAGCTTTGTCGACACCATTACCCCCTTTGTCATCATCATTGTCATCAACACTGTTGGCATCGACTCAGGCAGGAGAGGAGTACAATTCAGTTAAGTCATCGGGTTTTTGCTTGTTTCTCTATGCTTGGAAGGTTGATTGAATTAAGATGAAATGTTGGCTAAATATCATCATCATCAAACATCGTCATACACTTGATCATCACCAAAGAATTGAAACAGAAGATGGATAATTTTGAGAGAGAGAGAGAGAGAGAGATGGCACATGGGAGTGGTTGGGCATAAAGAAAGAGTTGGAGGTTAGTTACAGCTGGAACATATTAAAGCATGATTAGAGACTGGACAGATTGGATAACTCAATAATTCTCCAATCTCCCATCCCCATCTAGACCCATGACAGTGTTTTCTTGCATATTGTAACATCTATATGCATATATAGCTAGTGATATACTTTTTTCTATATATATACTATGTATTTGTCAAATAGACTGGAGAATTTTGGCATGGGTTTGCAAAGACAGCTGATGCCTAGGAGAGAGAATGCAGTGAATGGTGAGAAAGCATGCACATATTGCAAATAAAATTGACTAGTTTTGGTGTTGTAACTGTGTTTTTTTTTCTTTTTTCTACAAGTGCTTCCATGATTGGATTTGCAATAGATATAGAGTAATTTAATGTACTTTTTCTATGAATTTGAATGAGTTCATTCTATTATTATTTTTTCTATTTCATTCTCAATTTATTAATTTTATCTATTTAGTCTCTAAAGTTTCTAATTTTAGTTCATATGTTAAACCTAGAGACAATTCATCCAAATGAGTACCGGTAGAACTAAGTAATTTATATTTGGATAACACAAGTCATACAATTAAACACACATTTTCCTATTCACACCATAGTAGACAACTAACTATTCACCTTACAACCAAACATCTATCTTCTCTCATTAAGAAAATAAATTAATTTTTGTTATACTGTAAAATTTTTTCAAAACGATATTTATGCCCATCAAATTAGATTTCAACGATTAATAATATAAACAGCAATCGTATTAACTAGAATAAAAAAATTCTAAAGATGAAATTGAGAGTTTAGAGATAAAATAAAAACAACCAGAATTTAAGGGATAGAAGTGAAATTGACTTTTCTTTTCACTGAAAATTTGACTTGATCAAAACACAATCAAAAAATGAATGAGGCACCTAGATGACTTCACTAGAGCACTTGTCCCAAGCGAATAATTGCACCAAATTATAAAATAAATAAAAAAGAAAAAAGAAAAGGAAAAGAGAACGTTGGCGTTGGCCCTACTCCAAAATGCTTATCGCATCACATGTACTTTGAGGTTGCAGATGAATGCACAGATTACTTGGGCCTCTGGTGAAACTACTAACCCCAGACTCCTAGATAAATAGAAGTCATACCATAAAGTTTTTCACTTTCAGAAAGTTTTCTTCCAAAAAAAAAAAAAAAAAGAAAAATCAACCAGAAGTGAGGCCATTTCGGCCGGAGTCAAATGTAATAAATATTAAGAAAATGATTCATCCTCACAATTTTATCTCACAAAAGCATCACTTCAAAGATTCTTACTGATAAGAGTTGATCGCTATAGACTGAGTGAATAAACTCTTACTAATAAGAGTGGGATGCTTTTGTGGGACAAAATTGTGGGGACGAACCACTACTGTAAATATTAATATTAATAATGAAAAATAGTTAATATATAGGCTAAGTTAGTATTTTTTCTATGGCCCATAAAAAATTTAGAAAATTCCTTATATATTCAATGGCGTCAATTGTCCAAAGGCTCAAGACCTAGAGTCTCGTTTTGATGTTTGGCCTACGATTTTAAAAAAATTTGAGATACTACTGCAAAAAATATAAATATATGAAATATATAATGTAACTTCAAATCTTATGTGATGTTAGGTCATATCCAAAATAAATCTAGTCATATATTTTATTTTGGGACAATTGTAGAAAAATAATCTAAACTCAAAATAATTGCAAAGAGGTGGAAGAATAAGACTTAGCTGCACAATCTAATGCATGAATTACTTGTACTTCTATAATATTACAATTATTTTGTGTTTAAACCATTTTTTTACAATTGTCCCTTTTATTTTTGGGATACTTTTTGAGTACTAGCATTGCTGGAAAACATAATGGCCACAATCTAAGCAAAATTGTCTCCATGACTTAATTTTGACCATATGAAGTTGAGATGAGATAGAGACTTAGATCATTTTTTCTATTTCTTTCAGAAAAAGCCAAATACAAATTATATTTGTGGGCTTCCTCATGAAAAAGGCAGAGAAATTTAGCTCCATCATTGGAGAGTGACAATTTTGATATTCTGTAAATATTTAGTTTTGGCAGCCATTTTACCATATGCATTGAAGAGGCTCTTGGGTAAGGTAGTCCCACCAAACTTTCTGCTAAAATTAATCATTGTACATATTGATTTTAAAGTAATGCAATATAAACATAAAAATTAAACAAAATTTTTATACAAACTCATTGCTCATGCGATTGGATCGGAACATTTTATTTTAAAATAAAATACTTATAAAAATGAGTATAAATTTTAGAAATGTTATCACTCCATCATTTTGTATGAATGAATTTTCTGTATAACCTTTTAGTAAGATTAGGATTTTCTTTGATTTTTTAAACAAGTCCTACAACTGACAGGACTGCCAAAAAAAGGAAAAAGATAAAATTTGTATAAAGACTCTTAGGACCACCACTATTTTTAAGCTACCTTTTGAACCACTATTTTATCCCAAGGTGCTTGTACTAAAAGAATGCTACAAGTACTTCAATTTACTTTATATTAAAAATAAATAAATAAATAAATAAATAAGGGATATTTAAAGATAAAGGTATAGCCATCCCTATTATATCAATTTTATTAACCTTAGTTGGATAGAAACTGATATTGACACTTAGGTCTGGTTTGGTTTGTTTAAAAAAAGTCAAAAAGTCACTATCCTATTTAAGTCACATCATCTTATTTAAGTCACATAACCTCTCTAACACATTACTTCAAACCCAACCCATATTTCATAAAAAGTCAAAAAGTACACTTATTTAGGACATCCCAAACAACCCCTTAACTTAAAATTGTAAAGAATGACAGTCATAATTGAAAGGGATTGGCTTCTCTCCAGTCCGATAAATTCTTGGGTCCGTGGCCCATGGGGTCTACTACGGGTTTCGTTTCGATAATTCGAACTGTTTACTGTGTAGAACTCGTCGAGTACTATATGTTTGTAAAAAATCACATTGATTGGATATCAATAACTATTTCATCGGATCAAATTTTCGTCAATCGTTTATTTTTTTACCATCCATTTTTTTTTATACAAAACTGATTTGATCACGTAGCTATCGATATCCAATCAACTTGATTTTTTACAGGCATATAGTACTCGACGAGTGTTATACATTCAACGGTTCATATTATCAAAACGAGACCCGTGGTGGGTCACACGAGTCCAATAGCACCCTGCAGTTAGACTGGAGGGAAGCCAAACCCATTGAAAAATAATTGAAAGTGAAAGAAGTAAAGCAACATTTTAATAAAAAATACAAAGATAATTGTAATTAATTATATTTATTACACTTATAGTACTTCAAATTTTTCTAAAATTAACTCCAAGTCACCTTTAATACTATAACAATGATCTTTAAGAGTAATGCTAGGGATACCACATACTCATATGAGATATTTGATCATTTATTTAGTAGAAAATTTAAGACTTATAAAATTTTTCGATCTTTAATACTATAACAAACACAATAGTGACGTGGCAGTATCACAAATTCATTACCATCATTGAAATCTGTGAGACCCAATTGGATCAACATTGTCACTATTATTGACACTGAATAATTTTTGCAAACACTCGTAATAAAAATCAACAACAAAACACTTAAAAATTAACATTGGGCAAGACCACAAATTGCATTATTATATATAGATATATATATATATATATATATATTTTCCCAATAAGCAAAGTAGAGTACATGTTAGGTCAATGCGGTGGTTGTCTATGGCAAGCCATATGGAGTGGAATTGGTGGGTCTGAAAATGAACCATCCATAATTTGATCAAAAACCCATTTATTAGCAGCCTCAGTGAAATGGACCCCATCCCAATTGATCATCACTGATGGATCTTTGCATGGCTTCCCAACTAAAATTTCTTGGCCATGCACTGTTTTCTTTCCTCCACATCTTATGTTCATGTTGTAGTTGTACTTTCCTCCGTGTCCACAACATGCTTGCAATGGATGCACAAATCCAACAAAATTTCACATTTATCTTGGTTAATTAATCAAAACAAACCATTGAGATTTAAAAAAAATACAATCAACTGTATAATTTGAAATAATTACATAAGTCTATTCTTCATTAACAGTCAAGTTAATAGGCTCATTGACTTTGAGTTGTAACTCGTATGTATCAGATTTCGGCCTAAAGCTCAAATCCTACTTGTAGGCTTAAAAATATGGACTTATGGGCTGACCCATTTGAGCTTAATTTGTCCCTAATTCAAGTATTTTTATTGTTATTAAGGCCTGGTTTGGGAACAAGCTAATTTAGTAACTTTTTGGCTATTTGGCTAAAATATGAGCTAAAAAAAACTAGTATGTTTGGGATGACTTTTTGACTTTTTACGAAAAGATGTGCAAAAAGTAGAGAGAAAAGAAAATCTTTGATTTTTTGGTATGGATTGTTGGCTTTTTGACTTTTTTAGTAACTTTTTGACTTTTTGGCTAAATAGGGTGGTTTCCAAACGAGGCCTAAATTTAAAAATGCATCACATTAATGGGCTAGGTTTCGGGCTAGGTTCTAGGTAGACCGCCATTGGCCCAACTCTTAGAGCCAAGCCCAACCCACATATTTTAGGACTGGGCTGGACCATGGTCTTTGGGCTTTTTAAAGAGGCCCAACTCACTCATACTACTAAAATGGTCATAGAAAGAAGGGAATACCATGCTTTGTAGCTTGGCTGATGAGAGAGCACTGAATACACATCTACATATGTAATTGCTGCCATTGGAAGATCCATTCGGAGTTGGACCACGGTTTCTTTCAACTTGGCATTGAAATATTGGGCCACGTCATTGAAAGGGCTCGCACACCTGACCATATCCACCTGTACCCTGCTGTGATTAGTAGACGATCCATGACATATGGTAGACACCCAACTGGTCCTGTGTTGTGTATCCAAAATGATCTTCCTTCTTGATCATATATAGACTGCAAAAAACACACACGCACATTAGCATATTCGATTTTATTTTATTTTTTCTATTTTAGCATACTAAAAATGTACTCTTTACATATTTTTTATGAATTACTCCATCAATATGCAGTGTTTATTATGCTAAAATAACTCAGAAATTCTAGTAGTGTAGTATTTTTTGTCCTATTTTTTTTATTTTTTATTTTCCCTTGCCTGTCAACGACAATTATTCAACTACTAGCTTTTAATAATATTTTAATTTATAAATTTAAGGTTGCAAAATAAATAAATAAACATGGCCAAATATCTAATTTTCATTTTTATATTAAGGCCTTGTTCTAGAACAAACTTTTTTAGCAACTTTTTGATTTTTTTGGCTAAAATATGATGTAAAAAAACTAGTATGTTTGAGATGACTTTTTAGGTTTTTTTACGAAAAGATGTGTAAAAAGTAGAGAGAAAATGAAATCTTTGACTTTTTGATATAGGTTGTTGGCTTTTTATTTTTTAAGTAATTTTTTGACTTTTAGGCTAAAAACTGATACTGTCAAACGAGGTCTAAATTTATCTTAGTTTATTTGTACCAAATTAACTCTCATTAATTTATCTTTACTTAACATAATTTGTAGATAGTAATAAATTAAAAAGGATAATTTTTTTTAAGGTCCTTAATAATATGAATTTAGAGAATAAAGGACACCAAAAAATATATATATAATAACTCAAGTCCTTGAAAAAACAATGCACGTTTTGGATTCAGTTTTTGGACCAAAATACCCTCCACTATCAACACAGAAATTTGGCTCCCATTTTTTCCGACGACTGATCTTCTCCACGAGCGAGTTCATCATCTCCATGATTGAGTTCATCATCTTCACAAGCAATAGCGAAATTAGGGTTTCAGTTTCACGATGGATAGTAAAATTTGTGAAAGCATTTTCATCCTCACCACTGAACCAAATTTCTTTGATGCATTTTCATTGTTCATGCTTGAGGTAGTTCGTCTTCATCTCAATTCATCACTGTTTGTAATTAGGGTTTCATCCTAAAATTTCTCTAATCAATTCTAAAATTTCTTTGACCAATTTTGAAATTTCTCTCAGTGAAAATTCTTAAATTTCTTTAGACATCTAGACATCCGCCCAAACATCCTCCTAAACATCCACTCCGATAATATTTAGATACTAAAATCTAAATTAAGTGTGATTTCTTTGGCTTGTTTGATTTTCACTAGAATTTCTCTAGGCACGTCATAATTTCCTTGGAATTTCTCTAAGTGTATTTATGTGTTCATGTATGTGTATGTTCATGTGTGAAATTTCTCTGGCTATTACACACTTACTACTTCTCTAGTTGTGTGTGGAATTTCTCTGAGATGTAGATTTTCGCTTGTAACTTTACACTTTACAAACATAATATTCTCTTGTACAAATGGAATTTCTTCGACTTGCACATAAAATTTCTCTGCAAATGTAGTCATATAAATTTACTCTCCTGTGCATTTAATTTTCACTATGTACATTACACACTTTCATGTTGATTTCTCTAGCACATTTGATTTTCTCTTAAATTTTTCTGCGATGTTGATCTTCTTTGGCCATCACACATTTGCAATCTAACTTGCATATAAAAATTTCTCTGCAAATATAGTCATAGAAATTTACATTATTTGTAAACGTAGTTAGAAAAATTTACTTTCATGTTGTTTTTCTCTAGCTAAATCACACACTCCCCTTTGTGATTTTCTCTGACCAAATCAACTCAAAATCAATGAACAACAAAGTCCTCTACTGCAAATCAACTCAAAATCGATGTATGTAATTTTCTCTAGTGTGTTAAATTTCTTTGTCGTGGGATTTTTTTGCCTTTATAGTGAACATTTTGAAAGACTGGATAAATTTCTTTGTGTAATGGCTACAGAAATTTGATTTTCTTCCCTTTGTCATGTTGATTTTCTCTGGCCAAATCACACACTCCCTAATGTAATTTTACCTGGCCAAATCAACTCGAAACTAATAAACAATGAACACCTCTACTGCATATCAACTTGAAATCAATAATCAAAAATCAACTTAAATAAAGCTTCCAAAACAAAAACCTCAAAATTACAAAAACACAATCTCCAAGTCACAAATTGAAATCGAAAACCTAATGTGAAATCAGAATTCTTACACACAAATTAAATTGAAATCAATGAACAACGAACAAAAAAAAAAACTCCAAATCAACTCCACTAGAGCAAAGAACAACGAAATCAGAGAGAATCAGAAATCAAATCGCAATCTTAGTTCTCCACCAAAACAGTCAAAAAGATTTTCAATTTTCAAATCAAAATCAACCTATCTTATATGGGAGGGTAAATTAGGTATTTTACAACATAAAAAAAGGGTGAGGGACCTTAACTAACAGAAAAAAAAAATATTGTGGACCTCTGCCCAATATTGGAGAAGGATGTTAAACCAATTTCCCTAAATTAAATTGACAAACATGTAATTTTATAAAATTAAAAAAAAAATCAATTAGTCAAAAGTGTAAAATACTAATTTTTTTTAATTTATTTAGTATAACTAGGGGTGTAAAAATGGCCTGCGGTTTGGGATGGGCTCAGCCAAGTTAGGCCTGAGCCTGAGCCCGAGCCCAGCCCAATCCAGGACCCTAGGCCTGGGTGGTCATTTTGAAGCCCGGCCTGGCCCGTGGTCCGGTCCATTGGCCCACTTAAGGCCCACTCAAAACCCGACCTAAGGCCCTATGTCATTTTTAATGGAAAACTAAAATTTTACTGGAAAAAATAGAAAAAAAATTTCAGGTCCACCTAGGCCCGGCCCAAGCCCAAGCTAGGACTCGAAGGCAGCCCCCAATATCCCCTGGGCAACCCGTCTTGAATTTTAGCTGGAGTCCACGCGGCCAACATGGGTCAGGATCCCTAAGTATAGCATGTATTGTATTGTTGAAGTAAATAATTCATACATTTAGACCTCCAATTATTAAGAAAAAAAAGGTACAAATACTCTTTTCCAGAGGGATAAAAATGAAGCAATTTTGGAGTGATCTGAATGTATGATTTTAAAATTAACAAAAGTAAAATGACATTAAGTGATAATTAACATGATGACTCACCTTAATGACAGATTGGGATTGATCCAATACATCAGGAACATAAGCTCTAACTTGATCAGTGGACATATTGAGAAAGTAACCAGCTGTGAGATCGTTTTGGCCAATATCAAATGTGTATAATGCTCTTGAAAAATCCTCTGCCTTGGGTAATAGTTTCATGAATAACCTTTGCAATCATTTTAAATAAAATATTAAAAAAAAAAATTTCTTCATAAATGAATTTTTTTATCCAATGCTTGCGAGTCTTACTATTTTGTGTAGTAATAATAAAATTTAGAAAGAAAAAAAAAAAAAAAAAACATTTCTCTTTTAAATGACAATAAATTATATTTTGATCTTGTATTTTACCTCTTGTGTTAATATATTTAAAAGTTATAATTATATCAATTTATTCAACTTGTGTCAATTACCAATTGACAACATATGTTATGAGATCGAACATAAATTAGGGGCAAAATAATTTTTCAAAAGGAAATTAATCGTTTTAAATTGTACATGAACCTCTCAATCAATCGGAAGAGAGTAACTAAATTATTTTACCAATTGATTTCAATTCAATTTCAAAACTGATAATTGGACAAAAAGTAAAATATTTATAGTAAAATTGATGCAGTTAATACTGATTAAACTGACACAATAAATAAACTATGTGTGTAATTTGTGATTTAAATGAAGTTTGCTGGTTGAGAAGTACCTTGGTTACGGAAAATTTGGGAACGAGGAGGAAAGTCATTGAATTCATTAAACTGAACATTCAATGAGATGGGGCTAAACCCACTTTGTTGAAAAGTTGTATTCTGAGGTCTAATTGTGGACCCTGCTGTTGCAAAATTGGCTCCATGGGTTAAGTTTGACCCCACTGCATCTAGGTATGCACTCAAATATGGTAGTCCCAAGCTTCCAGCTGAAACCCACTCAACACAAAACAGGTGATGTTAATCACTTCTCAATACGTTTACGATCACATAATCAATCATATAAAGTATAAAAAATAGAGTAATTTGATTAAAATTATATTTTTTTTAATGAGAAATCTTATATGTGATGTGTGTAATCTAAATTGTTTCATGTAATTGATTATGTATCTGTAATATTATTGTTGATATCTGGCCATGCCCAAAATGGATGGATCGACCAGTACTCAGCCCATCAGGCTTTTATCGCATTCCAACATTGAGAATGGATCTGCTTTAAAATATATGGGTTGGACCTAAGCCGGAGTGTAAGACTCCTCACCAGTCCAAAAACTTGACCTGATGGGCTACTTTAACCTTGGCACAAAACTTAACATATAAAGGTCTAAATTTTGTATTATAATTCATATTATTTTCTTAATGAAGTTTTCCAAATTAGAGCCAAATTAAGCTCAAACAGGTCAGGCCATTCCGTAAGTCAATATTTTTTGGGATTGGCTTCTTTTTAGTACGTGATTGGATTGGATGTTGTTGTTGGACCTGTGAGGCCCCACCATGAGTCTCGTTTCAATAATTCGAACTGTTCAATATGTAGAACTCGTCGAGTACTATATGCTTGTAAAAAATTACGTTGATCGGATATCGATAACTATTTCATCAGATTAGATTTCTATCAACAGTTTATTTTTTCACCGTCCTTTTTTTTATTATATAAAACTAATTTGATCACGTAACTATCGATATTCGATTAACGTGAATTTTTATAGACATATAATACTCGACGAGTTCAACACATTGAATGATTCATATTATTAAAACGAAACTCATGATGGACCTCTACAAGTCCAACAGTACTCTCCAATCTGTGATTGGACTGGAGGAAAGCCAAACCCTATTTTTAAGTATGTGTAAAGTCTAGGCTTTAGAAATCGAGAATATGGTAACCTAAGCTCGGCCTGTTGATAAGTAAAAGCTCATGGCCCATCTTGTTGTCAAGATAGGCAGGGCCGACTCGAGGGTAGGTGACCAAGTTAGTCAACTTGGGCCCAAATTTGGTTTAAAAAATAGGGCCCCCAAATATCTTTTATACTTGGTTAGTAATTGTTTTAGGGGGACTTGCCAGCCGGTCCCATAGAAGTAAATTAATACTGGCCAAGTCCTGTCTTATTTCCGTTTCCAATTTTACCCTTTAATATCACACCATATGCGTAAAACAAAGAAACTGTTCACGAGTTCTCCCCTGTGAGCCCTTCCCTATATGTTGTCTTCCTTTTGTTCCTTATATATTGTTCATTTTGTTCTCTCATACTCACATACATACACACTCACTCACTAATTCACAAAATCACATCCACACTTTCTAATTCACAATAATTTAGTAGTGATAAATTTATCACTGATAAACATACTCATATACATACACACTCACTTACTAATTCACAAAAACAAATTTACAAAATATTCAACAGTGATAAATTTATCACTAGTTCAAACAGTGTTTTCTACTTTTACCCCTACACTCAACACTATAACTCAAAAATTTTAGTGATAAATTCACAAAAACAAACTTATTTAAATAGTAATAAATTCACAAAAACAAACTTATCACTGGTTTAAACAATGACAAACTTCAGTGATAAATTCACAAAAACAAACTTATTATTGGTTTAAACAGTGATAAATTCACAAAAACAAACTTATCATTAGTTTATCACTGATTTAAACAAATTTATCACTAGTTTAAACAAATTTATCACTAGGGTCTTCCCCCAATATACAGAGAGAGAGAGAGAGAGAGAGAGAAGAACAAAGAGCATAGATCCTAGATCTAGAGGTGGAGGCGACAACGATTATGGGGTTGGAGGTAGCAGTGGTCGGCAACGACGGTGGAGGTGAAGGCGAAGACGTCGGTGGAGATAGAAGCAATGGTGAAAGTGGAAGAAGATACCGGTTGAGGTCGCCGACAATGACGACAGTGGAGGCGGTGGTGGTTGGCAATGGTGGAGATGGCAATGGTCGTTGATGAAGAAATGTGTAGAGAGAGAGAGCGCTTCTTTTTTATTTTCATTTTTCATCTTTCATCTCACAGATCTGGATATAAAATATGAAGACAAAAATGGAATAAACAAAAATGTTCAGGACCTATAGGTAAAAGAGTCTTCATTAAGGACCTGTTGAGTAATAATCCTTGAAAACAGGACTGGCCCGTAAAAATCCCATTGTTTTATTGTGATATATATATATATATATAAATTTTGATTAGAAGCTTTCTTTCAAGGGTTTTCTCTTATGAGAAATTTCATTGAGAATTTGAAATTATTGTGAAAGTTTCTACTTATTTATAAGAAAAAAAAATTCTTCCAAAAAAACTCAAAAAATCCATATAGGATTTAATCAAATTTATTGGAAAGAAACTTGAAATTTTAATATCCCTCTAAAATTTTTGATCTTCTTTTAATTAAATTATTTGAATTAAAATCATATGGAGAGAAAATTGAATATTTGGTTTTCTCTTCCAAAATTAAAATTAATAATATTTTAAGATATATTATTATATTTTTTAGTAAAAAAAATATTAGGAGAAATATTTAATATAATTTAATATTTTCATTTTTTAAATTTATAATTTGATTACTTATATTTTTATTTAAATATATTTGTGATGTCACGGTTCAATTTCGATTCAACCTGATAGTTGAACCGGTGATCCGTTCACTCAATTTTTTTTTCTGATTTACTCACTGGTCTGATTTTTAAAATATTGATTCATATGTTTTATTTTATTATTTTTAATTAAAATTTTCATTTTTTAGGTCGAAAAGACCCTAAAGTACATTATACACAAGAGGCCTGCCTTTTGGTTATAATCCCAGTCATCGTGACGTAGGCTTATTTTGGTAATTGGATTAAAAGCAAAAAATTAATTTTTTGACTTTTTTTTTGTCACATTATGTCTTTATTTTTTTTTACACATGTTAAAAAAATCAAAAAAAAATTAAAAAATGACTTTTATCCTATTTTCCAAAATAGGCCGTAATGAACATAAGATAAATTCAAATATACTCATTGAATTTCACTTAAAATACGAATTTACTTCCTGTAATTTTAAAAATTACATCTCACCTTTTGGAAGTTTAGAAGTTCATAACAAATAACTCATATTATTAATAAATCATTAAATCAGTTAACAGTTTTTAATGATATCATAAATAGGTTTCAATTAATAATTCAGGTAATTTTATATTTGTATAGAAGAATAGTTAAGATTTTTCTTTTTTATAGTTATTTTCGTTAAATAAAAAATTATGATAATGAGATATTTATAATTTTCTAAACTATAAGAAGCAATTTGTATTTTAAGCAAATTTCAGAGACTTTATTTGTAATTTATACAATTCTTAATGTTTAAGAATTCTTAAAAAATATGCTATAAATTTATATCAAGTATGAACTACATTGCATTAATTATAAATTTACCATACATTTAAATTTTACACCAACTTTGTAAATGTTTTTTTTCCACTCCATAATATTTTTAATTTTATTATGAACCAAAATTATATATATATATATATATATATGGAGAAGTTATTATTACTCTTTTCATCTTAGACACTTATCATGTTGTTTTAAAAAACCAATGCAAAAGTACTAAGTTTTATTATTTTAATTCATAAAAATTAAATTGGATCATCACATGGACTTATCTTAATACCACTAAATAATTTTGTATAATCTTATTTTTGTTTAATTTTTGTGCACCTTTCATTTTCAAGTGAAATAAGTGCACTTTTTGTATTTTTGGACTAAAAAATTGAGGAAGAAAATATAGATGTTTGGGTTAATTTTTTGACTTTTTATGAAAAAATGTGTAATAAAAAATTGTAAAAATTGGTTTGTAGGAGAAAATTAGGATTGAGAGTTGTGCAGCTGTAATTGTTGACTTTTGGTGAATAGTATTAACTTTTTAACTTTTTGAGTAATTTTTTGACTTTTTAACTTTCCTAGACATGCCAAACTTGACCTAACTTATACTTTGCAATTTTTACAAGTGCAGAGGACAGAATCGAACAAATGAATTAAAAAATTATGTTATAATATGATTTATATTGAATTTTTTTTTTTTTTTAATCCTTATCTCTTTGCACCATCTATTTAGTTCAAGTCCTTTTAATTTTACCTGGTTTGAGTTTTTTGAATTAAGTTTTTTAAAAATTGAATTTTTTGATTTTCGTATTTTTTTATTTTTAGTGAATATTTTTAAAATTTTAAACATTTTTTTTTACTTTTTTAGATGCACCTTACTTAAATGTATCTAAAAAGTAAAAAATTTATGAAAAAATATTTTTAAAAATTAATAAATACATAAAAATACAAAAAATATATTGAATTCTCGTATTTTTTTTTATATTTTTAGTATTTAGTGAATTTTTAAAAGATTTTTTTCAATTTTTTTTTACTTTTTAGGTATATTTATGTTAGGTATGTCTAAAAATTAAAAAAATTGCTCAAAATATTAAAAAAATTTAGTAAAAACAAAAAAATAAAAAAAATAAAAAAATAAAACTTTCTGAAAAGTATTTTTGAAAAATGATAACCAAGCATATCAAAACTGTAACATTTGGGTCAGTCTGATTGACCCACTTTTCATGTGCTAAAGTAAATAATTTTTAGACAGGGAAGCAAAAACTGTTAAGAATGGCACAAATATACCTATAAAATCAATTACAAGACGGCCATCGCAGTACCGTCCGGCGGGCGCTTGGAAATATGTCTCTCCGTTCGGCGGAGGTGCCTGTCCAAATGCCGCCGACAAGCCGCCTGTGTCGGAATTTGAGTCGCCAAAATTAAATACTGCCGGAAACTCACAATGGGTGGTGGTAGTTTTGCCAAACACTGAATTGGGGACTAAAATTGATGAAACCAAGACAACTAGAGGGACTATGAGAAGCCTCAGGAAATGAGACTCCATGAGAGAGCTCTTGAATTTAAAAGAGAGAGAAATCTCAAAGGAAGAGAAGAGAGGCAAGGAGTGAGGACAATCAGTAACAATCAAGACAGTTCCATGATATTGTATTATGTTTGCTTTAGGCATCTTTGTTTATAACGAGAAAGAGAAGAATAAATTTACCAAAATACCTTGTCCATGAGAGAAACTTTGCATGGTTAAGCACAAGGTTTTGTGGAAGAGTTACAGGGGTATTTTGGTCTATTCAAGACTCATGTGACATGTTTAAGGGAACTTCTATTTGCACCAAAAAGTAACACTACTACAAAATTATAAATAGATCACGGATTTTAAGTGTAGTATTTATTATTTAACAAAAATATTTGAGAGCTCTAAAGGAGCTCTAATGAATGAGATTCATCCATTTATGTGATGTTTTAGCCTTTTTTTCTTTAATACCAAATGTATAGAGCTCCATTTAGAACTCTATATCTAGAGCTCTCAATCACATTCCATTATTTAATTACGAATTTTTTATTTTGTCAAAGTGTGATTTTTGAAAGTGTGATTATTGAGGGTCATTTCAATCACACTTTTTGACTGTCATTAAAAGATAATTTTATCACATATTTTGATAGTGACAATAAATATTTAGATCACGGATTTTAAGTGTGATTAATAACCAATAAAATCTGAGATTGAATTAAATAATTTATGATTAATAATGAGATAAGATCACAGTTATATGCATTTTTTATCACGGTTAGTACGTATGATAAAAGAAGGATTCGACCACAAAACGTGACTATCAATCATAGCATATAAATTTTGATTAAAATCTGAACATAACTAATATCTAAAATATAATCAATATTATTTGTACAAAAATTTTCTTTGAATCACAAAATTGACCACATTTGAATAGCTAATAACCTCATATATTTCATAAATAAAAGTCAAATGTTAAAAAAATATATACAATAAAAGTTAAGGAATAAAGTTTTTTTTACTGCGATTACACAACAAAAATCTCATTAAAAATTTTTTTTAAAAAAAATAAATAAAAAAAAAAAACTTAAGGAGAACTAAGTTTCTTGAATGTTCTGTCTTTTTTTACCATATTTTTCATCTCTCCAAACAATTTTAGACCTGAATAATAAAAACACAAATTAGTTTAGAGGCTGGTAGAAGTATAAGAATAAACTTACTCATTTGTTCAAAATTAAAGAAAGCAAAGATTGGAATGAAAAAAAAAAAAAACTAAAAAGTTAATAGGATTGATCAGAGTTTGAATTAATCAACTAGACTTTAAATTAAATGCAGGGGTAATATCATCACAGATCCATCAACTGGATAGATAAGTACCTGATTTAGGACTTGAATGATTGCAGCAGCATTCTCAGGCTGGTGTTGAAGTAGAAAACCCTACAAAGACAATCAGAAGTAAATATTAATAAAAGTAAAACCACAATTCCCCCTGTGTGCCCATATAACATCACTCAAGTAAAATTTGATTGCTGCAAAAATGTTAAATTTGCCTCATGCTCCCAACAGGTCATAAACATTTTATAAGCATCCAGTACTAGCTACTAGCTAGTCATCTAAGCATATCGTTCATACTACAGTTATGCAACCATACAACACAAGTGGAAAACCCCGACTCTTTTGGTCAAGTAATTGAAAATGAGTGAATAGTGGTAACTAGTTAAAAGGTTTACTGTAACCATCACTCCATCTATTGTATTTAGGTTAGGCATCCTAATTTAATGATATTTTTTTTATTACTATTAAGTCCCTATTTAAAACGATTAAAAAGTACTTTACTTTGAAAAAAATATATATAAAATTATTTTGGGCACCCCATTTATTATCAGTCTCAATATTCTCTTTCTCTCTTCTCTTCTTACTTTTATCACTTTGCATCTTCATACCCAACATTATTTGCTTTAATCCATCATTCTTACATTCTATTTCATATTAAAATCAACAATGGATGATAAAGAAAATGTTTCCAAGCAATTTTCTATAGATAAAGTAAGTTCTTAATTTTTGTTCATCGCTTTTCGTAGGTTAATTTTTCGAATTGATTCGGCACTAAATATCCGAACAAACTTCACATGTTTTGAATTAAATATCCGAACAAATATATTTTGTTTTGGCACTGAGTATCCATATGAAACAACTTGAACCGATTTTTTTTGTGTTCAGTACTGAGTATCCGAAAAAAATTCCATATGTTTAGAATTAAGTATTCAGACAAATATATTTTGTTCAATATTAAGTATCCATATGAAATAATTGGAACTCAGAATGGACGAATTGTGTAAAGGAAAAGAAACCCTCTTCGTCTCGAATGAATTCAGAATTTTTGTTCGTTGCATGGAATTCCAAAGATCCCAAATGTGATTTTTGTTCCTCTGTTTATTGGTAAGGGTGTGTACAAAGTAAATTTGTATAGGATTTTAAAATTTTTAGGGTTAGCATAGGTATTATTTGAGGTCATGGGTCGAACTGATTCAAGCATTCCACGGGTTGGCTGTTATGCGTCTTCCTGATCACACCTGCAACAAGTCCAATAGGAAGGTTCTAAAATGGGGATCGTTCTTTCCTACAGACCCTCTGATGATCAAATTAGATGAAGAAGATGGCGAGGGTAAAAACTTGGAGAAATTTTAGTGTCGAGCCATGGAGAGAGAGAGAGAGAGAGTTACTTTTTACTAAGCGTTCATTAGAGGCTTCATTCCATCTCTTGTTAATCATTTCCTTGTCCATCTATGTTGTCCCATTGGCCGAAAGTCGGTCACCTACTTGCCGTCAGCCATGGCCATTTCCCCATGCTTCAAAGTAAAAGGTCTTATTGCATTTAATGCTTTGGCAATCTCATTTAATGCTTAGCACGTGGGTTTAATAATTTTGCAAAACAAAAATGCTAGAGGCCCCAAAAATTCAACCAAAAGTTTTACCAAATGTCTCACATGGGTGTGGGACCATTGTGGGTCCCACACCCATGTGAGACATTTGGTAAAACTTTTGGTAGAATATTTGGGGTCTCTAGCATTACTCTTTTGCAAAATCTTTATTTGCCACGTGGTTGGACTCCTGCTTGACACGTGTCTAGCTGGTGCCTAGGCTTGACTCTTGTGGATTCTCTATCAAGCTTGGTGTTGGACCCATTTTGTTGAGCTCTATGATGATAACTAATCAAATAATTATTTGGAAAACCCATAACAACCATGGATTGGACCCTTCTGGGGCATGCCCATCACTCATCATGTTCGTATGATTTTAGAGTAAAAATAATTTTAAATTTTTTCCAAAAAAAATTGATTTTGAAAATGAAACATAATTATAAAAAAAAAAAGATCGATCAACTTCTGAACGAAAGCTCCAGAAGAGTGTAACTAGTTCACATGTAATGTCTTCATAACATTGTTTTTGTTACACGATTTCATTGAAATCTTGTTCAAATTTATGACTTTATATAAATTCGTGTTTCTATTTAATTAGCAATGTTAGGAACATTATGGTTACGTTTTTTAATAAAAAAAATTCAAAACTCTTTTTAGTACTCATAATCAAACACACAACTCAAAATTCAATTCAAAACTTTTTTAAAACTCATAACTAAAATCTTTTCAGAACTCTATTTTAAAAATAAAAAATTCAAAAAAATATTTTTTATGTTTTTTAAAAATTATTTTTAGAATCATGATTTGAGTGTGGAATTGTATTTTGAGTTATGAGTTTTGAGTTAAGTTTGAAAAAGAGAAAATTTGTTTGGTTAATAATTTTGAAAAAAAATTTGAGTTGTATCTTTTTAATATGCACTATATTTCATTAAATTGTGGGCCATATTTTTTTAAATATTTGACTTGTATTTTTTAAATATTTATTTTTTATTTTAAATATATTTTTATATTTAACATTTTATTTTATTTTATAAATATTTTTAATATTTTAAATATTTTTTAAATATTTTTAAATTTTTACTTTTTTTAATATTTAATTTAAAAAAAATATTTTTAAAAAAAATTGGATCGCCATGTATATCTAAATTATAACAAATTATTTGGTCAATACTTAAAAAAATAACAAAAATTATTTTTTTAAAAAAATAAAAAATAATTTTAAAGAACAAAATAAAAAATATTTTTAAAAATCTTTTTAATAGAATTTTGAAAAAGAGTTTTGACAAAAGTTTGGTTATGAGTTTTGAAAAGAGTTTTTGAATTGAGTTTTGAGTTATATATGTGTTTGGTTATGAGTTTTAAAAATAGTTTTTGAATTAAGTTTTCAGTTATGTGTTTGGTTATGATTTGAGTGTGGAGTTGTATTTTGAGTTTAAAATATTTAAAAAATAAAATAAAAATATTTAAAATAAAAAATAAAAATATTTAAAATAAGAATTATATATTTAAAATAAAAAATAAAATTTTCTTAAAATTTAAAAAAACAAATCCAAAAAATTTCAAAATACAATTCAAAATTCAAAAACTCAAAACTCAAAATACAATTCAAAACTCTTTTCAAAATTGAAAAACTCAAAATTCTTTTCAAA
This sequence comes from Camellia japonica, assembly GCA_030407325.1. NCBI lineage: Eukaryota > Viridiplantae > Streptophyta > Magnoliopsida > Ericales > Theaceae > Camellia > Camellia japonica. The sequence goes on from JAPPVO010000017.1 coordinate 157,761,165, forward strand.
ATTCATAACTAAACAAATTTTCTCTTTTCAAAACTCAATTCATAATTTCACTATAGCGATCCCGGTCTTTCCCCATTTGGTTGTTGTATTCCGGACTTAGGTTCCGTGGAGTTGATGTTGTTTATATCTTGTTTCCATCCTTCAATACTTTGTATTTGAGTTATAAGATGTTTTGGGCAGGTTGTTACAAGTTGGTAGTGAGTTTGAACCAAGTGTTGCTACCCAGAATTTTGGTCCTTCGCTCGAGCGAGACTTTTGTCGCTCGAGCGAGCTCCGTGTTTTAGATCCTTCGCTCGAGCGAGAGTTGAGTTTTGTGTCTTGTGGCTCGAGCGAGAAGTCCATCGCTCGAGCTTGCTTCTGCGTCCTGTACTGGACCTGAAGGGTGCAGTTCTTCGCTCGAGCGAGAAGTCCTTCGCTCGAGCTTGCTTCTGCGTCCTGTACTGGACCTGAAGGGTGCAGTTCTTCGCTCGAGCGAGTTTTCCTTCGTCGAGCGAGCGAGGTGTATGTTTTAAGATTCTTCGCTCAAGCGAGCATTATGTCGCTCAAGCGTGCTTCTGGTTGCAGACCTGAAGCTTTGCATTGTTGGCTCGAGCGAGACTTTCTTCGCTCGAGCGAGTCTGTTTTTGTGTCTGGTCGCTCGAGCGACCAATCCTTCGCTCAAGCGAGCCTGTGTTATATCAGTAGGCAGCAGCGGGAAACACTTCACTTTTTTCATCTCTTTTATTTTGCAAACCCTAGATCCGAGCTCTCTCTCTCTCTACACACCTTCTCTCTAGGGTTTCATCTCCTATTAGTGAGTTCCTACCCTAAGTCCTTTGTAAGAAAGATAGAAGGTGGCTTGGACTTCGTTTTAATCTGAAAAATCTTTGATTTGGAGCACTTTGGATTTTAGTCATCTACTCCTTTGAGCTTCTATTTTCGAGGTAGGGATACCCTACTCCATCTTATGAGCTTTGCCTTTGATTTTGGTCATTTTGATTAGTTGGTGATGTTTGGTAATTTTGGGAAAAGTTAGGGTTTAATTTGTAATTTAAAAAAAGGGGGTTTTTCATATATTAAACTCCATGTGTTTGTAAGATTTGAAAAATGGCATTATTAGTGTCAAATTGAGGAAATTGAACCTTAGGGTTGATTTTTGATAAATGGTGGAAATGCCCTAATTATGGAAATAAATTGATTAGTATAATTAATTTGGGAAAATATGAAATTGAGTTGACATCCATGAAATTGGGAAATTATGGGATTGAATGGTGTAGTTGGATTAATTTATCACTCACCGATGAAATTGTTGATATTGTATTAGCTTAATACATTTATTTTCTGTTTAGAAATAACTGCTTGGGGCTATCGGTGGAGGATAGTCTTGATTGTTGTAGACACTGTATGTTGATTAGGGAAAATTGAAACTAATCACAATAAATATGTCATTGAATATAACGGTTGAATTAATACAGCAAATACGTGTATTGATTGATTATTGTGTATGACAAGTGTTAAATACATTGTATATGCATATGGTTTGGGAGGAGATAGGGGATGTACTCCATGGTTTGAGGGAAGATAGGGGATGGACTCTCAAACCTGTTTGGGAGGAGATAGGGGATGGACTCCATGGATACAGCAATTATGTGTATCACTTGAAATGTTAATACAGCAAATGTGTGTATTAAATTGAGATATTGGAAGTGCTTGTAATATGAGTTGTAGACTCATTTGAATTGTGAATAAAGGAAATGTTTAATAAGAAATGTATTCCTATTAATTGTTTTGCCAGGTTCTGAGCCATGTTTATAAAATGATTTGAATAAGTAAAGGAAAGTGGAACGTAACATGGACATAAATGTCATGGAACTGTGCTGTGATATAACTGGTTTATAAATGTTAACCATCTATCAAATGCTATTGTTTTAGTCATTGTTTATATTTGGTTTAGTATATCTCTACTGGGCTTTGGCTCACCCTATATGGGACATCATTTTCCGGTACAGATAGTATGCCACCTCCAAGGACGTAGCTTTGAAGGTTTTGGGAGTTGAAGACTCTTTTTGTTGTTTTGTTATCTTTTGTTGTATTACATGTAAATTCAGGCCAAGGGCTTAATATGATGTGGGTTAGTACTCTCTTTTGTGTAACCAAGTGTTGACTTGGAAAGTTGTAAGCCGTTGGGCATTTACTTTTGTTGTCAACATGTAATATTTTTTGTAAGAATACTCTGATGAATGGAAGAATGTTTTGTTCTCTTATATTAAAGCATGTCTAAATTGTTAAGTTTTATGCATTATTTTGAGGGCGTTACAACTTGGTATCAGAGCGTACCGGGTTCGAATACTTTGGGTACGCGGGAAGTGGTTAGTACCACAATGGGTTCGTCTCGTTTGTTAGAGACTTATGTATGACATTATGTGTTTATTTGATAATATGTTTATGTGACTATTTGGGTATGGGATTTAGTTTCTCGGATGTTGATTGGATCCTTGGGTTTCTACGAGTCTTGTTGGAAAAGCACTTGATCAATACTGTTTCTAACCGAACTCTAGTAATGTCTCGGGACTATCATTATCTAGAAATGAAATTCGTAAGTGCTTATGTGATTATGTGCTTACGTGGAATGAATTACTATTGTCCAACGTATTAGGACGTGAGTGTTATAGCTTCGGCACATTTGTGAATGTGCTAATGTTCTTCGTCACCTTTATTAGGATGTCAGGACGATGACGTGGTGGTAGGCGAGGTAGGCCCAGGAGGCTAGAGATGCCCATACCGGATGACGTTCCGGCGCAGCAGGAGGGTGTTGGCCAGGCCAATGTGGCCGAGCCAGTAAGTCAGCAAGCCATGGGCGCCTTAGCCCGCGAGATGGCAGGAGCTTTGAGAGCATCCATGGACATTCTCAGAGCTAAGAATCAAGTCCAGGCCCAGGTTGTTGATGCAGGCCCTTCCTTTCTGAAGAGTGAGTTTTTCCGGTCTAATCCGGATGAGTTTTTGGGGGATCCGAAAGAGCCACTTAAGGCTGATGAGTTGTTGGAGCAGATGACTAAGACGTTTGAGATACTTGGCATCGAAGACGGGGCTTTGAAGGTGACCTTGGCGTCTTTCCAGTTAAAGGGAGATGCGGATCAGTGATGGAAGTTCATGAGGGGCCATATTGGTGGCACTTAGGAGGCCTTTGTAGATGCTTTCCAAGAGAAATTTCTGTCTCCCGCAGTCAGGGAGAAGTTGAGAGATCAGTTCTGCCAGCTAAAGCAGCTGAGTTCATCAGTGACCGAGTTTGAGGCCGCATTTACTAGTTTATCCAGGTTTGCACCAAAGCTTGTGGCGTCTGAGGAACGCCGTTGCCTGGAGTTTGAGAGGAAATTGAGGCACGGGCTCAAGATAAGAGTTGGAGGGTCTATGACCCGAGAGTATGGGCGTCTTGTGGATGCTGTAGCCCATATGGAGATTATGATGCATGAGGAGGAGGAGAGAGTGAGGGGCTCCAAGAGGAGTTAGGATGGCCAGGGTGATGGCAGGAGACAGAGGGGTTCTAACCCTCAGCAGTCTCAGGGTGGTTTTGCTAGATCTACCTTTCCAGTACCGAGTGCATGTTCTAGAAGAAGCAGTCAGGGAGACGTGACTTGTTTCAAATGTGGTCAGCTGGGCCACAAGTCTCCAGCTTGCCCACAGATGGGAGGAGGTCAGAGAGCTGCTTCATCTTCGGCTCGACCTTAGAGCCAGAGTCAGGGCCGAGGTCAGCCACTGTCTTGTTATCAGTGTGGTCAGGCGGGGCACCTGAAGAGGTTCTGTCCGCAGTTGAGTGCCACATCGGGTGCGTCTGGTTCGAGGCAGACGCAGAGTTTTCAGCCAGCACAGTTAGTTCAGGTCTCGCGGGCCAATCAGGGAGCTTCGTCATCCCAGTCTGTGCAGCAGTCTTTTGCTCCTAGGGGTGAGCAGGTTGATCAGAGACCTTCTGGGCGCGTGTATGCTGTTACCGCGCAGGATCTTGTACCTGCTCTATCTGTTGTGAGAGGTACCTTTTTGTTTTGCAACTCGGTTGCCAATGTGTTGATTGATACAGGTGCATCCCATTCCTTTATATCTGCTGCATTTGCATTTGTTTTGGGGCTGGAGTTGGCACAGTTAGCATCTCCTATTTGTGTTGTATCACCTGTTAGGGGTGAATTGATTTTGAAACAGGGGTGTCGGGGCTGTGATATAGAGGTCGCCGACCACCGGCTTCCATTTCCTTTTGTGGTTATGCCTATGTCGGGTTTTGATGTTATCTTCGGTATGGACTGGCTATCGTCATACCGGGTTGTTATTGATTGTTACCGCCAGAAGGTCATAGTATGTACCTTGAACGGGGACTGTTTCCATTTCTTGGGGGATCGGGTTAGTAGTGTTTTGCCACCGGTATATGATTCGCGAGGGCGGAGTGAGCTTAGTGGTCTTCTTGCTGGCTTTATGAGTAGTGAGTGTGACGAGACCCAGATTGTATTGCCGAGAGTGGTTAGTGAGTATTCAGATGTCTTTCCCGAGGATCTTGTTAGCTTACCACCTCATCGAGAGATTGAGTTCTCTATTGATCTAGTGCCCGGCACGGCGCCGATTTCTATGGCACTTTATCGTTTTGCCCCAGCCGAATTGATTGAGTTGAAGATTCAGCTCCAGGAGTTGCTGGATAAGGGCTTTATTCGCCCTAGTGTTTCACCGTGCGGAGCACCGGCCCTCTTTGCTAAAAAGAAAGATAGTGCCTTAAGACTTTGCATCGATTACCGGAAGTTGAATCGGGCTATGGTTAAAAACAAGTACCCTATGCCCCGCATTGATGATTTGTTTGACCAGTTGAATGGTTCCCGTTGTTTCTCTAAGATAGACTTGAGATCGGGTTACCACCAGTTGAGGGTTAGGGAGAAGGATATTCCTAAGACGGCATTCCGTACGCGGTATGGCCACTATGAGTTCCTGGTGATGCCTTTTGGGCTCACCAATGCACCGGCAGTGTTTATGGACTTGATGAACTGGATATTCCGGGAATTCTTGGATCGTTTTGTAGTCGTTTTCGTGGACGACATTCTGATTTATTCACCTTCTGAGGAAGAGCACGAGAAACACTTGAGAGTGGTGCTGGAGTTGCTTAGAGCCCATAGGCTGTATGCCAAGTTTGGGAAGTGTGAGATCTGGCTAGGGGAGGTCAAGTTCTTAGGCCATGTAGTCTCCGGGGAAGGGGTGTCTGTTGATACATCCAAGATAGAGGCAGTGCAGGATTGGGCACAGCCTAAGAGTGTTTTTGAGATCCGCAGTTTTCTGGGATTAGCTGGGTATTACCGCCGATTTGTGAAGGATTTCTCCAGGCTAGCTTCACTGTTGACTAGATTGACACGAAAAGGGGTCCAATTTGTATGGAGTGAGACTTACGAAAAGTCGTTCCAAGAGTTGAAAATTAGATTGACCACCGCTCCGGTCTTGATTATTCCGGAGAGAGGTTTGGGTTATGCCGTTTATTGTGATGTCTCACGAGAGGGTTTGGGTTGTGTGTTGATGCAAGAGGAGAAAGTGGTTGCCTATGGCTCACGTCAATTGAAAATACATGAGAAGAATTACCCTACACATGACCTAGAGTTAGCAGCTGTGATTTTTGCCTTGAAGATTTGGAGGCACTACCTTTATGGTGAGAGGTTCGAGGTGTTTTCGGACCATAAGAGTCTGAAATATTTGTTTACACAGAAAGACTTGAACTTGAGGCAGAGGAAGTGGATGGAGTTTTTGAGGATTACGACTTCGAGTTACATTATCATCCGGGAAAGGCCAACGTTGTGGCCGATGCCCTTAGCAGGAAATCTGTTAGTGATGTAGCTAGTATAGCCATCCGGGAATGGGAGATGTTGGGTGCACTTGGTGAGTTTGATTTGCTTCTGGGCGAATCCGTTGAGGCTGCGGCCTTGTTTTCTGTTGTTGTGCAGCCTACACTTATGACTTGAGTGTTAGAGGCACAGAGAGGTAACCTTGAGGTAGAATCCCTCCGAGAGAAGATCTCCAGTGGGAAGGTTGAGAAGGGCTTGTCTATGTATCCCGACCTAAGTGTGAGATACCGAGACCGATTGTTTGTGCTGGAGTCTTACCGAGAAGAGGTACTCCGAGAGTTTCACCATTCACGCCTTGCGGTGCATCCGGGAGGCACTAAGATGTATCGTGATTTAGGTCGCCAGTTTTGGTAGAGGGGCATGAAGAGAGATGTGACAGTTTTTGTGTCTAAGTGCTTTACTTGTCAGCAAGTGAAGGCCGAGCATCAAAGGCCAGCAGGTTTGTTACAACCCTTGCTTATTGCCGAGTGGAAGTGGGAGCATGTCACTATGGACTTCGTTGTAGGTCTTCCGAGGACTCAGCGGGGTAGTGATGCTATTTGGGTGGTTATAGACCGGTTGACTAAGTTAGCGCACTTTATCCCTATGCGCGTGAGAGATTCGGTAGATCATCTTGCCGACTTATATATTCGGGACATAGTGAGGTTGCACGGGGTCCCAGTGACGATCGTCTCAGATAGAGATCCACGTTTTACAGCTAAGTTGTGGCAGAGTTTGCAGAGTGCCTTGGGTACTAGGTTGACCTTTAGCACGGCTTATCACCCTCAGACTGACGGGCAGTCCGAGCGTACTATTCAGATCCTTGAGGATATGCTTCGGGGTTGTGTTCTTGACTTTAGTGGGTCGTGGGAGAGACACTTGCCCTTGGTGGAGTTTGCTTACAACAACAGTTTTCAGTCGAGTATCGGTATGGCACCGTTTGAGGCCTTGTATGGCCGACCTTGTAGGTCTCCTGTTTGTTGGGCCGAGGTGGGTGATGCACCTTTGTTGGGCCCGGAGTTGGTGAGGGAAACGACGGAAAAAATTGAGCTTATCTGTAGGAGGCTTGTTACAGCCCAGAGTCGTCAAAAATGTTATGCCGACCGTAGGAGGAGGCCTTTGGCATTTGAGATGGGTGATCACGTGTTTATGAAGATATCACCCAAATGGGGTTTGATGAGATTTGGTAAAAGAGGGAAGTTGTCCCCTCGATTTATTGGTCCTTTTGAGATCCTTGAAAGGATTGGCGAGGTTGCCTATCGTTTAGCATTACCGCTGCAGTTGTCCGGAGTTCATGACGTGTTTCATGTTAGTATACTTCGGAAGTACGAGTCGAATCCATCGCATGTATTGGATTGGACCGACTTAGAGGTTGACGAGGATACCTCGTATGAGGAGAGTCCGGTTCGGGTCTTGGATAGGCGGGATCAAGTCTTGCAAGGCAAGACCATTCCCTTGGTAAAGGTTTTGTGGAAATATCACGGAGTGGAGGAAACCACTTGGGAACATGAGTTGGAGGTCCGAGAAAAATATCCGGATCTATTTGTGGATGTTTGAGCATATGTTGTACATTTTGTTGTATTGTTAAACTTTAAGAACATTAAGTATGTCTTAAGTTGTAAAACATTGTATATGTTTTGAGTTTATGGAAGTATTGTAGAACTTGCCTCGAAATGGAAGTTTATTATGACATAGTATATGTTGAATGTGTTGTAGAAATGAAAATATATCATGAATATTGAATATAATATGAACTTTTGAATCTTGTGTAATGGAAATAGTTGGATTTGAAAGAAATACATGTTGATAATGCATATTGTAAGAAATGCCTCTTGAATAGAGATGGAATGACCGGTAATGGGTCAAGTTGTGAAATTTTAAGTTGTAATGTTGTTGAGTAGTGATGAAAGCATACTTTTGAAAACTTGTGCCTAATTTCAGGGACGAAATTCTTTAAGGGGGGGAGGTTATAGCGATCCCGGTCTTTCCCCATTTGGTTGTTGTATTCCGGACTTAGGTTCCGTGGAGTTGATGTTGTTTATATCTTGTTTCCATCCTTCAATACTTTGTATTTGAGTTATAGGATGTTTTGGGCAGGTTGTTACAGGTTGGTAGTGAGTTTGAACCAAGTGTTGTTGCCCAGAATTTTGGTCCTTCGCTCGAGCGAGACTTTTGTCGCTCGAGCGAGCTCCGTGTTTTAGATCCTTCGCTCGAACCAGGGTTCCTTTACTCGAGCGAGAGTTGAGTTTTGTATCTTGTGGCTCGAGCGAGGAGTCCTTCGCTCGAGCTTGCTTCTGCGTCCTGTACTGGACCTGAAGGGTGCAGTTCTTTGCTCGAGCGAGTTTTCTTTCGCTCGAGCGAGCGAGGTGTATGTTTTGAGGTTCTTCGCTCGAGCGAGCATTATGACGCTCAAGCGTGCTTCTGGTTGCAGACCTGAAACTTTGCATTGTTGGCTCGAGCGAGACTTTATTCGCTCGAGCGAATCTGTTTTTGTGTCTGGTCGCTCGAGCGACCAATCCTTCGCTCGAGCGAGCCTGTGTTATATCAGTTGGCAGCAGTGGGAAACACTTCACTTTTTTCATCTCTTTTATTTTGCAAACCCTAGATCCGAGCTCTCTCTCTCTCTACACACCTTCTCTCTAGGGTTTCATCTCCTATTAGTAAGTTCCTACCCTAAGTCCTTTGTAAGAAAGATAGAGAGTGGCTTGGGCTTCGTTTTAATCTAAAAATCTTTGATTTGGAGCACTTTGGATTTTCGTCATCTACTCCTTTGAGCTTCTATTTTCGAGGTAGGGATACCCTACTCCATCTTATGAGCTTTGCCTTTGATTTTGGTCATTTTGATTAGTTGGTGATGTTTGGTAATTTTGGGAAAAGTTAGGGTTTAATTTGTAATTTAAAAAAAGGGGGTTTTTCATATATTAAACTCCATGTGTTTGTAAGATTTGAAAAATGGCATTATTAGTGTCAAATTGAGGAAATTGAACCTTAGGGTTGATTTTTGATAAAGGATGGAAATGCCCTAATTATGGAAATAAATTGATTAGTATAATTAATTTGGGAAAATATGAAATTGAGTTGACATCCATGAAATTGGGAAATTATGGGATTGAATGGTGTAGTTGGATTAATTTATCACTCACCGATGAAATTGTTGATATTGTATTAGCTTAATACATTTATTTTCTGTTTAGAAATAACTGCTTGGGGCTATCGGTGGAAGATAGTCTTGATTGTTGTAGACACTGTATGTTGATTAGGGAAAATTGAAACTAATCACATGAATATGTCATTGAATATAACGGTTGAATTAATACAGCAAATACGTGTATTGATTGATTATTGTGTATGACAAGTGTTAAATACATTGTATATGCATATGGTTTGGGAGGAGATAGGGGATGTACTCCATGGTTTGAGGGAAGATAGGGGATGGACTCTCAAACCTATTTGGGAGGAGATAGGGGATGGACTCCATGGATACAGCAATTATGTGTATCACTTGAAATGTTAATACAGCAAATGTGTGTATTAAATTGAGATATTGGAAGTGCTTGTAATATGAGTTGTAGACTCATTTGAATTGTGAATAAAGGAAATGTTTAATAAGGAATGTATTCCTATTAATTGTTTTGCCAGGTTCTGAGCCATATTTATGAAATGATTTGAATAAGTAAAGGAAAGTGGAACGTAACATGGACATAAATGTCATGGAACTGTGCTGTGATATAACTGGTTTATAAATGTTAACCATCTATCAAATGCTATTATTTTAGTCATTGTTTATATTTGGTTTAATATATCTCTACTGGACTTTGGCTCACCCTATATAGGACATTATTTTCAGGTACAGATAGTATGCGACCTCCAAGGACGTAGCTTGGAAGGTTTTGGGAGTTGAAGACTCTTTTTGTTGTTTTGTTATCTTTTGTTGTATTACATCTAAATTCAGGCCAAGGGCTTAATATGATGTGGGTTAGTACTCTCTTTTGTATAACCAAGTGTTGACTTGGAAAATTGTAAGCCGTTGGGCATTTACTTTTGTTGTCAACATGTAATATTTTTTGTAAGAATACTCTGATGAATGGAAGAATGTTTTGTTCTCTTATATTAAAGCATGTCTCAATTGTTGGGTTTTATGCATTATTTTGAGGGCGTTTCATTCACACTTAAATTACAACTCCACACTCAAATTATGATTATAAAACTAAACCAAACGAAACCGATATGTTTGGATTAGATATGTTTGGATTATGGATTTAGATGTAAATTTAAAAATGAAAAAGAAAATATAAGTAAAATGTCATTATATTTTACCAACAATTTTCCTTTCTCTTTTGAAATTTCTACACAAATTTAGGGCTGAACAAAAAAAATCAAAAAATCGCAAACTGGGCCATATAAAATTGAGACCAAACCGCATGATTTGGTTTGGTTTTCTTAATATACAGTTTGGTCCTGATTTTTATAATAGGTGAACACTTCAGAGTTTGGTCCATGATTTTATAGTGATGGATCTGATTTGAAACCAAACCAGACCGTTTAATATATACGTATATATAATTTATTATTTAACGTAAACACTCAAATAAGTTATTATTATCAAATATATATATATATAAGTTGTACCTTTTACTCTTTCAAATTTGTTCTTATATATTCTAAACAATTACCTAAAAATTCTTTAGTTGTTAACAATATTTTGAGATCATATTATGGCCCCGTTTGGGATGAGGGTTTGGACTACAATAGTCATATAGGATAAAATATGCTATTTGGCCAAATAAAACAAAATGTCATATCCAACCCATAATCATTTTATTTTTTCTCACAAAAGTTAAAAAAAATCAAAAAATCTATCTCAAACGAGACTTTTTAACCTCATGCTAAAAGAGTCAAAAAGTCAAAAAACTAACACACATCCCAAACGAACCCATAAATGACGACTATGTTTCTAAAAGCGGTGGTTCCAAATCGAACCGAATTGCAGCATAATGGTTAGGTATGGTTTGATTTCAAGATTTTCATGGCTTGGTTTGATTCTAAATTTCTTAAATGGTTTGGTTCTACTTTACTCCTAAATAGAACCAATTTGAACCACACTCACCCATACTCAAATTTATAATCTAAATACAGTCTAAAATACCAACAACAAACATAATGGGTTTCACCACTTGTAGGGATGGAACTAGGAGAAGATTACAAAACCATTGCCCCCCTCCTTCTATGAAGGATACTATTGAAAGTTTAATTTATTTTTATTTTGTTTGTGAAGGTTCGGTGTGCCTAATCTTTTTCCTCCTAAACAAACATTAATTTATACTATTTAGGCACTATTTTTATATACATAACTTGCATATCATATTATACATACATGTTTACTAGTATATGGTGAAAATTTTGACCCTTTCGATAATGAAATTATGATTCCATCTAATTGGCATAGTGTGTGAGTAATTTTCCGATCACACTGCCAACTCAGTGATCAGCTGGTGAGAACTGGCAGAATAGATGACACCTGGCTAACCTGCAACAGAAAGAGAAGATTCCGGCGGTGGTTCTTCCACTCGGGGGCACTCCGACGATCAAGTCAGTATATCTCTCAAAGATAATCAAGTGCTAAATTCACTGCTCAAAGCATAAAATTGCATACCGTAGACCCACGGGGGTGCCTCTTCTTTTATAGTTAACTCAATCCCAGTCCCACTAGAAACCTGACTTCTATGGACTCCCATTCAGTGCTTACTTTGGACTCTACAAGGGATAAGGATAGACTCCCTAAGAGTGTTATCCTTATCCATCCTGTAGTCTTCCTTCATCCTAGGACTCTTGTCCCTTATCCGTTTATCTCGGATTCCGATATCTTCGGAGGAAACCTCGGCCTAGCCAAGATCACCTCGGCACAACGACCAGGACACGTGGCACCTCGGCTGACACGTCGGCGTCACCTTGCCACGTGTTGGTACTCAGAAAATATATCCCCACAACTGCCCCCTAGGTTCTATTACCTCGGCATTCTGAGGTGATGGAACCTATATCGGTACTTCTTTCTGTACATCAGCTCAAGAACTCCTCAGCCAAGATCATTTATTTCAGGCCGACATGTCTTCTTCAGAGAACAAGAATTCTAATGAACTCTTTCACGCGCATGAGCTATCATGCATCACTATTCAACCGTTTCATTTACGCGTTTTAACCCCATTAGACCGTGCTAATGACGCGCCAAATATCCGTCGTGCGTCTGTGTGCGCCGTCTGACGTATGCGTTGTTCCAGGCGCATTAAATGCTCTGTTTTGCCGCCGTTTCAAGTTTTTGACAAAACTTGTTTTTTCCCTCTTTTCTCCTTTTCACGTTTCATTTGATTTACTTGTTTTTCCTCTCTCTAGCTCTCTTCTCTTGAATCTGCTATTGCTCCAGACTTCAAGCTCTGCAACTGCCTCTATCTCCTCCTTCCGATGAAGCTTTGCCGTTCTGTTACTCCTGTAACCGTCGTCTGTCTTCGGCGAACTTTATTCCGGCCTTACTTTGTCTGGTAAGTCACTGTCCCTTTCGTTCTCAATTCTTTTGATATTCTCCGTTACTTGTTGCCATTACTGTTTTGTTCAAACTTTCGATTTGTTGAACTATTCATCTGGATGTGTCTATTCCATGATTTTGCTCTTGCCCATGTCTTGAACACTTGCACCGCTTCACCACTTTCTTGCGTTTTTGTCACTGTTCTTGACCTTGTACCCCTTGTACATACAATATTCTTGATAGTTCATCTCTGTTCTTGATTCTAAAGCACATCCTTGCTTTTCTGTTTTCCAGATCCACGCCTTCAACCCTTGCTTCCATAGATCTAGGTTTGGGACTTGTTGTGTAGTACCCATAATTTAGGAAAAACTGAAACCAGTACTTACCTAGGTTTTTGCCGAGGTCTCATTAACCCTCTCAAAACATCTTCTTTCTAAAATCCAACCCCGACCATTCAGGCCGATATCATGGGTATGTGGAGACATAGGGTAGACACCCCGACCAAACTTGAGTACTTTAGGCAAGAGTTCTTCATTCCAGCCGATGTCCATCTAAGGTTGGCTGGAGATGACGACTCCATCATGCCTACAGATGATTCGATGCCCTTTCCCATTGTAGTTTTCACTGAGTGTGGACTCTGGCTTCTACTCAACATCCTCTTTCGCGAGATTCTTCACTATTACAAGTTGAACCCCATGCAACTGGCCATAATTCTTATCGAGTGATCAATGGCATCATAGCCCTAGCTAGGCAGGAAAACGCTAGGATCACCTTAGCCGACATCCAGTATTGCTATACTATGTGTGGCCTTAACTTGAAAGAAAAAGGCTACATCTATTACCTTAAGCCGAGGTCTACTGAGTTCAAAATTGTAGCCGACCTCCCAAACTCCAACAAGGGAGCTGGGGATGACTATTTCATCGCGTCGGGGAACTGGGAGTTTGGCCCAGACGAGGACCTCCATCTCTTCCCTCTTCAACGTTCAGTCTTTGTAGAGGGCAATGGTAAGAGCCCTGTATTTAGTTTTACCTGTTTTCTTTCAAAGTCTCAAATACTTTTATCTGTTTCTGACGCCTATTCTTCTTGCAGCTGTTCGTAAGCCACCAAAGGGCTTCCGCCAGTCTTTCTGTCCTAGTAAAGACTTGAAGAAGCTTCTGCACTTGCCTGTTCATAAAAGGAAATCACCTCTTCTGCTCAATTTTATTCCAACATACAAGTCAACTTTGCCCGACGTTCCCAAAAGGAAGAAGAAAAGCCTTTCTCCACCTTCTGCCACCACTCCACAAACCGCATCAACATCTCGGACGGATCAAGGGTCAACATCCGATCCAGCAGAATAGCCGTCTACTTCGGCTCAATATCTAATCCCACTATCTCAACGCAAACGTCGCCGACGTCTTGTTCTTGCAGCCGAGATGGGTCGCGCAAAACCTGTGGCCAAAGATATCTTAGCCAGTATCCCAACCGACGTTGATGCTCTACTAACCCAAACGCAGCTTCCACCTAAGCCAAAAAGAGTCAAGAAGGCTCAACCAAAGGCCAAAGTGCCTCAGGCTGAAACTGAAGACACTTTGCCAATTTCCCAGCTGGCTCCAAGCGAAAAAACTGCCTCTGTCCCTACGAAGAGGTCCGCTGAAGCCCTTCCCTCCGAATCCACCAAGTCGAAAAGGCCGAGGTCATCTGCAACGACCTCGGGGTCAAAGAAGCCCGATGCCCCCTGGGCCCTGAAATAACTTTGGAAGATAAGCCTGTAATGGCTAGTGACAGCGCCGATGATATCAATGTCGGCGTTGCACTGAGCACTGCATTGCTTCTCCCAGGCGACTTGGAGCGAAACGTCGGGTTTAGTGAATATGAAAACTACGCTTTGATGCTGCAACACTCTGTTCAAGTAAGTGTCTTTGTCTGGTACTTCTTCTTTCTTTCTCTTTACTTCGCATTTAGAATATTTTTCTAATACTTCTATTTTCTTCCAGGCCATCCAGCATGCCCACTCTTTCTCCTTGCAATCTTTTCAGAACCGTGAAAAGTTAGCCGAGAAAAAGAGGGAAGTCACCACGCTTCAGAAAACAATTAAGAGCCTGCAGTCAAAGATGAAAACGTTGGAGGACCAGGCCGAGGTCGCCATGAAGGAGAGGGATAATGCCGAGGAAAAAGCCGGTGCTGCCGAGGCAATAAATAAGGTTCTTTAGGCCCAGCTAAAAGAGGCCGAAGATAAGGTGGCCCAGGCCGAGAAGGAGCTTGAAGATGCCTTGGCCACTAAAGCGGCCGAAATAAAAGATGCCGATGAAAAGGCTTATAATCAGGGTATGGCCGATGTGACAGAGGCTTATGAAAAGCAAGTCAGACCAGCATGCAACAAGGGTTTCTCCCTTGCTTGGATGACTTTGCTAAAAAGACTTGATGTCCCTGAAGACTCCTCCTTGAGGAACGTTGATGCCATTCCCCTGCCATTTCCTCCAACTCCACCTCCTAGCGAATCTGATGCCGAGGATGAGGCTGAGGAGGAAGCTTTAGTAAGAAAACAAAAAGAGGCCATAGTGACCAAATCTTCTCCACAAAATGAGCAAGTCGTAGACTTGACTCAAGATGAGGATGCTGAGGAGGTTCCTGACAAGGCTATTACTGAGAAGACGTCGGCCGTTGCTCCTCTTGCCGACAAGAGTGTGGATGAAACTCTGGCAGAAATCGATGCCGAGCTTGCGGCGGAAAAGGTGGCCGAGGTGGCTTCTCAACAACCTTCCGAGGTCTTATCCCAAGTTACTGCTGATGTTGAGGACCCTTAATTTTCATGTTTTTCTTCTTTTGTCTCTTGTACTTTTTGTTTTTCAGACAATGTAAACTCTGCAAATGGCCGACGTGCCTCTTTGTTTTTTGAATGTCTAATTCAACTTTCCTTCTCTTGAATGCTTGTACCTTTGTCTTCTCTTAACTGTTTCTGCATGATTCTATACTTAGAATATTTTGCAAGTCTCTTAATATACTCTTCCTTCTTTGTGCAATCATCTCGGGGTGACATACCCGGGTATAAAAGCTGATGATTTACCTCGGCTTGTTTTCAACTTGTAAATTGTAACAAATTTCAACAAGTGAAGATAAAGATTTATCTCGGTTTAACTTCAACTTGTAAATTGCTACAAATTTCAACAAGTGAAGATAAACAATTATCTCGGCTTAACTTCAACTTGTAAATTGCTACAAATTTCAACAAGTGTTAAGTTTAACTTCAACTTGTAAATTGCTACAAATTTCAACAAGTGTTAAACAATAATTTCGGTTTAACTTCAACTTGTAAATTGCTACAAATTTCAACAAGTGAAGGTAAACAATTATCTCGGCTTAACTTCAACTTGTAAATTGCTACAAATTTCAACAAGCGTTAAGTATTACTTCAGTTTAACTTCAACTTGTAAATTGCTACAAATTTCAACAAGTGTTAAACAATAATTTCGATTTAACTTCAACTTGTAAATTGCTACAAATTTCAACAAGTGAAGATAAACAATAATCTCGGCTTAACTTCAACTTGTAAATTGCTACAAATTTCAACAAGCGTTAAGCATTACTTCAGTTTAACTTCAACTTGTAAATTGCTACAAATTTCAACAAGTGTTAAACAATAATTTCGGTTTAACTTCAACTTGTAAATTGCTACAAATTTCAACAAGTGAAGATAAACAATAATCTTGGCTTAACTTTAACTTGTAAATTGCTACAAATTTCAACAAACGTTAAGTGTTTTTGTCTTCTCTCTGCCCCCAATGTGAACCTGAGTTCCACTTGGGTTCTCATTATTCAAAAACAATATTATGCATAGTTTCACAAGTAGAAGAATTCTGCTAAAATTTTATTGATAACATCGGCAAAAAATCAAACAACATCTAATGATAGAAAAATTTTAAATTACAAGTGTTCCAGGGTCTTGGCAATGCTTTGCCCTCATTATCTTCAAGCCGATATGCTCCATTGCCCAATACCGAAATGATTCTGTAGGGTCCTTCCCAGTTTGGGCCAAGTTTGCCTTCCCTGGGATCCTTCTTGTTGCCGACGACTTTTCTCAGGACTAGGTCGCCGACTTGAAATTCTCTTGGGTTAACCTTCTTGTTATAAGCTCTAGCAAGTTGTTGCTGGTATGCTGCAAGCTGCATTGCAGCTTTCTCTCTTCTTTCTTCTAGAAGATCCAGATCTCGGGCTAAGAGTACATCATTAGTCCCGTTCTCAACTCCTGGGTTCTGATCCCTGGGATGCCGACCTCCAATGGAATGACTGCTTCTGTGCCATGAGTCATGGCAAAGGGTGATTCCCCTATTGATCTTCTCGGCGTAGTTCGATATGCCCAGAGTACATTGGGCAATTCGTTTACCCACTTCCCTTTTGCTGCCTGCAGCCTCTTCTTTATCCCATCCAGAATTATTTTGTTGGATGCTTCTGCTTGTCTATTGCTTTGTGAAAAACTTGGGGTTGAAAAGTAGTTCTTGATCTTAAACTTTGCACAGAAGTTTTTGATTAGCTTACTGTCAAATTGTGTCCCATTGTCTGCAACAATTGCTCTTGAAATCCCAAATCTGGTGATGATGTTTCTCCATATAAAATTCTTGACGTCCACATCTCGGATCTTGGCCAGAGGTTCTGCTTCTATCCACTTTGTGAAGTAATCTGTTGCCACCAGCAGGTACTTCCTTTGCCCAGTTGCTTGAGGCAATTGCCCAACGAGATCCATTCCCCATTGGGCAAATGGCCAGGGGCTGGATACAGGGTTTAGGTCAGCAGCTGGCTGGTGTTTCAAAGGTGCAAACCTTTGGCATTGTTCACACTTCTTCACGTAGGCTTCTGCATCTTTTTGCATGTAGGGCCACCAATACCCCTGGGTAATGGCCCTGTGAGCTAGTGATCTGCCCCCAGTGTGGCTTCCACAAATTCCTTCATGAATTTCGTATAAAAATCTTCAACCTGCAAAGGGTGTACGCACCTTAAGAGGGGTCCAGTGAAGGACCTTCTGTAGAGATGTCCTTCTACTGTCAGACTGAATCTTGCCGACTTCAATCTGATCTTGTGTGCCTCCTTGTGGTCATCTGGCAGCTTTCCTTCTTTTAGGAACGCAACAATTGCGTCCATCCAGCTTGGTCTCATGTCTACGCACATTACTTCACGTTCTGTGACTATTGGTTCAATGCTCGGGCCCGACAAATATTCAATCATTATTGTCCTTGCTTTTCCTGGCTGTATTGCACTAGCTAGGTTGGCCAATGCATCGGCATGGTTGTTATCATCTCAGCTGACTTGAAGCAGTTTGCAGTTCTGGAATAAGGCTGCCAGCCTGATGACCTCCTTTGCGTATGCCGACATTCTTTCATCTCGGGCTGCAAACTCGCCTGTTGTCTGGTTAACTATCAATTGTGAATCACAAAAAACTATTACCTCATCTGCTTGTACTGCTGCTGCTAGCTTCAGTCCTGCAATCAATGTTTCATCTTCTGCTTCATTGTTTGAGGCCTTGAACCCCAATCGAATGGACTGTTCTAATATTTCTCCATCTGGAGATATCAGTACTACTCCTACCCCTGCTCCTTGTCGGTTTGAACTCCCATCAACGAACAGTTGAAAGGAGTCGCCGATGTAAATGCTGTAGGGTCTGGGTTTCTCCTCTTTCCTTTGTTCTTTAGCTTTTGGCTGGGCTTCTGCTTGCTTGTCTGGACATTGTCTGTCTTCGCTCAACGGAGCCCGATGTTGGATGGACTCTAGCGTGAACTCGGCCACGAAGTCGGCCAAAACCTGGCCTTTGATTGCAGTTCTGGGCCTGTACTCCAGATTATACTGGCCTAGGGCGACTGCCCATCTGGCTATTCTTTCTGTTAAGTCTCCCTGTTGCAATAGGGGTTTTAATGGATGCTCTGTTAGTACCACAATTTTATGGGCCTGGAAGTAATGGTTCAACTTCTTTGAAGCCATTACTAGAGCCAGTGCCAATTTCTCTAAGGGTAGATACCTTGTTTCTGCGTCGGCTAGGGTTTTGCTTACATAGTACACAGCCTTTTGCTCCCATTCGTTCTCGGATTAGTACTGCACTAATCGCATGTTCTGAAACTGCTAAGTACAGGAACAGCTCCTCCCTAGGTTCTAGATTCGAAAAAACTGGAGCTGTGGTCAGGTACTTCTTCAGATCGGCTAATAATTCTTCGCACTCCTCTGTCCAAAGAAAGTCTGTGGCTTTCCTCACTAATTTGAAGAAAGGTTTGCACTTGTCTGAGCTTCTGCTTATAAACCTGTTCAGGGCTGCGGCCCTTCCAGTTAGCATCTGCACCTGTTTTGCCGACGTCGGGCTTTTCAGCTCTAGGATGGTCTTGATCTGATCTGGGCTGGCCTCAATGCCCCTCCTGGTCACCAGGTATTCTAGAAACTTACCAGATCCAACTCCAAATGCACACTTCGATGCATTGAGTCGGAGCCGATATGTTTTAAGGATTTCGAAGACTGCTTTTAGATCGGCGATATGACCCTCAGGCTCCTTGGACTTAACGACCATGTCGTCAATGTAGACTTCTACTGTTCGGCCGATCAGGTGCTTGAACATCTTGGTTACCAATCTTTGGTAGGTGGCTCCTGCGTTTTTCAATCCAAAGGGCATCACTCTGTAGCAGTATAGCCCTTTGGGAGTGATAAATGCAGTCTTCTCTTCATTTGCTGTGTCCATAGCTATCTGATGATACCCCTTGTAGGCATCCAGAAGCTCATCATTCCATGCCCTGAAGTAGCATCTACTAGCTGGTCAATCTTGGGTAGAGGGAAGCTGTCATTGGGACAGGCCTTGTTTAAACTGGTAAAGTCTACACAGACCCTCCATTTACCGTTCTTCTTCTTTACCACCACTGTATTGGATAGCCATGTCGGGTAGTGAACTTCTCTGATGGCCCTAGCCTCCAGAAGTCTGTCTACTTCTTCTTCTACCGCTTCGACGTGCGTCAATGTCGGTCTTCTGGCTCGTTGAATTACAGGTTTGGCCGACCTGTCAACATTCAGTTTGTGGCAAGTGACCTCACGGTCAATGCCTGGCATTTCGTAAGGTGTCCAAGCAAACACCTCAATATTTGTTCGTAGAAAAGCCTCCAACTCTTTTTCCTCTTCTTCGGCTAAGCCCGAGCCGAGAAGAAAGAAGCGTTATTCATCCCCATCCTGGACGAAGATTTTCTTCAGTGCCTCTTCACTCTTCTCGGCTGGCTCCTTGCCGATGTCTTCCAGGACTTCCACGTCCTCATCTTCAATTTCTGCCTTTTTTGGCTCTCGTATGCTGCAGGTTGATTTCATTGCTGCCATGGAGCAATTCTTCGCCTGCAGCTGATCGCCCCTGACTTCCTCTATCCCATGTTCTGTTGGGAATCGCAATAATTGATGCAATGTTGAGAGAACTACCCCCATTGCATGCAACCATGGCCTTCCCAAGATGATGTTGTAAGGGGAGGGTGTGTCAATGACGGTGAATTCTATCTTGATCTTCCTGGTGCCAGCCTGCACCTCCAAGTTCACTGCTCCCAGTGGCCATGTCGGCGTTCCATTGAACCCAACCATTGGGCCATTGGATTGTTTCATGTCGTCTGGGTGAAGGCCGAGCTCCTTGTAACATCGGACGTACATGATGTCACAAGAGCTGCCTTGGTCAATCAGGATGCGTTTCACTTGGCACTCCCCAACCTGGAGGGATACTACCAAGGCATCGTTATGCGGATGCTGGACCATCTCTAGGTCGGCTTCAATAAAGGTTATCATTGGTCCCTGGCATCCTTCTGCCCGATGTCTTTTCTCCCCGACTTGATAGACATGTTGTAGGTGTTTTACCTTCTGGGTCTCCCCTCTGATTTCGTTCTCGTTGGCTTTCGAGTGAATCACATTGACTACCCGAGGTCCTCCTGCCTAAGGTTGCTGTACTGGGAGAGGCGGGGCTGCTGGTGCTTGAGGCAATCTTGCCTGTTCTTCTCTTGTTCTGGCCTCGTCGACCAGATCTCTTAGATGGCCTTGCCTTACCAAGTCCTCCAAGTGTGCCTTCAGGGCTCTGCAACCCTGAGTTGTGCGCCTCTCTTCATTGTGGTAGGCACAGCGCCTGCCGACGTTCTTTCCCATGAATTCCCCTGGTGCCCTTGCTGGTGCCCTAAAATAAGGTTGGTTCCGAATTTGTTCCAGGACTTTGTGAATTGGGGCCCGGAACACAGTCGTCACCGCCTGTGCAGCCCTCAGTTCTGTTTCATGTTTGTTCGATCCGTTGTTACCTCGGCCTCGCTTCGGCGAACCGTTTCCTTTCTCTTGCTTAACCTCCCTAGTCCCCGATGTATCTTCTTCGGCTCTGACATACTTCTCGATTCTCGCCATGAGCTCTTCCATGCTTTTCGGCAAAGTTTTTGCCAAAGACTTCTGTAGTGGACAGTTGTCTTTCAGGCCGTTCTTGAATGACACGACCGCCACTTCTTGATTACATTCTGGTATTCGATTGAATACCTCGTAGTACCTTTTTGCGTAAGCCCTAAGGCCTTCATCCTTACTGATCTTCAAAGCCATCAGTGCATCCACCCTCAATGGCTGCAGCTTGTTTGTCACGAACTTGGCCACGAACATCTCGGCCAGGCCTTCTCATGTTTTCACGCTCCCCTTCGGTAGTTTGTGGAACCAGTCTGATGCAATCTCCCCGAAGGATGAGGGGAACACTTTGCAGAGCAACGGCTCGTTCCCACTATACAGTGCCATTGAGTTCAGATATAATCCGACGTGGAAGTTGGGGTCTGACTTCCCGTCATATATTTGAAACCTCGGCATACTGAATCTCTTCGGCGCCTCAAACCTGTCCAATTCCACCGAGAATGGTGTCCTCGGCTTATCTGGGGAATTTACCTCGCCTTCGGCATTCTGTTGCTTCCTTTTGAGGTAATCTCTCAAGTCTTCTTTTGTCCTCCTAGGAGCTCGGCTATCTCTTGCTTTCAGTCTCTTTGGTGCACTACTTTCAGCCTCGTGGTGAGTCCTTTTTGACCCCTCTCCATGAATTGTGTCGAAGCACAGCACCTGCCCCTGAATATGCCCATGTCCCTTGGGGTCTGCTTCATTTGTGTGATGCGTCCTCCGTGATTCTTCTCTTCTTGGCTCCCTTCGTCCGACCTCCCTGGAAGGTCGGTGAGAGTGTCTTTCGCTCCCGTTGTGCTGAGGGGCTATGGGGATTGTTCTCTGCCCTCTATTCTGGGCATTGGCTGCTGGAATCGGCGTGTCCTGCAGCAGGAACGGCGGCTGCATGACGTTATTTTGCATCATGAAATTGACAACCGACTGCAGGTCTGCCAATTTGTTTGCCATCTCCTTCATCTCTTCGTCCCTCCGCAGGCATCTATCCTTCCATACCTGGAGGTTGTCTTCGTTGTAATAGCCACTTCGATCTGGCTTCTTTGGTGCGTCGCTAGTCTGGCCGACGTCCCTTACTCCGTGATTCTGGTCACGAGTTTCTGCATTGTATTCGTCTCTTGTGACATTCAGGTCAATAGGTCTCCCACTCCCAGCAGGAGCGTCGTCCCCAATCTTTTCCTTCTGTCCGTTGCTGGCCATCTATTCTCCTATCTTTCCCACAGACGGCGCCAAATTGTGTGAGTAATTTTCCGATCACACTGCCAACTCAGTGATCAGCTGGTGAGAACTGGCAGAATAGATGACACCTGGCTAACCTGCAACAGAAAGAGAAGATTCTGGCGGTGGTTCTTCCACCCGGGGGCACTCCGACGATCAAGTCAGTATATCTCTCAAAGATAATCAAGTGCTAAATTCACTGCTCAAAGCATAAAATTGCGTACCTTAGACCCACGGGGGTGCCTCTTCTTTTATAGTTAACTCAATCCCAGTCCCACTAGAAACCTGACTTCTATGGACTCACATTCAGTGCTTACTTTGGACTCTACAAGGGATAAGGATAGACTCCCTAAGAGTGTTATCATTATCCATCATGTAGTCTTCCTTCATCCTAGGACTCTTGTCCCTTATCCGTTTATCTTGGATTCCGATATCTTCGGAGGAAACCTCGGCCTAGCCGAGATCACCTCGGCACAACGACCAGGACACGTGGCACCTCGGCTGACACGTCGACGTCACATTGCCACGTGTTGATACTCAGAAAATATATCCCCACACATAGTATCCATCTAACTTTGTATCTTATTTATTTACTTAAAAAGTACTTCTTAAATATTTTTATTTTACAATAATTATTTTGACATTTCCTTGTTGCTCACGTAACATTAATGCACACAGGTGTACACAGTTTCAATGAGAAAACGTGATCGAAGTACACAACTTTATTAAAGTCGTTGTGAGGAATAAATATCACCTATAGCAATGAAAGCAATTAAAAATAAAATAATTACAACAAAAATAGAGAATACAAAATTTTATGTGATTTGGCAAAAGTATTTACATCTACAATGAGTGAGGAGTAATCTACTAAAAATAATATAACAATTACAATGATGAGACAAATATAATTCCTTAGTATTTTCTCACACCCTTTATTGTTATTGCTCTCAATCTTATACTCTCACAGAGATAATACACACAAATATAATATTGCTTTTCCATTTGCACACAATGTTGTCGCGCACAAAACACCCACCGTGTATTTCTCTATATGTATCACCTTACACCCCGACCGCATATATATAGGGTTCATTTAGAAATTGACTATTTTTTAAATTTTTATAAAATAATGTGTAAAAAATTATTACAGAGTGAAATGACAATTTACAATTACTTTTTAAAGTTTTAGCTATAAATCTTTCTTTCCAAATGGATCCATAATATGTATGTATGCAATTATTACCATTTTACTTGCTAGCATGATCCAAAGAGAACAATCGAGCATGCACACTCTTTAATGCCCACGTTTCCTCTTCAAAGAATTAGTTGAAACATTACCAAAGTAGAAATCATTTCTCCGTCACTTGTAGCACATACACAAACCTTTTAATATATCACGGCTAGCAACAACTCATATACTTGTTTGAGGATTTCCTAAGTCAATCGAGAAATTATTTAATGTTTTTAAAGCAAATTTAAATAGTACTTTACATGAGTAGTTATTAATTTAAATTATGAAATACATTAATTTTGTATTAAAATTTTAAAAGATAAAATATCAATCTATAAATAGAATAAAATAGAATATTACTCTAGAAATATTGAATAATTTATTAAGACAATTCTTTTGTTTCCAAGGCAATCCGACAACATTATCATTTCATCTCTCAATAGAAACTACCAACCACACTACACGGGTTTACCAACCACACTACACAGGTTTACTGTCAAATTATTTCCATCAACCGTATGGCTTCCAAGATTTAATCACAAAATATATAATCACAAATGTATCGTTTGGTAACACTTACGTTTTCAGTTTTCTGTTTATATTTACAAAAATTTTAAAAATTCAAATAAAAACTTGTTTGGTAAAATTTTTGATTTATAAATCAGTAGTCTCAGTTTATAAATTTGGCCAAAAAATGAAAACACAAAAAATATGTTTCCATTTTGAGTTTTCAGTTTTTTTTTTTTTTACCACCTAACACTAGCCACCACCCGCTACCATTTTCCACCACCGTCTTCCGCCACCACCACCCACCCACCACCCACCTGCCATCCACCCGCCACTACCATCCACTACCCGCCACCTACTTGCCACCACCACTCACCACTCACCACCCACCTGCCACCACCATCCACCCACCACTACCACCCACCACCACCACCACCACCACCACCACCACCACCACCACCACCCACTCGCTACCACTCACTACTCGCCACCGTCACCCACCCACCTACCACCACCACCACCACCACCCACTCGCTACCACCACCACCACCACCCACCTGCCACTACCACCCGCCACCGTCAGCCACCCACCACCACCACCATCCACCCACCACTACCACCCACCACCACCACCCATCCGCCACGACCCGCCATCGGCCACACATCTGCCACCACCACTCGCTACCACTCACTACTCGCCACCGTCACCCACCCACCTACCACCACCACCACCACCACCACCTGCCACCTACCCGCCACCACCCACCACCCGCCACCGTCAGCCACCCACCACCACCACCACCCGCCACCGTCAGCCACCCACCACCACCACCACCACCCACTACTTACCTACTACCACCACCACCACCACCACCACCACCCGCCACCGTCAGCCACCCACCACCACCACCCATCCGCCACGACCCGCCATCGGCCACACATCTGCCACCACCACTCGCTACCACCACCACCCACTCGTTAACACCACCACCCGCCACCATCACCCACCCACCCACCACTACATCCACCATCTACCCGCCACCACCCACCATCCACCCACCACCACCACCGTCACCAGTTACCCACCACCCACCGTCACCACTTTCCACCACCGTCTTCCGCCGCCACTTACCACCACTTGCCATTTCTTACTCTTTTTTATATTTTAAAATTTTTTAAAACATTTTGTCAATTACCAAACGCGTTTGTAGTTTATGTTTTTCTAAAAATAAACAAAAAATAAACAAAAACCAGTTTATAAAATTTTTGTAAATATAAACTGAAAACGTAAACGTTACCAAACACACCCAAAATATTTATTTATTTTTCTACCGACAGAAAAATCCAACAAAGGCGTGATTTTATTACCTGAGTTCAGACCTCGTTTGGCAAGTAGCTGTTTTAACCTAAAAGCTAAAAAGTTACTAAAAAAATCAAAAAAACCTATAATCTATATCAAAAAGTCAAAGATTCTCTTTTTTCTCTATTTTTTGCACATCTTTTCTTAAAAAGCCAAAAAGTCACTCCAAACATACTAGTTTTTTTATCTCATATTTTAGTCAAAAAGTCAAAAAGTTACTAAAATAGCATGTTCCCAAATGAGGCCAAGCCGAAATTATACACATAAAGTTGTAGAATATATATAAATTGCAAGTCTCCTCATAATAAAATTTTAATACATTAAGGATAAGTATTGTTAGCTACATATTTTGTAAAAGCCAATCACAATTCGACACGTGGCAGAATAAGGGTAATATAGGAAGACCATTTAAGTCTTCGATCCTGATCGTACACGTGGCAGTTAGTATTGGTTCTCACGTGATCTGAGTAGCACTGGATCAATAAAGAGGTGCAAGGTGACGTGGCTTCAACGGTTACTCACATTCAAATTCAAATATAGGAGGGAAGCCCAACTGCAAGTAATGGCATGGTAGAACTACTTCTAAGGCAGCATGATCAAGCAATCATGGAGGAGTAGTTCAACGGTTTGAAGTGCAGTTCGATGGTCATCCTTGAAGAGTATAAATAGCAGGGAAGCTCCCAAAAAAACCCCCCAGACTCAGATCCAACAAACCAGTCATTTACTTCATATTTTCTTTTCCAGTTTTACATTTCCAGTCTTTACATTTCCTACACTTTAAATACATGTTCTTTACATTCCTGCACTTTAAATTCCTGCACTGCACTTCGTTCATAGGAGTAGTTTCGAGTAGATTGTCGCTGTAAACCTCTACGAGGCTGAGTTTGGATCATTGTAAGTTTTCATCTTAATGAAATACTTCAATTGTTCGTCATTTATCTGTTATTTTGCTTAATTTCTCCTAAGTCAAGCCACCAGTAAAAGTCCTCTTCATTGAGGCTGAAAGAACTAAAACACAATCGTCTAATAATTGGTTGGCAATTATAATTTCTGTAAGGACTGATTGATCCTTGCTGGCACGCTCGTATTTACAAAAATACCCTTCGGAAGCCAAAAAGCCAACATATATTTTTGGCACGCCCGGTGGGACTTGTTAAAATCGCTAGACGAAGACGACAAGGAGAAAATGAACGCTTGGAAGAAGGCGTAGAAGGAGAGGTAGAAATACCTAATCCAGAGGATAATGTGGAAACACATCCTGTGGAAACTCCCATGTTATCAGAACCTATGGTCGAACAGACCAGTACTTCGGGACAAGAACCATATGTTCATAATATTGGACGAAACCAAGGAATTGGACCATCCACTATTCCATCTGCTCAGCCAACAAATCCATGGGATGGCCTAGTAGATGCTATAGGACAACAATTAATGAACACAATGGAAAGGTGGGCAACATCCTTTTTGGATCGAATGAATAACCACCAACCAACAAACACAAGACACCCAGAGGAAGTTTTGAATGTCCCTCAGCAAAGATTGGCTAGAGATAAACAGCCTATGCAAGTTAATGGATATTCTAATGGTCAAACTAGTAATCAGAACTATGAAAGACCATCACCTCAGTCTTGGTATGAACCCATTTCGAGGCCTATAGCAGGCCAAAATGCCCCAGTACTCAACAATGAAGCCACACAAGTTGGTGGATCTGGTCAAGTACAAGAAACTGGCGTAAGAATGGTTACAAATCCCATGTTCGAAGCCATACCTAGCACTAGGGGGTATAATAATCCCTTATTCGAATTTATACCCCGGGGGTTGGAAGGTTGGCCTGCAAATGGAAGGAACACAACACCTGTTCCAGCACCTTTCACAGGTCCTTTCGCAGGACAGGCTCAAAGGGGTTACCCACACCCCCAACAGCAACCTGCACCACAGGGACAACCAGTCCCAAATGTACTACCTTATGGACCAAGAGGACCGTAAGCACAAGTTTGTCTACCAAATCCTGTGTTTGTCCCTCCAGTAGTGGTTTAGCAGGCACAACATATGGTCCCTAGGGACCAAATGGCTCGGGGGGTCCAGACTCCTGTATACAGAAAACCATACCCAGAATGGGTAGATAGGGTACATGAATACCCAAGGGGGTTCAGGATACCAGATTTTACCCTTTTCTATGGGAGTGGAAACCAATCAACAATAGAGCATATTGCTAGGTTTGCTGCTCAATGCGGTGAATTTACTAATCATGACTATATGAAACTAAGATTATTCCCAAATTCTCTAACTGGGGGAACATTTGTATGGTACATCAACCTTACACCTGGCTCCATTCAAAATTGGCAACAAATGGAAGAGGCATTCCATGCCCAATTCTTCCAGTCGGAGCTAGAGGTTTCTATGGCAGACTTTGCTAGATTGAGTCAAAGGCCTGAAGAAAAGGCTACTCAGTTTATTACCAGATTTAGAAGGGCTCGAAATAAATGTAGAGTCATCCTGCCAGAGTCAGAATTCGTAAGATTGGCTCAAAATGGCCTAGAGTTCAGGCTTCGAAAGAAGTTTGACTCAACTGAATTCAGAGATTTGGTGGAACTAACTTATAAGGTGTCTAGATACGAAGCATTACTAGAGGAGGAACAAGATCGAAATAATGCATCGTACAAGACATATTATAGAGATCCTAATTATGAGATCGATGCAGCAAAGATTGTGGGCAAACAACCTGTGATCTGTGAGGCATTAGTTCATAAGGATACAACAATTGACCAGCAGTTTAAAAAGAAAGACTTACACATAAAGTATTCTTTCGATTTAACAAAGGCAGATGACATCTTCGATCATTTGCTTTTGGCCAACTTCCTTAAGTTACCTAAAGGAGTAAAACTGCCATCTCCAGATGAACTTAAGGGAAAAGTATATTGTAAATGGCATAACTCTTGATCTCACTCGACTAAAAACTGCATTGTTTTTCGAGACAGGATCCGAGAACAAATTCGGAAAGGAAGTTTGAAGTTCCCAACCAAAACAGAAAAGGCCATGGGGATCGACAGTAATCCATTTCCAGAAGTTGGAGAGGTGGCAGCCAATGTCATTACGTCAGACTTCCAGAACTTGTCCTTGACAAAATTGGAAGAAGTCAATGTGCAGATGCATGTTGCTAACCAGACAACCATCAAAAAGGACACCAGAAACCCCCAGCTATTGGACAAGGTTTCTCTCACACCAGAGGGAACACTCTGATGAAGAATCACTGGATGATGATTCCTTAGAGGCAGCAGTGATGCAGGAGATGTCCCAGGTGCAGACTGAGTTATAAATATTTAAGGGGCTTCCAATTGATGGGAAGCAATATATACAGGGATGTACAGAGACGTCCTAGATCAACCAATGCTTACAACAAAAGGCCGTATCCGACTAGTGATAGGCAGCGACCACTAGTGGTTGAGCCTGCAGTGGACAGAATTCATGCTAAAAGCAAGAGGCCCTTATATGAATCCAGGCCACCTAACTATTACAGAATGGAAAGCAGTCATTCTGAAAGAAGACTGGAGAAAGGCTCAGTTCATGGGATCAAAGCCGAGATTGGCCCCCTAGACCAGCCTCACGCAGGACAGAAAGTGGCTACCTTCATCGAAGGTCTAATCAGGCTCGAAACATGAGGTCAGGGCCAAGCACTTACCTTCACAGCCAGCTTCGAAGATGGCTTCGAAGGGAAAAAAGCGGTTCAACATCTGAGTCAGTAAGTTCGTGGATACCTGGAGTTCCAGACTGGTTTGTAATGCAAAACAAACCTAGGGAAGTGCCTGCCCGGAGAGATGTTGGAATCCAAGGCAGGATGGTCAAGCCTCCTTTGGTGGCTCCAAACAATTGGGTATTGCTCAAACACTCAAAGACAAAGGAACCAGATATGGTCCCAGTCATTTCGAGATCACAAAGGAGAAAGATTCAGCGCAGGCACACTCAGTACCAGAACGATATGAAAAAAAATGAAGAGAGCTCTTCATTGGTCCAGACAGAAGGAAAGAAGACTCCAAAGTCAGATCATACTCCAAAGCCAACTTTACAAAGCAAAGTGGGTTGCAGCAGAGAACAGTTGGCCAAGGTTCATTCTGAACTAAAAGCCAGAGAGAAGTCTAGCTTAGCAGGATTGGAGAAAGCTCTGATGGAGAGTGATAGCGAGACAGAAGAAGAAATTGGCATAAGCCAAAAGAAAGAAATGATGGAAGAAGAAATGTTTGAAGCCTTCATGGCTGAGCAAATATTTTTGGTTGAAAAACCAGTTGAGAAAGATCCTTCGAAGGAATCAGTTAACAACGAGGTGCCAGAGTGCAGCATGGAGGATGCTGCTGAAGTAACTGAACAAGGTGGCCAAGGGAGAAAGCAGGTACAACCAGCCATCCAATTTGGCTCATTTCCTCCAGTATCAGTCAATATGGTACACATACTGCCTCATGAGTTCCAGGCTGGAGATGAGGACCAAGATGACCAAGACATGGATCCTATTCCTGTCTCTAGTGAAGACTCACAAGTAAGTATGGTACAAGATGATCCTAGGATGGCTACCCCAATGGAAACTGAATATGAGAGTGAAGAAGAGGTGAGCATCAACCTCTCGTATCCTTTTGAGTATCCCTCGAATTCTATGACACAACATGTCAAGCCTTTGTACATCAAGGCTTTCTTCGATGGGATACAACTGAACCGAGTCCTAATAGACAATGGGGCAGCAGTGAACTTACTACCAAAATCTTCTTTGAAGAAACTAGGGAAAAAGAATCCCAGGTTGATTCCAACCAGCACAACCATCGCTGGCTTTGCTGGAGACAAACAGATGGCTCAGGGGATTCTACCCATTAACTTGAGTGTGGGAACCAGGGACTGCATGACAGCATTCTTCGTAATCGACAGTAATGCTAAATACAATGCTTTACTTGGGAGAGATTGGATCCACACTAACAAATGTGTGCCTTCCTTTTTGCATCAGAAAATTATGATGGCCTTAGGCAATGGAGAGACGGAGGAAATTGATGCAGATCCTCAACTCTTCATAGCCTGTGCAGACTTTGTAGGGAGTGACACCACTCAGTATACTGAGGAAAGCTGATGGCTCAGCCGAAGTGACGGCTGATGAAGAAGTGACACACCTAAAGCACTTAGTCCAAGAAAGTGCTGATGAAGAGATTGTCATTAAGGATGATAATGATGCCTGGTTGTAGGCAAAGTGATGAAGAACAAGAAGCCAAGTCTTTGGCTCTAATTAAATTCTCAACATTTGATGTAAAATTAATAGTCTAGAAACTACAGGAGCAAGAGAGAGAAGCCATGATAATTGGCTGCAAACAGGAGCAGCAACGGGTCAGAATTTTGACCCTTGGCAAATACTGTGCATTGGACATTGAAACAAAAGTCCAGGAGATACAGGAAGAGGATGCCTTATGGACAGATTTTGTCTATGAGGAGGAGGGCAAAGATGTTGAACTAAAGAACCTGGGAGCAGAACAAAGCGAGAAGGTTGCTTCGAAGGTAGAAGAAACCAAAGAAGAAGCTTCAATAAGTTCTCAGACACAAGACCCCTTAGAAGAAGTAAATTTAGGGGAAGGTTCTATGCAACAGCCCACCTATATAAGTGCTTGTTTGAATGATCTGGACAGGGACCAGTTATTGGTTGTTCTAAAGAAATATAAATATTGCTTTGCATGGTCTTATAATGAACTACCAGGATTGGATAGGTCATTAGTGGAACATAGGCTCCTTATGAAGCCTAATTTCAAGCCATACAAGCAGAAGCCAAGAAGAATGAGTCCAGAAGTAATTCAGAAAGTCAAGGAAGAGATTCTTAGACTACTCAAGGCAGGCTTTATTAGGACAGCAGGTATGTTGAATGGCTATCTAATATTGTGCTTGTAGTCAAGAAGAATGGTAAAATGAGGGTATGCATTGATTTCAGAAACTTAAATCTAGCAACTCCAAAAGATGAGTACCCTATGCCTATAGTGGATCTGTTGGTAGACAGTTCAGCAGGGCATCAAGTTTTATCAATGATGGATGGGCATTCTGTTATAACCAGATCTGCATTGCAGAGGAGATGTCCACAAGACATATTCAGATGTCCTGGAAATATTGGCACTGAGAACAAGATCATTGCAGATGGATCCAATGGAAATTGGCTTTCGAATGGTTAAAATGCCATTTGGCCTGAAGAATGCTGGGGCTACATATCAGAGGGCTATGAACACTATCTTTCATGACCTCATTGGAGGGTATTTAGAGTGTTATATTGATGACATTGTAGTTAAATCTCAATCCATGGAGGAGCATCTGTTTCACTTAGAAGCAGCCTTTGAAAGAATGAGAAAGTTCAAATTGAAGCTCAATCATCTTAAGTGTGCTTTTGGCGTATCATCTGGAAACTTCTTGGGCTATGTGGTACACAAGAAAGGAATACAGATTGACCAGAATAAAGCCAAAGCCATTATTGAAACCAGACCTCCATCAAGTAAGAAAGAATTACAAAGGTTCCTTGGACAGGTTAACTTTCTTTGAAGGTTCATTTCTAACACTGTAGGGAAAACTAAAGTATTTTCTTCTTTGTTAAGGCTGAAAGATGAAGAGGAATTCGTGTGGACAGCAGAGCATCAAATTGCTTTCGAAGGTATCAAAGCCTACTTGGCCAACCCTCCAGTGGTGATGCCACCAAAGGGTGATAAACCCTTGAAGTTGTACATAGCTGCAGCAGAAGATTCATTGGGAGCTTTCTTGGCCCAAGATAATGAAAAAGGCAAGGAGCAAGCTGTTTATTACCTTTGTAGGTTTTTAAATTCTTGTGAATGTAAATATTCAGCTGTGTCTTGCTTTGTATTTTGCTGCAATGAAATTAAGATACTATCTTTTACCTACAACTGTCTTGGTAATTGCAACCAAAGATTTGGTTAAGTACATGTTATCTAGACCTATGTTGAGGGGAAGAATTGGCAAGTGGATACTAGCCTTATCAGAGTTTCATCTAGAATATGTCCCTCAAATGGCAGTAAAAAGGCAAGTTTTAGCCAATTTTCTGGCAGACCATCCATCTCAAACAGAGAGCCAAGAGATAATGGAACTTGGTATGGCTAATGTTGAGCCATGGCAAATGTGGTTCGATGGGTCGAAAGCCAATGGCTTAACTGGAATTGGTATTGTGATTAGGTCTCTACAAGGGGTAGAAACCACACATGGTTTCAGAGTGGATGAAGCTACTTGTTCCAATAACCAAGCTGAATACGAAGCCTTGATAGTGGGACTAGAAATTCTTATTGGATTACAAGTTCATGCAGTTGACATATTTGGAGATTCTCAATTGGTAGTTAACCAAGTGAAAGGGATTTTCAAGTGTCAAAGCATAAACATTTTACCATACTATGTTGTTGCATTACATCTGCTTTCTCAATTTCAAATAGCAAATGTAACTCATGTTCCAAGATTCTTGAATAATAGAGCTAATGATGTGGCTCAGAAAGCTTCGAACTTCAAGAGAAGGGATAATGCCCAAAGGGACATAAGCCAAACAACATATCAGAAATTGATACCACCTTTGAATAAAAGGAATGTGGTCTTGGAAGTCAATCATAATGACTTACAAGAACAAGATTAGAGGCATCCAATAATGTAGTACTTGGCTGGTCCATCTTCGAAGGCCAGCAGGAAAATCAAATTGCAGTCTATGCAATATATGATATATGGCAATGCTCTCTACAAAAGGGGGGGAGATGGCTTATTGCTGGAATGTTTAGGCCCAAAAAAAGCATTAACAGCTATGGCTGAGGTTCATGAAGGCATCTGTAGTGCTCATCAGCCTGGTGTGAAGATGAGATGGTTGCTTCGAAGGCATTCCTACTATTGGCCAACTATCCTTAAAGACTGCATAGAGTATGCAAAGGGTTGCCAGGCATGCCAAAAGCATGGCACAATAAGACATGTGCCCATAACTGACCTACATGCAGTAGTGAAGCCCTGGCCATTCAGAGGGTGGGCTATGGATATGATGGGGAAAATACACCCACCTTCTTCGAAGCATCATTGTTTCATTCTAGTGGCCACTGATTACTTTACTAAGTGGGTCGAAGCCAAGCCATACAAGGCTGTAGACCAGACAGAGGTCATTGGGTTCATTAAAGATTTGATCCATAGATTTGGCATCCCACAAACTATAACTGTGGATAATGGGACTGTGTTCGATGGGAATATGGTGAAGTCCTTTGTGGCAGAATTTGGAATTAGCCTTGTTAATTCCACACCCTATTATGCACAAGCCAATGGTCAAGCTGAATCATCTAATAAGTCCTTGAAAAAGGGAATACAAAAGGTTGTGGAAGATAATCCTAGGGATTGGCATAACCTGTTGTTGGATGTTTTGTGGGCTTACAGAACTTCCCCAAGGTCAAGCACAAGAGTCACTCCTTATGCCTTAGTATATGGGTATGATGCAGTATTACCTGTGGAAATTAATGTTAAATCTTTGAGGGTAAGATGCCAAGACCAGCTAAATCATGAGCAATACCATCAGAGTATGTGCTTGGAATTAAAAGGCATAGATGAAGCCAGAATTTGGGCATTAAATAGCATTCTCTTGCAAAAGAAGAAAGCAGCCAAGAATTATAATAAGAAAGTCAAACACATTGGCTTTGATGAAGGTGATTTGGTATGGAAAACAATACTCCCAATAGGAATTAAAAGCCATAAGTTTGGCAAATGGTCACCTAACTGGGAAGGACCATATCAAATTCATAGAGTTCTGCCTTTTGGAGCATACCATTTGAGAAATTTGAATGGGTATATACATCCCAAAAAGATTAATGGTAGATATTTGAAGCCTTATTTTCCAACCATTTGGGAAACACAAGGAATAAAATAAACACCAAGTACAAGAACATAAGACTGCTTAAATAATAGACAAAAATTTACTTTTCATAAAGAATTAAGTACATTTTGCCACAAATTGGCCCAAAAATCATTACAGTGTCTTAATTGTTTTTGTACAACAGATTTCCTATGGTAAATGCTGAAAACAGTCAAATAGCTGCAGCCATTTCTTCCTTTCGATCAGCCAGTCCTTGGTTGGTAATTTGCAGTTTAGTGTCAGTTCGGACTAAGGCCTGATTCACTGCAGATAGCTTCTCTTCAAGTTGAGCTTTCCTCTCCAGCAACTGGACTCGAAAGTGGGAGGCAGAGGAGTGTTGTTCCTTAAGCTTTGACACTTCAGTATGTACATGGGAAACAAAACTCTGGTCGCCAGCCAATTTCTCATCCTCAGCCTTGGCAGCCTGACAAATGCTAATGTAAAAATCGACAGTGGCTGCTGCCTGAGATAGGTGACTTGAAACATTCATGCCGGACTGCTCAGCAAATTTGCAGCATTGGAGGAACCCGTTTCTGATTATAGGCCTTTGTAGAGCCCCGAAGGGGATCCTTGAAAAAGAAATCAACAGATCCAGGCATGTGTCCAGGTCTATCAAAGGTGCAGAAGGCTTGCTGCTGGAGGAAGAAGAGCTCTCAAAAATTTCCAGCAAGGAGTCAGCCAAAACTAATGGCTCAGCTTCAACATTAAATGTTGGAGAGGTAGAGGGTATGTCGAAAAGACTAGCTAGTCTGGCTTCGAAGACATCAACCTCATCCATAGACATGAGAGGCGCAGAGAGAGTTGTGGTGAAAGGCACAGAGGACTGCATGGGGATAAGAAAAATGGATGGAGCATTTTTGGCAGTCTCTATGATCTTAGCCACCAATGAATCAAGTGAAGAAGGGCTGGAGCTAGGTAAAGGTGATAAACCACGGGTTGGAGAGCTACCAGCACCCTCAATAGGGGAATCAACTGCCATCGTAGATGGAGTAGCAGTTGGCATTTCCTTGGAAGAAGGAGGAGCAAGGCTCGAAAGAAAAGTGTCAAGGGTCAAGTGAGGAAGATAGGGAGTCAAGCCAAAAGAAAGAGTTAAAGGAATGCTAGGACTCAAAGAGGGTACATGAAATGTGGGCCTACGAAGTGGAAGTATTATCTGAATGGCTTTCACATTCTGCATCTGATCAACTTCAACTGAAATTGAGGGAGTCCTCATTGGAAGTCTAGCCTCAGTAGTTGTTGCTGCCAAAAGGAAAAAACGTAAGGTCAAGATCTAGTGTCGAAACTTGATAAGGCAAAACAGTAGAAGCATGAAAGAAATTACTTGTTTCAGAAATGTCGGCAGTAATGAGAGAGCTACGAAGGGAGTAATGCTCGACAGTTTGTTGCCTTCTTGTAGTTTCCCTTTGTAATGCATCAGTAGCAGCAGCTTCATCTCTTAGAAATTGTTGCTGTCGTCTCTTCTCAGCTCTCTCAAAGGCGATCATTGCTTTGGAATGTTCCTGTTCTACTATCTTGGCAGTAACTTCATGGATAGGATCTTCAATCAAGTCAGTAGCAGGAACAGTCACTTTCTTTCTCT
The DNA here is from genome assembly GCA_030407325.1 of Camellia japonica. Taxonomy (NCBI): domain Eukaryota; kingdom Viridiplantae; phylum Streptophyta; class Magnoliopsida; order Ericales; family Theaceae; genus Camellia; species Camellia japonica. The sequence continues at coordinate 157,796,641 of JAPPVO010000017.1, forward strand.
TCCTTCTTGGCAATGATACTACTGGCTCCTTCTCAACCTCTCTCTCTTCAATATGGGGATCAAGTTCTTCAGAAGTAAGCTCCTGTTCCATTGCTTTGTCAACTGTCTTGGAATTAGGATCTTCGACCAAATCAGAAGAAGGGGCAGCCACCCTTGTTCTCTTTTTTCTTTGTAATGGTGTTTCTTGCTCTTGCTCAATCTCTCTCTCTCTTCATCTTGAGATTCAGATTCTTCAAGAGTGAGTACTAGTTTTCTTTTCTTTTTCTGCTGTTGTCTGGCCTTGAAAGCAGCTAGAGTTTCAGCTCTTTTAGGAGATTTTTCTTATGGAGACCCTGCACCAAAATATGTGAATATAGAGGAGACAAACAAAAGAGTTGAAGGAAAGAGGAACTTAGAAATGCTTACCTTTCTTCGAAGCAGCTCTGGTAACTTTAGCTGAGGGAGGTGAGGCTGCAGGGGAAGTTGTGGTAGCTGCAGAAGAGGGAGGAATATTCTCAACTGTCACTGACTTGGCCTTCGAAGGCACTCCTAACCCTATTAGCAAGTCATGAGGGTGTGCAGATAGGCGCACTTCCATATTGGCTGTCCACCAGTTCTGGAATCTTTTCAAAACGAAGCCAGATGGAAGAAAAATGATAAATTGAAATTCATTCAATTCCTTCAGCAGTTTGAATATTGTCGCCTCTAGCTTTGATTTAGATATTCTCAGGTCTCTAACCGTAAGGTGGATATTCGAGAGACTGCAAAGCTCAGGCATAATCCTCTGAGATGAGGTGCAAAAGAGAAATTTGCACAACCAGTATAAAATGAAGGAAAATAGTTCTCTGTCTCTCACAGGGCCTTCCCTTTTATTTTCAGCCTTTACGAAGTCACTGTAAGAAGAGTTTAAGGCTAGAAGAGAAAATTTGACAGGGAGGTCCGGGTAGTTGGGAGTAAAGGGAGAGCCATGGGGTAAAAGCCCTAAAGATGGCAAATATCAAAAACGGTGGGGGCCATCATGCCGCACCGAAATTGGAAGAAATTAAAAGCCATATTCCAAAAACATAGAGCAGCAGGAATTAAAAAGAGGTCCTCAAGAATGATGAACCTGGAAAGACGAAGAGCGTCGAGGATGCAGAGCTCCTGTAGGTCATCTTCTCTAGCAGGCACTATCCTGTCATACCATTCCTCCCACTCGGTTCTCAATGTCGGCCAGCAGCGATGAGGCCGGGTCAGTCTCCAATTGCTCCAGTCAAGCCCTCCTTCGTAGAGAAGAAAGTGATCCTCCAAACGATGGTATAAAGCTGGGAGTTGGCCAGGGGCCTCCCGAAAGATGGGACCTAGGACATACTCTTGTTGGTTGCTGTGGCGAGGAACAAAGAGACATCCATCTATGGCGCTTGACCCACCAGTTGTTAGCTTGGCGATTTCCTCATCAATACATTTCTTCAAAGCCATGGTAGGGCTGATACGGTCGCCAGCGAGCACTTTCAGCGCGGAAGGATCCATTGATAGCAAGTAGCAAGGAAGAGAGGGTTAACAGAAGATCGGTAGGGTTTGTGTGTTAAAAGAGCAAGTGATTTCAGAGCACGAAACAAAGGGGTGTTTAAAAGCTTTTGTGTCTGAAAAATATATTGCGTAAGTCGTTAAGTACTAGAAGTACGAATACGAAGAATTTCCTTCAATATTGATACTTTTGGAGGGAAAAAACACAGCCCAAATACGGAGGTTAGCTTCGAAGTAAAAAATTTTGGCTTCGAAGCCAAATTTTGGTGCCAAAAACCAAAAACTACGGCTTCGAAACGGAGAAGCTAGCTTCGAAGCACATTTCATACTAAAAAAAAGAGATATAAGAATACTCAAGTGTTTGTTTTACTCCGAAAGGTTAAAAGACCTGTTTTAGGTTTCTTAACGAAGGTAATGTCTTTCGAGGCAAAACTTGAGACTCTTTAAGGATAGGATTTGGTGTTCGAAATATCAAAACCAATGGTTGGTTCACAGAAAAGTTGTATGTGGAACTAAAGCAGCATGAACTGCTATTCGAAACAAAAGATGGTCAATTGAAAACTAAATTGATCATACTAACCATGGTCAGATGTTGACTATGGTTGAAACAAGCTTTAAGTATAAGATTGCTAGATTCGAAACACTGATTCTGATTGAAAATCAGCCAAAAAACTGTTAACTTTATTCCATAAATTGGAAAAGTTCATAATTGGTTCTTTGCAGTGTCTCATTTAAAACAATTGAGTCCAGGTTCGAAAGATGAGATTGTTCAGTTCAAAGTCTTGAATGTGCTTTTAAAGGCAAACAGAGACAATGCCGAACAGAGGAAAAGTCTTAATCATATTTAAGCAAAAATGATTACATCGAATAACCCTATTTGGGTACAAACTCAAGCTCATAAAAATAGGGGATGGAATAAATAACAAGATCATGAAATTTAGTCCAACTATGATCAATGAATTTTTGTTCTTTCTTCATTCTATCCTCTATTTCTTCTAACATTGGCTGCATGAGTTGGTGTGTTCTCACTTCATAAAAAAGCTCCTCAGCCTTTATTTCGAACGCCGTTTCTCTTAGCCCTTGTTCCAACTCATCCATTTCCAAATCATCCCAGTACGCAGAATCCTTATTTTGAAAGTCGTTGTATTCTTCGACGAAGTTCTCTGCTTCGTATTGAGAATGAACTCAGAGCGATGAAAGTTGATCCAAGGATTGAGTGGTGGCCAAAGAAGTGCGGTGCCAATGGAGAAGTGATGGAAGTTGGCCCAAGAACGTGTGAAGTTCTGCTTGAGCAATGGGGTTGAGAACGTGGCCCCGAGTCAGAATATTACAAGCCCATCAAAAGTTCTTAAGGGGAGCATCTTCCTCAAGAACATTGAAGGGTAAGTGAGAAAAGGCTGCAAGCAGGAGTTGGGCTTGCTTTTGTTGAGCTGGAGTAGGAGAAGGTGGAGGCTCGTAAGGAGGGAAAACTTTCTCTGCAGAAAGGGTAAGCCTCAACTTCTCTATCCAGGAAATTTTTTGCGAAGGAGGAGGTATAAGGGCCCCCATTTCGAAAGAAAGAGGAAATTGAGGAGCATTAACACAATCAAGCCAGTCAGAAGGATGAAGCTTCGCCTTCTTGGCTAAAAATGAAAGGTTATATCCCTGTGCCTCTTCTAGACGAGGAACAGATCGTACCATTTTTGTAGGCATGGATAATGTGTACCATGCCACGAGTAGATTGTCCTCTAAACTTCATCGACGGTCGATAGGCATATAAGGATAAACCACCGAGCTTCGCGCATAAGAAGGAAAGTCCAACGGGTCGGTGAATTCGACAAAGTGATGGTTAATTCGCTCCCTTAATTCCCAGACCTCAGGTTCTGACCAGCTTGACCAGCCTGAAGCCCTGGAAGAATTTGAAGCCACAGCCTTATCCCATGCAGAGGATTGTAGAGAGGGGCCTCCTATGTCCATATTTGCAACCTTCTGAATCAAAGGACTAAGGGAAGTTTGTTCATAATCCAAGGGTGAATCAGAAGAAGAATTTCCCATGTCCATGTTTGCAACTTTCTGAATCGAAGGATTAAGGACAATATGTTCGTAATCCAAAGGTTGGTAATTTGCAAAGGCATCCATGACCTGAATATGGAAAGGCGGGTAAAGGTGGCTAATGAATGCATGGAAGTTCTTTCGAGAGAAAACAATATCATCAGATGACTCTTCATGTACTTGATCAGTAGAGAGAAAGTTTGGTTCAGTCATGAAAGAGATATTAGTCCGTTCGATTACTAAAGTGGTGGAGATGTTCCGAAGGTCGGAAATGAAATTAATGCGAGTAATCATCAATGGATGACGGTTGTGTTTCCAGAATATAAACTCCATGCACGTTCGAAAAGCGTGGGAAAAGCTTTGATCCACTAATATCACCAAGTATTGGATATATTAGTGCGGGGGGTAATGTTAGCTACATATTTTGTAAAAGCCAATCACAATTCGACACGTGGCAGAATAAGGGTAATATAGGAAGACCATTTAAGTCTTCGATCTTGATCGTACACGTGGCAGTTAGTATTAGTTCTCACGTGATTTGAGTAGCACTGGATCAATAAAGAGGTGTAAGGTGACGTGGCTTCAACGGTTACTCACATTCAAATTCAAATATAGGAGGGAAGCCCAACTGCAAGTAATGGCATAGTGGAACTACTTCTAAGGCAGCATGATCAAGCAATCATCGAGGAGCAGTTCGACGGTTTGAAGTGCAGTTCGATGATCATCCTTGAGGAGTATAAATAGCAGGGAAGCTCCCAGAAAAACCCCCCAGACTCAGATCCAACAAACCAGTCATTTACTTTATATTTTCTTTTCCAGTTTTACATTTCCTGCACTTTAAATTCCTGCACTGCACTTCGTTCATAGGAGTAGTTTCGAGTAGATTGTCGCTGTAAACCTCTACGAGGCTGAGTTTGGATCATTGTAAGTTTTCATCTTAATGAAATACTTCAATTGTTTGTCATTTATCTGTTATTTTGCTTAATTTCTCCTAAGTCAAGCCACCAGTAAAAATCCTCTTCATTGAGGCTGAAAGAACTAAAACACAATCGTTTGATAATTGGTTGGTAATTATAATTTCTGTAAGGACTGATTGATCCTTGCTGGCACACTCGCATTTACAAAAATACCCTTTGAAAGCCAAAAAGCCAACAAGTATAAAAAGTTTTTTTTTGAAAAATTCAGCACACATCACTATTACCAAAATATCTTTAGTGACTTATTTAATAATTTAAATTTTAAAATAAAATAATTTTCTTATTTAGATGTCAATTTTAAATAAAATTAATATTTTTAAAATCCTCTCATCAAGCTGTATCAAACAAAATTTAGAGGTTGACTATAAAATTCTTTTAAAAAATTAAAAAAAATAGTCATAATTGATATAAACAAAAAAAAAAAATTGTTTCACTGTAAAATCAGAGTAAAATTTTACTGTTAACATTAGTTTTAACATGAAAAAAAAATTATGATTTTTTTTTAAAGAAATTCAAAACTAACATCGATCTTATTTAATAGATCTTGACGAGATAATTCTAAAACTCTTAATTTTATTAAAAATCAATATATAAATCAAAAATTATATCATTTCAAAATTTAAAATATAAAAATAATTACTAAGGCTAAGATTGTCTGTAAAAAATAAAAAATAAAAAATAAATTTATTTGTCCTCGATGAAAGTGATGTTCTTCTCTAAGAAGCTTACAAATTAAAAAAGTTTTACTGTCATTTTCACTTTAAAGGGGACAATGAAAGACTTTTGGCCAAATATCCCATTCTACACGGCATGGTAATTTTGTTAAAAATGACATGAGTTTGAGAAATTTGATAAAAACCTACGAGTTTGATAAAAAAAAAAACTCAAATTTTCTGCATAACCTTTTAGTTTGGTGAATAACTTTGTTTGGCTTCAATTTTTTGAATTTAATTTTTAAAAAATTAAGTTTTTTATTTTTTGTATTTTTTTATTTTTAGTAATTTTTTTAATATTTTAAGTAAATTTTTTTTACTTTAGATGCACTTAATTTAGATGTACCTAAAAAATAAAAATATTTATAAAAAAATTATTTAAAAAATCAATAAATACAAAATAATGCGAAAATATACTAATTTTTTGTATTTTTTTATATTTTTAGTATTTAGTGATTTTTTAAAGATTTTTCTCAAAAATACTATACTTTTTAATTCTATTTATATTAAGTGTATTTAAAAACTAAAAACAAATTATTTAAAATATGAAAAAAAAATCAGTAAAAATAAAAAAATACGAAAAATTAAAAACTAATTTTCAAAAAATTAAATTTAAAAAACGGAAATGCTACGTAGCTCGAAACTGTGGCTCAAAACCGTGGCTCGACACCAAAACGACGTCGTTTTGGTGTCGAGTTTTGTTTTTTTTTTTTTTTTTTTTTTTTTCCCTGGTTTTGTTTTTGCAGAACGGAGAAGAAGAGAAGGGAGAGAGAAGAAGAGAAGGGAGGAGGAGGAGGAAAGGGAGGAGGAGGAGGAGGAGGAGGAGGGGAGGGGGCCATAAAAATGGGTTGGTGGAGGAGGGGAGGCTGGGCAGACGACCGGGGCTGGCAGACGACGGCGACTGCTGCGACGTCGGCGGATCTGGGCAGACGACCTGCTGCTGCGACGGCGACGGCGAGGCTCTGCTTCTTCCTTCCTCCCTTCCTCCTCTCTTCTTCCTCTGCTCTTCCCTCTGCTCGTTTGCTTGAACTGGGCAAAAAAATTTCGAGCCGTGTTTCGAGCCTCTCCGTTCGAGCTCTCGATCATTTCCGTTTAAAAAATTAGAACCAAACATTTTCATTCATTTTTAAATAAGTCCTACAAATGATAGTACTGCAAAAAGGGGAAAGGAGAAAACCTGTATAACGGCTATTAGGACCTGGCAAGTAGACATTTTAGTCTAAAAAGTTCAAAAAATATGAAAAAAGTTTGAAAAAAAGAAAAATCAACAAATACTAAAAAATTAAATATTTTTTTTCATTCACTCTATTTTTTACATATATTTTCATAAAGAATCAAAAAAATCATTCTAAATATATATTTTTTTTCATCTCTTATTTAGTCAAAAATATTTTTTTTTTTTAAATTCACTACAAAAATAGGTTCCCAAGCCACCCTTCCTACCTTTTGGACCACCATTTTATCCCAAGGTGCTTGTAAGAATGCTACAAGTACTTCAAATTACATTATATTAAAAAGAAAAAAAAAAAAGGATATTTAAAGATAAGGTTTAGCCATCCATATCTATTTATATCAAGGGATGTGATTGAGACCCCCTCCAATCATCACGCCTCCCCCCCCTACACACATACACGTGGCGGGTGGTGATTGGAGGAGAAGGAAAAAAAAAAAAAAAAGTGGCCAATCAAAAAAGAGAGTGGCTCAAAGGGGGTGGGGGAAAGAGGGTCTTAAACATTTTTGTTATATCAATTTTATTAACCTAAAGAGTGACGGTCATAACTAAAAAAGCATTGTTATTTAGCTCAAAAAAGTCAGACTCATTTTCTAAACCTACTAATGTGTCACTCTATTAAAAGGAAATGCTCTGTCGTAGAGCTTCGCTAACAGTGTTGAGCTTTACTTGCAATTCAATTGGAACTATCTCTCTTTCGAAAGCCCATGCTCTATCGTAGAGCTTCACTAACAGTGTTGAGCTTCGCTTGCGATTCAACTAGAACTAGCTCTCTTCCGAAAGCCCAATAGCTAGGAGAAGAGAGCGTGTTGAAGAGCGAGTGACCAACCTAATTAATGTATGTAGCTCTTTCCCCAGTCTAAGTTAACTCACTCTCTCTCTCTCTCTCTCTCTCTCTCTTTCATTTATTTTCTAATCATCAATCAATCATCTTGTTTGCACATCACTAGATCTACAAAATGCGTTTACATATTATTTTTCTTTTTGGAAATAATTGAAAAGAGAAGAGGCAAAGCAAAATTTTACGAAAAAGTAGGAAGATGTTAAATGTAATTAATTCTTCTTATTGCACTTATGGTATGTCCAATTTTTCTAAAACTAACTCCAAATCACCTTTGTTACTATAACAAACGCAAGAATAATTCTCTAGTCTCACCCATGATACTGATGTGATAATGCCACCCCCAAAAAAAAAAAAAAATCACCATAATTGATTGGGTAAATTATGTAAATAGTCTATATAGTTTACACGATGTATCAATTTGGTCCCTATAGTTTCAATTTGCTCGATTTTGCCCCTTAATTTAACGGATTGTATCATTTTGGTTTAATAAATAACTGTTGTTAAGTTAATTTAACGGAAGGTCAAATAACGTGTCAATTTGTTCCCTGTACTTTACACGATGTATCAATTTGGTCCTTGTAGTTTCAATTTTTTTGATTTTGATAAAGACTAAATTGACACATTGTGAAAAATACAGAGACCAAATTGACACATTGTTTGACTTTCCGTTAAATTAACTTAGCAACCGTTATTCATTGGACTAAAATTACACAATCCGTTAAATTAAAAGGTAAAATCGAGCAAATTGAAACTACAGAGACCAAATTGACACATCGTGTAAACTACAGAGACTATTTGTATAATTTTTCCTAATTGATTTATGTGAGAGCCAAGTGGATTAGCATTGTCACTACAGAAACTGAATAATTTTTGCAAGACTCATAATAACAAGCAACAACAAAACATTTAAATTAGCAATACAACAAATTGCATTACTATTATTATTATTATTTTCAATAAGCTAAGTAGATTACATGTTGGGTCAATGTGGTGGTTGTCTATGGCAAGCCATATGGAGTGGAATTGGTGGGTCTGAAAATGAACCATCCACAATTTGATCAAAAATCCATTTATTTGCAGCCTCGGTGAAGTGGACCCCATCCCAATTGATCATCACTGATGGATCTTTGCATGGCTTCCCAACTAAAATTTCTTTGCCATGCACTGTTTTCTTTCCTCCACATCCTATGTGCTTGTTGTAATTGTACTTTCCTCCATGCCCACAACATGCTTGCAATGGATGCACAAATCCTACAAATTTCACATTTATCATAGCTAATTAATCAAAACAAACCATGGACCCTCTCTTGAGATTCGAAAGTGCATCACATTAATGGGCCAGGTTCTAGGCCAAGTAAATGGGCCAAACCATTGGCCCAACTCTTAGACCCAAGCCCAACCCACAAGTTATAGGACTGGACTTGACCTTGGACCTTGGTCATTGGGCTTTTTGAAGAGGCCCAACTCACTTGTATACTACTAAAATGGGTATAGAAGGGAATATATTTACCATGCTTTGTAGCTTGGCTGATGAGGGAGTACTTCACTGAATACACATCTACATATGTGATTGCTGCCACTGGAAGATCCATTCGGAGTCGGACCACAGTTTCTTTCAACTTGACATTGAAATATTGGGCCACGTCATTGAAAGGACCCGAACACCCGGCCTTGTCCACCTGTCCGGCTGTGATTGGTAGACGGTCCATGATATACGGTAGACATCCAACTGGTCCTGTGTTGTGTATCCAAAATGATCTACCTCCTTGATTATATATATACTGAAAAAAATAAATTGCACATTATAATAATCATCCACTTTAGCTACAACTAAAGCCAAAAATAGTAATATAATAGCATCCGATTTTTTCATTCAAATTTTTTTGAAATCAATTTTCATTCATTTTTTTTAACAATTAACTCTCACTCACTCAATTTATTTTCACATGATTAAACTCTAATTATAATGACCTATACATAATTTTATTTGAAAAAATGATTAGCTCGTTAAATATGTCGAGTATAAAATTGCATTGGGTTATTTTAACACAACTTATGTTTCACTGTTAAAGTTGTGTTTGAAGTATAGATTTAGGTAGCGGTTTAGAAAAGAAAAGAAAAAAATTAGATAAAATGTGAATGAAATATAATTACATTCCACACACACATTTTTTCTTTCCCTTTCCAAACTCTTAACAAAATTTATGCTCCAAACACAACCTAAAGTTAATAGGAATGACAGAAACCCACAATTTAAATATCCCACAATGATATAGCGAGAAAGTTGGACTTTATATGGTTAATTTGAGACAAATTAAAATTGATACATAATTTATCATATAAAATTAAGAGAAACTTTTTAAGAATTTAATATTTTTTTCTGAAGTGAATGGTTTTTTGGTGTACTATTAGTTAACAGTAGTGCTATACACCTAAATAATAGACTATTGAAAATGCTATAAATAATTTTATTTTTTTATTTTTTGGAAAGGAAGAAATTGATAAGCTATATAGATAAAACATGGTGACTCACCTTAATGACAGATTGAAATTGACCCAATACATCAGGAACATAAGCTCTAACTTGGTCAGTGGACATGTTGAGAAAGTAACCAGCTGTGAGATCATTTTGGCCAATATCAAATGTGTACAATGCTCTGGAAAAGTCTTCGGCCTTGGGTAATAGTTTCATGAAGACTCCTCCTACATATACCAATTGCTTTATTTTTAGACCTTTGCAATCATTTTAAATATCAAAAAAAAAAACATTATTTATAAATGAATCATTTCATCCAATGCTTTTATTACTATACTTGAAGTAATGTGAGTCTCACTATTTTGTGTGTTTATAATAAAATTTAGTAAAAAATATCATTTCTCTTTTAAATGAGAATAAATTATAATGTGATCGTGTAATTTATCTCGTGTTAATGTCTTTTTTTTGGATCATGAATTTAGAAATAAAAAGAAAAAATGTAAATCAAATGTGAATAGAATATAAATCCATAATCCAAATACAACCTTAACTTATATTTGGTTCATGGATTTTCTTTGAGATTTGGAAGGAAAAAGAAAAAAGTTAGTGAAATGTAATTATATTTAATTTATATTTCATTCACATTTTCTGTTTTCCATTCCAATGTCTTACCCAAATCTATAATCCAAACACAACCTAAAAGTTCTAACTATATCAATTTTGCGCTTAGGTTGTGTTGGAACATGAATTTGGATAGAAATTTAGAGAGAAAAAAAGACATAGGTAGGTGAAATATAAATTAAATATAATTACATTTCACATATATTTTGTCTTTCTCTTTCCAAATCTCTTTTTTTTTTTTTTTTTTTTCTTTTTTTTTTTTTTTTTTTTACATCCGAAATCAGTTACACAGAAACACTACTAGCCACAGCCACCCAATTCAAAGGAAGAGCATCTCTAATTCAACCACAACCTTAAAATTTCATATTGTGTCAATTAACAATTGATAACATTTTGTTATGAAATTGAACAGAAATGAAAAGAAAAATAATTTATTTAAAAAGAAATGAATTATTTTAAATTGTACATCAACCTTTCAATCAATTTGACGAGAGTAAATAGAATATCTTATCTCCTCATTTCAGTCAAATTTCAAAACTAATATTTTTAATTGAACAGAAAGTATAAAAATCAAACTAACACAATAAATAAATTACAGAGACTGCGTATTTAATTTGTGATTTAAATAAAGTTTGCATGTTGAGAAGTACCTTGGTTACGGAAAATTTGGGAGCGACGATGGAAATCATTGAATTCATACCACTGAACGTTCAAAGAGATGGGACTAAACCCACCTTGATGAAGAGTTGTATTCTGAGGTCTAATTGTGGAACCTGCTGTTGCAAAATTGGCTCCATGTGTGAAGTTAGACCCCACTGAATCTAGGTATGCACTCAAATATGGCAGTCCCAAGCTTCCAGCTGAAACCCCCTCGAATCAAAACAGGTTAGGATGAGTTCTTTTTAATAATAAGTTTGTGCATACAAAACCAATTATATAAAATATATGTAAAGTAATTTGAGTGAAATTGTTTCTTTTATGATAAATCTCACCATGTGTATATGTATGTATTGTTGATTTATTTCTATTGATAGTTGAGGCTGTCAAAAAGCCAAAAGCCCATGATTCGACCCATACCCGGCAAAGCCCAAATTATATGAATTGGTCAATACTCAGCCCATCAGGCTTTCATTCCATCCCAACCTCATGATGGGTCGGCTTTAATGCTATGTTTGGTTAGAGAATTTAGAAAGAGAAAGAGAAAATGTAGGTGAAATGTGAATAAAATATATTTATATTTTACCTAATTTCACATACCTTTTCCCTTTCCTTTTCTAAATCCCTCCTCAAATCTTCCAACCAAACACAGCGTTAAAGAAGCCCTATTTGAGGTCCGAATTAGAGCCAAATTAGTTCATTTCATATTTTAAAGTTTGTGTAAGGCCTAGGCTTTAGAAATTTAGAATAAGAATGAGTCTTCACTATACAAAATTAAATCTAGACTATCTAACAACATTGATACATTTTTGGAGTTTTTTTTGTCCATAACTTTTATGATAGAATTCCCATAAAAAATATAAAAAAACTTTTATGACAGAATTATATTGAATCAAGTTTATTAATACATGGGGTGGGACCAATATTTTGGTGAATAAAGAAGATATGTGGATAGACTTCCTCCCTCAGAAACAAACGTGATTCTGTGAGCCGTCGGTGGATTTTGTTCAGAGATTGTAATCTAAAAACATCCCACAAAAAAACAACATTGCTTACTCACATATCATGGATGGGTTCACATGATCCTTTAAAACAAAGACCGTTTCTTTTTTAAACTTACAATTTTTAAGGTGGCTTCTATTTTATAATAATAAATAATAAAAAAATCATCCCAAAAACATTTCAATAATGCATAAAAAAATGTTAATATCATGTCACTATCAAAGAGAATTGAAAAGTTAAAAAGGAACAAATTCTTGACTGCGAATGGGGTCATTCCAAACACTACCTAGAGCCATCACGAATGGACCATCAAAGGTCATTTTTAATTATATAATATGATAAAAAAATTTAATTATATAATTGAAAGATCATTGTGTAGCTAAAAGTACACTAACCACAAGAGACGGAAGATTTGGTTAAAAGTAAATGTTTAATATTTATTTTTGTCAATTAATTTTTATTAAAAATAATTTTTAAAGGAAAAAACACTTTAATGTTTTAAGTTATATAGCATTCAAATTCATTTTTGTCAATAATTCGTCAATCAAATAAATTAAAAAATTATGTTATCATTGTTTTATTTATCCTTAATTATGTTAAAATTATAGGATTAGTCTAATTTACCCAATTTTTTACGTGTTAAGTAAATAATTTTCAGGCAGGGTGTGAAGCAAAACTGTTAAGAATGGCACAAACATACCTATAAAATCAATTACAAGACGGCCATCGCAGTACCGTCCGGCGGGCGCATGGAAATATGTCTCTCCGTGGGGCGGAGGGGCTTGTCCGAATGCCGCCGACAAACCGCCCGTGTCGGAATTCGAGTCGCCAAAGTTGAATACTGCCGGAAACTCACAATGGGTGGTGGTAGTTTTGCGAAGCACTGAATTGGAGACTAAAATTGATGAAAACATGACAACTAGAGTGAGTATGAGAAGACTCGGGCAATTAGACTCCATGAGAGAGCTCTTGAATTTGAAAGAGACTGAAATCTCAAAGGAAGAGAAGATAGATAGTATAGTAAGAGGTAATGAGTGAGGACAATCAGTCACAAACAAGACTGTTGATGATATTGTATTATTGTTTGTTTGCTTTAAGCATGAGAGAAGTACCAAAATACCCTGGCCATGAAAGAAATTTTGCATGGTTTTTTTTTTAGCATAATGGTTTTGTGGAAGATTTACGAGGGTATTTTGGTCTATTCACTGGCACATGATCTCTCATTGTTAGATCTGGTCTATCATGTGAACTGTTTATTTTATAAAATTCATTAAATAAAAGCTAATGATTAACCTTCCCTTTAAGTCTGCTTGTAAGTCCTCCCTGGCAACTTGTAAGTTTTGTTGCAGATATTGTCAACCTTTCCTGTGAGAAGTTAACTGTGGAAATTATTTTATATTTTCGGAGTGTTACGTGTTTTGTATTCTCTAATTAATAATTATTTAATATGTCTTCTCATATTCTTTAATCACCTAATATAATACATCATTTATTCACCTTTTTTATCAATCATAATATTATGAAATATAATATATTCATATTTCAAAATTACTGAATAATTACGCATTGCCCTCTTATACTCTGTTGTTGTTATTTTAGATTAATCCAAAAAATATATACTATATATATATATACTAATCTTATAAGAGCATCCACATTAGCCTCACCAAATGTAATTTTTGGTTAAATATAGTTAGTAAATCATAAAACTCTTACTCCATCAATCTCAACAAATTATTTCTAAATTAGCTTTTGATTGAATTTGCTACAGTACCTCAACTATTCATTAGTTATTTAATAGTTTATTATTTTTTTGAGACAGGTTAATCTATTTTTTATTATATTTTCTCACCACCGGACGTCCGATGTCCTCCCGAATGTCCACCTGGATGTTCCTGTCGGGAAGGAAGTTTGCTGAATTTTGGCCTGATCGGTCGACCGTCCAGTCGTCTGATTGGTCGATTGGCCGGTCGACCGCCCCTCAGTAGGTTTGCCTCCTTCGGCTACTGCTCTCTGTTGCTGCTATGGTACACTGGAAAAATTATATTTAAATTGAAAAAGATTAAACAATAAAAATAATATTTTAATGAAATAAAATTTTAGAATAGAGAATTTGATGAAGTGTGTACATAAAAAAGAGATTGACTAAAATATAAAAGTGGATTTTAAATTATAATTTGACTCAAAATTTGTTGAGGTTGAGGTTGAGGCTGATGTGGATGCTCTGAGCCACTTAAAGGTCCACTCTTCCTATTACTTAGATTGATCTTCTTGTGTAACAGGTAATCTGTGTTAATATATTTCTTTATTTAAATTATCTAATGAGCAATGCTAAATGTATTAAAACTCTTATTAAAAGCATAAGTGTCTAATATCATTAGATGTTTATTATTTTTTTGACAATTAATTATGAAATCTTGTATTTGTAATAAAAATTTTAATAAGAATATTAGTGTCTATAGAATTATTCTTATTTAATATATCTGATTTATAACACATCTGATATATCATTTCAATAATAGAGAAACATATGATAATTTATATCTTATTTTTAGTATTAGGCACACTAACAAATATATTAATTAGATACAGTGTCACTTGGGGACCACATCAAGTGATAAAATTTATTTGCAACTCGCGTTTTAAACAAAATGGTGATCGATCCATCTCCTTATTATTGAATTAACAAATAACTATAGAATAGACCAGGATTACAAAATAAAATTCTCCTCTTTCACTTGCTCGTGGTGTAGGAAATTAATGTATAGATATTATTGATTGATTGATATCAATATACACATTTATGAAGACCATATTACACTCCTTATATAGGAGAGAACAAGAGCTACTATTTGTGCCACTAAGAGCCACTATTACCACTAAGAGCCACTATCACCACTAAGAGCCACTATCTATATCCTTACATATTATAGACATCCACTACATCCATTATCTAGATCACTAACTACATCCACTATCTAGATCACTAACAATACATTACATATAATATACTAACAGCCCCCCTCAAACTCAAGGAGGATAGAGACTAGCCAACTTGAGTTTGGAGAGAGTAACAAAACAGGAAAATAAACTGAAAATAAAATAAAAGTGGATAGGAGACACTGTGTGGTCGTGTCAGACCGTTGTAGAAGACCGTATGGTTATGGCAGACCGATGTAGAAGACAGTTTATGGGGTCATGTTGGACCGTTGTAGAAGATAGTTTATGGGGTCATATCGGACCAATGTAGAAGACAGTTTACGGGGTCATGTCGGACCGATATAGGAGCTAACCGGAATCAATGTCGGGACAGTTTACCGAGTCTTGTCGGACCCATATAAGAGCTAACCGGAATAAATGTCGGGACAGTTTACAGAGTCTTGTCGGACCCATATAGGAGCTAACCGGAATCAATGTCGGGACAGTTTACAGAGTCTTGTCGGACCCATATAGAAGCTAACCGGAATCAAAGTCGGGACAGTTTACAGAGTCTTGTCGGACCCTCAAAAGGCGTGCCCAATCTTATCAAAAGGCGTGCCATCAAAAGGCGTGCCCAATCTTATCAAAAGGCGTGCCATCGAAAGGTGTGCCCGACAGCCATCAAAAGGCGCGCCGATTTGTCGTCTGGCGTTGAGAGGCGCGTGAGGCGCGGGTAGGCCTTGGCTATTTAAACAAGACGGAGGCTGAGGCTGAGGCAAAAAACCTGCTGAAAAACTCCGAAAAACTCTTCGTTTGCTGAGAGTTGTATTGCTGAAACACTCTGTTGCCCAGAAAATGGCTTCTTCTTCCCATTCCGCTACCCAGAACATAGCCTCTTCTTCCCGGGGTCTGCTCACTCTCTTTCCCGACCTCAATGAGTGCACAAGAGAGATAACCGGGGCAGTTGCCCTGGAACCGCAACCAAGTGCCCCTGGACCAAGCGCCCCTGGGTTTGCGCCTTTGAATTTTCCGATGCTGTCTGTGGAGCAAAGAATGGCTGCACAATCGGATATTGAGGCGAATTATTACACACTGAAGTCATGTGTTGAGACCATGACTGCGGTCTCAAACCTGTCGCACCGGCTTCAGAGTAGGACAAATGAGGTGCAGCAGTTAAACGCCCAACTGGCTCTGCTCCAGGGCATGTATAAGGATGCCGAGCAGAGATATGTGGGCTGAAGGTAGAAAACAAGGAACTGAAGCGGAAGGCCACCGTGATGCTCAGATTTGGAGGGCCGCCATATGTGACGGTTGAGGAGCAATGGGAAGTGAATGTGCTCGGCGGCGTGGGAAACACGGAGGCAGCACCGGCAAGGGACGCCCAAGACAAAGGCAAAAGAAGAGAACAGCTGAAGAGGCGAAGAAATAAGGCCGGTTTTTGTTATGGTGGTAGTAGGTTGTGGTTGGAGAATTTTTTTTTTTTTTTTTTTTTTTTTGTGTGTGTGTAAAGTGGTGATCGGGTTTGATCCCCGGCATGAATAAAATAAGGTTGGTTGCAAATCTGAATGGTATGAATTTGATTTGAAAAAGATTAAAAATAATGTGAAAGAAAAAATAAAGAAAGAAATTGGACGGATGAGCATTGCCGACTCATGAAACACTTCGTTTAATACAACTTCTTTAGCTGCTGGCCTCTCAAACCGTTCCAAAATGCAGCTGCATTCACTACTTTCTTACCCGGAAGCTGAACCTCCAGTACCTCAAGCGCTGTGTGCCTACTGCATGGGAATATCAATGCACCTTTACTGAAAGTCACATTATCAACTTCGAGACCCTGAACATTGTCACTACTGCAAACTCTTGTAGTAATAATTTTAAGCTCCAGAATATTCTGCTGACCACTTCCACTGTTGACGGCCACTACTCTAGCTCGGGTCCCCGGCCACCCTGAAAATGCCCGAACCTTGTTATGTAGGACTATAGCTTCTTGATCAAAGGACAGCCATGACTTCTCTGGACTAATCTTTGGAGCCAAAGTAGCTTGAGAGTCATCCTGAGGTTGTGCTTTCACCCTTGCTGATCCGTCAAATATAGAGGGAAGCTCATGGATCAGAAGTTTAGATCCTTGAGAAAATAGAAAAGCAAGTAAATCTGGTGCCTTAATCTGATTATCAACTTTCATTCTTTCACAAGCAATGATAGGTCCAGCATCCAATGCCCGAATGGTGAATGCTAACGATACTCCCGTTTCTTTTACGCCATCCTGCAAAGCTCTTTGAACAGGAGCAGCACCACGGTACAGAGGCAGCAGGCTTGGGTGTATGTTGACTGTCCCCAATGGAGGAATCTTGAGAAACTTGTTAGGTAAAATATTCCCGTATGCTGCTGTAATGCAAAGCTCTGGCTGCAGAGCTTTTAAATTGGACAAGAATGTTCCTCACCAGCTCTTTCAGGTGTGAAAATCAAATCAGAAGGAAAGCCTCTATCAAGAGCATGCTGTGCAACTGGTGAAGGCATCACCTTTCTTCCTCGGTCTCTTCCAGAAGGAGATTGAGTAACAATTGCAGCAACCTCAAATAAAGAGCCTGGGGCAGAAGATGCATCGAAAAAAGCATCAAGAACAGAAGCAGAGACTTGAGGAGAACCGAGGAAGACGAGTTGCTTCTTTTGAGTAGAAGAATTGGTAGAGGAAGACAAACAATGGGTTGCGTTGAAACAGCAAAAGTGTCGAAGCATTAGTGAAGACGATAATAAGTACATTCCTTTTTTTCTTGTTCGACTCAAAGCCTCTGCTGGCTACCGAATCTATTTCATCTCCTGCTACAATTTACACAGCTTTTTCTACTCAGGAAGAGGAACAACTGGTGCGGGAGGGTTCGGTGTGCTTAACCCAAGGATGGGAAGATGTTGTCCCAGTTGGGTTTGTAGAGAATGAAAAACTAGAACTTGATGTGTATTGATAGAGATTACAACAGAATAGGTTGAGGTCCGGCGGACGGCCAAGGCAAGGTTGCCGCCCGCCGGTAAGGCGAAGAACACCAAGAGCTTAACCTATAGCTCTGATACCATGTAGGAAATTAATGTATAGATATTATTGATTGATTGATATCAATATACACATTTATGAAGACCATATTACACTCCTTATATAGGAGAGAACAAGAGCTACTATTTGTGCCACTAAGAGCCACTATTACCACTAAGAGCCACTATCACCACTAAGAGCCACTATCTATATCCTTACATATTATAGACATCCACTACATCCACTATCTAGATCACTAACTACATCCACTATCTAGATCACTAACTACATCCACTATCTAGATCACTAACAATACATTACATATAATATACTAACATAGGCCAAACTTGTGGAGCTCGCACACAGTCGCGTAGTCAAGAATTTAGTGGAAAGGGACAGAAATTAATGATAACATTAATTTTTTTTTATAATAAATAATAATAATGAGATATTACTAAACTTAAATATTAAGAGTTCATTTGGATAAATGTAAATTTTAAATTAAAGGATTTGAGATTAAATTTTATGCAAATATTGGGAAGTAACTATTTTATAAGTGAATTGAAAATTTAAAAAAGAAGATAAGTTGAGATAGAAATGATATATTTTAGTAGAGAAATTTTATAAAACATACTGCAATAAAAGTGTCTATCATATGGCACAATTATGATCTTCGTGGTCTTTAGTTATAACACATTATAATGTTATATATAATTCAGTTATAACTTTTTGTGGTTGTTATTTTAGTTATGACTATATATCAAATAATAGTTAGTTATGACTCATTCTTATATTAATTATGATCTACTGTAATTTATTTATTTATTTATTTTTTTATAATTGAAGATGTGTTGCTTGATTATAATTTATATAGTGGTCATTTTAGTTATGAATGGAAAGAAACATATGGAGGATAAACTCCACATGTCAAATGTAACTAATAATCCAATAAATTTCATATCTTCATTGAAATTAATTACGTTTGCATGTCAATAGTGATAAACATTACCATTACATTGAAATTTTCATAAATAATAATATGACTTATCATAATCTCTTTATTTTCAATCAAAATAATCATTATTATTCTCATAATTTTAAAATATCATTGACATTTCACTTTAAATAATATTTTTATAAACTTTTTTATTTAAAATATTTTTCTTATGTTAAAAAAATAAACAAAATTCCCAAAAAAACCCAGGGAGCCACGTGGCCCCCTGCGCCTAAGGTGCCTCCGCCACTGCTCACGCGTATCTTATCTTACTATGGATAGCATAAAAAACAATAACATATCTTCTTGGTCTTGAAATAGCATTTAAAATTTGAATCATTGTTATAAAAATAAAAAGGGTAAATTGCATTAACTTCTCTTAAAATTTGAAAAAAATATATAATAAATTTTATAATTTTGACATAATTGTATTTAGGGCTGTAAACGAGCCGAGTTTTGCTAAGCTCAAGCTCGGCTCATTTATTTATTGAGCTCGTTTATTAAATTTGAGCTCGGCTTGATAAGGAATTAGGCTCGAATTTGGATCGGCTCGTTAATATTAATAAAACTTAAGCTCGGTTCGATAATTTTTTAATATTATTTATATTATGTAATTTATATTTAGCTTCTTTTTAGTAAAGTTTAATGAATCGAAATTAATCCAGATCTCCTAAAAATAAAAATAGTAAACCGCGTAAAATATGTATTTTCATATAAAATATATGATAATATTATTTTTTTTAGTCATATAATTAACAAATTATTGATGAAAATGAGATTAAATGTTATATGAATTAAAATCTCAAATAAACTCAATATAATTATGTCAAAATTGTAAGACTTATTAGATTTTCTCTAAATATTAAGAGAGGTTAGTGTAATTTACCCAAATTAAAAAAAATAATAATAAAATAAATAAATCAAATCAAGGGTTAGATCACTTGAAGACCCCTAAACCCCATTGTACATCCGAAAAGATTGAGGGTAAACTACAAATAGGTCCTACTTTGGAGACTTATTACTCAGTAGGTCCTACTTTGAGACTTATTACCCATTAAGTCCTATTTGATAAATTTATTAAGTGATAAAGATAAATTTATCAGTCTTTTATTTTTATGAATAAATTTATAGTGATAAATTTATCAGTCTCTTATTTTTATAAATAAATTTTTAGTGATAAATTTATCACTCTCTTATTTTTATAGTGTTAAATTTATTAGTTAGGACCTGTAGGTAAATAAGTCTAGTTAATAGGACTAATTGGTAAGTACCCCAAAGATTGAGTAGTCTATATGGCCGTTTGTTTGTGGTCATAGAAAGGGGATTGAAATTGATAGTGAGTTAAAATTTACTATTTTTATGTTTATTTTGGGAGATAGAGAAGCGATTTGTAAGCTCTTCCGGATTATGAGTCCCCTTGGGAAGGGGATTTGGATGGGTCTCCAACACTTGGCATTAGAAAAATAATCCGCTGGACTATTTTTTTTATTTTTTTATTTTTACATGTTAGACATTTTTTTTTTTGAATATTAATTTTTAAATTTTTTGTATTTTTTGTTAAGTAAGATCATTATTTTATTTTTTTCTGAAAATTTTTTATTTTTTATTTTTACATGTAAGGCATTTTTTTTTAACATTAATGTTTAATGTTTTTATATTTTCTGTTTGTTTTATTATTTTATTTATTTTATATAAAAATAATTTAACAATCCCTACACCAACAACTATTATCAAAACAAATACAACTTTACTTAATTCTCTCACTATCAATCTCTTCTCTATTAATCCTTTCTATTCTACCTCTCAAAATAAACGGGGCCTATATATACACCTAGGTGGGGTTAATTAATTTTATATAACTTTATAAATCTTTTATCAAAAAATTTTAGGGAGATGCATCAATAAATCCCAAATTAATAACGTATGCACTGTTTAGTCCTAAAAGTTTTCTTATAGACTGAAAGGTCCCATTACAATGTTAATAACATCAGATACAATGTTAATAACATCAGAGTCATGTTACAAACATTAGATTTCAAACATCTAATGTTCATCAAATTTCAATAATGTTTGAAAATATAGGATGAAAAACATCTAATGTTCATCAGATTTCAATAAATTTTGAAATTATAGAATGAAACATTAGATCATTTACATCATGCTGATGTAAAAATGGGACTAAATGAAGCATAAGAAAACTTTTAGGACTAAATGGTTCAACGTTTCAAAAACTAGGACTTATGAGTTAATTTTCCCAAATTTTAATGTGGGGTTGACTCCATGGCCCAATGGATAAGGCGCTGGTCTACGAAACCAGAGATTTGAGTTTGGTTTAATAAGGAACTAGGGTTGAGTTTGGCTCGACTTGTTAATATTAATAAAACTTAAGCTCGGCTCGATAATTTTTTAATATTATTTATATTATATAATTTATATTTAGCTTCTTTTTAGTAAAGTTTAATGAATTGAAATTAATCCAAATCTCCTAAAAATAAAAATAGTAAACCACGTAAAATATATATTTTCATATAAAATATATGATAATATTATTTTTTTTATTCATATAATTAACAAATTATTGATGAAAATGAGATTAAATGTTATATGAATTAAAATCTCAAATAAGCTCAATATAATTATATCAAAATTGTAAGACTTATTAGATTTTCTCTAAATATTAAGAGAGGTTAGTGTAATATATCCAAATTAAAAAATAATAATAATAAAATAAATAAATCAAATCAAATCAAATCAAGGGTTCGATCACTTGAAGACCCCTAAACCCCATTGTACATCCGAAAAGGTTGAGCAGTCTATAATTATTGATGAAGTAAAATCTATTATTTTTATGTTTATTTTGGGAGATAGAGAAGCGATGTGTAATCTCCTCTGGATTATGAGTTCCTTGGGAAGGAGATTTGGATGGGCCTCCAACACTTGGCATTAGAAAAATAGTTCGCTGGATTATTTTTAAAATTTTTTATATGTTGGATATTTTTTTTTTTGAACATTAATTTTAATTTTTTGTATTTTTTGTTAAGTAAAATCATTATTTTATTTTTTTCTGAAAATTTTTTATTTTTTATTTTTACATGTCGGGTATTTTTTTTTAACATTAATGTTTAATGTTTTTATATTTTTTGTTTGTTTTATTATTTTATTTATTTTATATAAAAATAATTTAACAATCCCTACACCAACAACTATTATCAAAATAAAATTTTACTTAATTTTCTCACTATCAATTTCCTCTCTATTAATTCCTTTTATTCTACCTCTCAAAATAAACGCGGCCTATATATGCACCTAGGTGGGGTTAATTAATTTTATATCACTTTATAAACCTTTTATCAAAAAAATTGAACGTGGGGTTGACTCCATGGCCCAATGGATAAGGCGCTGGTCTACGGAACCAGAGATTCTGGGTTCGATCCCCAGTGGAGTCGTCGTCTTTCTTTTATTGCATTTTGGTCCTTGCAAACTTTTATGGTATTTGCTTGCAGGGTCACTTTTGTAAAAGCCAGTCAGTACTGTGATACTTTATTCACATGTTCTCGGGAGCTTCTATTTACACACCCAAAATACCCTTTCTACACATCTCCCCCTCACACACTTTTTACACATCCCTTCATTAAGTGTGTGTGGAGAGGGAGTTTGGTGTGTGTGAATAGAAGCCCCCCATGTTCTCTCTTCACTTTTTGTTTGAAAGCTTCAAAAAATTTAAAGGAATCTCAATCATGGCAAATTACACTTTGCTTCTTTGTGTTTCATTATTTTTTTTATTTTGATCTTTTAATTGTTTATTTTTTATTTGATCCTTTCATGTTTTGAATTTTTCTAAATTTAGTTTAAAATTAATTTATTTTCAAAATTAAATAAAAAATGACACTTTGATAATCACGTAACTTAAAAATATTATTATATAATCTATATCTTTGACACAAATTCAAATTCTAATATAATAATATATTTTTATGTCATGTAACAATTAACGTGATATTTTTTGTCTAATTTTAAATAAAAGTTAACTTCAAAAAAAATTAAAAAATAATTGAAAAATATGAAAAGTCAAAATAAAAAATGACTAAAATAAAATAGGCAAAATAGAATTTCAATAATGCTTGATGCCTCGAATTCAAAGTCTCGAAATTGTCTCAAATTTCCCTTTTTTCTTTTTTCTTTTTTTTTGCTATGTTAGTTTGGTTTTTTTTATAATTTTTTTTCTCTCTTTTCTTTTCTTTTCTTTTTTTTTTTTTTTTTTTTTTTGCAATGGTGGTTATATATTGGGATGTGCTAAAAAACTAGACATCCCACACCAATTCAATCTGTATGGTTTGATAAAGTGAGTGAGTTAGATTGGACTGGTTGAGTGATAAAATTGACTGATCAGTTAGACTGCTGGTTAAAATTTGTTAATTTTATATAATTTTGTATGAGTCCATACTGTATTTTTATTTCAAATCAAGAAGACTCGGAGGAAATTGAAATCAAAGCCATTTCTATTTCTTCGGAATCTTTCTAATTTGAAATAAAAATATAGTAGGGACTTGTACAAAACTATATGGAATTAACAAATTTTAACTAGCAGCCTAAGTGATCAATCAATTTTATCACCCAATCAGTCTAACCCAACTCACTTACCTTATCAAACCATATAGGCTGAGTTTTTTTTTTTTTTTTTTTTCCTTCTATTTGTTAGGCTGTGTTGGTTTGTTTTTTTTTTATTTTATTTTATTTGCTGGACTGTGTTGGTTTGGTATTTTTTTTAAAGGTGGTTATGTGTAGAGGTGTATAAAAAAATTAGATATCCGGCACCAACTCATCGAACAAAATTATATGAAATTAACAAAATTTAATTAGCAGTCTAACTGATAGATGTCTAATTTTTTGATACATTCCTACACATAACCACCCGTTAAAAATAAATAAATAAATAACAACAACTAAAAAAAGAATTCGAGACAAATTCGAGACACCTAGCACTGCAGATATAATTTATCCCTCAATCATCCATCCAAGCACGTGCAATAGAAAGTCGAGTTCCTTTATGATATATCAAAAAAGTATATGTATAAATTCATTTTGAAAAAAAGTTCCACTTTACACATTGAATTATGGACACATGATTTGCATTTTGATTGGATTAATGTATATAATTAAAGATCTTTGATCTTCAAAATCTTTTTCTCTAATGCATTTTTAATAAGAATTTTGAAATATTATAAAAATCTCACGTACAACCATATATTTGAAATACATCAATAAAATCAAAAGAAAAAGCAAAACAAAACAAAAACAAAAACAAAAATAAAAAGTAACAGTAATTAATAATGTGACACAGAAAATTAAGATGGTGCTAAAATCCAAAGATGAAGAGAAGTGAACAGTTATGTAGGCACATCAAACTTTTAAAAAAGAAAAACAGACAAACAACAAAAAAAACAATATATATCCTATGTTGTTTGTTAGTCATTACAATTATCAATGATTCCTTTGTACAAAAATCCAATATCCCTGGAAATTGTCATTTGTGTCAATTTTAATCATTATAGTTTAATTGTATTAGTTTTGTTCTTAAAATTTTTACATTGTGATACTTTAATTCAATTTGTATCGCCTTTTTAAAAATTGAACTGAAATTAAGAGGATAAAATAGTCAATTCATTCTACTCAAAGTAATTGAGGCATTGTTGTCCACTTAAAAATCGTTTATTTTCTTTTGAATGAACCATTTTGTGTACTAAATTTTTTTCAAATTTCTTAGCAAATATTATGAATTGAATTAAACTGACAAAACGTAAAAAATTAAATAATAAAATTGATTAATTGAAAATATAATGACAAGATACAAGAACTATGTGTACAATTAATCTTAATAATGCTAATTTCATTGGATGTCTTATAAAAAGAGAGAAAATTTATTAGTTAAAACAGCAGAGAAATTTGTGATATATCACAGTAATGTTACAACAATCATATCTATTTATACCCTTAAAACTGGTGATATAGGCATATAGCCATATAAATAAAATTTTAAAAAAAAATGAAAAAACTAATTTTAACTAAGCACCTAAGTAGTAGTGACATGCTATGGATTCACCTCATATATGGCTAATATGTGTATGTACTTCATGCGCCAAAGTCATGGTCACAGTGATGTTGATGATGATATTCCCCTGCATTCGTATGGATTGTAGCTGAACCATCATTGTGATGGTGGTTTTGAGGATGATGGTGGTGACCATCTATATAGGTTTGCATCATGGAAAGTTCTTGTCGTTGTCGATTTTTGCGATTTTTGTGATTTTTTTCAGGATCATGTAAGCAGACGAAGAGAATCATAGATATTATGGACACCGACATAACAATGGCACTCAATAAGAATAAGCCGCTGGAGATTTGAATCACACCACCATTGTCGTTGCCGCTGAAAGCATTCAAGATTCTAGTCATTTTGGCCACTTCTCTTCTGTCATGCCTTGGACACAAAATGAGACATATTATTGTCATATAAATTGGTTTATTACAGGCCAACTTGAACCTTATGGTGTCCTTCCTAGTTGAAGGTTGCCATTTTATGTGATGCTTTACTTTATATGGCATTAATCACTTTATTTGATTATTTTTATTTTTATTTTAAAAATATCAATATCAAAATTAATATTAATATAATTATGTTAAATTTGAAAATTTTATTATACTTATTTCAAACTTTAAGAATAGTCAGAGTAATTTATTGTTTTTTATTTTAGGGCTTAGAGTCAGATTATTAATTTAGACTACCTAAGTAGGTCGGTTATGACATTAATCCAAACATGATTGGATAAAGAATTTCCCTGCCAAATATATATATTTGGGTTTCCTGAATATATAACCCATCTAATCAGGACTTTTTTAATTTTTTATTTTACTTTTAATGGGTAGATGACTCATTATAATTTTTGGTCTGATTTGAATGAATAAACAACACAACATTTGGATTAGAAAAATTATGAATGCACCCATTCGGATTTATCCTCGTAAAATAAACACTCGAAACAGATTTCACAAAATAGTATAGAAATTCTCAAAGAGAGAGAGAGAGAGAAATAATACCTGAAACTACTCTGTATTTTTATTTTTATTTTTTCCTATCTTTTTTAACAAAATCCCTTCCTCAATCTTCATTCTTCAATTATTTCTTTCTTTTACTCACTATTCTTTATTTTTTACCCCTCTTTTTCTTTTTTCTTCTCTTGTTTTTTTTTTTTTTCCCCTTTTTTCTGTACTCTTATTCCCTTACTTTTTTTCTTTTTTTTCTTTTTAATTAACCTTGAGTGGCCCCTTTTTTTTTTCTTTTTTTTCTTTTTTTGTTCCTTTGGAATGCCCACAAAGAATGCCTCTTTCCTCTTTTTATCATGCAAAGAGAGTGGGCAAGTGGGTGGTTTAAAATTCCTTTTTCTTGCAAACCATAAAACTATTCTTAGCATATTTTCATATTTTTGGGAACATCACATTAATTGTGTCTTCCTCTCCAACAATTTTTTTTTTTTCCCAACCACCATTCAACGGTTTACTAAAGGCCACAGCTAATAAAAATGATTAATTATTAAATTATGATATTTGGATCAACTATTTAATGACAACTAGATAAAAAAGGTGGATGAAGAGAATCATATCCGTTTTGTTTAATAATGAGAGATTATATGCTTACATAGTCTCAAAAAAATCTGTTGTGTTTGGTTGAATTTTCAAATCAATTTTTGAACACCCATTTATTCAACTATTAAAAAAATTATAAATCATTTCAAAATTATTTTCAAAATATGTAATCAAACAAGTTTTCAAATATTATCAACTCTTTTAAAAGAACTATATTTTAAAATTGATTCTCAAAACTAAAGCAAACGGATTCCACCATATACACGAAATATGTCTTGTTTATGATTCCCATTGAGGTTGTGTAAGAATTAAATTATTTTTAAATTTTTAAATTTTAATATATATTTTCATATATGAGTCTTTAATATACACTTTAAAAGCACATGTTAAGTAGAGATGCTTGCGGGTTGCATATCATCTACCATCTCATCTCATCTGCCATCTCATGGCTTTTGAAATTTAACCGAATGAGTTTAGGCCAGAAAATCTCATCCACATGTAATTATTGGCTTTGAAATCGACCGATTTTGACAAAATAATTACTTATGACTTCTAAATCAACGGAGTTAGGCGGCAGAATGACAAATGGGCCAATTTTGAAAGTTTGCTTAAATGTTAAAACTTATTTTGAGTCCTATTATCTTTCTATTTTTTTATATATTTTTTTCAAAAAAGTCAAAAAAAAAATAAAAAAGTCAACTTTTAACCAACTTCTCAAAATGCAAATTAATTGAGTTAGCAAATTTGAACAAATATGGCCAACTTTAAGAACCACGTAAAATAGTCAAAAAGTAAATTTTTCTCTTTACTATGTTACATCTTTTTGCAAAAAAAATCTACTTTTTTGTTGTAAAAAATTAATAAATAACTAAAATAATTAATTTCTAAAACAACCTAATTTTATAAAAAGAACTTTAATTTTTACCAAACAAAAAAATTTAATATTTTTATAACTTATATAAGCCAACTTATTGCCTTTTTGACTTATTTAAATATCACATCATTTCCCTAATTTTTACACATCTTTTTATAGTAAATAAAAAACCAACTTATTTAACTCTTCTCAAAATAAATAATGCAGGTTGAGGGTTATATTTAAAGCCATGAAAAAGCAACTGATGCCACAAATTTTAGAACTGTTCTGGGTTTGGGTGCACCAGGCCGAGGCAGTAGTGCAAAGCCCAGACGACGCTCAAAAGCCCAAGTAAACAGCAAGCTACCGTGAGTGGGCCTTCCCCCTAATAAAAAATAAATTTAATATGATGTGGGCCGATGGTCCATGTATTATATTATTCATTAAACTGATAAGAGCAAATACTACCTACCCAAAAAATCATTAAATGCGCTTAATTTTTCAATATACCCTATTAAATTATTTAAAATAATAAATTACTCTCAATATGTCGGATGTTTTTCCTAGATTATCCTTCTAGGTACACTTAAATAATTGATGGCTCGCCACACATACCAAAAATAAATACTAAATTATGCCAAATTCTTTTAGAATAATGACAAGTCTAGGTATCGATCCACAGGGACAATTGTAAAATTAGACTAATTTAATCGCTAAATTCCTAAATTAATTTTGA
Source organism: Camellia japonica (assembly GCA_030407325.1). NCBI lineage: Eukaryota > Viridiplantae > Streptophyta > Magnoliopsida > Ericales > Theaceae > Camellia > Camellia japonica. The sequence goes on from JAPPVO010000017.1 coordinate 157,824,846, forward strand.
TTAAAATGATTGAGAGATTTTATGACTAAAAAGGAATTAAATGAAATTAAGAAATTAAATTGACAATTAAAAATTAGGGTTTGAGATATTAATTTTTGGAAAAAATCCTAGGACAATGAGTTCACCACTAGTTGCGTAAATAGGGTTTCAAATTGAAATCAATTATGTTACGGTTCGAACGGAATAATGCTTCGCAACTATAAGTTCAAAGCATTTAACAAGAAAATCATCACGTTCAATGTACGGGTACGAACCATCTCAAGTAATACGAATCGTTCACTCTAAACTAGGATAGCGACACGAATTGTCCCTCGTAGTATGGTTCGTCTCATACATTGAATGTGAAAGAATGGAAAATTATTGTATGGAAAACATTCAACAATCACAGAAAGCCGAATACTTGAAGAAATAATGGAAAATATATATAAGAAACTTCTAAAACACCATGCAATTGTTCAAACCTTTACATAATTAAAAATAAAAAAGAAAACCTAATTACATGGGTAGGGAACCTTAGAAAAGAATAACCTAGCCACTCATAGGGGAGTGGGAAGAGGCGGAAAAGATGGGAGAGATGGAAACCCCCATGGAAGTTGTCTTGAAAGCTTGAGAATCCTTCTCTCTCCTAACCCTAGCCTCTCTCTTCTTAGAATTAGTTTCAGAACCCTAATCCAACCTCCTTCTTGCCTATTTATACTTCTGTTACCTTTCAAACAGGTTTAAAACATCGGGCCCGTTTTCCAAGAAAAGTCAACGCATGTGCGGAAAGCTATTTTCTCTCCAAATTCTGTATTTTTGCCCATTTTGTGCTCTGACTATGTACAACTTGATTGACATTAAACACACATAAAATATACAGTTTAACAAGCAAGTAAAGTTAAGAGATTCTAATTAACGGTCTCAATGTTGTACAATTCGGCCTTAATCACATTCCCCAACTTACAACTTGCTAGTCCTCAAGCAAGTAATAAAAATAAAATTAAATTAAACAAAATCTACCTATTTCCTCTTTTGTGGAAAATGGTTGCATTTAGCATATGCAATAAGCCTTTAAACCACAAAGTTACCTAAGTGGACAAGTAAAGTGTCGTGAAAGTTTCCAAAAATGATACCCACAAACATTAACATATTTATATATGCCCAACAAATGACCACACTACTCCACCTAACAATCAACTTATGTGCCACTACAGTGTAATATTAAGACATAATGAGTCATTAAAAGCACAGTGAGAAGCATGAAAGAATCTATTGAGTCAAAACCACAATTCAGTTAATACAAAAGTAAAGTCCCCTATACTTGTGCATGCTAGTAGAAAAATCATCAGTACCCTCGGTGTAAAGTCCAATCTCCATATTAGTTAACTGTCCACTATAATAGCCCAATGTAACTCATAATAACACCCAACATATACAGAAAAACTAAACTGTTGCAGCCAAAATTCTAAAATTTTTTTTTTTTTTAAATGACTGTGCAATGTCCTGATCCATTAAACTTTCTAATCAACCCATGTAACAAGCATTGGGCCAATGACTCCCAAACCAGACGGTTTTAGGGCACTAGGTGTGAAGACACCCCTACGGGCTTAATAACTCGAATTGAAAATGTTACGAATCCGAATAAGTCATTCTACTTATTTTTCCTTAACTGTGCAATGTCTAAGTCACTTAAGTTTTCTAATTAACCCATGTAGCAAGTATTGGGCCAATTGACTCCCAAACCATACGCTTTTAGGGCACTAGGTGTAGAGACACCCCTATGAGCTTAATAAATTGAGTTAAAAATGCTACGAATCCAAAAAAGGCTACGGGCTTAATAACTCGAGGTGACTGGGTTATTCTGAAAATAGGTGAGTTAGAATTGTGTGAGCTTGTGAAGTGGGCGTGAAGCCCACTCCGGCTGTGGAAGTTAACCGGTGGTGGTGGCGAGGATGGTGGTGACGGTGACGGTGGTGGCGCCGAGGAGGTGGAACCTCTGGCCTTTTTAGAGGCCCAAGGGGATATCCGTCGACTCATGTCCTGCACACATCAACAATAGACACATATACCTGTGAAACCAGCATGAGAATGAAATAAAATATTAAAGCACAAGTCTGCCCACTGATGTACCACATGCAATTCTCATCATTTTTTTTATGTTTACTTATTATTATTTTATTTAACAAAAAACAAAATAAAATAGAATAATATAAACTTACATATTAACATTTTGACAAGTATTGAATTAATCTAACAAATAATACTGAGATAATAGAATATATCTAAACAACTAAATAAATAGATGGACAATACACTGAATTAGAAAAGCTAGGTATTAGAATTTTTATTTTTATTTTTTGGTATGTATTTATATAAAAACGAAAAGAAATAAATAAATAAATAAAAGTGACATTAAATTAAATTAACTATTGAACAACAATACAATTTTATTGAAGTAACTAATGACTAAATAATTAAACTAACAGAACTAAACTATCAAGTAAAGAATGAAGTAATAAAATTAACAGAAAAATAAGCAACTAAATAAATAAATAAATAACCTATGAAGTAAACAAAAAAACTAAATAGGAATTTTATTTTATTTATTTCTTTATTTATTTATTTATTTATTATTTTAAAATAGGGCTATTTTATTTAAGTAACTAATGATTGAATAATTAAAACTATCAGAATGAAATTATTTGCATGAACTAAACTATGGTAAGCAAGCCAAATAATAAAAATAACAAAACAAAACAAAAATAAACCTTTTTTTTTTTTTTTTAAAGATGAACCATAGATCATGATTTGAACAAAAATAAAAACAAAACTCTACTTCTCTACTCCTACACCCACAAATCTAAACAAAAAGTAAAGTTTACCTTGAAAAAGTGGAGAAAGAGGGAGAAAGAATGGAGATTCACCGGAAAAAATGGTGGTCACCGGAGATTTGACGGACGGAGAGGAAACAGTGATGTCGGCGGTAAGATGGTGGTGAGAAAGAAGGAAGGATGGGTGAGACTTGAAGGAAGAAGAAGTTGGTGATGGTGGGGATATAATGAGTTGGTGCGTTTGTGGAGTTGTGAGAGAGAGAGAGAGAGAGAGAGAGGTAGATGATGAGAGGTAGAGAGAGAGAGAGACAAAATCTGTGAAAGTGATGGGGAGAAAAGTGGGTCTAGGTTAGATAAGTTTTTTTTTTTTAAAAAAAAACGAAAATAAAATAAAATAAATAGAATAAAATAAGTTGAACAAAAAAATCAGATTTTTATTTTTTTTATTTATTATTTTTTTAAAACGAAAATAGAAAAATAAATAAATAAATAAATAAAAATCGCGAATTTTTTTTAATTTTTTTTTATATATGTAAATAAAATAAGGAAATAAAAATAAATAAAGAAATAAAATTGTACATTTATTTTTTTATTTTTGAAATAAGTAAAGAAATTAATAATAATAATAATAAAAAATAAACAAAACAAAACAAAATCTACAGGTTTTTAATTTTTTTTTTTAATGTTGAACGTCGTCACGAACGTGCGGGATTGTTTCATGCACGTGTAGACGTACCCCGCACCAAGCCACGCACCTGCATATAAAGCAGGCGTGGAGTTGGATTCAGAAAAGTTCCCGCACGTGCGGGGCCCAGGCTGCACGTGCGGCGTTTCCCTTTTTTTTTTCTTTTTTTTTTTGTGGGAACGACATTCCGCATGTGCGGTGATCAAGCCGCACGTGCGGCTAGGTTGACGCACCTCCTCCGCGCACCTGCAATTAATGTAGTATGCAACTGAGGATTGAAATTTTGTGCTGCACGTGCGGGACTTTTTTTTTTTTTTTAATGCAACCCAAATAAAATTATAAAGAACTACAACCCCGGTAAACATTCAAATCATTTCTATCTTAGTTTCGCATCCAAAATAAATAAAGCATTACAAAAATAACTAAATACTCACTAAAGGTATAATCTTCACGCAATAACCATGGGTACTACTTTTTTCCCTAACAGCGTTTGTAACTTTCCCTATTCTTCAACAGGGTGACAGACTAGGTTGATTCGGTATCCAGAATCGAGGTGCCTAAGGCTAACTCGACCTATGGGGCTGCCATACAGAGTTCAAGCCGGGGTGGTTTTGAAGCAATCTCCACACCCCTTGGTATTCAAACCAGACTTTAATCTAGGAAATTCCAAACCTTTGCGTTCTAGGCTTTACCATTCGAACTCTAGTTTTCACCGTCTAAGTTGGTCTCCTAAGAACTCACTACAAAAACAATTAGGTGGCTATACCAGACCTTTAGATGTCATTCGGGCATGGCAAACACCAAAGGAATTTCACATTTAAAGGATTTAAAGTCTCCTAGACGCAAATAAAGCACAGCAAGAATAAAGAAAAATATAATAGAATAGAAAGGAAAAAAAAAGGGAACAAGACATCAATCTCTCAATCATAATAAAAAGGGTCCATCAAAGCAATGGACTCAATCATATCTCCATTCCCAATCCCCTCTATATATGATTTCAGTCTTTGGCCATTCACTTTGAAAGTGTGGCCATTCTTTGGATCTTGCACCTCAACGACGCCATGAATAAATGCCTCTACAACCACAAAGGGACCATCACATCTTGATCTAAGCTTACCCCATCAATTATTTTGAATGCCCTATTTCTTTAGACCCTCACTTATAAATTGTAAAACCCATAAAAAAAAATAATAAAATTCCACCAAATAATACCAAAATTATCCTTGTAAAAATATTTCACCTATTCAAATGTACACCCCCACATCCCAAAAAGCCTCTCTCCCAAAACCCTAACAAAACCCATAATGGTGGAACCTCCCAAAATCAATGGAAAAAAATTTGTAGTGATTAAAAAGTGTTTTCTCTGTTTCATTACGAGGTTTGTCAATCTATTTAATTTTTTTTTTTTTTATTACTTATTTTCACACACACAAAACAATTCACTTTCATATTTCTCTAGTTAGTTTTATGTCATTTATCAATGGTCTACTATATTTGTATACTCTCTGTGTAAGCAAAACTGGATAGGATTTCATCCACCGGTCGATCACCCAAGGATAGTCCGACCTCCTTTGTTTGTCTGCTTTTGCTACTGTTTCGGTTATCTGTTTCCAAACAAATAAGAAATGTTCGGTAATTCGTTCCTGAACAAATAAATAATGTTTGTGCATTTGTTCTCAAATTTCAGTCATATGTTCGGGAGTTCAGTCACAAAAAAATGACGAATAATTTTTATTATTCTTGCTATTTTTTCCAAAAAACTTACCCTTATTAGGTCAATCTCCTATAAGCTAAGAACACCATCAAAGCTATGAACATATTCTAAATTTTTATTATTGTACTCCTCTCATTTTATGGAGTTGTGGTTGTCAAAAAAAATTTCACTCATTGTCATTGTCGGAGAAATATATGTAATCAAATGGTTATCACTATTGCAGTCAAAGGATTTTCAAGATTTTGATGATAAGTAGGTTTTGAAGGTGGGATTTGGAGAAGATGAATGGATGATGATGGAGGTGGGTGTTCTTATAAATCCTAACTCAGGAAACTTCTATTTGCACACACCACTTCCTCTCTTTCCACACACTTAATGATTTTTTTTTATTACATTTTTGTCCTAAAATTAAATTACCAAAATATCCCTTTCCCCAAACCCTAACTCGAACTCTCTCAAACCATCAGTTTCCACCATCATCCTCCATGGCCACCGTCTCTCCCCTCCTTTACTCTTCTTGTCGCCTTTTCTCCACCACTATGACCCCCCTTTGCCTGAGAAGAAGATCGGCGCACCACTGCGATCTCCCTTCGCCTTCATTGCCCACCACCACAATCTTCCTTCACCTTCGTCTCTCCTTGCCACCTTCACTTTCTGCCCCCTTCGCAGCTGTAAGGTTCGGAAGTATAGTTTTGAACCGAACACATTGATTCGGAAGTACAGTATTGAACCAATGTGTTCGGATGTTGAAGGTCGAACCAATATGTTTTGTTTGGATATTGATGGTCGAATCAATGTGTTATTTTTTAACCTGGTTTAACAAACGACGGAGGGACCGTCGATCGTCTTCTCAAGTGGAAAGGGTGGTGGTGCTGAGGGAAGAGACGACGAGAATCATCGTCTCTCGCTGGACTAGAGATAAAGAGAGAGAAGATTCATGGAAAGTAGCTCCAGATTATGAAGATCGAATCCAAAGACGATTGATTCACATATATATATATTTATATGAATTCAATGACAGACTTAAAAGCAATGAACAGAGAGAGAGGGTAGAGCTCGATATTGATTAGTAGAGACCAGAGAAGGGAGGGGAATAGGTGCCGCCATCGTCGGCAGCAACATCAGTTGTGGCTTGTTAGGGTTAGGGTTTGGAAGATGAAGATAGTAAGGGTATTTTTAGTATGGTAGGATGTGTATTGAGTGTAAATTGATAATTTAAATTTATGTAGTGTGTATATTGAGAAAGATGTGGAAAGAAAAGAAGAGGTACGTGCAAATAGAAGCTCTCCCTAACTCATGATGTAGTGAGTGTATGAGCTTAATTGTGAGATAGGGTGTCCCAAAATTATTGATATCTTTTTTAATAATTTTATTTGAGGTTATTATTGTAATAAAAAAAAACTAAAAAATAAGAGATTCAAAATAATTGATAGAATACTAATAACAATACTCTTTTAAAAATTTAATTAAACTTACTAAGTTATTTTTTAAGTGCAAATAGAATCACCCCTACACTTGATTTTGGCCCAAAAAAAAAAACCTAAAAAGGTTGATTTCTACAAGGCCCAAGCCTTCTCTTTTATAGCCCTATTTCTTTTTCACCCTCTCTCTCTCATGTTGATGTGGGAACAAACCAAAATCAAAACGAAAACCTAATAAATCAATCAAAACCCACAAAGTTGCTTCTAATTTTATTCTGATTGGTTTAGAATTTTTAAAAATATTTTTTTGAGTTTTTAATCCGTTTTTTTTATTTTTATAATTTTTTTAATATATTGATATTATTTTTAAAAAATTTAAATCCACTTAATTTAAATACACTTAAAAAATATGGTACTTATGTAAAAATTTTCATAAATTCATATTGAATACAAATAAATTTTCATATTTTGTTATATTCAATGAATTTTTAAAAAAAATTTGTACAGATTTTATACTTTTTAAGTGTTTAGATTAAGTGGATTTAAAAAGTTTTAAAAAAAATTGATTAAAATGTTAGAAAAATTTACCAAAAACAAAAAATACATATTAAAAACTAGAAATTATTTTTGAAAACTCCAAACCAAAACTCTGATAGAGATTCTCAATATCAAACTTCTTTATTTTGGCTCATCCCATTGTTTTTTGTTAATTGAGTCTCTGTTTGAGCTCATTATCACGAGTGAAACAGGACTCTCTGAGAATGCTTCCATTACTGGAATCTGAAGATCTGATACTAACGCTATGTTTGGATTGAGTGATTTGGAGAGAAAAGAAAAGAAATGAAGAGATATGTATTTCTCTTACTTATTTAGATAACTTAAGTGGAGAGAAATGGGAAGTAATGGAGAGAAACTCATTTCTCTTATAAGCCTCATTTTCAATCTTCCCAAAAGTGGAGATATGGGAGAGAAAAGAAATCACTATTTTCATAATATCAATTTTGTCCCTATAAAAATAAAAGAAATAAAATGATTAAAAATATAAAAATGTTATTTTGGTAATATAACATAAAATAATTTCTTTTCTTTTCTCTTAATAAAATCTAATCAAACAAGAATAAGAGAAATCACAATCATTTCTTTTCTTTTATTTCTTCCTTATCCAAACAAAAAAGAGACAAATTATAATAATTTCTTTTATTTTCTTTTTTCTTATAACTTAAATAATCTTTTCTTTTCTTTTCTTTCATATGTTCCCAAACATAGTGTAAGAGCGAAACTATCGAGAGTTACTTGAAATTTTTGTCATAATTCCCGGGCAGAACCCAGAGGGGACTAACCAGAATCTGCAATGCCAAAATTCAGAAGAGCTACATATCCTCGATCACTTTTCATAGTCACCGGTTGCTTCCCAAATCATCATATGACAGTGAAATTTTCAGAGGTCAAAACGCTAAAATGAGCAAAACACCAGAATTTTATACTCAATATTCATACATTTGTAACCAGGTTGTTTGTGTTCTTCATTTGCAGAATCACAAAGAATCCGAATTTTTACTCAACCAAAAAATAATAACGGTTTGGTTTTCATTTTCAGAATTTACTTTTCAAAAAATTTTACATTTTACTTTTTCTTTTTTCGTATTTTTTATTTTTACTGAATTTTTTTAATATTTTAAGCAATTTTTTTAATTTTGAAACACACCTAACATAAATACACTTAAAAAGTATAATATTTGTGAAAAAAATCTTCAAAAAATTCACTAAATACCCAAAATACCAACAAAAAAAAAATTTTCAATGCATTTTTTGTATTTTTGTGTATTTATTAATTTTTTAAAGTATTTTTTCACAAATATTTTATTATTTAAATATATCTAAGGAAAGTGCATCTAAAAAATATATAAAAAATTTCTTAAAATTTTAAAAATATTCACTAAAAACAAAAAACAAAAAAACATGTAAAACAAAAAACTCAATTTCTAAAAAATTGAATTCAAAAAATTAAAGCCAAACACACTTCCATTTTGAATCAGAAATTAGAACGATGACACAAATTACATTAAGAGCATTTACTACTTTCTCATCCCATTGTTTGCAGAACTTGACTGGAATCTTGATGATTGAGCTCATTATCGTGAGTGGTGACATGCTTCGGTGATAGGAATCTGAGGATCTGAGAGCGAACCATCCATAATTCGGCGGCCTACCCAGTTGTTTGCAGCTTCAGTATAATGTATCTTATCCCAACTAATGTATTCAGATGGATTACTGCAAGAATCTCTATTAACTTCAGTTCCATTCACAATTGTTCTTTCCCAACAATCCCCATGATGCCCGCAGCAGTAACCAAGAGGATCAACAAAACCTGCATCCTCAAAGAGAGAGAGCAAGAGAGATAAAACAAGCACTCATAAGTTACTTATTATTCTCTTTCTTTGTTAATGCAAACGCAAGGTACTTTTTTTTTCGTTTTTCATCCCTACTGCTGATAGAATTTTGCATTTTCAATTTTTTCTTCTTCTTATAATGACTAAGCCTTTAACGCTTTTGTTTTTGAGTTTCTAATATTCCTAGCCCTCAACATGTACAATTATTTAATTATTGAGAGTGCATTAACATTTATATAAGTTTTAGTTTTTGCTACTAAATATTCTCAAACATTTTCAAATTCTTTTATCATTTGCCTTGTAATTTCTAAATGTTTTCAAAAGGTTTCCGTTTTAAAACTACAGAAACCACATATCAAAACAAAACGCCTTCCAAATGCACTCTCAATTGTTCATTTTGTTCATTGGGATTTAGTGACTAAAACGTAATTAATCAACTTACCATGTTCTTTCGCTTCACTGATTAGAGAATATTTCGCTGAGTAGCTATCAACATAGATCAGTAATGCATCTTGAAATTTGGTCCTTAGTTGGGACATCCTGTCCTTAAGCTGCTTGTTGAACTCTTGAGCCACCTCATTGTAAGACTTGACACAACCAATTTCGTCAGCATTGCCAGGCTTTGGAGGATAATTTACTACAAAGTAAGGCAAGCAGCCTATGGGGCCTGTATTATGTATCCAAAATGCTCTTGCGCCTTGGTGGTAGAGTTTCTGAAACAATAACAGGAAAAAATACAAAAAGACTTTAAGAAGTTAGCAACAAATGAAGGATACACATGTGAAGATGGGTGCTTCTAGCACTTTCAAGCAAATTCTTTTAAAAACCCCTATCCAAAAATATGAACTGGCAAGGCTCAACACCTATACGAGAGATGCACAAGACAAGGCTTATGTGGAAAACCTTCTAACTAACCTATTCCCTCAAGTTGTGAGGACCTAATGGATGTCTGCCTCAATATTATTGTATTTATCAAATTAGGCCTTTTTATTCTCTTAGCCCTCGGGGTGAGAAAGTGTTTAGGTCTGCCTAGTCTCTCAGGTTGTAATAGTTTTATTTTAGTGTAGACTAGTTTGATTGTCTTGGAGCACATCTCTATTAAGGGCATGCTCCTTTTTGCCTCCAGGCGTTTTTGGGCACTTCATTGTACATCTCTTTCTCAGTTAATATAACCAAAGCTTACTTACCTGGCAGGATTGAAGAAAAAAAAAGAGGACAAAAAAGAAAAATCGGGAAGGAGGAAGAAAATTTTATATGAAACTCAAGTCATCCACTTGTAAGTTCGAGTACATGACAATCGCAATATAGGTGTAAGTTTTGTAATGTTTTTCAGTTTCCTCTGTGTGCAACAGTTTATGGTATTTAATGTAAGATGAACTAGCAAGTTTTCAATATGAATATCACCAAGTTCAAAAGCAGGAATCTGAAATAAAATGATATGATTCCAAATAAGTAAAATGATGTTTTATATTCTGTAAATGAGGTAGCCATAGCGATATACATGATTCAGAGGACTATCCAGGTGAGAAACAGAACCAACTAATAAACTAGGTTTCGGAAAGATGTAGTTACCTCTACGACCGAAGCAAAATGATCAATTATACTGGGAATAGATGTCCGCACTTGCTCCTCCGTCATTGATGTCAACCCAGCATGAAGATCATTCTGTCCAGTATCCATTGTATAAAGGGCTTTTGAAAAATCCTCAGGCCTTGGAAGGCTGCTTTGGGCATATGATCTCTTAGCTGAAACAGTGAAACCACATTGCACACTCACAAGTCACCACAAGATATGAAAAGGTCACTTGCTCCGTGCAAAGGTCAAGTGATTTTCTCCGAATTTAGAGCACATTATTAAATACAAGTTTTAGCCAAAACAAACTGCTAGAATTATTTTCTAACCTTGGTTGTATAACTCAATAGTGCGCTCTTTTAATTGTTCAAATTGTGAAAGCTGTATGCTGAGATGGATAGGGTTCATGGAAGGCACTGGCTTTATGGTTGACCCACTTGCAGCAAAATTTGCTCCATGTCTGAAATTTGATTCGACAGAATCCAGATATGCATTCAAGTATGGTAATCCCAACTTCTCAGCTGCACAAATTCATAAATAAAGTCCAACTCTCAGACAGGTATGGGAAGAACAAACATGTGCCACGAGAGTATTTCAGTTGCTTCTAAAATTTAGCTAGCAATTGGTGAGAAGCTCCAAAAATTCAGGGGCTCATTAAAAAATTCACACAATCAAAAGGCATGACGCATTTTGCAAACATTTTAATTAACTACACAATAGATTTCAAAACCGTAATTGAAACATGAACTCCCAAGCTCTGCTCCAAAATCATCACAAGAAATATTAAGTTATAAGGTATTGAATGATCTCAGAAAGAAGCACTTAGCATAATTATTTATGCTTTTATCAATGGGTTATGCAGATGCTCCTAACAAATTTTCTTCATAAAAAAATCAGTTTGAAAAATCAGAATACAAAGTATAGGTTTTGGCGGTCTTGAATAGTTGGGACTCGGGAAGTGCGGATCCAGATGTCTTTTCTTTTTTAGATTTCTTGGATTCTCTTTCTGTATAAATTAGAAGGTGGTTTGGGTGGCTTTCTTTTGTATTGATTGGCATTGTCTTGATGCTTCTTCTTTAATAATATATTTACTAAGCAAAAACAAATTATTCAAGATAACTAAAATAGTAGGAAGCCCCAGCCATGGAATTATTCACCAAACCCATGCCATTCTTAAGCAAATTTTCCAAATACAAGTTAATTTGAACTTATTTTTCCAAACCCAGCTTGTTTTTTGAAATTATGTTTTCAAACATGACCAAGAAATTGTGTTTTCAAAAACAGGACTTCAAACACAACTAGAGTTAAGGAAATAACTTCAAATAACATGGGTTTGTTAAAAAAAAAAAAACTCCCCAACCATGGATGCTCAGCCAACCCAAACACAAATTGCCATTGCACTTGCACTTGAACTGTTTGCTATAACTACTAAGACTATCACATCCTTAGACCACTGAAGGAAAAGGTTCGGTTAGGGCATCTTCAACCGCGGACTCAAACTTACATCAAATTTAATTTGAGTAAAAATCACTCAAAAAACGTCTCTACTCCTTCGACTTGAACTTATATCAAACTGACTTTTACCTAATTTTTGACCCAAATCAAGGGAGATTCAAATGTTTACTCAAATTTTTCAAGATTATTTTGTAACTTTCAAATCTACAAATCTGCCATTACGGAGCTTTTACTCGAATTTATGATTAAATCTGAGTTGTCCATTGGAGTGCTTCATACCAAATAAAGCATTTACTCAAGTTTTTACTCAAATTTGATTAAGGAGTGGAGATATTTTAAAGAAAATTTTCCAAATACTAGTTATATTTTGAACTTATTTCCCAAACTCAATTGTTTCTTGAAATTATGCTTCCAAAACAAAACCACCAAGAAGTGTTTTCAAAACACTTGGAAAAAACATGACTTCAAACCCAACTTGAGTTTGGTAATTCTGATTCAAAAATTGCCATCGTACTTGGAACTATCTTGACTAATTTAGGAAAATGATCAAACAGGTGGTGTGCATCCCTTACCCATAAAATCAATGATGAGACGGCCATCAGAATAGCGGCCAGAGGGTTTGCCGAAGAAGGTACGGCCGTTGGGAGGTGAGAGACGACCGAACAAGGCTGAGACGCAGCCAGTGTCAGAATTAGAATCGCCGAAGTTGAATATTGCTGGAAATCGACAAGCATTCGATCCTTGAAGTTGAAGACTCAATTTGGTTCTGTGATTCGTGGCAGTGAAAACCCAGAAGGCGGCGAGGAGAGTAACTCCGATTGTGGCTGCTTCCACAGTCTTTCTCCGAGTCCAAGGACCCTTCCATCTCCTGATGATGATAGTCGTGTCCATGGAGGCCACCGAGGCATTTCTGTTCTTTACATTTTCTTATTAAGGAGAGAGAGAGAGAGAGAGAGAGTAGATGGCCTGTCTCACTCTAGTTTTTTAATAACAGCATCTCCAAGCGATTCAAATTTTTTTGAATATACGCTCTAAGAAGGTTGTCAACTTCACTCACCCTCTATTAAAATATTTTTATACTTTATGATCTGAAAATTAAATATTCTTATGCTTTAAGATCTGAAAATTAAATAAATAAATAATATTTAATAACTTCATAAATAATAATAATTGTAACACCAAGGATCCTCTAAAGTGTTTTTTTCTTAAAGTTTTCTAAAGTGGTGTATTGTATGGTTAAGATTTAATGCTGAAAAATTGATGTGACTTGTCATTAAATCTCAATCACACAATGCACAATTCTAGGAAACTTTAAGAAAAAAAAAACTCTAGAGGATCCTTACTCTAATTGTAAGACCAAGTTTGACAATTTTTAAAAAAGTTAAAAAGTCAAAAAATTAAAAAGTTATCATTATTCACAAAAAAAAAAATTTAAAAAATTAATTTTTCAAACCAAGCACAACTCAATGATGTAAGCAATCACTCCTCTGTGGTATGGGTAGCCGAACAAATCTGATCAGATTGGGTGCAATTGAACATACTGTTGTTCGGCCAGTGAGGACCCATCACGGGTCACGTTTTGATAATATGAACCGTTCAATGTGTAGAACTCATTGAGTACTATATGACCGTAAAAAATCACATTGATTGAATATCGATAACTATATGATCAAATCAGTTTTGTATAAAAAAAATAGATGGAGTTATAATTAACGATTGAAAAAAAACAAATCTGATCAGATAGCTATCGATATCCGATCAACGTGATTTTTTATAAATATAAATATATAGTACTCAACGAGTTCTATACATTGAACGGTTCAGATTATCAAATACATTGAACGGTTCAGATTATCAAAATAGGACCCATGATGGCTCACACGGGCTAAACAAAACCGTTCAGTGTAATGCCCAAACATTGGCCAATAATTTCTTACCATCAATTCAATTACACAACTTGTATGGCTGCCAACCCACATTTCTAATCTTTTCCTACACACTTCTTTATACAATTTTTTAATACATATTTTTTCATAAAAAGTCAAAAAATTAACCCAAACATCCATAATTTTTTTCCTCAACTTTGTAGTCTAAAAAGACAAAAAAACACACTTATTTAAGATACCCCAAATAACCAATATTCAATATTTTATCATCCTCATCTATGCCACTTTGATGCAAAGATTCAATTTGGAGGCCACCGAGGCATTTCTGTTCTTTACATTTTCTTATTAAGGAGAGAGAGAGAGAAGATGGCCTGTCTCACTCTAGTTTAATAACTGGAGTTGTGGGAGAATTCTAGTTAATTTTTTGATTTTTTTGAAGTTTTTTTTTTTTGAAAAAATATGTAAAAAATAGAAAGATAATGTGATCTAAAAAAATCAAAAAGTTAAAAAAATTGCTTTTAGCCGAGTTGCCAAAACAAGCCCTTATGCAGTTACCCTATTTTTTTATTTTTTTTTTTGGTTATAATTAATTTTTTTCTTTAATTATGGCATTATTTAGAGATTTTTTGTTATGATTTTTTTGTATTTAATTATGACTTTTTTTTACTTAAAAGTATGAAATTATGTCATTTTCTTTTGTAATTGTAAAGTACCCTAATTTGTTAATTCTATAAATAATTATCCTTGTAAATAATTAGGGAAGAAGATAAGAGACTTGAATCTAAAGAATACATATAAATAATTAGAGTGTG